>JAEIFT010000100.1:0-600000 GCA_018904225.1 Lordiphosa mommai | reverse complement strand
TTGACACCATTTTTGGGCGAACGCACCACTCACTTCATTCATGAGCTATTCAACTTTGCCCGCTCACCGTTCGATATGATTGGCTATGATCGTGTGGTCCAGTATTCGGCTCGAGTGGCCGAGGAGGTGGAAGTGGATCTGCTGGATATGGTCTCGCCCCAGTCCTCCAATGAGAGTGAAGTTCATTTGGAGGTGGAATCCTCCAGTGATCCGGCTCCGTCCACTCGACCCTCGACCAGTGTGATTGTTACCAATCCCAGTGCCACACATTCCTTTAGCGTGACCATGGCCAGCGATGGCAGTGAGCTGCCGGGCATTTCCATACGTCGCACAACCACCTCGAATGTGGGCTCCCAGACGGTGGCCATCAATTTAAGTATGCGGCGACCCACAGCCGAGGAGGAAGAGGAGGTCATTGAGATTGATGATGGCGAGGCGGCGGCCAATGCCGAGGTGGCGGCCATTAATGATCACAGCAGTACTAATCCCAGTCGTCGGCATGCAGGCTCAAGTCTACCAGTTAGTGCCCACATCGAGCTACAAAGCAGCGATTGCAGCAACAGCAGTTCCTCCTCCACGGATGAGGATGAGTGCGTTTTTGTGCTCGAACGTAAGCCACCACATTTGCGTACACCCGAATTGGTGAGTTTGGACTCCAACTCGGACTCGGATGTGGTATTTGTGGATGAGCAGCGAGGCAGTGGAGGGCAAGGGCCAGCTGCCGCTTCGGATAGTGTACAAGCGGTGGAACAGGCAGCCGCTCAAGTGGCCAATGAACTGTTTATGGGTCCCAGCACCAGTTCGGGTGTGTGCTCCACCACGGGCAAGAACTGGAAAATGGTGCTGCAAGAGGCCAGGCGTCAGGATGAGTTGCGTGGACGTGCCAAGCGTAGTAGTCGACGCACTGCACCTCCTCCGCCCAGCAGTAGCAGCAGTAGTTGCAGCAGCAGTAGCAACTCTTCCAAAAAGTGGAGCTCCAGCAGCACCAGCGAGGAGGACAGCGACACAAATACAGCGGCTAAAAGAAGGCAACTACGTAAATCGCGCAAATTAAAGACACGCAAACGGGCAGCGCCTCAGAAGCTCAAGAAGACGCCCAAAAAACGTAGCAGACGCGAGCTGAAGAAGCAGCTGGAGGAGCAGCAGCAGCAGCAGGAAGAGGAGGAGCCACAGCAGAGCAGCAGCAGCAGCAGCTCCAGTGAGGAGGACAATTCTGTAGCCGACAGCAGTGAAGCGGGTGGTAAATTCCACTAAGATCTTGAGTAAAATCTAGATTTTTTAATTCCTTTCTTTAAATTTGTAGCAAACCAGAACAATCCCAACAACAACAACAGCAGCAGCAGCGAAGATGACGACGACGACAGCACAGAAAATCTGCAGCTTAGTGCTTTACGTGCAACGCTTAAAGCCGAGGCCGCCTTAGAAGATCGCAAACCGCTCAAGCTGGAGCTACCTGTGACACACATGGAGCAGCGTCCACAGGAGGAAGACGAGGAGGAGGAGGAGGCGCAGCCCGAACTGGCCACTTTGGAATGCAGCGCCCCCAAGCGTAGACGTAGCTGCAGTAGCAGCAATTTGTCCAATCACAGCGCCAGTTTGGCCAGCAACACCACCACAGCCACATCCTCAGCTGACTCATCGGCCCTGGGTCCATTCAAATGCCAGTTGACAAGTGAGACAGCCAATGATCCGCTTATGGGTGGCAGCATGTCCTCCTCACCCTTTCCGGATATAGCCTACGCCCTGAATGAACTGTCCACCTTTGGGCTATTTAATGAGCAGGAACCCCAAGTGGTTATTAATTCCGATGCCGAGGCTAGCCAGTTTCCACTGGAGCCCACCATTGATGTGGTGGGCGAGGGTGAAACCGAAACAGAAGCCCCAGCTGAAACGGAGGAGGAGGAGGGCGAAGCAGACGATGAAGAGGAGCAGCATAATAACCAAGCATTATTGTTTTTATTTTAAGTGTGTTTAGTTTTGAGTTTCTTTCCTTCCTTTTTTCGCCTGTTAGTTTTTTAATGAAATTAGTCCCCAAAATTTTTTATTTTGTAGGCCTAAGGATGCCATTTTAAGTTGTACATATATATTAACTAATTAACTACTAAACATTAAGAAGTAACCATTAACATTTAGGCACTACTTAACGCTAAGCATATAGTAATTCAAAAATGTTCTCACAACTCCAAACTCAAATCCTTGTGAAGCCCAAAAACAAAAAATTATCATCATCCCTGTATCCTCCCTCATACAAATTGTAAATGTATTTAAGTTATTAATATTATAAACATATAGACATCTATACATATATATATACATGAATTATATATATATATAAACAAGTTCATAGCTTAAACAAAATATATTTAACGTCGCTTGGACAAACATTTTCGATACGCTAAAAGTGTCAAACATGTTTGTCCCAGTGTGGACGCGATCGGTTTTTACTACTCAAAACAAGTAAGACGAAAACAAATTTAATGAATATTGAAATAAATGTAAAGATTTAATGTAATTTAATGGTTTAGTTTTATTCAAGTTTTACTAAGAAAATGCAATTTTTTTTTAAAGAAAATACGTAAAACCTTTTTGTATATAAATCAAAGGAACTTTTGTTTGTGTTTTGTTTTTATTTCTGTTAAATTCCTTTAGATAATGACCCACTTTCTAGAACTAGCTTGCAGTGCTCTGCTACAGTTGTGTATATATATAGGCAAAATATGTTTATTTGGTTTTTCTTCAAATTTTTAAAGGATGTATTTAGTTAAGATAAGAATTGAGTTCTGTACAATACTTTATATGAATTGAAACACTTCAGAATGCGTTTGAAAAGCTTCCCTATATAGGCCTCCTTTCAGATGACATAAAAACGTATTTCGGCACAATCCTTCATATGAATAGAAACACTATTAAAAAGCTTTGAAAGCTGATTGCTTTTGAAAAGCTGTCTTAGTGGTGTAGCTTACCCCTCTACACCTCTTTCCTACAAGCAAGAGCTTTTGGAAAAACTTCATGAAGTTTGCTTCATCGTGTACATCCAGTCTTATTTATATGAAGATTAGTGCCGAAATAAATTTTTATGCCATCTGGAATGAGACCTTATATATGAATTATTATGGCGAGCTACATTTGTATCTCATCTGAGTACAGGCCTTGGGCACCAGAAAACCATTGATAAAAGAAGATCAGGTCGCTTAAACCCATATATTAGTCTTAGACCGCATTTACACGATGAAGCTAACTTCATGATGTTTTTGAAAAAGCTCTTGCTTGTGGGAAAGAGGCGTAGAGGGGAAAGCCACCCCGCCACACCTCTTGCCCACAAACAAAAGCTTTTTGAGAAACTTCATGAAGTTTTCTTCATCGTGTAATTGCGGTCTTAGGAATATCAAACTTTAAGTGTGACCAGTTGCAATTTGACATTTCTATTTGAAAGTTGGACATTTTTGGGCATAACCTTAAAAATAGTAACATAGCACAATGATCGGAAAATTTGAAAAGCTAGCCAACATATAAGACTTAGCTGGATTCTGCTCAAACTCTGCTCATTTTAAAAAGCGAATAATATTAATAATTGCTAAAAACAAAAAAAGTTTTTTTTACCAGGAATAGTTTTCTAATAGCCTAATTCCACTAAGATTACATATTTCGATATGTAATTATTTTATTTAGAGTTATTCCATTTGAGTCATTGTGTATGTTCCGTTCCCAGTGACCGTTATATTCCATTAGGATATGGTCATATTTTGCAGTATCGTGACAAGTTGACAAAGACCTCGTCTTTTTTCTCCTTCAATAGATTCATAAAGCTTCATGATAGTCGTACCACGATTCTGATTTGTTTTTTGGAGCCATTTTAAAACAATTTCAATAAAATAATTCAATTGTGTTTATCCAAATTTTATGTGTTATCGATAACAAATCTTGTATTTTTTATTGTAATTTGTTGTTCAACACTGTTGTCACTCGGGGCAAAAAAAAAAAAAAAGTTTATTAAATTTTTTTCAATATGTAGTAGTTAGTGTGGGGCTAAGGTTGTTTCTTTCACATGTTCCATATTAGTTCATTTGACCTTGTTCAAAAAATTTGGCCACCCTAAACCAACCGCGTCTCAAAACAGGTTGTTAAAGCAAACGGACATATTCTAAAAAGAGCTCGGAACAGCTGATTTAGTCGGGATTCTTACGAGGGGCAAGCTACCCCTCCACACCTCTTTCCCATAATCAAGAGCCTTTTAAGAAACTTCATGAAACATCGTGTAAATTCGGTTTAATTTTGTCCGTCTGTGATCCAGCAAGTGTTTCTTGCAATATCCTTTTTACTTGGGGTGCGCGCGTGAGCGAATTTTCTTTCACGTCACGTACACTTACATGCGTTCTTAAGCTTGGTAACGGTGAAAAGTAAGAAGTTCTTTACATTATTTCGTCAATAGCAAGTGCGAAAAGTATATGAACAGCTGATCACATAAAATATGATATTGAAATAAGTGCTCAAGACCTCTCTCCAGATGACATAAAAACTATACTTCATATGAATTGATATACTTCTGAAAAGATCTGAAAGCTTTTGAAAATCTGTCTTATTGTGAATATATAGATTATTTTTTTAAAAACGATACTGGTGGAGCCACATTTTAATGGATCACTTCATTAGTTAGGGAGAAACCCCAACACTAATTAATTTTTGGCTATCTTAAACGACTTTTCGAACACTAGTGTTTTTCATCACAAACTTCCTTTAAGTACAAGTTTAAGGCCTATTCTCAGATGACATAATTTTTTTTTCGGCACTATGCTTCACAAAAATAAGACAGCTGTTCAAAAGCATTCTGATTTCAAAGCTCTATAAAAGTGTTTCTATTCATATGAAGCATTGTGACGAAAATAATTTGTATGACATCTGAGAATAGGCCTTTTTAAGGAATTAAGTTTTTACGTGTAAACGAAAAATTTAAAATGGAATTTGTGTCGTGTGGAAGGCCCCTTTGGTTTCCACGTGCTCTCTTGGCCCAACCGTTTGACAAGTTTCCATTTTAAATTTGAGTTTGCAAGTTGTAAGAAGCTCACAATTCCACTTAAGCAATTTGAGGCCAAAATAGCGTCAACATCTCGTTAATTAACTTTGTTTATGCAAATTGGAGTATTGTTTATTTGAAGTTGAGCCCTTTGTCCCGCTCACACTTCAGTTGAAACGAAGTGGCAATTGGAACACTGGCATTGAAACTTGACTTTTGCTAGGAATTTGTTCAGTACAGTTTTGTGTGTGTATTAAACAATTTTAACCAAATGATGGGAACTCGTCAAATCTATTGGCGTGCCTATGTGTATGCCAACTCCTTGTACTCGGAGCCACCGCTCAGCACCAGAAGCTTTCGTGATTGGAATCCGCTGGTGTACAGGTAAGCCCCCCCTCTCCCACACTCTTAACCAGAAGTTCGCTGATCTTCTGCTGTTTCCTTAGGTGCAATCCTCTTGAACTGCATCGTATTATGAACTGGGTGAATCGTGATCTGTCCGTGCTGATACACATCAAAATTGATGTGCTAAGTGTGTATCAATCCATAGTGGATCTTCTGCCACGTGTGAGCATGACCAGCGCGGAGTTTAGTGCCAATTTGGCTGGTTATCTGGGGGGCAAGACAGGACAGTTTGTCCATGAGCTGGTGAACTTTGCACGGTCGCCATACAATGATATGATTGCCTACGATTGCAATGTCCAGTTTCGGGCCAGGGATGAAGAGGAAATGCCCATGACCTCGTCGGAGGCACAGGCCAAGCAAATGTTACCCAAGGGATTGCTTAACTTTGTGGATTTCTCTCGTCGCCTCAACAATGATGATGACTTTAGTGGCTTGGAGGCGGAACTAGAGGATGAGGATTGGGAACAGTTGGATGACATAGCAGCCATGGAGGAGCACAATCGACCGCTGCTGCTGGAGCTGCGTCGTGTGGTTGGACGAGAGTCTCAGGCGGAGGTTCAGGCCAATGCCAATGTCAATGCCAATCCGCTGCCGCAGTCTCAGCTGCCTTCATATCAGCCGTTGCAGCCGCCGCCACAGCCGCCAAATCTTAATGGTGTGCCTGTCGATGATCTGGAACTGGAGGTGGCCATTGAAAGAAGCATGCTGGACAATCAAGAGAGAGCCGATACCTATTATCTACCGGGACGCACCGTGCTACTGGCCAATCAGGGTTATACACGCCAACTGAATGCTCCTGTCGTTATGCCAGCGCCGGCTCCTCCCCCACCGGCTGCAGCTGGCAATGCCGTGGTTCAAAATGTAATGCGTGCTCGTAAGCGCCGTAGACCCATGAATTCTCGCCAAGAGCCGCATTAATCCTTCAAACTGCTGTGTCCTTCCTTCTCTAATGAAATTTGTATGCACATGTATAATACAAGAAGCTTAGCAATTTGTAAAAAAAAAAAAAAAAGTTTCCTTTTAAAAGGGGCATCAAATATTGATAACGGTCGTCGTCGTCACTTTGAATAACTGAAAAGGGATTGCTCATCAATCGGGACATGCTGTGGAAATTGCCGCATATTTTGTTTATTTTCCTTTTGTCTTAATTTTGGCCGGAAAGGTAACCAGCTCCACATCCCCACCCGCCTGTCACATGGGGCCGACTGGCAGCGCATGAAAAATTGAATTACACGCACTTTTGCGCATAAACGGGAGTAAAATACAAAAAAAAAAAAATATACAAATTGAACAGCAGCGGGAAAATGCCGAGTGAAAAATGCGACCGATTTAGGGTTTACCGTAGTGCGCGGGGGGGATGGTGTAAGGGCGGCCGCTTGTGGTGGCAAATTTACGGGCAGAAAATTGAGTTAAGTTTCCCCTTTTTCTCTCTCTCTCTTTCTTTCTTTCTTTGTATAACATAATTGTCCCGATGTACACGGTAATTCAATGCATATTTGATTTTATGATATCTGCCAAGGCACAACCGAAACCCATTAATGCATATCAAATGTGGCTTTCAATTGAATTTCAAACGGTCTTTCAAGTATTTCTATATGATAAGTGGTTGAGTTTACAATTAATGAAGATTGAAGGAAGGTATGGAATAGGGTCGGAAAATTAAAGAAACATTTAGAGGAATGAAATCTGGTTTAAAACTATTTAACGGTGACCAAACAAAAATAAATCCTTAAAAAACATAATACATTTTTTTGTAAGGTTTAGAAGGAAGTACCTTCAATCCTATAAAGTTTATAGCAAAAGCGCGAAATCATCAAAAAAAATTATATTCAATGGAAAATCTTTTTGAAACAATTTGTTTGTTTATAAGGTTTCCTGAATTTTTTTTAAATAAGGTTTGGTATCCTTAAGGCTTCGATGTTTCGAATAGATAAGGGTGCAATAAGGAAAATTTAATGACGTATCGTCTAAATCTCAAAAAGAGATTTTAGTTTCAATCTATTCCCGATACCAGTTTTTTCAGACTTTAAAAAATTTATTCTGGTACCAGTTCCGGCACTTTCCATAATGGGTGTTTCTGTGAAAGATTGTATATCTGTTTTAAATTGATTTTGGTACCCAAGATACCCAGATTTTCGATTTGGTATACCGGTATGTACAAGTGCAATTATATTATTTTAAGTTTCAAAAAATATAATTGGTAGAAATATTAAAAACGAGAAGGCAAAGCTAGCTTCGACTGTGCCGAAGTTTAAATACACTTGAAAAACTTTATTCCAACTGATTTAACCGGTAAAATATATATAGGATATAGATATCAAATATTAATATTTTTTTTTAATAATTGATAATAAAAATTTGATACCATAAAAAAACTTTTCTTAGTAAACCACATTTTCCGACCGATCGGTCCTATGGCAGCTATATGTTATAGTCATCCGATTTCGATAGATTTTTTCCAAATTGTGTGAAAGCATATAAAACCAATATATACCAAGATTAGGGGTGCTACGACAGAAAACAAAAAAGTTTTTCTCACTAGATTTAGTTTTTAGACCGACCGTTTATATGGCAGCTATATGCTACAGTCATTCGATTTTGACAAATTTTTCCAGAATTACGTGGAAGCATATAAAACTAATACAAACCACGATTGGTGAAGCTACGATGGAAAACTAAAAAGTTTTTCTCACTAGAACTAGTTTTTTGACCGACCCTTTATATGGCAGCTATATGATATAGTCATCCGATTTTGATCAATTTTTCCAGAATTATGTGAAAGCATATAAAACTAACATATACCAAGATTAATGCCAGTACTATGGAAAACAAAAAAGTTTTTCTAAATAGAACGTGTTCTTAGACCGATCGTTCCTATGGCAGCTATATGATATAGTCATCCGATCCGGCCGGTTCCGACATATTAGTTGCGTGCAGTAAAAAGAAGACTATGTGCAAAATTTCAGCTCGATAGCTTTAAAACTGAGAGACTAGTTCGCGTAGAAACAGACAGACGGACAGACAGACGGACAGACGGACGGACGGACAGACGGAATTGAACTCAGCTCGTCGTCCTTATCAAGAATATATATAGTTTATTGGGTCGGAAATTAATATTTCTATGCGTTACAAACTTCTGGGCAAAATTAATGTACACTTTTCAAGTGTATAAAAATATCTAACGGAAGTTATTGGTTTTTAATAGTTAATTAAGTGCAGCCATCAAAAAATAGAATCTATACATCTGAACATATATATAAAAGTGGAAGTATGTTTGTATATTTTGTATGTTTGTTCCTTATAGGCCACTGAACCGATCTACATGAGATTTTCGATTAGGAAAAAGTCATAGGCTATAAACCGGTTCGAACCGGTTAATTAGTGGTTCATAGCCATATCTAAAAAATTATTGAATCTATGAACTTGAAATTTTGAACTTTAAGAACCCATCGGAAAAAATCAATTTTATATTTAGTTAACGTTTGATATTATTTAAAAATTTTTGGGTTTTATAGAATTTTTCAGGAACTTTTTTGTAATATTTTTTCAGCTGACTTGCACATTTTTTTTATAAGATTTAAAGATTTCACCCTATTGCAAAACTTGAGGCATAGCCTGAATGTCATTTGGGTTTTTTGTCGTTTGCATTTGCTTGAGCTGACAAACTAATTTGCCTAATGTTGACGAGAAACTTTTTATTTGACTTGGCTGACTTGACTGACTTGACTTGCCACTCTCTCGCTCTATCACAGTTAACTGACATTTTCAACGACTTTGTTAGATGCAAGCCAAAGAAAGATAGAAAAGTGAAAAGCTTTAAACTTTTCTAACAGTTTGTATTGCATTTTGAGCCACAAGGGAGAGAGAGATGGAGAGAGCAAAATTTGCACAAGGTTGCCTGGGATTTAAGTTTGAGTTGCAAATTACTCCGCAGACAAATTAAACGAGGCAAATATCAAGTATACGCACCGTTTCCAGTGCCCATTGAAATGGCGCCCGAAATCTGAGCCTTTTTTATGCGAATTTTATGAAGATGAGCGGGATGTATAGTACACTTAAAAAAATGAAATTAAGATTTTGTATAAATAAAAATACAAATAAATTATAATACAAATTTATTTAAGATTACTTAAATTTGGAAATTTTCAACTTGATGGATTTTATATTTGCTTGTACTTCGTTTGATTTTTTCTTTTTTTTCTCAGTGCATACATTACTAATGCCTCTGGCTGAGGCTCAATGAGTCTGAATTTGATTTCCAGTGGCGCGCATAAATGTTTATTTCTCACATTTCTCGCTTATCACAAAAATTATGCGCGAGGCGTTGGTAAATTAAAATAATTGCCACATTTACCGCTGCCTTGAGTAATTAATCAAAATGATATGCGGTCCGTTGCGTATTATGAACGAGCATTTAACCCTAATGAAGGTGTCTCTGATTTATGTTTAGCCAGCCACCTGCCGGTCCAATATCCACTTTCTGTTTCAGCTCTTAGATTTCCGCTCACACACAACACTTGGCCAGCGCACAAGGCTCAACTTTAATATCTTGAGTTTCCATTACATTGCAACGGAAGCCGGATGTTAAAATTGTTGAGGTTCTCTTCGTCACAAACATAATCAGCTTAGCAGCAGCTCGCAAAATGTTAAGGAAATTGCCATGGATACAAGACAGCGTCAGGCAGGGGAAACTGAAATTCAATCGCGACATGGCTTTAAACGTTCAATCAAAACTTAAGTTGGGGAAAAAGCAATGACTCAATTTACGCACAGCGCGAATGTTGAAGAAGAAACTGTGCTGGCATAGCCAAAAGTATTTGACAGGGCCATAAAATGCGGCTCAACATTGCAATTGGTTTGGGTTAGACACTTAAAATAAAAAAAAAACGACGAATGATTTAAGTGTTAGAGCTTTGGGTGGCAATTGATAACCAGGATATATAAATTAAGTCGTCAACATTGAGTTGATATGAGAATCGTTTCCATTATATTAAAAATTTGACTTCCTTTCTTTACTTTTCTTTTGTTTTTTCTTCCCATGACATTGACCTCTTATAATTCCTCTCGATTTTCCGTTTAGACTTGCTTGTCTTTTGTCTAGCCGGCCGACCGCAACTCGTCTGTCTATCTCACTTGACAGGCGATTGTCAATCGTTGCTCTGATGAATTTATGTTCAACCACAAAACAAAAGGCGCAGTGCAATTTATGACAGCCGCAGCAGCAGCCATAGCCATGGTATATTTTCATCAGCAAGATGTCAACGCTTGTAACGTCAAGGCAAACTGCAAGCAGTTGATGGACTAGGTCATCCCCATGCCATATCCACATTCACATCCTCATATGCACATTCATATTTTGCTTTTGTGTATTCGCGGTTGCATTGCAAGCTCTCTCAGGCTTTCTGCCAACATGTGACAATTGTCTCACAGTCTTGCCATAAAACGGTGTCATTAGGCAAGTAGCATGATTAATTACAATTGATGAATGGCCAATTGACAGGCGACGGCCTTATTGATGGACACCGGAGTGTAGGGACACTCACTCACAACGGATGGGCTAATTGTTGAAGGAAGCATAGCTCAAATACGTTTCGTCGACTTGGTAAAGTGGCAATAATAACGAATTAGCAAACAATTTCAAGTATTAGACACAGTAACTACCAGGCAAGAGGGTTGCTTATAAAGTTTATATTTCAAATAAAAAGGGTGATTTTTTCACAGTTCTACCAATTTTTAAATCTGTTAAAAAAATGTTCTTAAACAATTCTGTTATTTTTTGTATACCAAAATCTATAGTCCGCCTTTTTTGTATACCAAAATCTATAGTCCGCCTTTTTTGTTTGAGTTCAAAATGTTGACAAGGCTAGAATTGGGGTACGTGTTCCACCACACAATTTAACAGAAACTCTTAGGTCCTTTTTCTCATCTTCATGTTTTTGAAATCTAGGTGGATATTAAGAAAACATATGTTGCCTACTTTAAGGCCGCGTTCTAAACCAAACCATACCGAACCGCTAATTTGTGATCGGAAAACGAACCGCAAACTTAACCCCGGGTCTGTTTAAAAATGCTGAACCGAACCAGAACTCGAAAATGAAAACGTTTCGGTTCGGTTCATTGCCTTGCCGAGTTAACTAAGTTAAAGATGATTTGAAAAAATAGGAAAATCAACTATTCTTAAGGGGGTCTTCTACCTTTGCACATAGACTTTTGAGTGCTTTTTAAAAAAATTCTAAAGAGAAAACCATAAAAACTTTTTCAATTTGGTTTTTTGTTTTGTGTTATTTATTAATCAAATAATAAAATAAAAAAATACTTTGCTATTCGAGGGCTGTTCAACAAGTTATCGGCCTGTCAATTAGGGTCTCAAAAAAAAGGTGTAGAGTTGAAAGCCATGATTCCGGGACTCCAGGTGATAGGAATTAAAAAACGGTAAATGAGGTTACGATCAGAATTGATATTATTCTGAGCCGTAACTTAATCATATTTAAAATTTTTTTTTTTAAAATTGGCGGCAATTTAAAAAAATTAAAAAAAAAATTGCAAGTTTTTTTCTGTAGTTTAGTGTAAAAAATATAGTAAAAAAATTTGTTCCTCTTGATTATATTGATATAATTCTGGCCCGTACCCCAATCATATTTTTCAATATTAAATTGGCGGCCAAATTAAAAAAAAAATATTCGATTTTAAAATTTTTTCTGTAGTCTAGTGTAAAGAAAATAGTAAAAAAAAGTTTTTCCTCTTGATTGGAGGATTGATCAATTCTGCATCGATTGCAAAATGTCTGATCAAAATCGGTTCAGTAGTACGTAAAAAAATACACCCTTAAGCAAAAACATTGCTCTACTAAAATGGCAATATCTGCTAAACTTTTTAGAATTTTTTAAAATGGTTTGAAGGGGATGAAAGGGGAATGTCCAAGCTATAATGAAAATGCAAAACAAAAAGAAACAAAAAAAAATGTTCAAAGTTAGAAGATGCAGAGTTTCTCTTAGTACCTCTTAATGGGGTTGTAGTCGGCTTCCAGTGCCACTTATTGGAAATATCGCCTTTTTCTTTCCCTAAAAGTTGCTGGTTAAATATTTTCAACTGCACTATGTGATCAATTCAATAAAAGAAATTGTCAGGCACCCACTTGTCTAGCATATCCCAAATATTGCATCTAAGAATGACCTGTTGGTTGAGAAGGTTAAGGTCACTATGATATCTACTGCATTCCTGCTTTTCTAGATAAACCTAAATATAATAAGACCGACTTTATATAATTATGTACATGAATATTAATATTTTAAATTTTTTTTACGACTTAAATTTCGAAAATAATCCCAAAAAGAAAGTAGAATGCTTCAAAACTCAGAGTGAACCAGTGTACCGAAACGAAAATGTGTTGCCTGCTTTTAGGCCGCTTTTAATTGTCTATGTAGTCACCAACTACGACCCGGATGTGATTTTAAAACAGCCTAAAAGTAGGCAATGTGGATTTTTTCAAGAAGCAACTAGTTTTCAAAACCATGAAGATGAGAAAACGGCTCTTAGACCTTAAATATCCATTTTTGTTGTTGAGTTTTTAAAAAACTTTATTTTTAATTTATTTATTTACCAAAATTTAACATTTTAGTTGGTGAGAGTTAGGTTATATAGGTCCGTCCAAATGTGCATTAAACCGAACCTCCTGAGTATGAAATTTGTATGGTCATAGTCTCACCCTCACCTTTCACCTCTCATTAAGTTTTAACTGGAGCCAGGAGGTTCTAAAGTATTTATAAATCACTCATACGCAGTGTTGCCTATTTTCAAATATTTATTTCATTTATAATTTAATTACGTTTCAACATCAACTCTAAACAAAAAACCAAAAATGCCAATAGCATACCCAAAATATATATAGCAAAGCTAGCGCGAAGGAAATCCAAAGAAAGTCCTGATAATATAACCGGAGTATCCTTCATTCGTGTATACCGACCTAGTAGACGTCCCTGCTCTAAGCCCAAAGTCCAAAATTTTTTAACCAAACCCACTTCGAGTATCCGTTTGTGGTAATCAAAGAGCACTTCCTTAAAGGGGGATCCTAGGCGTACGGGCAAACGTAAAAAACGTGATGTTGTGCAGAGCTCCCTTGAGCCCATTTTGAGCTTGGGATATCTCAAATGCTCTTGTATGTACACAATTCTCATAAATTGTTGTGTGTCCAAGACATAGGCATAGCTGGTATTCAGATTATTCAAATTGTAATCCAGTGTGTGAGGCTTAACCAGGAGAAGACGATCCTTTAGTACGTAGGGCAGACGATTTTCCTCAAACAGTTGTTGAGTAGCCTGGTTGTCAATCATTATGGGTAATTTACTTGCCATCAGGCTCTCCACATTGTCTATCTCCGGCTCGAACATACCCGAGGTAAGACGTGTGGCCACAAAGCCACTAAAAATGCTCCAATAACACATAACGTACAATTGCAAGGAGATTTCCACAAACTTTTCAGCCAAACGTAGGCGTTGAAATTGCAGGCTAGTGAGAGGTATACCCAACGCAGACCACACACTTCTCTCCAGCGCTCCAAACAGCGACTGGTGAGGATTGGCCAGTCGTTTGATAAATGTATATAAAATAATGGCAATGACACAGACAAAATGTGCAGATGATTTATATATGTCTTCCTTGTAGTAGGTAATGGCGGATGGTCTTCTATGTGGTAATATTAGACAGAATCTGGCATTGATTATCAACGGACTAAACTCGGCCAAACTGTTGTTTTCCACCAAATTGACGCCCAAATCAATTGTACGATTTCCAGCCAGTCGTCTGACATTCTCATCATAATTATCCCTGCCCGGTAAAGGCAGTATCTCCATAGTGGCATTTGCATAGCGCAAAAACTCAATCATAATTGTGCCCGCTATGCCAGCCAAGCTTAGTTTACCGTCCGTAGAATTGTACTGTAAAATCAAATGAATTGTTAATTTCCCAATTTAGTTCAAAAAATCTCACCATAAAAACTTCTGGAACATTTTCGAAAACTGGTACCAAAAACTTGTAATTTTTCAAGTTAAGTGCCCAGCTACGATTTTGTGGATTTGATTTTAACCATACGTTAGGTGGCAACTTTACCATGCCAATTTGATGCACTGAACTAAATGTCCACTCTTCATAACGTGAGTGATTTTTATACATTAGCAAAGTATACAAAAAGCCATGCTCCCAGCATTTGTTTCTCACAGATTGTATAAGCTCCGTTTGGGGCGGTTCATCGTTTGGCGATTTGTACACAAATATTAGTGTAATATGTTCCAGGCCAACGAGAGTTTTAGACATTGCATTGAGCATAGGATCGTCTAGGCCAGTAAATAAAATTATGGCCAAACTTCGTGTGGTAATTATTTGATATAACGGCTTAGTATTCAAACCGGACACAACCACAGGACATTGTAAGATCTCCATTAAACTTTGCTGCAGCGAGGGTCCTTGATTTGAAAGCTCCTGATTACCCAGAAAAGTTATATAGTTTTTGTAGCGGTTAGCACGATCCATGAATTCGATTATGTGTATCAAGTAACGATTGTCCTTATCACTTTCTTGCATTGATTTCAATTGGCTGGAGGCCAATGCCAGTAAGCAGAGACTGACTATACACTTCATGACTGCACCAGGTTAACTGTGAATCTGACTCGCATAGCTTGACTATATTAAAAGGGGTTTTAGTCCTTGTTTGCTTAGTTATTAGTGGCCATTACTTGGATGCCCCAGCGTGGTATCAAATTTTATAAGCCATTTTCTTTTATGGCCTATTTGACTAACCAAATAGGTGACCTCTTATTGGCCTTACATATTAAGATTTATTTAACTTTTTTCAGTGGGGTGGTTATTCTAAAAGATTTTCGAGTGCTTAACCCGAATATTACTAAGTTTCTACACACAAAATTTATCATGATAAATTCCCTTAAAAGTATGCACCATTTATTTGCTTTAACAATTATCTATTTGAACGATTTGGTTATGGTAGAGTCTTATATTATTTACGTTGAGCATTAAATCATATAGTCGGAGCAGGTTAAAATTATTTGAAATAAAAAAGGTGTTAAGGTAAAATTTAAAAGAATAATGTGTTATAATTGTTTCTATTCAAGGATATATCATGATGCCCTTTGAAGGGCATTTATCATGATAAATTTTGTGTGTATAAACGAGGTATATTTTTGCCAAAATGCTTTAACACGTCAGGATTTTAGGTAATTTGAGCCTATAGTTGCTAAAGGTGCCTATTTTGACCATTTTAAGGCAAGTTTTGTGGGCAACCAATACCTCTGTTTTGAATCTCGTTGATTTTATTTTAAAGTACTATTTCTTAGCTTTAAAATAAATTATCGCACATAATTTTGTGATTTTTTTAAACGAAGTTATACTATTTTGAATGCATGTGTTAGTATATACATAATATCTGACTTAATTTTGCAGCCAAAAAGTATGCTAAGCAAAAAAAACAGTGCATGGCCTAGTAATTTTTATTAAATTATAATGAAAGTTCTCAACAGCAACCATTGCATACTTGTGGGCAAGGAAACATTTGGTCGGTTCGTATACTTGTGTTCAAAATGGTATATCTTCGTAAAAAAAAAATCGCAAAATTGCGTGGGATAATTTATTTTAAAGCTAAAGAATATATCTTTTCGATAATATAAAAGGGGGTTAAAAACAAACATATAGGTTGCTTACAAAACATGCTCCTAAATGCTTAAAAAGTTCACATTTTAAGGCCTTAAATTGAACAAAAATTCTAAAGACGCTATTTAATAGTATTCAACTTCATTTGAAAGTGTTTCTATTTAAATAAAATATTGTAAAATAACACTTTTTATCTATTAGTTAGGTTAAGATTTAAATTAAAAATTGACGTGATGCAAAATTTTGTGCAAAAGTATAGAATCCCTAATACTGCTTCTATAAACTGTACCATGTTACCTAGAGTAATTGTTCCACAAATTCCTAAATAATTAGATGCCTAAGATTTTTCATTGTTCGATAGGAAGATTTCTGTATTTCTCTAACAAAGTAACGTAACGGGTTGAAAATTTCGAATGTATCTAGAATTGTTACTAGCAATCCCAAAATAATTTCGTGGCCTTGCAATTGTTGTTGTTGTCTTTTACTCAGTAGAATCGCGGTCTTGAAATAAGCTTTTTCGAAGTGCAGCAACATTACAAGAATTCTGGGATTGTAAAAATCCAGATATTTAAAAAAATTAGTCCTAAACATTGTAGACTTCAATCCGAAAGCCGAGATCAAATTTTTTTAAACGCGAATATGTAGCTCCCCTTTATTTTTCTGTATACCAGCATGTCGTGTTAACGATACAGTGTAAGAGCTATAAGAACCAAATCAAGAATTATACATATTTGTCTATCATCAACCAAAAGTCTTCTCTATTAAAGGAATGGAAAATTAATACATTTTGTTAAAATAATTCTTGAAATGAAATGGAAGAAGTTGATGTTGATTCCAAAATCCAAGTAGAGATGGGAGCGTGTCAAATATTATGAACACGACTGTAAAAAAAATATTTTAAAATTTTTGCCCTTCAAAGTATGCTATGATTATGAATATAAATAATTAAGACTTAACACTTATTATTTTTGTATACCTGGGTTGAAAATCTGAGTGAATGCACAATGTGGATTATGTAAGATGTTTCCATATCTGACATAAAATTATTTCTTTCAAAAAAATAATAATTAAAAAAATAAAGTTTGCATACTTTGAAGGGCAAAAAGCATGATTTTTTATAAGCATAAACGTAGTATAGGAGGCCTTCATGTTGTCTTGTTTTCAATGTGAATAGCTTGTCATTTGACATTGAAAGCAAGTCAACTTTAAAGCCTACTAGTTTATCATTTCTCATGCGTCGAACAATGTAAACCCAGCCTATTACATTATATTTTGTACGATTGACTTATTGGCTTAGTATATTTTCTTACTGTTGAGTCATGTAGGGTCGTCTTGTGTCGTGTTTTAGGGGATTAAGGGACACTCAGAAAAACACGACACGCGTCCAACTCTACAATCAAAGCCTCATGAGTCTTAACCACAATTTTTTTTTATTATTGAATTCCCAATCCTTGACCTCCCTTTTTTTTTGAGCAGTGTATTTCAAAAAACAATGCATTGGGTTTTTTTTCCGCCATTTTAAAACCAATTCCCCGTCGATCTTCTTATTTACTTAACAACTCTGAGAGCCACCCTCGTGGCAACTGCACACATGGCAAAGACAAACTATTTCGAAACGGACAAATGGCGTTAAGCACATAATAACCAATTTCTCTAAATACGGCCATAATTATGAACGCCTACACCCACACACACACACACACACGCTAATATTTATGTATGTTTTCTCCAGTTTGCCGCTTCCTGTTGGCTGCTGGCTGCTTGTGCTTCATTTGGGCGCGTTTGTTTGCGCGGACTTTTGGCAGGCGGATGAAGGCGGGCGAAGGCTGGCAAGGATTTGTCGTAATTAGGCATGCATAAGCATATGCTGTCGTCTAAGCTCAAGGCTGGCAAACACAGACAGAGGAGGCCCACCATGTACATAATTAATTGTGCTTGCTGCTTGTTTGGTAGGCAACACACTTCACTTTCTGGTCTAACCGGGCTGCCATAATTGATGGCCAAAATGTTTATTTCGGTTACAAGTATTTTTAAATGAATGAATTCTTTAATTAGTTCGCCCCCCACCCTGCCGGGTGGCAAAACTTAAAGCTGGTTTTTGACCGCACACAACAATAATGCCCCAAATGTGGCTTAGACCGCAAAACGGCTCGGCACACATGTCTGTGGGGTTAAGGAATATTTTCTTAAATTAACATTAGCAACATTTGCAGCCGCCATTAAGACACAAGGCGTACCACAAAATCACCTTGGGGTTGGCCCTTTTCGTTTAATGGCCGGCAGCAGTCGCAAATATTGTCCCGCTGTTTCAGTTGCTGTTTAAATTGGTCTGCTCCTAAGCAAACTAACTAACTGACTGACTGTCCGTCAGACAAAAGTACGTATACGCACCTGGCCAACACCGAGCACGTGTTCATAACCCGTTCGTTATAAAACAAACGTCAAATGTTTTGTAATGGCGGACATTAACATTTAACCTTGAAGGCACAAATTACCGGATTTTTGTCACCCCCAAGTGACAAGTGAGGGGAGCGAAAAGTTTGTTTTACCACACAACTTTACCCACATAAAAAGTTCCTGCGGTGAGGCAAACGCATATGTTGCCACCCGGAGGCATAACCGACTTCGAATGATGATGATAACAGCCGCCTGCTAGAGGCACCGCATGATGTCCTTGTCGAAGACACCTTGTGATAAATGGCTTGATTTTAAACAGCAATAGCAGCGGCAGCAGCAGCGGAAGTCAGGCGCGAGAGTAGATTTATGACACACGCAAAAGAAAAAGCGAAAGTAGAAAGTCATAAAACAGAAATATCAAAATTCAACAGGCAACAAAGAAATTTGTCCATGTGGAATGATTGACAAAAATGATTGAATTTAATATTTTTGAAAAAAACACAACAAAAAAAAAATACACAAATTTACCATAAACCGAAAATATGTACAAAATTCACCAAACTTGCATTAAATACACATAAAATACAAATAAAAAAGTAAATAAAACATTTTTTGTTAGTTTAAACTTGGACATTTATTTTTAAAGATTATGTTTTGCGTTTGATGCTTTTGTGGCTATAGAACTAGACAGCTGATTTTGCATATTTCAAATGGAATTCTTTATCATATATGTCAAATTCAATCACTGATTTAAGGCTTGGGCAGTATAAACAAATTTGCTCGGGTTAAGATTTATCAAAAACCTTGGAATCTTCGATTCTAGAGCGAAACTTAGATGTGGGACTCCAATCATTAGGATCATGCACTAGAGCCTCTATAGTCATACAGATGGGTTTGCTGGGGGACTATCGCAGTCTCGCTCAAAGCTGCCCTCATTTCTCACCCCTAGATAAGTGGACGTTGGCCTGGACGGTATTTAAGCTGAAGCTGTT
Source organism: Lordiphosa mommai (assembly GCA_018904225.1). Lineage (NCBI taxonomy): Eukaryota > Metazoa > Arthropoda > Insecta > Diptera > Drosophilidae > Lordiphosa > Lordiphosa mommai. The sequence goes on along the minus strand of JAEIFT010000100.1, from coordinate 580,539 downwards.
ATCATGGTGGACGACAAAAAATCTGCCTCTCTTTCCAGAATGACTCTTTCGAGAATAAGACTTTCCTCTTCGATAACACTAGTTTACAGCGAAAAAGACCCATTGAAGCCATTATTTTTTAATGATGTATTTTGAAATGCTGAACTCAAAAATGAATTTCAAAAAATTTTGTATGGATACGTTTTTGAGTTAGAATTTTTTTTTAGTTTTCGGTAGGTACCCATACCTTTTAAGCCATATCTTGGGTTACAAACTTTAGATGAAGTCAAAAAAAATTAATCAAAGGTATTAATCAAAAATCACAGCTTTATCAGTAGTTTAGAAGTCATGACAGATGTCTGCCAATAAAACAGTGATCCCTCAGAGTCCCTAACAAAAGCAATATGTATTCCCTTCTGTAACGTATAAAAGTGTTATTACGGGTTAGGTCAAATACAGGAGGAATGGTTTTTTTACCGATTTGTAGCAAGACGCAGTGTTTCGGCTTTTGTGTGAAGCTTAAAAGTCACCATCGGCATCCCTATAGTGCTCTTCTCTGAAAGGAGCTCTGTGGTAGAACCTAGTCTAGCCTTTTTATCCGCAGACTCGTTTCCATCTATGTTTCGGTGTCCAGACACCCATATCAGGTGATAACTAAAGTGTCCAGCGATCTTGTTCAGGAATAGCCCACATTCAGGGAGCGTCTAAGCATTGTTAGTGTGTGAGTCAAGTGCCTTGAGAGCGGCTTGACTGTCTGAGTATATAAGAACGTTTCTTTCTTTGACTGTGAGTGTGTTAGGGAAGATTGCGGCTTCCTGGATGGCCATCTCCTCCGCTTGGCCCACACTACAAAGATCAGGAAGGCCGAACAATAAGTTCAAGTCTAAGTTGGGGGAAAAAAAACGTCCCCTCCTACTTTTTCGTCGAGCTTCGAGCCATCAGTGCAGATGTTAATGGCATTTGATGTGCTATGGGGAAGGTTATCCCAGTCTGGTCGGCTTGGGATATAGACATTGTATAGTTGGTCAAAACTTGTTTGATAAATACAGTGATCTGTGTTAGGTGGTGTACCCCTGTGGTTGTTGAGTACAATCGTGTGACCCGAAGTAGCCTCGTCCCAGGCTGCTGTGGTAGTTAATTGCCTCGATACGAGGTCAAGATGAATCAGATGGAATAAGGTGTTAAGCGCTTTCGTCGGTGTCGTTCGGAGGTCACATAAGTCCGCGCTTCTTTGTACATTATTCATTTTAACCTCAAATCAATCAACGAACACGTTGTGTATAAAGGCTCGTGTAGCTTATAGCTCATTGTCCGCGAGTCGTCACGAGCGCATACACAATCAGCTCGCCTCTCGACGTTCGTTTTGGCCGACGCAGCAGAGCTAAATAGCTCAACAACTTAAATGAGCTTGAGCTATTATTACTCGTGTAAGCAAAAGGTTAGCTCGTTTTGAGTTAATGTTCAAATGAGTATAGGCGAGCAATGCCAGCTATGAGCGACGAGCGCAAACAAACCTGGTACTGAAGTCTTTAAAGTAAAGGTTGGGTTTTTACCTAAATACTTTCTTTAATCAGATTCGAATAAGTGAAACTTAGATTAATTGCTTCACATTATATATAATTATCCTTCAAAGAGGACACAGAAGTTTTAACTTCTTCACACCCAGCCCTTTCCATATCTTTCACTAAGCAAAAAGTTTGAAAACCGATCGATCCTTTATTCAAATAAACAGCAACAGGAAATTCGTCTGGAAAGTGAATGTCTAAATTGAAAATGATATATTAATAGTCAGTATTTAGTCTTCATTATATTTTGCACCACCTATAGACGCTCCTAGATCAATTAATACTCGTGTATATAAATATTTCTCAAAAATATACAACAATTTTTGCAATTTATGATTCATGCCTAGAGTGAAAAGCGTGGGTGGGCTGCCACTGGACAGTAAAAAATAGTATATAGCAACAAAGTCAAGATTCTTTAGCGAAAGAAACTGCGGAATGAGGAACATACTTGAACAGTTAATGCGTTTTATTGTATACCTGACAATGAAAGTGTTGACACTTACTTACATATCCACATTTAAGCATATATCTTACCGTTTTCCATAGACACAGGTTCATTGGGTTCGGGCGAAGCAGAAAGCTTCGGCTGAAAGTGGGAAGAAGACACAGACAAACGGCAGAAATATTTGTATCACTTGGCACGTTATTTTTATAAAAATTCACCTCTAGAAACGGCTGATCAACTTGGTTGGTCGAAGAGAGCCCACGTTCATTTTCATTTCTGGCACGTACGCGAGTGGACGTGCGCAACCAAGTCGGCCCAATCAAATAGATATATATATATACAGATATATATATATAGAGTGAAATAGAGAGATCCAACAGATCTTTCACCTGTCGCCCAGTGCGTAAGGGTGCAAAAGGTATAAACGCGTGTGAATTCAATTTAAATAAGTGCGAGTGTATAGTTCTATTTAAGCTCCAGGAAAGTGCCGCCAAGGCATGCGAATAAATTTGATAGAGTTACGAAAATTATACACAAATTGCAATACATCAACCGACAAGTGAGTGAAGGATTTTAAGCAAAATGGAGATGAGTTTTCTGCATTCAATAGACGCTGATTATGTAAAATGTCAAAACTGAAAATGTCACCTGGTTTGGTTGGTTGACAAAAAACCCTTCCCCTTAACACCACCACCACCCTGCCCCCCTCAACTAACACACCCACCAGTCATTGCCAAGAGCTGTCAAAATTATTTTCAGCTTTTGGCATAGATTGTTGTTGTGGAAATTTATGCATATACAACATTTTATTAACACATCGTAGAAATTGTCGTTTTTTATATGTAGTCATCAAAAAAGCATGGCAATAATTTCACACACACACACACAGGCACATTGCTCATACTTTGCGTTGTTGCTTTATTTTTAGTTTCTATTCAATCAGCGACATTTTGTTAGAAGCTTTTTTTTTTTGTGTGCTTTTGTTGGTTGTTTTTTTCTTTATTATTTTGTATTTTATACTCACACCTGAATGTTTATGCCGAAACATACGTTTTTAGATTGTTTATGTAGATTTAAATGACAATTTTATGCGAGTGCCTGAAAGTAGGCAATACTTTAAGTGTGCACTCTTATGGCTTGAATGAAAAAAACAGATGCTACAAGTTCAAGGTCTGCTGCCTGGCAGAAAGTAATTAAAACTAAGACTTTATAATAGCTTATTCCGTTTCACTTCGTCAAGTTAATTAAAATTCAATACAATTCAATTCAATGGAACTACTGGCAAGCTGGTTAATTAAGCCAAAAGCGTGTATCTCTGACCAGTCAGCACCATAAACCTCAGAATGCCTTTCCAACTATCTCTTATGACACGCACGCAAGCAGATTCCTTTCTATTGTGCTGCGGTTCGCATTATGGCAATGTAATTAAATTGACATCATGTGGCTTTTGCCTACAATTTCAGTCAAAGGTCATTTTACAATGGAAATGCGAAATTGATCAGCTTCAAAATTGTTTGTGGTTTTTATTGATACACTTGGCCGCTTGCCTGTTATGCACTTGAATTTGGAGCCTTGGTGGCTCTGTTGGCGCAGCAGCCAAAATGCGAGCGATTAATCATCCAATTTGGCATTGTCAATGTTTTAATTAATGTCTTTAATGTGTATGCGAGAGTATGTATGTGTATTTTTTTTTTTTTTTTGTTTACAGCTCACGCAGTTAGCAACCAGGCAGTAGGGCCCCTCCCTAAGGGCGCCTCGGATATCTTAGCAAACAAACAAACCGAAAGACAACAAAGTCTAAACCCAAACGGAAATAGAAACTGTAAGTACATGGAAAATTACTTAAATATAATGCTGAATCAATTTTTAAAAGTAACTAGAGGGTAGCTTGTTTTTATAACCTTGCAAGAGCGCTCAAGAGTTAAGTTAGCTAAAAGGTACGCAACTAATACTACGTTTATACACACAAAATTTATCGGGATAAATGCCCCTAAAAGCAAACTTTAGTTGCTTTAATAATAAGGAAGAATAAGTCGGGATTAAGCAAACTTCATCAAGTTTTCTTAGTAGGAGTCGAACTGAGAGTAAATCTTTCATACCTTTTAAACGAATAGTACAGAAATACATATAAATCTCTCGCCTACTTAGAAAACTTCATTAAATCCCGTCTAAGGCTGGGTTCACACTGTTCGACTCATGAGACATGATAATCTAGTAGGCCCTTGTGTTTTCTTGTTTTCATTCTGAAAAGCTTGTCATTTGACATTGAAAACAAGGCAACATGAAGGCCTACTCGATTATCATGTTGCATGCGTCGAATAGTGTGAAAGCAGCCTAACTTTTCATAATTATTTCTATTCATGGACCTAGCATACTTTGATGGGCATTTATCATAATAAATTTTATGCATATAAATGAGGTATATATAGGAGCGAAACTTCTAAATTATTAATCTCTCCGCTTTTTTTGGGGGAGTTTAATCATTTTATAAAGACTCTAAATAAAATTGTAGTCATCAAAATTTACAATAAATTATTTCATTGTTTAGCGATCGAAATGTTCTGACAAGAAATCCTTCTCCTACTAATTAATTTTGAACGATGTGCTGGTAGCCAATAGGCCTTAACCTAACCTAACCTATTACTATAATGAAAGTCTTTGACTAAAAGCGTTTTGTTTAACACTAGGCAGCCCAGTCAAGTTTATAGAGGGGATGGTAGTGATTCAAAATGCTTTCAGTGTGCTTTTTAAAAAAATTTGTTTATAGAAAAGCTAAGAAAGCTCAAAATTTAAATTTTAAACATATTTAGATATGTTTTGTGGGTTACCTAAATGTTTAATTTAACCATCCGCGAAATGATAGTATAGTATTTTTGTATAGCTTCAAAATAAATGTTTCCAAACAATTCTACGACTTTTTAAAACGAAGATATACAATTTTGAATACACGTGTTCGAATTGACAAAATAATTTATTGCCCATAAGTATGCAATGGGTATTGTTGAGCATTTTTATTACAATTCAATTTGCAACTATAGAAACTAGCCGGGTTTCAGGCAGAGTAAAGTTCCATCTTTTGTAAGAAAGTTGGTTACGCAGAGTTTCAATGTTCAGGGTTGAAAGACGATTTGAAAAAAAACTTGCATTAAATGAAGAGAAGTTTAAGAAAAAGCGTATTTCGATCTTTAGGTAACCCCAAAACGGAGCCGCTTAAATCAATGATTGAGCAAGAGATTGCTTCACACAATCAGGCCTGTTCTTGTTTCCGGAATTGGTGAAGGTTCTTATTTTCAAGAAACGATTAGAGAATTAAGTGAGTTAATTATGCCAGCAAGACAGTTGAATAAAGATAAATGGAAATATGAAGTTATTCGCCCAATAACACAATCAGTTTTTGAACACGGAAATATTTACCAATTCCGATTTCACATGGTTTATTGGAAACCGAAAACGGGAACAGGCCCGAATGTTTTTTAATGCTTCATGAGACTGATATTAAGCTTTCTATTAAAAAAAAATCATTATTTTTTTGCCCCTCATAGTATTCAAACTTTTTTTTTTTTCAAAATTATTAATTTGAGCGAGATAATTTATAGTCAGTTATGGCAGCATCTTACATAATCCACATTGTGCATTCGTTCAGATTGTCGGACCAGTTAAAGGTATACAAAAAAATTAATGTTAAGGCGATAAAAAAAATATTTTCCATAATTATAAAACATAGCATACTTAAAAGAGCAAAAATTATGACTTTTTATTAGTAGTATGTATGTTTCCTTAATATCATGTTTGAAGTGCTGTTTAGAGCTATTATTGCGTCACGTAACTTCTTCTAAAGATGGGTACCTGATGCCATATTAAAACGATCGGTCGAAAATCCCATTTAAGGTGGTCCTCTAACTTTGAATAGGGATTTTAAAGTGTTTTCTTTAGAATATTCTGGAATATTCCAAGAAATATTTATTGAAAGCCAGAAATAATTTTTAAACATTTTTGAAGTTTGCGTGACAAATTCCTAACCTTAAAAATGCCGTAGAACAGCCAAAAATAGAGCTACAAAAATCTATCACTGCTTTTTGGAAACATTGGAAGCTGTTATTTAAGACTACGTTCCAAGAAATATTTATTGAAAGCCAGAAATAATTTTTAAACATTTTTGAAGTTTGCGTGACAAATTCCTAACCTTAAAAATGCCGTAGAACAGCCAAAAATAGAGCTACAAATGGTTAAAAACATTTAATAACATAATATTAATAATTATTATAATTAATCATAATATGTTTCTTTATTTATTTTTATTTACATATACAAACAGTTCTTAAGAATATAAATTTTTTTTTCGAACAATACAAAATTTGTTTTAAATCTTCTGTTGGGTAAACAGATATTTGATCCCATATAACAATATAAATCGCTTGCGATCAAAAAACAACCCAATTATTTTATTTTGCTGATCTTCCAAAGTATTTAGCTCGTATATTTTAAGGCAGTTCTCTGCCTTACACTTGTTATAAGTCCTCGCATTTTTTTAATTTGCATATGGTGCCTTTGTCCTATGCTTCTATAGGATTAGATCACATCTGCCTTTCAAAACTCACATTATCTTAGTATCTTGGCTGAGCTGAGTTCAAGTTGTAAGATCGGAAATTAAGAATAAAATCATGAACATTTGGCCATGATTTTAAAACGTCATAATTTTCTCTGTGTTCCTAAATTAGGTAACCACCTTTAAAGTCTTCTGATGAAGTTGAGTTATCGGTTTATAAGTTCTATCTTTCATTATCTTAGTAGCTTTTTTCATCTTCTTTTGGTTTTGTGTTTTAAGCACCTTCAAGGATTTAATTCAATCTGAATAAAAAATAAAATCCGATTTCTACTCATTACTTTTCGAAAATGGTTTAACAAGTTAAGGTTGATCATGTTCCATCATGTTCCAGTAATGCTTTATATTGATTAGACCGAAAATCCTTTGAAATTGCTATACAGTTAACTTGCTGTGCTTTTGTGTTAAGCTTTATACCCAAAAAAGACTAATCGATTAAAGATTAAATACCTTTCAAGCAAAAGTGATTAAAAACACAAGTTAAAGTCCAGTTTGTTTTTTTGTTCAACATACCTTCGCTTGGCAAGTGTAATTTTTCGATCAGGCTTTATTGCCAGATTTTAGTTCACTTTCTCTTTATTTTGTTCGCGGAGTTTCAGTTGCATTTTCGTTTTGCTGTCTGCCATTTATTTATAGCTGCGAATTTTGCAGTTCTATCTTTAGGGCATGGCAGCCGCCTGGCAGTAAATTCCGGGCTAGTGAATTATTTTTAGCTTACATTTCGACTCCCAGAAGGGAGAGACAGAGTGAGTGAGTGAGTGAGTAAGTGAGTAAGCAAATACGACCTTGAGTTGGGGACAGCAGCTAATGGACTTTGGGCTTGAGCACTTAACAAGGCCGAATTTGGTAAAAATAAAAATGCAACTTTCAATCAACAAAGTGTAAATTGTAATTTCAGCCCAATGTGTGCTCCAAATTTGAATGAAGTTTATTTTTAGGCCTTACATCGCACACACACACACACACACACTAATAAAGATGCCGGCGTGCGTCTACATATATTAATAGTCACTTGGTTTGATGACGTCAAAGTTTGATGTGAGAGCAAATTATTTCAAGAAGCTGCTGGCGGCAATTAGAAATGTTTACTTGCGGTCTGAAGTTGGGGAAAACAATGTGAAAACTTCAGTTTCTGCAGTTCTATAGATACACACACACACACATATATACAGTCTCTGCGCTTGCATGTATTTTGATCGCGCGTTTGTTTGTTTGTATGCGGCCGCTATTGCTCTCAGCTCGTATATGTGTATGTATATGCATATGTATCTATAGATACACACTGCCGCGATTTTGTATATATTTAAAATATTATACACTGCTCTTGTTTTTTTTTTTTTTTTTTGTATTTCGCCTCATGTGCTTGGCAATTTTCACTTGCCTTCAGTCGGTTTTTACATTTCCAATCGAATTCTACGAGACGGCAACGAAAATAAATAAAATAAAAATACAGAAAAAAAAATAATAAAAACAAAAATTAATAGAATTACAAAAATACAAAAAAATATCGAGTTTTCGCCACATTTTTTTTTTCTCGTCCCGGTCTAGTCAAGTTTCATACCGATTGCATTTTATGATTGCCTTTTGGCAAACAGTTTCCGATTTCTATTGGTGAGTTGCAAAAAAAATAAAAATAAAATGTGTGTGTGACCCAAATTTTGTTATTTATTTTCAATCTTTCGCCTGCGGTTTAGTTAGTTGTGACAAGTGTGACCCAGTTTCCGTTTAAAATTGATGATGTACAATTTGCACTTAGTTTGTCTTTGAACTAGCCGCATTTCCGTTTCGCATTTCCCATTTCCGTTAGCCATGCTCTTGTCACATAATTGGCTAAAATTAAGACTCAAGGTTGTGTTTTTTTTTCTCTCCCCTTTTTATTGTATAAACAAAAACATTGAACAACTGTCCACATCAATCTTATGGCAACACAGAAATTAAATAAAATAACATTTTTGTTGGCTAATCGTTGTCGACAAATTGAAATAGATTTGGTCCCCCCCATTCACAAAAATTTCCACTTCATTTGGCATATTAAGTTCAATTGAATTTTAATATTTGTAAATATTTCTATATAGAGAGTTTCAACTAACTGCTTTTTGGGGCTCTCAAGGACATGGCCAATACATTCATGCATGTGGCATGTGCATTCTGGCAAATTACTGCTTGCTTTTTCAATGGTCAACACACACACACACATTTTCGCTTTTCAGCTCTATTCTATTTAACTACAGGGGCGGTCTAGAGGGCTTAGGCACGTTGGGGCCCTTAAAATTGAATTTTTGTCAGCTGTTGACTTAACTATTTAAGACAAGACAAAACGCCAAATAATAAATAATACCTAAAAACTACTGCGCCTCCCTAAAGAGGCAGCAGCAGCTCAGCAGCTTACGTACGTGAGCTTCAATTTAATGCATTTTAAACAAACAATCGCTATGGTATAAAAAGCAGTGCAAAATCATACTTAGTTTGGCATAAGACAGCAATATGTTTTATTACAAAAAGGCAACCCTCTTAGCCTTTAATATTTCGGTAAAAGCTATTTTTAGTGTGACCAGGTTTGAATTGACCATTAACTTTCTTAACCCATCTGTTACGTTATGCCCATTTGGTCCAACTTGTGAATACAAAAAAAGAATCGTAGTTCTGAGTTTTAACATTAGCTGTGTAGAGTAAAAAATAAATAAAAAATATTGCTGGAAAGTTCTTTATTTAGATATATTTCAACAATTTTTCACTCAAATTAGCTTAAATAGTTTGCCTGTGGGGCCTTAGCTTAAGACTTGTGTTGTTCACAGTGACTTCAAATGTTTGATTTGGCCAACAATGGAATTATCACATTGTTATCATCACATATATATCGATTATAATTACAAGTGTGTATCCCTATGTATTACACATACTCATCCCTAGGTTAAGCATATTGAACTAAAATAAATTTTGTTTCCGACTTGGATAAACGCAGCAGCGCCATTGGCTTTTCAGTCCTATATAAAACGCTCCAGACTGGAATATAAAATTGCGGAATCAACTACAATTGGGAAAAAGTGTTTAAGAACAGAAAAATATGTGTAATACTGTAAACGGTAGATGTTGCCTGGGGTAAATTGACCATAAGATAGAGAATTCCTTGGGCATTCATTTCATCAAAATACTCTTTTATTCGATATTCTATAAATCAAGGTTAGGAGATTAAAACATATCGTAAAGTCCTAAAGAACGTAAGTTTTTAGCTTGAACTTTGGCTTATTGCTTCTTAAATCGATAAAACATTGGCTGTGTTCAGCAGAAGAACCTGCTCTCTGATCAACGATGCATTTCTTGATAATTTACATATCCTACTTTTCCTCTTGTATTTAAAATGATTTCCAGATGTCAATTTAACAACACCCCCTTAAAGTATGCTAAATAATAAGTATAGTTTTATTAAGCTGATCAGTGATCAAGTGGCTGTGTTAAAAGCGGTCATTATTCTTCTCTTTTCGGTGAATTTGGGAAAATCGGTAAAAACAGAGAAATTTTATCATGTTTATTTACAATCTGTTCTGCTTGGGGCAATAAGCAAAATTCATAAGCTAGCATCGACGTTATCTTAATTATTTGCTTATCTCAAGTCAATATCGGGCGGTCTGAACGGTAGGTTTAGAGGGTGAAGCCTTCTTAGCCTACGTCTGTCCAAACTTTGCATGATGCTCCAGTCGATTTACATACCTACTGCTATGTTAAGAAATCGGTGTCTCTGTGAATATCAGAGTTACGCACCTATCATTCAGCGCCAACTATCCTTCTTAAATGCTTTGACTTGAATCTATGCTTAATATTGACGTTGGACTTGGATGCAGTGCCGCAGAGATGGATACCACACGTTGTTTTTTAGTTTAAGATTGGATCTCTGCCTTAAAAGCAAGCTTATCTTGTTTGTTTTGATACTCAGCTGTTTTTTTTTTTACTTTTAAAACAGACTCATGCGCGACTTTATTATTATTAAGGAGGACGAGTCTTATGCTATTGATATTCCCTCGAAACATCTAATTAAAAGTTTGTTTCTTTAAAAAATGTTACACATAAGGTCACCTTCACCAGCTATTGGCGCCAGTTGTGAAGTAGGTAGCCATGAAGCTTCTCAAAAACTATACCGTTCCGATTCGGAGTTAAACAGTATATCTCTTTCTTTTGTTTAAAAAAAAGAAGAAGACTAACGAGTTAAGAAATGGAGTGAAGCTCGGTATGTCCTTTTGGGTCAGTAAAGCCACTTAAATAATCATTTAAGTTCTTATAAAATTAACTGAAGTCATTTTTTGAAAAGATCCTTTTTCAAAGAGATGTTGTTTGTTTTGAGACGTCATAAATTAAGAAGGTTTAATTCAAGGTCCTACTTTTATAACCGTTACTCGTTATATTCGCTCTATTTCGATTAAAGTCCGCTCCTGTTGTGGGACCAAAAATTTAACTAAATGAGAGGAATGAAAGTTTACTGGTGGCTTCTATTATGCTGGCTCGCGCTTTTCATTTTAATCCTTTCAGCACCAATTTAGATCTGCAATTGCAAAATTAGTTTTGCCACGCAGAGATTCCACCTCACCTCGCTCAACACGTTCTCCTCGACTACAACTTTTTGAGTACGCACGATTTGAGCGCGCGACAAAATTTCTATTCAATTTGATTTTAAGCGCATTTTCCAGTTAATTGCACGCTATTCGCACATGTGTGTGTGTGTGTGTGTGTGAACTTTTGGCCGCATTAAAGTAACGCTTTAAATGTGCCAACGCAATAATGGCAAACAGGCATACGACAATTAGCGGTATGCCATGGCCCCCGATATTCTCACTGTGCGCGGTGTTTTATTTACGAGCAGGAAGTGCGCACTACCGCACAAAGAAGGAGACGGAGCGCTGCACAAAATTGTATTTATGTATATTTTTACATGCAAGAATCTTGTTATTTTTTCGGTTGAAGAAAATGTGTGTCATTTTTATTATTAAAAAATTCAGCTGAGGTTTTTTTTTGGCAGCCCGTGTCTTTAAGGGTCGAATTTCGTCTTAGAGCCGCTTTTAATGAAGCGCCCCGGCATAAGCAGATTTGTGGCTTAGTATGTATGTGCGTATACATATAGTATTTACCCAAGCCAAATGAAGCGCATGAGCGCAAGGGAAATGGTCAATTTATTGCCTGACTTTTGTGTGTTCATTCAAATGCAAGAAACTCATAGCCTCTCTAATGTACCAATCCGATTTTTCTTCTTTTCTTTTTTTTTTTTTTTGGGGGAGTCGACTTAAGCTCCGGCTGACTGCCTGGCGTCTTATGACGAGCTTAGTGGGGTGCTACGCGAATTTATAATGATATGAATATCAAATTGACAGGGTCTAATCAAATCAAACCTAATGATGGGCTTTCCCCTCTCCAATTTCTTTCAGATTGAGCCATGGAACAATTTGAGCAGTTGTTGACTTGCTGCGTGTGCCTGGATAGGTATCGCATACCCAAATTGCTGCCATGCCAGCACTCCTTCTGCATGGAGCCCTGCATGGAGGGACTGGTGGACTATGTGCGACGACAGGTAAGGAGTTAGTTGCCATAAATCATATTGAATTCGTCCAACTACGTCACACATTGGAAAAATCTGCTCGAAATCGCCCAAAGGCGAAATGAAAACAAAAGGCATCAGCAAAAGAATCAAAGAGACGCCCCCGAATTTTGTCGAAAACATCGGGTTGTGGCGCATTTGCGTAGATTTTTGTTGAAAAAAATTACATATATACTTACATACGTACATATAAATGGCTGTACATATATAATCGCTACTTATAGACTTGTGTCTGTGTTGGTGTATTTATAAATTTCTTTTGGCTTTGCGCCAACGCCACGCAAATAATTGGTAAGCATTTTCATTGTGTGCCACACTCAGAGATTGAAATAGGCGCTGAGCCAACAAAACACAGGTTCCACCCAATAACTGTCATGTGAATGCCAAAAGCCATTCAAAGAGATTTAACCAACTTTTTGCACTGGCGGCCAGTTTTTTTATGACAGAGATCAAAGTGAAAAAAAAACAGCGCGCTTAAGATGCCCTCACCTGAAGTGCCAATGGCTGAGAGGTTTTTAAAGTTGCGTACAATATAAAAAAGAAAATCATATGGGACACACATAGTTCTTGAAATGTTTGTTATACTAAATTGTGAGAGAAAAGTAAATAAATTAAAATTTCAAATTGTATTTAGGAACAAGTAGATATTTAGGATATTTAGTCTTAATCTATTGCATCCCCATACTGAGTAAAGAACTCCCCTAGCAGACCTAGTTCCTGTACAAATGTTCGGATTTTCATTGGTTCTAAGTTTCCAATGTTATTGGGGTTTAATCTGTATTTCCCGATTTTTGTTTGTTTGTGAATTAAAACGTTACCTATCGTTACCTTAATATTATAAAAACGAATAATGATGGCTCTCGCGTTAAGAGGCGAGTTATCATTGAGCTAATTGAAGCCCCTTTACGATTCACAGTCTGACTGAATTTACAAAGTAATTTCATATAAAGGTGTTTACACATTTAGATATGCTGTATCATAAACATACAAATCCGGGCTGAAAGCCGGTCTGGAATGGAATCCTCCAGGTTCTTGTTAGGTCTGAACCGACCCAGGAACCAAATCCCATTAAAAATAATCTCGAGAATCAGAACCCGAACCTTTCTATTTCCTCGTTTATAGACATAAAATTGATCATGATAAATGCGCATCAAAGTATGCTAAGTCCTTGAATAAAATTTATGTATTTATTTTATATTATTAAAGCAAATAAAGATTGCATACTTTTAGGGGGATTTATCCTAATAAATTTTGTATGTATAAACGTAGAATATGTTTTCTTATTCGGTTCGGTTCTAAAAATACAATTACAGGCACAGAATATATTTTTGCACTTTGATTTTAAAAATATTTGATAATTAGGTACAACAAATTGATCCTATGTATGAACGGCGACACTCTTTCCCTTAACCTCAAGCAAAGGGATTTCAAATTGCATCTGAAACCGTATTTCTGCAGGTTTTATGGCTACAAATATCATATAAATTTCAGAAATCCCACTACAGTGAATAATAAATGACTACCAATTGATTAAGTTGTAAGAATATTAAAGAGGTATTTGCTATATCGACCAAAAAAAATATTTGTTGAGGTTAAGTGAAAGTAAATTATAGGCACACTATATATTGAGCATATTTAGAGTGTCGCCCATGGATTTAAGTGATCCAAAATTTTTTAAATCGTCTGCATACAGCAGAAATTCTGATTTATGAATAATCTTACTAATGTCATTGATAAAAATAATAAAGAGTAAAGGTCTCAGGGCACTCCCCTTGAAAGGCCAAGAAGTAGCCACATATGGATTGGAAAGCGAATCTGGAACCCGAACCCGAACCGGAACACCGGTTCTCAATTTTAAGGGAACCGGTTATGGAACCGAACCCTTAGCTTAGGGTAACAAACCCCTGTCGAAATTGAAAGGGGTTGCAGCCCGCATACAAAATAAATACAAAGATTTCGTAAGATTTCTTTGTTTTTGGTTTATGTTAATTTGAATTCCTTGAGATTATTTCAAAGATCGATACAATTTTCTATACTTTAAATTTCACACACTTAAAAATAATTTAAAAAAAAAATCTTTCATTTGTTCATTTAAAAATCCTGATTATAGAAAAAGAGTAGTTATCCAACATTCATTCAAATTTTGAATTAAAAAAAGGTAATTTATTATTTATTCTTCTTTCACCGTAACTTCCATGAAAATACATCTAAAATCAGTTGGGAATTATATTGTATATTAAACTGATCATTTTTACTTGCCTACTTGAAGGGTTAATATTCTAAGCTTAGGACTTTTTAAATCCAGATGCTTTTTGAGAAAATCAAGATTATAGAATAAAATCGTTTTTCAACATTCACTCGTATTTTGATTTTAGAAATGTAATTTTCAATCGAAAATCTTTGAATCTATTTCTTTGATCATGAGTGAATGCCTAGAGGACTCCTACTTCTCTTGTAATTAGTTGGGTGTTTGTTATCCCTGCAGTGGCCCGTGTAAAGCCCTGCCAGTATCCTTGCTTGACCAATTGTTGGAACCCTTTGTGGTCATGATTCCCTATAATTGATTTCGCTTCATTTTTAAGGAATTTTTTTTAATAGTATGCTGATCTATGTCCCAGCAGTTTTTGTCGATTCAAGTCGATTGCTTGAGATTTATTGCCTTTTCACATTTCACAAAAGTCTTTTTAAGCAACGTAGCTGAATTATTTTAACACATCTTTGTTTTTTTATTGTCAAATTATGTGGCATTAAAAACTAACAAATCTTCTAGATGGCCAAATGTTTATGCAATATGAATGAAACTAATGCCCTGGGTGGCGTAAATCTTACGATAATGTTGCACAATCAATTGAATGTATTAAATCCACTCTTTTGAATGACCTTTACAGGATTTGTTGGTGAGCAAACAGTGGTTGCTGGATATATAGATAGATGGATTAATTCTTTATTAATTGCAAGGGGCTATAGAGTTATTGGTGAAGCCCTATTTTTAACTGATAATATAAAAATGGAGTACACTAAACAAATCTGCATCATTGGATTTGCTCTATCAGCTCTTGTTTCTAAGATATGGCGAAAAACGAGATTCTTGTATTTTTTGCCCTCAGGATTTTCTTGTGTAGGCACAAATTTCTAGATTTATCTGGCCAATTAAACAGAGCACATATCAATGCGTCTGTAAAAAATCAAACGCGCAATTTTCGTGCGGGCGAAAGTGACCGAATTGGCATCTAAAGTCAGACATTTATTGAATTATGGTAACTTTTACAAAATAAATCATTGCCTTAAAGTTAGAGGGTTTATTGGATTTCTATTTTAACCATTTCATCATATAACCCAAAATATATTCAGAGAAAAAAAGTAAAGTCCAAGGTAAAATTTGAAAGTAAAATAGAAAAAATAGGCCGAAAATGCTCACCATTGGTTGCTATGCTGTGCCTGCCACAAATATTATCTAATGACTTTCTTGCCCACCCAATATGCACATAGTTATCAGATTTGATTTGTCAGCCATATGTCAATGGGCAATTTTTCCTTGCCACGTAGTCTATAAAATCTAGGCACATATCTTAGCTATATCTCTAAATTCAATTGTATATAAATCGATTCCAACCAATTCCAATTGCCCTTGCCTTGCCTTACCAACCACAATGATTTTAATGAATATTCCAAGTAAATGCAATCTACATTTTGAGTCCATTGAGTAAACTCTTTGATTATTTACATTCGATATCTTTGGTTTTTGCAGGTAAAATGTCCCGAATGCCGTGCCGAACATCGTATACCCTACAATGGTGTCCAGGCCTTTCCCACCAATGTAACACTGCAACGTTTTCTCGAGCTGCATATCGAAATTACCGGCGAACTGCCAGATCCCACTTCAGGTAAGGCATAAACAAAGCAAATCATTTGATGGGTGGGTATTTCCGGTACGGGCGCTGTTTGCTTAGCTGAAACTGAGAGCTGAAAATGAATCTGAATTTTGCTGTCAGTCTGCTATTACACATGCTGTGCCATGGCCATGAATATGAAATTACAGAGTGCACATTGCAATTGCCATTTGCACACACATACACACACACACACATAGCATCCTTCCTTCCTTCCTTTTTACGATTGAGCAAATATTTTTTATTATATATATATATATATTTTGCAAAAGGGCTCTTTGAAATCAAACCAATGCAAGTTTATTGTACAAATTTTTGATATTTATAAAATTTGCATTGTAATTTTAATTAAATTCCAGGCATACAAAAAAAATACAACATAAAAATTTGGAATTGCGAAAATATTTCGGTTTCCAATTAAAATGCTTTGCGCTGACAGCAATTAAAACTAAACGGAAAGCCAAAAGCAAATTGACAAATTTTTTCGTTTGTGTAATTTAAATAATTTTTTGTAAGCATGACCAGGCAAATAAATTTGAAAGTTGCCAGATTTGTGTGCCGTTCATTTGCAATCAGCAAGTTAATAATCAGACAAAGGTTTGTTTTTTTCTTTTGCTATGCAAATATATGTGAAAACCTTTGTGTTATGGATATATGGACCCAGCATGAGAGAGGACAAACTCTCATGTAGTATTTTCAAATTCACTTTTCCATATGATTACACAAGAAAATACGAGTACAGAAGCCAAACTCGACTTACTATTGGCAGGCAGCGTTGCATCATCAAGTTTATTGTCAAGTGGCGGGGACCCAGATTGGCGGAGCGGAACGGTATGGAGAGAGCGGAGGGGTTCATCAGCAATTGATGCAGAAAAGTTTACTTTTCAAGCTGTGTGAGTGCTGTAACTGCGACATCTTCGAAATGTTTGCATTGTTGGCTGGCTGGCTGGCTGGCAACTGAGGCTCGTTATTTGCATTGCCAGGATACCAGCATGTCAGCATGCCAGGATGCCGGCAGGATGTGCCTGCCATCGACACATAAACACACGCACACAGCCACGCTTAGGTGCAGTTGATTTCTTGCATTTGGCGATGCTCTCGAAATCGCATTAGTCCCCTGCAACAGGAGCAACTCTCTAGAGCTGGCATGTTATGCGTTTTTAAGTGCACTAGTCCTTGCTGCTGCCAACATTGTTGCCAAGAGTGCAAATTGATGAGCTGGCGCTTGGCTTGTCAGCCTCATTCGTTGGCATTTCATTGTTGAGTTTACAGCGCGACAGACGACAATCAGAAGACATTTAACAGGCAGACAGTTTTTTTTCTTCCCTTTTTGAACAGAGAATGACTTTCAATTTTTTGAAAGAAGAAACAGTAAATAATTTTTGTGGCGAGTACACAACATTTTTATAATAATTCTACATGAATAACTAAAGTACATTCTTTGTCAACAGTGAACAAAGCAGACAGGAATGTATTCTCCTTTTTCGAACATTTATTAGAACGAACTTCCTTTAATTAAATTCAATATAAAAATGGTTTTAGAATTCTTCATCACATTTCAAGCTTGCTTTATCCTAATTTAATTGCTTTAGCTTTGAAGTGGTCTCATCTTTTCTTCAACCTTATTCTTCTCTCACCTTAACTCTACCATGAAAATTCATCTAAAATCAGTTGGGAATTATATTCTAATTTAAAATTCGCATTTTTACTTGCCTACTTAAGGGGTTAATATTCTGGGCTTAGAGTATAAATTTTAAAAAAATATTAAAACTAGATTTTCAGCTTTGATTTAGCCAAGAAAATATTCTTAAAATATTGTTGGAAAAGTTCTAGTACTTCAAATTTCAAGTATTTTAAATTTTTGATATGCAAGCCGGTTCCAAAACGAACCAACACTTACCAAACCGCAAATTCCAACCATTCGAAAATAAAACTTCAAATAAAAAACGCTTTAAATAATTTTATCAACGAGCTTGCGGATGTAAAGCATACTTTCAAATTGGGTTAGATATCTTAAGCTTTCCTATATAGTATATTTAAATGAAGACTTTAAGGTTATTTAAGTAGCAAAAGCAAGCGCGGTATGAGTCTAAAGCTAAGTTTACACACACTGGCAGGCTGCCAGATTTTTAGGTGTCAGTTGCATCCAATCATTTGTGAACACCTGCCAGTTGACTGTTGTCATGTACTCTCAGAGAAATCTGTCAGCCTTTGTAAAAACCTAGACAGATTTCTCACGCAACATTTGGTCAATATTTTTTATATGACCGACTAATCGGTCATTAACTGCCTGACGGTTTTTGTTTTTGAAATGGAAAGTTCAAATCCCCTGAAAATAAGTAATTATTTTAATTTGTTCTGAATAACTAAAGCCATAGGATGTCGAAACATGTCTATACCAAACTGCTAATACAAAGTGAAGGAATGTGAATTATTAAGGGACGCTGGTCACTCTCAAGGTACGAATGACTTCTTGGAACTCACAGTGGCCGACTGTAAAGCTTAAAGACAATAAGCAATACGGATTTGACTATGTCAATTTTATAAACAGAATCAGTGGACAAGACACAATATCCAGTCTAGTCTTCCTCACGCAAAGCAGTTTATTTTCTTTGTGCTTAGGAACTTGCCCACTTTGACAAGCGAAAGATTTGTCAATGGTTTTGGTTGATTTTCTTAGAGATCTCCTAAATATCTTTGTAATAGATGGCTACTTGCTACTTTTTAAATGTTTTGTGGGAAAAAACCATGATTTTTTATTTGTGCTTCAACGTAGTATGAGAGACTTTAAAAAAAGCGACAAGAAAGAGAGAGTGTAAAATAAATTATAGTTTTTTTTTTGTTGTTGTACTCCTTCCAGTTTGTGTTCTTATATCCATTGCACTCTCAATGAATCTGATGAACTTTGGTTAGGTCATCCACAAGATTTTTATAAAATTGAGAGGTGACTTCAACGTTAATTTGATTTACAATAAATTAAAGTCGTATACGTATATTATAATATTTCCAAACTACGCTAAATTAATAAGGTGTCATATTGCTATACAAGGTCTTATAGAGGAATTGTGACATTTAGGTACCAAAAGTTAGTGAATCCAGAATTAGGTACTAGCAATTCATGTATCAGTTTTAGTATTAGATCTATTTAAACCAACTTCTGAATTAAATTTGGCTATTATCGACCAAAAGTCTCCTGTTCTAATGGAATGGAAAATAAATACATTTTGTGTATTTTATTTAAATCATTCTAAAAATGCAATGGAAATCGTTGAAAAAAATTAAGTTGCAATATAAAAGTTTTAAAGTTTCTTTTATCACTCATACGCAGTGTGGCCTTTGGCTTGTAAATATTTTTGTAGTAAATTAATTCTGATTAAAACAATAGTGAAAAAATAGTGGATGATACCAATAAATAAAGCTAAAATACGAACAATCTCTCATATACCCACTAGCCGCTGGGCTTAAGTTTCAGTAGTTGAAAGTTTCAACTTAAAACGCAGCGTAAATTCTAAATTTGAACAAATTCGAAATAATTAGACAGATTTAATAAATTGACAAACAAAACAATGTTAAATTGTTTTCATTGTTGAAAGTTTCTTCTTTAAAACTGATAAACATTTCAACTGATAAGATGGAGCTGAAAGTCCCCGTAGCTTTGGCTGTGCCTCTCTGTAACTTGGCTTGTAACTATAAGCAAATAGTAACTTAATAAAAGCCTCATTTTTTAGACAAATTGCCTTAATTTTCTGCTTTACTTTCCCTCCACTTAGGTCAAATCATGGAGCGTTGTGGCGTCTGTTCGGAGAAAGCCTATCTCTCCCATTGTGCTCACTGTGAGAAGAAGATTTGTGAGGACTGCAAAAGTGCCCATATGGATATACTTCGACGTGAAATTACACGTTTCAACTCACAGGTAAGTTAGCCCATTTTAAACACTATCTTCCCTAATCCTCTCCTCTTTAGATTCGCCGCAGTTTACATCGTCTACAGGATTCTCTGGCCATCATTGAGAAGAACACCGTGAGCCTGCAAACGAATGCCATTAGTGTGACGGAGGAAATTGATGAGATTTATAGACGCATTACCAAGGCCATTAAAGATCGTTCCGATCAGCTGAAAGGTGAAATCGATCGTTATTTGGCCGTGGAGTTGCGCAATCTGACCACTTTGAAGGAGAACCTGGATCTGGAGATTACTAATATAAGCAGCAACTGTGACATAGTCGATAAATATATGAACGAGACTGTCGAATGGGATGACTGCGAGCTAATGGACACCAAAGAGATCTTCCTGAAAACGGTGGAATTTCTGCGTCACTTTGAGTACGAGAACAATGATTACAGTCGTCGTGTGCGCTTCCTGGTTTCCATTGATCCCAATCAGTTGGTCATGAATTTGGCCACTTTTGGTGATCTGAATATTGCACCTCATTCAACGCCTGGCGGTTCGGTGAGCAGTTCTCATTTGGCACCACCCAGTGCCTTGCAGCCGGGATTAATGCGTTCCAAGAGCGATCATCGCCTGGCCACGCAATTCCGTCAGCAGGAGGAGCGCAGTGGCTACAATGACGAGCCTGTGCTGGGTGGCCGCAAATTTGGTGAGCGACCACAACGCAGTACGGCCAACAATGATCGCTATGGCGAGAGCAGTCGCTATGGACGCTCGGAGTATGAGTACGATAATGATTACGAAAACGAACCGGCTGGACGTGCGGGCAAATCGTCACGCTTCCGTTCGCGCTTTGTGCGTTCGCATCAGAACGACGACTCGGACAGCGAGCAGCAGCAACAGCAACGTCAGCAGGAGATGAAGGAGCGCAAGGAGCGTGTGCTGGACAGCGAAGATGTGTCACGTGGCCAATTGAGCGGCATCATACGACTCAGTGACTGTTCGCGCGTGGTACAGCGTTTGGCGGATATAGGCAAGGAGAAGAAGGAGAACAAATCGGATGCGGCCGAGGCAGCCAAGGCGAATGTACAGGCCGCCATACAAGCACAAAAAGCGGCCATGCAGCGACAACAGCAGAAGAATCAACAAAAGGCCACAACGGGCGCCGAAGAAGAAGAATTGGCACGACAGAAGCGTAAGAATGCGGGTCCAGCGGGAGCGGCTACCTCAACCAGCAGTGAAACGGCCAGTGATCAGCGTGTGACGGCCCTGAAAAGTGCAGCCGGTGGTCGTGGTGGAGAGGATAGCGATAGTAGCTCCAATCAGGCGGCATCTCCAGTGCGTACAGTCAACACAAATACGCGAGCTGAGGTAAGTGTGAATGAGGCAAATGAAGAAGAAAATGTGGTCAGCAGTGACAGTGGCAGCGAAGAGGAGGTAGAAGAGGAAGAAGAAGAGGAAGTAGAAGCTTCTTCTACAGAATATGAAAGCGAGGAAGAAGAGGAAGTAGTAGACCTTCCTCTAACCCTGCCCGAGATCAATGTTTTACCACCAGAATCAGAACTTGTACATAAAGTAGAAGAACTTCCCGCTGAAGTTATAGATTCTGCGGAACACTCAGCCGAGGAAGATAGCTCCTCGACAGAGGAAGAAAGCGAATATACAGAAGAAGAAATTGAAGTGACAGATGAGGAGGATTGAATTGAATAATTTAAGTACTAGAAAAACTCTTTTGCGTAAGCCAAAGTTGAAGGATTATTCGTTTCTTCTGTCACTGTCACTGCACACACAGTATTTTCTTTGTGCTAGTTTATGTTTCTTTCTTTATTTGTGCTCCATCGTTCACACTTCCCCTCCGCTGCGTAAGTTTTGTAAAAAAAAAAAAAAACAAAGCAGAAAAATCTACTTACTCTGTTAACCGTTAACTGTTACCTTTACACTTAATCTTACCATTTTTTTTATTGCCCTAACCCATTGTTTTTATTTTATTTTATTTTATTTATTTTTTTCTTGTGTACGTTAAGTTTGTCTTCGTTTTATTTATGTTTTTCTGTTTATTTTTATTGTCTTGTGGAACGCCTTTCACTTAATGCTGTTTTGGGTCAAAACCTTTTGGCAAAGCGCAAAGTACAAAAATACAAAAAAAAAAAAAACCTAATCGACTAATGCGCGCGCCTTCCAATGAAAAACAAAAGCTAAGTGTGACCTTACCTCCCAATATTCTTGATGAGGTTAAGAAGCACCTTAATAATTTTTTTTTACAATTTTTTCTCAATTATTTATTTTTTCTTTGAATTTAAGCAATCAACAGTTCAATTTAATTCAGATGAGATATAAATTTAGTTGGGCAGAATACCTTATATGAAAGCTGAATGCTACCGAATAGCTTCCTAATTTATATGAAGTGTTAAGCCGAATACAATGTCTATCTCAGCTGAATACAGTCTTTAAAGCCAAAAGAAAAACTAAATGAATTGAGAAATATAAAAAACTTTCCAAAGCAAAACAAAACAACTTTTAAACGCCATACTCTTTTAGTCCCCGCTTGATAGTCCTTCCTTTTGAATCCACTTCCTAGCGCCTACTTCTATATTAATTGGTAATAATGATATGAAATGAACCTAAACCGCATACCGAATAGAACCGATTAATACTTAAAGATCAGAACCTATATTACGAAATTTTTGAGAACCAAAAAGACTTGAAAGAACCGATACAATGTACCGCTACAATATCGACTCTGAGTTTTTTTCCAGTTGGTCAAGTTTTACTCAGCTTAAAGCATAAACATAATAAAGAATAAACGATTTGAAGTGTGACAGCAAAAGAAATGCTGCTATAGGACCGGGAGGCCCTTAAAAAAATACTAAACAGAACCTTTACCAGTGACCGGTATCAAAATACGATTCGGTTTGATTCCCTGCTTCCAATTAGCCAAACGAACCATACCGAAAAAAGTTCTTATAAAGTTTTCGTAAATAAAATAAACCTGTCCATGGCTTACCGGAACTAGTTCTTATTAACTTTCAATACTTAACCAAAAATAGTTCGATAAGGCAAACAAATCAAAAGTGAACTAGTTCTCATTAAGTTGCCGTAAACAAAATAAACCAGTAAGTGGCTAAAGGGAACTAGTACGATAAATCTTTTTGTAAGAATAAAGAACCGGAATTAGTTCGAAAGAACTTTTTAGCACTTTACTGGATTGGCCAAGCGGAACTAGTTCGTTAAATAGTTCGTTTTATAAAAAAAAAGAACCGGAATTAGTTTGAAATAACTTTAAGCACTTTATTAAAACTAGTTCAACAAAATGAGCCAGTTATTGGCTGAGCGGAACTAGTTCGTTAAAACTTTTTGTGGAGATAAAGAACCGAAATAAGTTCGAAATAACTTTTAGCACTTGAACGGAACTAGTTTAACAAATTGAACCAGTAATTGGCTAAGCGGAACTAGTTCGATAAAACTTTTTGTAGTAATAAAGAACCGGAATTAGTTCAAAATAACTTTTAGCACTTTAACGGAACTAGTTCAACAAATTGAAACACTAATTGGCTAAACGGAACTAGTTCAAAAAACTTTTTGTAAGAATAAAGAACCGGAATTAGTTTGAAATTTTACGGAATATTTAACAAATTGAACCATAATTGGCTACGGAACTAGTTCAAACAAATAAAG
The DNA here is from genome assembly GCA_018904225.1 of Lordiphosa mommai. Taxonomy (NCBI): domain Eukaryota; kingdom Metazoa; phylum Arthropoda; class Insecta; order Diptera; family Drosophilidae; genus Lordiphosa; species Lordiphosa mommai. Next base: position 556,913 of record JAEIFT010000100.1, on the reverse strand, counting down.
AAACGGAATTAGTTCAGTAACTTTTAGCTAACAAATGAAACACTAGTTTGTATACGGGTTCATTTTAAAAAATAAAATAAAGAACCGGAATAAGTTTGAAATAACTTTCAGCACTTTACCGGAACCGGAACATTTCAGAACTAGTTCGCATTCTAAATTCGTTTAATATTTTGATATAATTTGCGAAAAAAATCAGTACTCTGCATTATAAAACTATTTTATCACTTTGCCAGAAGGTTTCGACCCAAAACCTGGACATCAGAAATTCAGAAAACTTCAAATTATGTACAAAGTTTTACATTATTTATGTATTTTTTTTTTTTTTTTAGTATTTTAACATCTATTACCTTATCGTTACTTAGAGACTGCAAAGTTACAAATTTTTGTGTGTATATGTTTTAAATAAAAACGAATTACAATTTTTTTATGTCACCAACAAAGAATATCTTGTTTTTCTCTTTTTCTCTCTCTCTCTCTCAAATCTATCTGCAAGTGGACAAACGATGTGGTAGTGATGTTAATTTGCTTAAATCTGACAAAATATTTCTGGTCATTGATGTCAAGCTGAATAAACCAATGACCAAGCCAGTCAGCCATATTTCTCTTGATTTTGTTTGCAAATTTCTGATGTCCGTTGTATATATTTGTGTTGTGTGTGTGTGTGTTTATTTTTTATATATACATTTTTTTTTTTTTGCATTACATTGTTGCCAGTCCCCCTATTCATGCCCTGCTCATCGCTTAGGGTTCAATGGTGAACATTTCAATCATGAGACTGTCAGCAACGAGTTTCGCTTCCGTCAGTTTAACAATGTTTTCATTTCTAGAGTGTGTGTGTGAGTGGGTGTATCAGTGTGTGTGTGTGTGTGACATATGCACACTCGCTGCATATTTGTCTTGTTTTGTTGTCAAACGCTTTTGGCAAATAGGAAACGGTTGCTCAATAAATTAGGAAAAACAGCGATATAAATTTCCGTAATAGCTGGAAAATTTAATTTTCAAACTTTAGGTTGTTAAATATATAAAAAAAAAGGATTTTTGAATCTGTTGGTAAAGCTGGAACCATACTGATTTGATTTTAATTTGCTTAAAGTGCATAGGTTGTTTGTTAGGCCATTCCAAGTGACTAACAGTTCCATTAGACCTTTCAGACCAAGATTTAAATGCTTAAAAATTTGTCTTTTGATAAAATAAATAAATGAATAAATTTTTATTATTTTACTAAGGTTTTTTTTACCAAGGTTTAAATGCTTAAAAATTTTTCTTTTGATTAAAAAAAATAAATAAATAAATTTTTTTGTTTTCAAAACTCACTCAAGCAACTCTCGTAAAATAAACCCAACAATTTGAGCGTCTGTTTATGACATTTGCATAGACTCCCTACAATTCCCCAGCATATGGATGTCACTTCATCAACAACATCCATCTTTCCATCTCTCTCTCTCTCTCTCTATACCTGCCTTGCGTTTTGTTGTCGCTTGCCACCAAATCAACCAATCAACCAACTAACAGACAAACAGCGCCCCAGACTCTGATGCAACTCCCACTCCTACTCAACAGTCAAAACCGCCCGTCTCAGCTCAAGTGGCGGCCGTTAAGAAGACTCAACGTTCTGGCAGCAGCGATAGCAGTGCCTCCACCGAAAGTTCAGCCAGCTCAGCGGCAGCTGCCTCAGCAGCAGCAGTAGCAGCAGCAGCAGCACCAAGTAGCCAGCCTCAGCAAAAGGCAGCCAGCTCGTCACGTTACTCCACTGCACGCGAAAGTGCCGCTACAACTGCCGCTGCAGCCACGCCAGAGAAGAAGCCTTTTGTAAGTCGCTTTTTGCCACAGCATAGTCAACCCTCAAGTGCCTCTAATGGTGCGGCGGATAAAAAGAAAGCCGAATCTAGCTCCAGCAGCGAAGAGGAAACCAGCTCTGAGTCGGAATCCGAGTCAGAGCCTGAAACTAAGCCCAAGACAAGTGCAGTAGCAGCAGCAGCCAGCAGTAGCAGCAGTACGGCCACCAAATCCACGCCCAGTAGTGCCTCAAGCTCTACCACCGCCGCCACAGCAGCCAGCTCTTCGTCGGGCACCTCCTCTTATCGAGATCGCTTGGAGGCCAGACGTGCCTCACGCGATGATAGCTCTTCACTGGCCACACGCAGTAGCTATGCCACACCCTCCTCGTCCAGCAGTGGTTATGGCAGCAGTTCAGCGCGTACACGCGCTGTGCCCGCACCGCATCATGTGAGCGAGACAGAGGATCGGGATCGTTATGGCAGCGGCAGCAGCAGGTATTTTGAAACTGGTCAAAGTTTTGCATAGTTTTTTTTTTTATCAACTAATTGGCATGCCTAATGAACTGAATATACACAGCATTTGCTATTGATTTAATGACAGACACTCAACACTCACACACACAGACACACACACACATAGATAAGCATGAAAAATAATTATGTGTCATGCTGTTGTTTTTGCATTAATCAAATTACACCACAGCAAATCAGTCTGCTATTAATTTAAATTTTAATTAGTTATTTTAATTGATGTGCATAATGTGCATTTGCCCGCAAAAGTAGGCAACTGTTAACATCAACTCTCAACTCTCTCTGCTGCAGCTTTGTACAACCGCTCGTAGTGGCCATTTTGTTGTTCATGCGCCTCGTGTGGCGTCTAATTGTCAAATTCCTAACCTTTACCACCTGAATGTGTGTCGTCACAGCCTCAGCTAGGTAAACAGTTACCCACACACACACACACAAACAATACTCACTGTACTCTCTCTCTCTTTTTCTTTGTTTGTCTGTGTTGATCTTTGCAGTGCACTGCCCTTTAGCATACCGTATCTAAGCAGACCCAACCGGGCACGCTACCGAAAACGGCTTGCGGATGTCAAGAGCGTGTGAAATTCAATAGCTCAACCATTAATTGTTGTTATTGTTATTTTTGTTCTCATTAAATGTGCAGGAATGAAATTTTAATTGCCCCCAAATTGAATACCATTAACTAAAAGTACTAATAAATGGGAAATTTTCAATTATATATATATTCTCACAAGTCAAACAATACGTTTGTGATTGAATTAACCCAAGGAATGTTGTGTACGAGAGCAGAAATTTAATGTTCATTTCTGTTCATTAAATGAAGAAAATACCAGCTATCTTTTCTCTATATTCTATCTTTCTCTCTTTGATTTCTTTTTGCTATACCTAATATTCTTTGCCCTTACCCAATATTTCCTTGTTCTTTTCTAACTGGTTTTACTCCAGCCTTATTTTTATCATTTTATAGCTATGTTAGACAGATTAATGGAAGTTAAAGTAAAAAAACATTGGAAATAAAAACTGAAAAAACATTGATAAAAAAGATTTTAACAATGGCAGCTATATTATAGTATGATTTTATAAATTTTTCAAAATTTTGTGAAAGCATATAAAACTAAAATATTCCATGAAAGAATTTTTATAAAATGAAAGGTAGTTTTTATACCAAAGAAGTTTTTAGTAACGTGCTTTTCATTCTTTTGCTTTGAACAATGTTTGTCGGATCCCAAGTTCGGAAGACAATTCCTAGTGGCGCAAATTGTCATTTTTCGATTGTGATTTTATAAATAGTTATTGAAGGAAAAATTAAGACAGTGCTGAAATAGATGGCGATTTATAAACGGGTGCGATGTATTAATTTACACGTAAGAAAAGTAAAGAAATTTCAAGAGTCGAACGTTCGACTTGGTTTCAAACATTTTTTTCCTTAACGAAAAGGTTTTTGTAGAATCCTTATACTCTAGGCAATTTGTTTTCGGAATTTTTCGTGGGTACTTTATGGAAAATTTTCTTTAATCAAACTTGTGGGAATCGAGTTTAAAAATGTTGTAAAAATGGGCAATTTTATATTAACAAAATAAGTACATATTTGGACCAATTGTCGACCATTTAATTTGAAAATTTCGTGAAGAATCGATGATCTTTGCTGCCCGGTTTTTTAAGACATAAAGTTATTTTTATCAGTGAATTTCTACAAGTCGTTTAAAACTTAAAATGTTCGGTTTTTTTGTTGAGGGAATAGGTTTCAAAAGTTGAGGATAGACTTTATCTAATACTAGGTTCTTCTTAGAAAATCTGTAAATAAAAAAAGTAAAAATTCCATAATTTAAATTTTAGAAAGTAGGGTAACTTCTTAAAATGACCAAGTTGTTCTTGAACCAAACCGAAATCATCAATTAATAGTTTCGTTCATAGGCCAGTTCGTGGAAATGTAGTAACCGCAGATTTTTGCAGCCTCACTAAAACGATTTGACCGAATCTTTCCTATGTCAGCTATATGGCATAGTTTTTCGATTGCTCAAGTTGTTATCAAAATAGTTTATTAAAATGAAGCAGAAGATACGGACGAACAGCGGCCGAGTTTATGTCAACCCAGCTTCTCAAAAATATATATAAAGTACATCTGAACAAAATTATAGAAACTTCCTAAAGACTGTAAAAGTTCTAGGATGTTATATTAATTACACTAGGCAACAGAAACAGTTAAATCTTTTTTTTTTCGTAGTGAAAAAGGTGTTTAAAGAATTTTATAATTTTAATTTAAAATTTATTTTTAAATTTAAAATTTTTTTTTTGCCTAGTTTTTTATTCTGGGTAGTATTTTTTTTGAGCGAAAACGGTAGACACCGTTAAATTGTTCGTCAAAAAAAAAAAACAATTCATATTTGTTGACTGTCGGCAAATTAAAATTTCTTGCCCACCGCTGATCTATAACATGGCCGTGTATCAACAGATTTAAAAGAACAAATGCTTGTTTTACTCCTAATAAAAGTATTTATGTGATTGGTGAATCTAAATGCTTATTAGCAGTAGTTTCAAGTCGGTGTAGGATTGCGGATGATATGGCAAACCACCTGCAAAAGTAGACAAAATTCAAAACATAAAAAACTTCGCCATAGAAAAATTTTCAAAAATAATTCTCAGCAATTCTGAAATCTATAAAAAAATCATAAAAAAATAGCAAATTGTTGCCTAGTGTTTTAAATGTGATTTTTAAAAAATAAACCAAACCCAAAATTTATATGACATCTAAATTTTAGACTACGTTTATGCACAAATAAAAAATCATGATTTTTGCTCTTCCAAGTATGCTACGTATTATAATTAAATAAATTCTATATTTTTGTACACCTTTAACTGGTTCGACAATCTGACTGAATGCACAATGTGGATTATGTATGATGCAGCCATAACTGACTATAAATTAAATCGTTCAAATAAATAATTCTGAAAACAAATAAAGTTTGCATACTTTGAAGGGCAAAAAGCATGATTATTTTTTAATAGCTTAAACGTAGTATAATAACAGTCAAATTTGCTTTGCCTTTACGTTTTTTCTTAATAATTTCAACATAAGAACTGCGCTCAATAAATCCAAAAATTTGCCAATTTGCTTTTAATGGGTTAACCGAGTCAAGTCAAATACTTGAGAATCTATGCTATTGGCTTTCAAAGAGCCACTCAAAGGTTGAAATTAACTTTACTTTCGACAAAGTCTGTTTGTCTGCTTGTCTGTCAATACCCTTTTCAATGGCCTATTTGGCAAAGGGATCAATGCGCACCTCTTGAAGGCAGCTGCCTGCTTTGTACATTGGCGACAAGCTTCTTTAATTGTACTTGGCGCGACAACCCTTTTTTTTCATTTTCATTTTGAACCAAATCTGATGTAATGTAATTACTGAAAGGGCCACCCGTTTTTTTCCTCTTCTCTTGCTTTAAGGGTTAAACACGATTAATTGGTTTGCTGTTAGGGAATATAACAAATATATAACAGTTATGGCAATAGACACACGCTGTTACAAAAACATGGCCTGCTTTTGGGCGCTGCCTTTCAATTTACATGCTACTGTTATATGTACTAACTCAAACATAAACGGATTAATGTGCTTTCTGTGTTTCTTTCAGTACTTGTTGTAGCATTAAATCTTTTATCATTTATCCATTAGTGTCGACTCGTTGTTGCTGTTGCTGTTGTTGTTGTTATTGCTTTGCCTTCCTACCCTACCTTAACTTAACCCACCCACCTTCTATTCCCTGGCAATTGGCGCCATAATTTCGTGTACTTAAACTGAAACTTTTCCAAACTACTTTGTTTAACTTTCGATAATGTGAAATGTGAATTTAATTAGAAACTTTTTGCCAGAGTGCTCGCTGTTGTTGGTTCTACTTCTTTTTTTTTCGTTTGTACACTAACAGCACACACACACATATACATATATATATACACATAGATACAGATTTAAGCTAGTTAAAAAGTGAAAAGTTAGTTAATTAAGCGGTCGCGGGTTCACCTGAGCTTAGGGCTTACACAAAAGTTACAAACGAAAAAAAGCAAGGCAAGGCCAGGTGGCAGCAGCAGCAGCAGCGGCAGCAACAACAACCAACCACAAATCGAAATCAACATTTTTCTAGCTACACAAGCCGCTTCCTAAACAAAAGCAAGAGCAGCGCCATTGTAACGCAACCCTCGCTATCCACACCCACCGCCTCGTTTGATGAGGATGCCAATGGAACTGGCGATGATTCGGATAGTCGCTATGGCACTGGACGCTCACGTTATCTGGCCATGAAGGAGCGACGCACACGCCTGGCGCGCAGTCGCTCCTCGCATCAGTTTGGCAACGAAGAGGATGATCTGGATGAGCCCGTATCACCGACCACAGTCTCACCATCCGCTTACTTGGCTTCAAGGTGCGCAGAGTTACTAAAAACCAAGAAATCCCCTTCCAAAAAACCAAAAAAATTCTCAGTTGTAAATAGGCGGAACTATTGTAAAAAGAGGGCGCTTTCATTGTGCGTGTGCTGGTGGTCCTCCCCCCCCCCCGAGTTGAACTCGTTTTGTTCTCGTTTATGTTGCACATGTCTCTCTAAACTTAATTTTAATTTTTATTTTTGATTTTCTTTTTTTTTTTGGTTTCGTTATACAAAATTTTTATGCCGCGTTTCAATTAACCATTTTGTACAGTTTTCTTCTTCTTTTTATTTCTGTCAAATTTTTTCTTCGTTCTGTACAAATCTCATTAGTTCAGTTCAATTCGCCTCATTCAACCAAGGGAAACTCATCCTACATTCCTGTTTAACTTCATAGAACTAATCCTTTCTGGCCTTACAGATACAGTGGCTATGGCAGCAGTGATCTGTCCCGTAGTCGCTCCTCGCATGCACTCAAATCGCGTGACAATTCGCCCATTACTGAACGCGGAGCGGGTTCCTCGCGCAGCTCGGGTCTGGGCTCTAGCAGCTCCACGGCGGACAACAAAGATGGCGAGGCCTTGAGCTCTTGGGCGCGCTACCTTAAAAGCAAGTACGGCAACAAGAGCAGCAAGGATACACCCAGCAGCAGTTCACGCGATACACATGCTACTCCCAGCAGCAGCAGCGGTGGACGCAGCACCGCCAGCGAGGTGTCGCGACGCCTCAGTCTGGGCTTACCCTTGCGACAGGCCAACGAGTTGGCCTCCTCCGATGATGATGGGTCAAAAAACGGGCTAGGCTCCCCTACGTCCCCTACGGTAGCAGCAGCAGCCGGTATAACCGGAGTGGCAGGTACTATCCCTAAACAGGTGTACCTGCGCAAGCGTCAGCAGCTGTTCCAATTGGGGGGCCGGGGGAGCGAGCCCGGATCATTTACGTGGCCGCGCGGCCTGGCCGTCGGCCCGGACAACAGCATTGTCGTGGCGGACTCCAGCAATCATCGAGTTCAGGTCTTTGACTCGAATGGCATCTTTGTCAAGGAGTTTGGCGAATACGGCAACGGCGAGGGCGAGTTCGATTGTCTCGCGGGTGTGGCGGTCAATCGGATTGGTCAATACATCATAGCCGATAGGTGAGTGTTAGCCATTCTTTCTTTTTAATTAAGTCGCCCTGATTAATTCTTGGACTTAGCCCATGCCCGGACCCTGTCTAATTGGCACGGCTAAGCGCATAATAGCCGCGTTAATGAGAAACATGTGCCTAAGCTAGCGGGCGCTCCGGCACATGTTAGCCTCGGCCGCTGTCATTGTTTGACGCAAAATCTCGTTAAGTGTGGTGCCCCGGTCATCCCAGCCTCATTGTGAGACTCAACTTTGATTTTGCACGTTAAGCGGCTTAGGTTAAGCCCAACAAATGCCAAAGTGCGTCAGCGTGAGCAGGTTCTGTTCGCGTAATGAGTTGCCCTGTACCGCATCTTTTTGTTCTTCAAATTTTTATAATTAAGGAAAGTGCCCGGAGGAGTCGTGGGAAGTACAAATTCAATTTGGGGCTTGGAAGCAACTTTAATTGAAAAAAGCGGTGTCTATGGTAGCTTAAGCTAGAAAATAGTGAAAGTTCTACAAGTGTAAAGCTCTCTTGGACGGCTGCTTTAGATCTTGTTTCTTACTTCACTTTCCTTGATTCCACGCTACTCGTCAGTTTATTTGGCGCTTAAGCAGACATGCATACAAAATTTGTGTACTGCCCGCTTTCCCTCACTTCCGTGCTCTACGCAAAAGCTACTTGTTGACAACGAAGACACTTGATGTGAGAGGTTGATTACAGTAGCGTGTAATCAACCGTCAGCTTATTCGACGCTTAAGAGAACATGCCACACAGACACACATGCATACAAAATTTGTGTACTGCCCCATTTGCTCTCACTCCCGCGCTCTAAGCAAAAGCTAGCAGTTGACAACGAAGTTACTTGATGTGAAAGATTGATTCCACGCTACTCGTCAGCTTATTTGACGCTTAAGCGAATATGCCACACACATGCATACCAAATTTTTATACTGAGTACTGTCCTGATCTCACTCCCGCGCTCTAAGCAAAAGCTACCAGTTGACAACGGAGATACTTAATGTCAAAGCTTGATTCCATGCTACCCGTCAGCTTATTTGACGCCTAAGCGAACATACCACTCACTCACATATGCATACAAAATTTGTGTACTCTCCCAAATACTCCCACTTCGCTTTCGAAGCAAAAGCTACCAGTTGACTACGAAGATACTGCATGTGAAAAGTTGATTCCACGCTACTCGTCAGCTTATTTGACGCTTTAGCAGACATGCATACAAAATTTGTGTACTGCCCCTTTTGTGCTAACTCTCTGGCTGGCTTACTTCACTTCTTCTCTTTTAAATGTACACCGTAGGCTCAGCCACATTTGTTCGGTGTGATGTTGACACTTGATGTAAAAGCTTGATTCCATGCTACTCGTCAGCTTATTTGAGTCTTAAGCAGACAATTATACAAAATTTGGGTACTGCCCCTTTTATTCGCACTGCCGCGCTCTAAGCAAAAGCTTCCAGTTGACAACGGAGACACTTGATGTGAAAGGTTGATTCCACGCTACTCGTCAGCTTATTTGAAGCTTAAGCGAACATGCCGCACACACACATGCATACAAAATTTGTGTACTGCCCCAATTACTCTTACCCCTCTTAAGCAAAATCTACCAGTTGACAACGGAGATTCTTGATGTAAAAGGTTGATTCCACGCTACTCGTCAGCTTATTTGACACTTAAGCGCACAGATGCTTACAAAATTTGTGTACTGCCCCATGTACTCTCATTCCGCGCTTTAAGAAAAAACTTACAAGTTGACAACGAAGAGCGAGTGCCTCACATATATAATTACAGTTATTTCCTTAGGAGATCACAGGGACATTACAGAATGTTAGTTTGAAAGTCTTAAGCTCGCTGAGCGAACATACTAGATTATTTTCGGAAAAGGTTTGTGAGATAAGGCTAGGCAATTTTAAGGTAAGTTTAGGTTAGATAGGATTCGATTATATTAGGATAGGTTAGCATAGTTTATGTAAGTTTGGGTTAGTTTAGGTTGGGTAACTTCGGTTGGATTAGTTTAAGTTTTAAAAAAAGTTGATTTAGCATTGTGAGATACCTTATTCGGCATACACCAAAAAATGGGAACCTCTCCTGCAACAAATATTTGTGTGAACCTTCCAACTGTCGCCGCATTAGAATATCCACATCAACTTAAATGATTTTTGCCCTCATTAATCTCTTCCATCTGTCTAAAAAACTGCGTTCCTTCTTTTTTTTTCTCTCCCTCGCAGATACAATCATCGCATACAAGTGCTTGATCCACAAGGACGTTTCCTGCGCACCTTCGGTTCGCAGGGCACCGCAGATGGCAAATTCAATTATCCTTGGGGCGTAACAACCGATGCACTCGGCTTCATTTACGTTTGCGATAAGGAGAACCACAGAGTGCAGGTAACCTTCACCGGCCCCCCGCCTTTTTCCGCCTTCATTACGTGCCCTCGACTCGATTTGCATGCAAATATTTATAATCATCTGGCGCGAGGACCTTGCCCAATTTGTCACACTTGAACTACGGCCACGTACCATTCCCAGTCAGCAATTTTCATGCGCTTAACTGCCAATATACATACTATACGAGGGTTCTTTTACGTTTTCCATTTCAATTTGCCAACTTCTCGCCAGGTTTTCCAATCCGATGGTTCCTTCGTGGGTAAATTCGGTTCCTGTGGCCGTGGCGAGGGCCAGCTTGAGCATCCGCATTATATAGCCGTATCCAATACGAATCGTGTGATTGTTTCCGATTCGAATAACCACAGGATACAGGTAAGCCGCTTCATGCCTGTCTGGCCATGTGAGCAATTTTAATTAAAATATGCTCAAACACCCGGGCCGACCAGGTCAGAGATACGTTCAGTTTTTTATTTGTCTCCTCCTCCTCCTCCTCCACACACACACAGATATTCGATGTGAACGGCAAGGTGCTGTCCACAGTGGGTGGCGAGGGCTCCGACGATGGCCAGTTCAAGTTTCCACGGTAAAACAAATTCAATTACAATTTTATAATTGACAAATTGACAATGTTTCCCCTTATTTCTTTTTGCAGCGGCGTCGCCGTGGACGATATAGGCTATATATTTGTGGCCGATTCCGGCAACAATCGCATACAGATCTTCAATCCAGATGGCAGTTTTCTCAAGACCTTCGGCTCTTGGGGCTCCGGCGACTCGGAGTTCAAAGGACTCGAGGGTGTGGCCATCATGTCGAATGGCAACATTTTGGTATGCGATCGCGAGAATCATCGTGTCCAAGTGTTTTGATTTAATTTTCCTTAAGACTTTTTCTGTGTATAAAATTGAGTGCCAAAAATATTAAGTAATGTCTCTATTTCTATATGCCTAGAAATTTGGTCAATTATCCTAAAAAAAAAATGAAGCAGAAAGAAAACTACTAAAAAATCGAAAAAATTGTTTAACTAGAGCGAATAAAAATCCAAAGCGAAAACTCGTCAGAGTTTGAGTGAAAAAAAAAAAACAACAACAACCACAAACGGACCCAACTGTTTATTATGGCATTCAAGGGCCTCTAATTGAGATTTATCTGCGTGCAGCCCCACAGTTTGCCACACAATTTGCTGCCGCCTGTAGCCTGCCACACTTTATTAAATTAAGATCTTCGGCTGCAAAATGAAACTTTTTTGGAGCGCTTGGCATAAACTATTCGGTTTTAGCACACATCTGCGTACCGGGTGTGTGCGCGTGCGGGGGTAGTGGAAGTGAAAACAAGAACTGTAACAGCTACAGATTTATGTGTAGCCGCATAAATTTGTTTGCCAGCAAATGTTGTGCATACGCCATGTATGCCAGATTATATGTAGTACTCGGCACAACTGTTGGCGCACAAAAGTGCTAGTAATAAAATACAACAAAAAAAAAAAACAGCAAACAGCTAAGCAACAATTATACAGGCGAGAGGAAAGACGAAGTGGGAATACTCTGTGTTTGAAAAGAGTATGCATACGTTAAGGAGTCAGCAATCTTTCCATTTTCCATTTTCCGACAAAAGCTAGCCAGTTGACCTTAGCTTCTAAATGAAGTAAAATAATCAAGCATTTAATTCTCAAACCAGATAAAAATCTAAACAATTTTTGGGGAATTCTGGAAAATCAGAAAATGAGCAGCTACCCCAGGAAAAATTCTAAATTCAAAACAATAATTTTTATCAATCGAAAAATCAAAGTCTGTGGGCTGGAACGAAAAATATTGCATTAAAAATTCTTTGTCGCGTTTGCTCAAGGTGTACCAAATGCGATTTGTTTGGCACAGTTTCAACTGAAAAGAAAGGACTTTCTTTGTGCGGTATATAACCATAAATAAAAACTGCTTACATCACTTTACGACAGAGTCAAGACGATCGTCAGCTGAATTGTTGAAACCTGCTGAAAGTTATAGGACTGTTCGCAAATCTGTTGGCTAGTGTGGAAAATAATTTTCATATTGTTCTGTAAAGCAATAGTAAATTGTTTTTAGTTTTTATTTCACCAAGGTTAAGCATTTAATCCCTTTTCATTGGGACTACAATGTTTGATTTCTCTCCCAACTGTATCCTCGATTCTCTTAAATATCTTCGTCTTTACCTAGGTTATTCACTTCTAATTTTTCTTTACAATGGTTTTATCGCTATCCATTCGAATAAGTTGATTGGTGGAAGGTAATATATATGGCAAAATAATTGTATGAATGAGAATGATCATGGGCCTGCCAACTCATTTTCTAAAACAGCTGATATAATCTCACAGGGTCAGAGATTTATAAATCATGTTTGATAATTCTGAGATGACCATTGATCAATTGGTCAATTGATGACCAACATGAAAAACAGAAATAACTTGGGGAATTTCGCGGAGGATGAAGAAACTGAGCTGATTAAAGCGGTCGAGATGCAACCTATTTTATGGAATTTGCCGTTTGCTGTCACTTCACTCTCCCTCAGCGCTACACAAAATGCACGCAAGAAAACAAGGTATTGCCCTTGAACTAAGCATTTTACCTAGAGTCTTGCATTTTTGACTTTATTAACATTTATTTTACGAACTCCTTCAAACGCTTTTAGTGACTGTTTGTCAATTTTTGCTGTTGCCTGGACACCCTACATTCTCATCTATGTACCTTCCGAAAGAAGTGAGCCACTCTGGGGAACTTTTGGGAGGAGAAAATACGTTTCTACTGGAAGATAGGATAAAGTGTTTTTTTTTGGGATAAGAAAGCGTTCAATTACACAGGGCAACAGTGTTTTTGGTGCAGCCCTATCTATAACTGATTATATAAGAATGGAGTGCACTGAACAAAACTGCATCATCGGTTTTGTTCCATCAGCTCTTGATTCCACGATATGACGGAAAAACGGATTTCTTGTAAATTTTGCCCTTTCGAATTTTTTGTGGCCACAATAGGCATGTATTTCTGAATTTATCTGGCCTATTCGAAAGAGCACATATCAATGCTTCTGTGAAAAATCAAACGCCCAAAATTCGATCATGCAAAAGGCTCCAAAATGGTCTCTGAAGTCAGACGTTTCTCGATTTATGGCAATTTTTACAAAATAAATCGTCTCCCTTAAGCTAGAACGGTTGTTGGATTTCTATTTGATCCATTTCAGCATATAGCCCAACATCTATTCTAATTATGTGAATTTTTTTGCGTTTGTACCAGTTTATTTGGCGAAGCTACAGCCATTTTATGGGAGGCCAACTAGATTTTTACCCCAAATTTGTATAGGAACTTTGAAGAGGCTACTTGATTCATCATAGAATTTTATTTATTTACAAGCAGATGCACATTTTTTATCAATTCTGTGTGGAATAAAGTAGCCTTTTAACAGTTCCTATACAAATTTGGAATAGGAATCTAGTAGTCCTCCCATAAATTTAAATGTGTGTTTTTGGCTTAAGCAGGCTGTAGCTTCGCCAAATAAACTGGTAAAAATGCGAATTAATTCACATAACTAGAACATATGATTGGCTACAGGCTCAAATGGCTTAAATTTTAATACACCAACCACTTTAGCTTAAAAGGGATGATTTATTTAGTTAAAATAGCCATAAATCGAGTAATGTCTTACTTCAGAGACCAATTTGGACCCTTTTGCATGATCGAATATTGCGCATTTGATTTTTTACAGAAGCATTGATATGTGTTCTGTCGAATAGGCCACAGAAATTCAGAAATTCATGCCTATTGTGACCACAAGAAATTCGAAAGGGCAAAATTGACAAGAAATCCGTTTTTCCGTCATATCGTGGAAACAAGAGCTGATGGAACAAAACCGATGATGCAGTTTTGTTCAGTGCACATTAATTAATCATAATTTTTGATCAACAAGGCTGCACCTCACAAAGTTGGTCATTTTGTTGCCCTGTGTTATCGATCTTTTTTGACTGGAAAAAAAGGTGTCTTATGAGAAATTAGAAAGGGGTTCTTCCTGAAGATAAGGAAAAAGTGTCTTTGCGGTATAAGAAAATGTTTAAGTAGTATGAATATGTGTTTATTCCTGAAGATAAGGAATGGTTTCTTACTGCTGCAAAATAAAAGTCTGTTAGAAAATACCAAAGCGGTACGGGAAAGCGTTTATTATACTCTTTATTTTCAATGTTAGTGCTAGTTCTAAAAATTCAGGTAGTCAATTAATCACGAGTAATTTTAAATGATCCGTCTGTTTTTATGCTTCTCCTCCCTCAGTTTTAAGGCTATCTTAACCAAACTTTGCAAAAAGTCTTTAAATACACATAGGCTGCACACTTGTCGGAATCGGCCGGATCGGATGACTATAACATATAGCTGCCATTGAAACGGTCGGTTCAAAAACTATTTCTAGTGGGAAAAACTTTTTTGTTTTTTATCGAAGCATCACCAATCGTACTACATATTATTTTTATATATTCCCACATAATTCTGGAAAAATTTATCATAATAGGATAACTATATCATATAGCTGCCATATAAACGGTCGGTCAAAAAACTAGTTCTAGTAAGAAAAACTTTTTTGTTTTCCATCGAAGCGTCACCAATCTTGGTATATATTATTTTATATGTTTCCACATATTTCTGCAAAAATTTAACAAAATCGGATCACTATAGCATATAGCTGCGACAGGAAGGATCGGTCTAAAAACTAGTTTTAGTGAGAAAAACTTTTTTGTTGTCTTTATTGAATAAATTAATAACAAAAATTTGCAAAACATTTTTTCATTCACTTTTTACCTCACTTAATAATACTTCTACTGGCAAATTCCAAATTTATTCTGACCCTTACCGGGTTTGAAATTTTCTTTGTGAAAACTTATTCGGGGCATAGCATTTACATTAACTAACAGTATTAGCCATCGTTTTATGTCATCGCCTAGTTACATTCTTCAGTTAAATGCATAAATGGCGGATTGAAAGGAGTAAGTGCGCTTTAACCAGTTTGAGCAGTCAAACTGCAGGGTTACATGGGCAGATATTCCAAGTCAGTGGGTCTAAAACCTTAACTCTCTATGTCAGCAGTGTTTCTCTTAAGTTGAGTTGTTAAACTTATGCTTAAGTTAAGCGATATTTGGCTTACCAGTTTTTTGCTCTAGTTAATATGCCTTTATCAAAAGTTTTATCCTGTTTTCCCTTACCCCCCATTTACACTTTTCTCATACAAATGGCGCAAAATGTTGCCAATGTAAGTGAGTTTTATGTGATTAAAATGCATGTGAGTTTCAGTCAGAGTTTGTATGTGTGTGTGTGTGTGTGAGTTGCTATCAAACTTTATGATGCTCCCCCCTCCCCCATCTCACTGTCTCTACTTGCTTTGTCTGATTACATAATAAAATTCCTTGATTTGCAACATTCGCAATTAACCTTTGATTGACAAGGGATGTTGGAGGGAAGGAGGAAGACAAACGAATTACAGGGCAGGGCATCCATGCCTACAATTGCCTTTGTAATTGAATCAAACGCGACTATTTGGCCTTTCATTTAGCGAGGGGGGTGGGCGTATGCAACATTTTAATCACATCTTGGCACATCTTTTGCCCAATATTAAAGCCAAGCAATTTTGGCAAAAGTGCCAGAATTCTTGCAAATTTTATGGCTTACATATGGGGCGTGGCTGGCAACATTTTGGCATTATTTTGTTACTTCTTTGTTCATAAATTACAGTGTTTCACGAGCGCACGAGTCAATTTTTATGACTTGTAATTTTTATTTGCCTTATTTGCATGTGTCACGTGCAAACTGATAAACCGAAAAAAAATATGAGCAAATTTCATTAAAATTAACTAAACCAGGGTAGGGGGAGGAAGGTGAGTTTAATTGGAACACGTGCGCCACATCAACTGCTAGTAGAAAGTTTTAAGTGTGTGTGTGTGTGAAATCTAAGTTCAATCTTTTGACTAAAAGTTCGACCAGTTTGCCCGTTGGCAGTCAAAAAGCAGTTACTTTTGATTTTCAACGCTTTGGCGTTTGATTTTCAGTTGCACTTGTACACGTAGCCCCTCCTGGTTTTTGGTTTGGCAAGGAAATCAATCTAGAAACCAGCGCTTCAACAATATGGGGGAGAGAGCTGCTGCTGCTGCTGACCCGCAGTGCAATTTTTATGTGCGTTCGATTTTGTGCGCTTGTTTCTGAGCGTTTTATGAGCTGGTAAAAGTTTATGTTACCCAAAACCCACCTCCAACTACCCCAACCACGCTGCATAAAAGCAAAAATTCTTCAAGTGCGCTAGCCAATTTTTCATTTTCGAGAAAAACTTTCAATTTTTTTTTTCTATTTGGCAGCCAAACAAGTTGTTGATTTATGGCAAATCATTTTAGGGGGAATTTTGATGTGAAATATCTTTGCCTTGGTTAGACGAGATAGCACGGCATCTTGAGCTCTGGACAACCATGTTGGTTTAATTTTAAGGTTTTACACTTAAAATTGCCTGACAGCCATGTTGCATCAACAATGTTGCAGTACAAATGTTGCTTTCAAAAAGCTGCAAGACATTTGGTTAAGGTTTTTGCCGTTCTGTGGGTCTTAAACCAAATTTACACAATTAAAATTATAAATGAGTTTTAGAAGGACTAATTCGAGATGGAAGCGGGATGGGATTTCAGTGTGACCCGATTGAAATGCTTCCTTAGACATTTTAGAAGTATTTTAAAATTTTTGGGACATGACAAGATAAATTTCTAATTACTTAATACAAAAATTCCAATGTGATTTTCCACTGTAAAGCAATTTTTTAAGGTTTGGTATTCGGAAAAATTCGGGAAACCCGCAGAAATCTCGTCCCCTGCCCTTTTTTAATTTTCCCATATGCGAACCTCAAGTTACAAACCGCTGATCTAAAGATTCAGTAAAAACTGTGTAAGTGCTGCCCATAACAATTGCGGCCAGTGCTGCCCATAGAAATTATTTGTTTTGCTTATAACTCCACTATCGTTTAACTGATCAGAAAACGATGTATGGTGGATCGATAAGTAATGATGATTAAAATAGGTGTCTAAAATCTTCAAACAATCTATCTTTAAAATTGTGCGAGATATGAGGTTATTTTTAAATTGCGGGTGTGGCAACTCTACTATTAATCATCTGATCGAAAAACGATGTATGGTGCATCAGTAAGTAATGATGACTTAAGTGCATGTCTGGAAGGTTCAAACAATCTTTCTTTAAAATTGTACGAGATATGGGGTTTTCTCCAAATTGCAAGGGTGGCAACTCTACTATTAATCATCTGATCGAAAAATGATGTATGGTGCATCGGTAAGTAATGATGACTTAAGTGCATGTCTGGAAGGTTCAAACAATCTATCTTTAAAATTGTGCGAGATTTGAACAAATTTTTTGAAGTGCGGGGGTGGCAACTCTACTATCGTTCATCTGATCGTAAATCAAAGTATAAACAATTTTAAGTATGCCTAGAAGTTTGCAACAATTTATCCTTAAAATGGTGTGAGTTATGAGGATTTTTTTCAAATTGTGGGGGAGTCAACTCTACTATATTCATCTGATCGAAAAACGATATGGGGGCTAAGTCATTATAAGTAAAGTATATGTCTAGAAGGTTTATACAACCCAACTCCAAAATTGTGGAAGATATAAGGCTTTTTCCAAATTGCGGCGGAGGCAGGGGGCGTGGCAAAAATAAAAACTAAACTTGATCTGCCTGCAAGAATAAAAAGTTTATGTTCCAAATCTCTTACTCTTACCATCTCTGAGATCTCAGCGTTCATACGGACAGACGAACAGACGGACAGACAGACAGACAGACGGACAGACAGACGGACAGACAGACGGACAGACAGACGGACAGACAGACGAACAGACAGACGGACAGATAGACGGAAAGACAGTCGGACAGACAGACGGACAGACAGACGGACAGACGGACAGACAGACGGACAGACAGACAGACGGACAGACAGACAGACAGACGGACAGACGGACAGACAGACAGACAGACGGACAGACAGACAGACAGACAGACGACAGACAGACAGACAGACAGACAGACAGAAAGACAGACAGACGGACAGACAGGCAGGTTACTTTCCAGTAAATCGAATAGCTTTTAATTGAAAGCTGTCAAAAATGATAGTATTGACTGTGTGGCCCTGGTTTTTGAGTATTTTCAGTCCTTAAGATCGATAATTTAAGGCACTTCCGGTTGCGCTACCTTTTTATTATTGTATCATGGAGTCATAGCATTTTTCTCAAAGTTGTTGTTGGCGAAAAGTTGCCGAAACACACAAAAAAAGTGATCGGGAAGTGTGACCAGCCTCAAGTTAACTGAAAAATACCACGAGAATAGTTTTTCGGCGTAATCTACTATTAAATCTGGTCACACTGCGTTTAGCAATCAACAAAAGAAATATCTGGCAAATTCCTACAAGAAAAATTCAAACGTCATCAGTATCTAGCTTTAAAGAAAAATCAATTCCCAAACATTTTAAAACATTTAACACCAGTTACTCATACCGGATCGAAATATGTGCTAAGGAGCATAAAAGGTCATAGAAAATAAGCTGCAGAGTCTCACTTACTTTTAAAGTGATTAATTAATGCTTGAAAAATGTTCTATATTGGGCTGATCTGCTTTAAAAAAATACATCTAGTTATTTTTATTTAATCTAAGGAGTCATTAAGAAATTTACACAGACCCTAGCTGAAAGTTTTTTTAACTAGTATTTGGAAATTTCTTCATTCTTCCCAACATTTTCTCACTATTCTCGGTTTGATTGTTTGCTGTCCCAGCTGTGTTTTGTGCTAGCAAAAAAAAAAAAAAAAAAAAAATGTTATTTGGAAACCCTTTTTGCTTATTACTTTCATTTGGCTGCAGCGTCCAAGCTTTTTGACCAGTTTTTCATGCCAGTGCACAAATAAAATGTGCGAGTTCGTTGTGGATTGGCCCCAAAGCAACAGCTGGTCACCTTTTTGGCAGTTAAGTGTAAAAACTCACTCCCATGTCCAAATAAATAAGTGAATGGGTAGGGCAAGAAAAACAGTAAAATCGGAAAGGTAGAGAGCAAAGCCAATCAGATTCAATCAAAAATTACAAATGCCTGCAGCAGAGGAAAAGTCAATGCCAACACAAAAAACCTGGCAACGATTTCTTTATTTCCAGTCGCAGCAGCCCGATCTTAACCTTTTGTGCTCTCCACTGCACTTGGTGGTACGTTTAATACCACTTGAGTGACTTTTTATGGGCCCCAAGCCCACATGTGGGTGGATATGTGGTTCGGGCCTGCCACTTCACTCATGTTTTTTTGTTTTTTTGTTATTGTGTTCATTTGGACTTAGCCTTGCCATTTGTTGGTTGTTTTAGTTTTAGTTTTTTTTGCAACGTGTCAGACATTTTTATATGCAGCCCGAGCTGGCAAAAACAAAAAAAAACAACTTTTATTTTTTTGTATTATTTCCATTTTGGGGCATGTTGGCCTTTGTTTTCATTTTTCATTGCTGAAATGCCGCAAAGCTGCCAGCGTCATGAAAATATTTCGCTCAGCCAACTGCTTGCATTTAAATAAATATTTTAATAAATAAAATGGTCAGCTCAAGTCGTAACCACAGCTGTGGCACCCCTCCGCGCCGAGTGCTGACACTTTAAATGGCTTTGCGTGCAACTGAGCAGATTGCGGCTAAAGTTTATGGCAAATTGATTTTCAATTTGTTAGATAAGCTGGCCAAAAAGCAAAAATCTTAAGTAGCAACAGTTGAAAATTCTCGAATGGCCAAGGCAACGGTAGCGCATTGAAAACCTGTGTAAATAGCACTGCAACAGATAAAAAGCTCACACAGACACACACACACACAGTTGCAACTTTCTCAATAATGTGGGGTAGCAGGGGAGAACATTGTCAAGTGCTTTTTAGTTTGCGTAAATCAAAGTAAGAGAAAATTAAACTTCAAACTAAAAGCTGCTTACAGTTTTGAGCATTAAATGGATTTTGACATTCAATGTGTCTGTTTGTGTGTGTGTGAGATTGCGAAGGCGATAGTTGGTAGCGTTGCCTGCTGTAAATACAGTGGGTTTGATAACTATGTGTTTAATTCATTAAACATACAGCTGCGAAAAAAATAGGACCACTCTCATAAGCAAATTTTCCAAAGACGTCATAGCTAAATATGTAAGTTTTGGAAACCCTTGAATACGTTTTTAGAATGAGAAGACTCTTAAAATTTTTTTTTTATTTAACTATTTCAACAAATTAAAGGAATTTTAATAAAAAAATGAAGGAAATTAGGAAGGGAAAAAAATAATAGGATCACTTTTCAAATATGCACTTAAAATTACAAAATTCAACTAAATGATTACTTAAAGATAATTGTAAGATTATTCTATAAATTTAACATTGAGTTGCGATGCCTTTTTTGGCTATAATGGCTGCGCAACGTATTGCAATCGATTTAACCAAGTCCTGGCACCGTTTTAGAGTATTCTTGCTTCGGGGCTCCTATAAGACTTTCCATAGTGATCCGGTGCTGGTTGGCTTATCTGTAGTAACTTCATTTTGACATTAGCCTGCAGATTTTCGATGGGATTGAGGTCGGGTGACTGCGCAGGCCACTCCAAAACTTTCACAACATTTTTTCTTTACCATTTCTTTGCTTTCTCCTGGGGTCATTGTCTTATTGGTAGACCCAAACTAGCGGCATCTTATATTCTGTGACGTGTAGCATCAAATATCAAAAATATACACGTTGATCCATTAAAGTTTTGAATCAATATAGTGGACCTAATCCATAGTAAGAAAAACATCCAAATACCATTACACTTGAGCCTTCCTGTTTAATGATTTTTCCAAATGTATTTTGTATTGTTTTCTGAGTTTAAGGGACTCCTGACTTACTAATGAGACCCTTTCCACGAAACATAATATTTTTACTCTCATCTTTCTATAGGATATTCCAAAATTTTTGGTCTGGCCAGTTTAGATGTTCCTTTGCGAATTTCATCCGCTTACTAATAAGTCTGTCTTTTAAAAGAGGGACTTTTCTTGGGACTCCGGTTTATTTAATTCTGTTCTCTGGGTCACGTGTGAACTTTTTAACTGGCGCAGTCATATTTAGTTTCTTTTTATACACTTGAAAAGTGTATATTAATTTTGCCCAGAAGTTTATAACGCATAGAAATATTCATTTCCGACCCCATAAACTATATATATTCTTGATCAGGACGACGAGCTGAGTTCATTTCCGTCTGTCCGTCCGTCCGTCTGCTGTCCGTCTGTCTGTCTGTTTCTACGCGAACGAATCCCTCAGTTTAAAAGCTATCGAGCTGAAATTTTGCACACAGTCTTCTTTTTACTGCACGCAACTAATATGTCGGAACCGGCCGGATCAGGTGACTATATCATATAGCTGCCATAGGAACGATCGGTCCAAAAACTAGTTCTAGTGAAAAAAACTTTTTTGTTTTCTATTGTAGCGTCACCAATCGTGGTATATATTAGTTTCATATACTTCCACACAATTCTGGAAAAATTTATCAAAATCGGATGACTATATCATATAGCTGCCATATAAACGGTCGGTTTTAAAACTAGTTCTAGTGAGAAAAACTTTTTTGTTATATGTATATGCTAACGAACTTTGCATAAAGTTATTTTATATGCATCCCCTTTACTCTGCCAAATTTGATTATAATCGGTCGACAATATTTTAATGCTGTCATACAACCGATCGGTCTAAAAGTAGAACTGTTGGTCAGCTAGGGAAATCACTCAGATAGCCTTGTTCTAAATGAAAATTACATTATTGTTAGCAAATCAGGAGAACCGTAGCTTATATTTATAAACGAGCATATAATTCGTCGCGATTTACTTTGTCACCAGAACGATATCAAATTCTGATACTTGAATATTTTTGTAATTTATTCCCCCCGCATAGCTCCCCATTTTCCGACCGTGAGAAATGAAGAATTGTTTTTCTTTCAATTCAGATCGGTTGAAAATTAACGATGAGCCCTGAACCCATTCTTGTAGATCTTCCGGGTAGTGCTGCAAACCGGTTTGGAGTCGAACCGCTACGAAGTCGGAGACTCCGAAATTTTTGACAAGTTCGAACAGAACCTGAACCAAACCAATTTATTTTTACTGCTCGAATCCGAAGTTTAATTTTAAGAAGCACAATATACTTCAAAAGTTTCGGTTTAAAAAAATATTTGCATACACTTAGCGCGTTGAGACGTCATTCCGCAAGGTCCCGAGTTCGATCCCCATACAAGGCAAAGTTTTTCTTTTTTTTAGAAGATCGTATTGATATTTTTAACAAATCAAGTTAATCTTCGAATTATCGGAGTGAAATTGATATGAAAAACATGTGAATAAATTGTAATATAAATTTTTTTCTTTGTGTACAGTCGGTATTCCAGGACCTGACCGAGTAACCCCAATTCTTGAATCACTTCACTTTCACCTCTTCCACATTGGCGAGGCAATAAAATTTATTGAAATTCGTGTCACCGTTGACCTTTAAATTACCCACTGCCACTCTCATCTCAGAAACTCTTTGGTTGATGGCGCAATCAGCACATGACTGCAATTGAAGTGCAGGTTACGCAATCTTCAGTCAGGGATTG
Source organism: Lordiphosa mommai (assembly GCA_018904225.1). NCBI lineage: Eukaryota > Metazoa > Arthropoda > Insecta > Diptera > Drosophilidae > Lordiphosa > Lordiphosa mommai. The sequence continues at coordinate 534,052 of JAEIFT010000100.1, read as the reverse complement.
TCCTTGGGCCAATGTTAGTTGACTGAATGGCTGGGTGGTGCCTGCATTAAGTAATTACATTGAATGTTTCCGATGGCCACAATGAGCTGTTCTGGGTAAGGACAGCAGCAACAGCAGTAGCATCATGAATTCGGCATTATCAGGCAGCAGCAGCTTGGCATTACTTGGCTTGGCTTTTGTTTGACGAATTAACATTTATCATGCGCCACGTGAAGTCCATTTATCACTTTTTGCACAAAAACAAAAGGCATTGATATTTATTTATATTTATTTGTGTGTGTGGCTGTGTGTGGGTGGTTTGTTTTTGTTTTCGAACCGTCTCGATTCATCAATGCGATTCTCGATAACGTTAGTTATGTTAATAAAAGCAGACACACAAAGACAAGCAACAGGAATTGACGCACAAATCCCTGCGAGTTCTTGACCTTGGCCCTGGCCAGGAACAACATACCCTCTTGGGTTTATTTCGAGCATTTGATTTATATTTAAATGCCTATTGGGGTCAAGTTGTGTTCATAACTCTTTGTATCGATGCCAGCCGCTGCCGCAATTTATCATAGCGAAGCGGGTCCGGGTGTTAAATTGAAATCCTCCTTTTTATTTTTTTTGTATTTTGGTGAACGCCTCGGCGCGCCTTGGTTAATAAAATCAATGTTAATAAAGTGAGAGAGGGAGAGGGTGCGAACTATAGACAATCCTTTCTTGACTTGGATGGGCATAATTTATTGTCTGTTAAAGGTAGCCCAGCAAAAAGTTTTTTACGCACACACACGTGCCACACAGTTGTCGTTCTCCTTTTGGCATGAATTACAAATTTATTGCCAACTTTGACACCAGGCGTTGTTGTTTTGAGCTATACTTTTTGCGCTTTTCTTATGGCAATTTGTATGCAAAGTGAGCTATTATCGCTGGAGCATGCAATTTGTGGGCGTGGCCTACAGTAAAATAGCGTGCAACAATTGGAGCAGACATTGTTTTTTTCTTTTAGCCGATTAGCCACACGATAGCCCAAAGCCTGAACTACATACGGCCCTTCCGGTTCATGTTACTCCTGTTGCATGTTTAAGCTGAAAATTGATATTAAATGCTTTGGCATATAAAAAACACAAAAGAAAACCTAAAATGATTTCGTTACAACGTTTACGTGCATAATGAAGGTATTTTATTAGGCTGGAGGCGCTCTTGTATGTGTGACTCTGATATATGCACTGCCATTAGTTATGCCTGCTGATTGTGCAAGAAATTCAAGAAATGTGCCTCGGTCTGACCTGGCTGGTTGGTTCGTTGGTTCGTTTGCGGATTGGTCAGTGGCTGCAAATTAATTTGGGATTTTGCGTCTATTTGTTTTGCCTGGCCACATGATACTTTCTCTGTTCGCATTCATCACAATCACACGAGCTTTGTGACCGGCGGGTTAGCGGGTAGGATTGCAGATAAAATTTATGTTCTCTGACGTCGAACTGGCATGCAGCCCGGTAAGCAATGTCTGGACACGTGGACATTTCCAAATGCTGCCAAAGCTCAACTGACATTTGATATATTGGCCAGGGGAGGCCCCTCGACAGCTGCAACATGCGAATTCGTTTGTCTGACTGTGTATATATGTGTAAGTGTGCGTGTGTGTCTGTATATTTGTTTGTTATCTTTGCATATGTAATTGCGGTGTTGAAGAGTTCAGTAAAAGTGGAACGAAAAAAAATTGTATAGCCTGCTTTTGGGCTGAGCGGGCATAACTGTTTCAGGCGAAACTTGTTACCTGGTATATAATATGACAGATGGTTTAAATGCTTGTTAGTTGAATTAACTGGTTGAAAATAATTTTATTTTTTGGTATTTTATTAAACTTTCTCCATGTCATTTTATTTTGACATGGAGCACATGGGACGGATGATTAATATTCTAAATACAAAGCGCTACACGGTGTTCATGGGGCGGATGATTAATATTTAAAATATAAAATGCTAATTTTGCACTAGAAATCAATTTGTTTAAACTATATTAAATGTTTCTCTAACTTTTTATTCAAAAATTTCTTTTAATAAGAAGATTAATTAATTTTTATTTGCCTCGTTTTTGTGCCTATGATTTCTTCACAGGTGAAGGACTATAAGTAACTTCTTTTAACTTGAACTAGAAATTGTTATTTTTTGTATCTTTAGTTTTTTGATGGAATTACCAAACTCAATTGATTGCCATTGCTTTTAGTTTCATCCCCAGTTTATCAATACTGTGAGCTTCTTCATCGACAGTCCTGCTCCAAGTCTCTTTAGTTCTGCCTGGTGCGCGATACTGTGCCTTCTTGGTAATTAGATGTCCTGTTTCCCAAAGTAAGCCCATCATCCTTCGGACTGTTGTTCAATGCCTTTTCATTCATCAAAAATTGAGTGATTGCGGGTATAAGGCACATCTCCAAACTGCAACTCTTCAACTTAACTTCCGTGGTAGCTCAACTCCTAAAATAAAACAGGGGAATATAAATTGAATTCATGCGCTTAAATTAAAGTCGCGTACATCATTTTTGATCCCGAATATTTGGCAGACCACATTAAATAAAAGCGCAAAATTGTTTAAATATATTGATTTATTATCAAGGCCTGACAGGTGCCCCTCTGTAGTCAGTACCTAGCACTCGCAATTGTTTTGGTACACGAATTGAAAACACTCGTTTTCGAGAACCATTATACTCATCCACTTCAACCTGACGGTGAGTGATCCAATTTTTGAATTCTCTTATTTAAGAATGAGGTTGTTAAACCTGGCTAAACACATTTTATCAAAAAGCACCTAGTTTTCAAAAACATGAAGATATGAAAACGGCCCTTTGTCCTGGACATTGCACATTGGTCGAAACAACCTATCTAGAGAATAAAAACTCAAATTTTGAAATAAGAAAAACCTGCAATTTTTGATTTGAATTCGATTACTAATATATAACTGAGCCTATCGAATCTTTCAATTTATTTGTGTAATTTATTTTTGCTTGGTTGCGAGCTTGCTTCTTTTTACTGTGCTCAGATTTGGCTTGCAAAAGGCACAAGTTCGATTTTCCAGATTTATTTTTGATTTAAATTAAGTTAAACTAACGCAAATTTTTGTTTTGTTTCTACCTCCCAATTCAATGTTAGTTGCCTCTAGGTAACAATCAAATTGAAAATAAAACAAAACACAAAAATTAAATAGAGATTAAAGTTGGATTGAGGCCTGAAAACAATTGGTTTAAGTTACAGACTGTTTCGAGATAACCATATCTCTCATCAGACTCCTTCTTGGCTGTGTGTAATTGCGTTATTCAAATCAAACGTTCTATTTATGTCTTGCAGTTGGCCGAATAAGCACTTGATAACTCCAAAGTGTTCACAAAGTGTTTAAACCCAACCCGAGAGGTATGCAGAAGCATGCCTAACTCCTTCCAACTTTCTTCATCCGGTTGCATTCGGCTTAATTCTTTTTGGTTTTGTTAATTTTATGCTTTGTCTTTGTGAAATATTAAGATTTGTCTGCCACATCCTGCCACCGCTTATGACAGAATACTTTTTTGGCACTGGTTCCGGAAATTCAAATAATGGCAACAGAAACTGACTTTTTTGAAAACCTCGGATTTCTTTCCAAATAACAGGAGAATACTAAGGCCTTATATGCAGACTTGACGTCATCCCACGTGCTATAACTTCAGAGGAAAAATTTGGAAAATTTTCAATTCTAAAAAAAATTTGATCTGCTTATGGTATACACCTACTCACATTCCAAATCACATGGCTCCATCTTTTATAGATTCTGACGGACAGACGGACATGGCTAAATCGATTCGGCTATGATGCTGATCAAGAAGTAACCGAGCTTATTCTTCTTACTTCTTACATAAAGTCATCTTTGTTTTCTTTAAAGAAAATTTCCAGGGAAATCTTAAGGAAATATCTGTGGACACATTTCATTAGGCCAGCAATACAAGTATCCAGTTTTGATTAAAGTTTACTTCCACAATAACTGCACATTTTTCGAATTGCCAAAGTTACTTTTGTATATATTTGACTGAAAATAAAACTTAATTCATTCAGCTGCTCCAGTCTTAAATCAAGATGTCACTTGAAAGTCTTTATAAACAAATCTGTTGATTGTTGTCTGTCGTGTTGGCTGTTGGCCCAAATTTGTGTTTGTCCTAGCCAGCGAGTGCCATTAGTCACTTCATTATCATGAATGGTCGGAGTGTGTCTATGGCCAGTTGAAATGAAGAGATAAATGCAGTGAGGCCGGCAGCTTGAAACGTGCCAAAAATTAACAAAAACGCGAGGCAGCTGTCTGTAAGCAGGGCTAAATCTAAATGTACATATACAGCAACCAGATAATGTTGTGCCACTTAGCACACACACACACACACACACACTCATAGCAATATACTTGGCCAAGTGTTGGAGCGTTTATCATGAGTTGAATTTTAATTTCACACTTTTGCACTGCAATCAAAAGAAGGCCACGCCCACCCTTAAGTGAGGTTGAGTAGGTGTCAACTGTGCCCCCCTTTTTTTTTTTGCATGCCATGACCAAAGCGGCCACGCCCGCTGCTGCTGTTGACTGTAATTAGCACACTTTGATTTGTATTTGGCTAACAATAAAATGACAGCTTTTGGCCAAATGGCACGCAATGGTACTTTAGGTCCTGACCTGGCCGGAAATGTCAGTGGAGTTAGCGTGCGCTTTTTTGCCTTCATTTCGGTTGCCTGGCCAGCCAGTGGCACGCCATAAAATCCACGCCAAAACGAGTGCAGCCTTGGCCAGTGCTGCGCGCCCCCTCTCACCCTCAACAGGTTTTGACCTGCTGCACTCGCCTAGAAATATGATAACCACTAATTAACGTCCCATAACTGACGGAAGCCACGACACGGACACGGTCGCATGGCACTGGTAGTGGCAGCGGTTCATTAGGACCCGACACAGCTGCTGTTCATTTCGTTAGAAAGCACAAAAAAAGAGATAAACGCCGAGTTGGGACAGCTAATAGGAAAAGAGTTCATATAAATGAAATGAAAATGGTAACAGAATTTTCAAAAAGAAACGTGACAAATTTAATGCACGGCTGTGAGTCTGTGTTTGTGTGTGTGTGTGTGAGCCGGCAAATGCAATCCTGATAAGACTCACAAGAAGTCTACAATTGTACATTAAGTATACGCTGCGTATACTCAATGTATAAGAGCTGGGGCGTATAAGAGTACAATCAACTTTTACTTTTTAAGGTAAACACAAATCATGCTGCTGCGTGTAGACTTTCAAAGCAAAAACAAAATAACAACAACAAAACCTGTAACAAACACGCAACGCGAAAAGGCAAAAGGTAAAGCCAAAAGGTGCGAAAAAGGCGTGGAAATGGGTTTGTGCTCGCTCGACATGCACAGCCAAAGGAAGAAAACAACAGCCCAAGTAAATGCCACATCAGATAAGGTTGCTCTAAATATTTATTTTCTTTTTGGGCGGGCTGGTCAGGCGGGGTGGGGGAGGAGGAGCATTTACAATTATGCGAGCTAAAATATTAAAGGCTACTCCCGGTTAAGGTCATGAAGGCAGGCAATAACTGGGACGTGCTGGTGTTTATCATATGGATAAAGCACTGAAAATGTTCTCTAAACAAGCTTGCCAGAATTATATAATAAACAAAAAATTTAAAAAAAGAAGCAAATATTTGAAGTATTACTTAAGCTAAGTTTTCAATTGCACATAACTTGCTCAAATTTTGTATGCAGTGGATTTTCCAGGGCGTAAAACTAAAGCTCATATTTTGCCAAAAAGTTATCTACTTAGCCAAATTTTCATCATAATTTGATTAAATGTTTTGCGTGTGAGACCTTAGCCTTAATGAGTTCACGAATATTTTGCAGTCACAATTATAAAAAATTAGGCTTCAACACGAAATCTACCAGACTGTTTATAAACCAGTTTTAAACCTGGCAAATATATTACTTCATATTGTGAACCTAAAGCCCAAAATCCAAGTTCATAGCTTTAATAATTACTTCATATTATCAACCTACTGACCAAATTCCAAGTTCATAGCTTTAATAATTTCTGAACCACTTTTGAACTGTTTCCAACTGGTTCGAAAAATTATCTGACTTCATATTAATAACTAACATATTCTTAGGATAAATATTTTTTCTGAGTTATAGCTTTGAACCACTTTCGAACCATATTTCCAACCTTCACATTTAGAACTTAAATTTTTTTCTGAAACAAGGATCTAAACCAGCGATGGCAGACGTCAGCTCTTTCGGCTCAGACAGCTGTGAATCTCTATATAAAATCTCACCAATTTACCTAACGCAACTTTTAGTATTAAGAATAAGTTTATTTTTGTTCCTCTCAACTTAATGAAAGTTGTCCTTAGGTTACAATAAAATTGAAAAACCTAATATCAATAATAAAAGACAGCAAGATCCGATATTTCTCTAAGCCAGCGGTGTTTTTTGACGCCACTCAGTCTCACAGGCATTTGTGACGCTTGAAGTTTACTTAATGGTGGCGCGACTTGGGCAGACTGATGATTGCTTAACTCGCTTCTCTCTAATAAAGGTTGATTGTTTTCTTTTGTTCTGCTTCCAAACTCAAAATTTCATGCCCACCGCTGATCTAAACCAATTTTTGAAAATGATTCAATCCGATTCGGACAATGGTTTGATAAAAAAAAAAAAAAGATGGCTAACATCGGCTACGCCGATGTTTTAAATACCCTTGCAGTTTTTGAAAGGCGCTACCATTGATAACAAAAAAGTTTTTCTCACTAGAATTAGTTTTTAGACCGATCGTTCCTATGGCAGCTATATGCTATAGTCATCTGATTTCGATCAATTTTTCCAGAATTGTGTGGAAGTATATAAAACTAATATATACCAAGATTGGTGATGCTATGATGGAAAACAAAAAAGTTTTTCTCACAAGAACAAGTTTTTGAACCGACCGTTTATATGGCAGCTATATGCTATAGTCATCCGATTTTTATAAATTTTTTCCAGAATTGTGTAGAAGCATATAAAACTTATATGTACCACGATAAGTGACGATACGATGGAAACTAAAAAAGTTTTTCTCATTAGAACTAGTTTTTGGACCGATCGTTCCTATGGCAGCTATAAGATATAGTCATCCGATCCGGCCGATTCCGACAAATGTGCAGCATATTTGTATTTAAAGGCATTTTGGAAAGTTTTGTCAAGATAGCTTTAAAACTGAGGGAGGAGATAGCATAGAAACAGACGGACAGACGGACAAACGGAAATGAACTCAGCTCCTCATGCTGATTAAGAATATATATACTTTATGTGGTCGGAAATGCTTCCTTCTATGCGTTACAAACATCGTGACAATTTTAATATACCCTCTAAAAGGGTATAAAAATCTTATATAATTTAATCAATCTTCACACCAAATTTCAATTTAATAGCATTAAATATTGGCTTAAATATGGATTTTAAACACTTTTAAACCGGTTCAATCTGGTTCTGGATCCGGTCTTCAAAGAGAAAAATGTCCAACTCCATCTGTCCAACCTACTCACTGAATTTCAAGTTCTTAGATTACATTATTTATAAAAAAACCTCTGAACCACTTTTTAAACCGGTTCAATCTGGTTCAGAGCCGACTTTGAAACATCAATAGTAGAGACATTGAAGTTTTAAGTACGCAAGGCTTGAAAAAATCTCTGAATTCTTTTGTCAATAGGAAAAGGTTCATTTTAAGTTGGGATAGGATCCCAACAATTTTCTGAATAGGTCAATTCGTATTTAAGTCAATCCTTTTGTACTTGGTTTGAGAAAATCAGAGATCGACCTATGACTACGGCAAATGCATTTGCATCTGGATATGATTGTGTGTTAGAAACAATGTTTTTCATTTTTTCAGTGTTATGTCTGCGCGAAATTAAAGTTTAATTTTATGCCTTGAGCTTGCATTTCATGCTTACCAACTTCTTGGTTTCTTCGTTGCATAATTTCTTCCTTGGAGACTAAAATAAATGCACATCTCTTTAATATGCGCCCTTCTGTAAGGTAAGCAAACCAGCAACCTTTCTGGGCCGCCAAGAGATTACAAACACCGTGCATTAACGGACCTTTGAAATGGAATTCACACAGTTCCAATGGCACCGAAGTGCATTGTGGTAAATTGCATTGCGCATCTGGATTCTCTGCATATGCAAATCATATCCAGATGCAAATGCATTTGCCGTAGTCATATTAAAATTCAATTTCATGTTCATTTATTGTTTATTCTGAGCCTGGTACGAAAGTCACAATGTCAGTGGCTGAACTTAGTCAAGGCCGCGGTGAAGCGCAAAACAAACTTTTGCCCAGCTGCGGAACAAACTTTGGCGAAAGAGCAAGAGCGCGCGTTTACGCAAGTGTTTTCAAGAAGAGCAGCAACAACAACTCCATATGCATGTGCATAAAAATTAAGCAAAACGGCACTTGTAACTAGCAGACATGGCAAGTGCTTCCCCGAAAAAAAAAGAAGAAAAATACCATGCAACAGTCGACAGGCAACTTCCGCTGCTTCCTACTTCTCTAAGGCCAGCGTCATCACCAACGCCTGGACACCCTTCGAGCACCAGTTGGGGAACTGCAGCAAACTTTGGGAACTTTATTTTTTTTTTTTTGTTGCCTCCCCCTCTTTTTAGCCCTGGGCTGAGTCGACTTCGTTGTTGCAAGTTACCAGCTGAAACTTTAAGCCTCCCTCTGAACGTTGTCGCTTCCTTCGTACGTGTTTGTGTTCATTACGTACGTGTCCTTTTTGGCATTTTGCGCAAGTTGTCAGCGCCAAAAGCTGCTGGCGCTGGCCAAAGAATAAGCTGCACAAAAAAAAATAAGATAAAAATGAAAATCATCAACTTGAAACTAACTTCGCTTTGCAGTTTCGTATCTATAAATCGTAAATAGAAAAGGAATTTATAGCATAGATGTTATCTTACAACTGTTGAAAATCGCCAGATTTGGTGTAGAACGTTATTTTTTTTAGGATTGACGTATTCAGAAAACGCACTCAGTTCTAGAACGAACGGTATTGAATTAATGCCGTTTTGTAATTAAAATTGTAAGTATAATTCTTACTTGGTTGTTCTTAAACTAAGTACGACTCAGTATAAGTTACAAATTTACCCAAAATGTTTCTGAACTGAGAACTAAATTCTTAAATCAAGTACGAAATACTTAAATCAAGAATTTTTTATAGAATTTATACCGTTTTGTACTTAAAATATTAATTATAGTTCGTACTTGGTACAACCTAAACTATGTACGAATCAGTCTTTAGTTTCAAATTCCTAAAATGAGAAATAAACTCTTAAATCAAGTACGAAATACTTAAATCAAGAATTTTTTGTACTTTGACGTTTTGGAACGAGCGGGATAGAATTTATACCGTTTTTTTACTTAAAATATGAAGTATAATTCGTACTTGGTACAACCTAAACTAAGTTCGAATCAGTCTTTAGTTTCAAGTTCCTAAAATAAGAACTAAATTCTTAAATCAAGTAAGAAATACTTAAATCAAGAATTTATTGTACTAAAAACTTTCTAAAAGGAACGGTATAGAATTTATACCCTTTTGTATTTAAAAATTTAAGTATGATTCGTTCTCGGATGTACTTATACTAAGTACGAATCCATCTAATATGAACGAATCGGGATTGGTCCAAGACCATTTTGTTTTAAGGTTATAAGGAATAGTCCAAAATTTACATAAATTAATAACTGTATCCCGAAACGGTCTGAAATCAAGTATTTTGGGATTGAAAAAATCGTACTTAAACCAAGTATTTTGTACTTGATTTAAGAACTTTGTACGCTTTTAATAAAATTAGATTCGTTCTTGAATTTTTAAGATCTTGGTACTTGATATGGAGCTAAAATCGTTAGCAATTTGGTTTTTTTTTAGTCTAGTGGTGTGAGGAGAAGTAAATGAACGGATAAAGCAAGCAAAGTTGGAGAATATATCGTTGAAATCTTTAGGATCTGGAAAATCGGGTTCAAAAATGCAAACTTGGGGTAAGAAAGTCGCTCTTAAATCAAAATTTGAATTCTTACCAGTTTTAATAGCTAACATAATGTAGCCTAAATTCACTTGAAATGAATATCAAGTATTTTGTACTTGAATCAGATACACACGTAGTTAATAATATGGTAAGACCGAAAAATACTTGATCCAAATACAAAACACTAATTTTAAGTATGATTTTTCAATCCCGAAATACTTGATGATAAAACGTTACAGGATAATATATCCAAGTACAATTCGAACAATTTAAGATCTCACTCACTCTTTTTACTTACTGCGAAACAGTTTTAAATCAATTCTGTTTCACTCTTGAAACAGCAATTCATATACTTAAAATAAGTACTAAATATTCTTCAATTATGTCAAATTAAAACCTTAAATAAAACCCAATACATTCTTAAAACAATGTGTAGAAACATTTTTTAAGTGCAAATTGTTCGTGATGTAGGACCATTTCAGTATTAAACTAATTCCGATTTGTTTTTGAAACGAGGTCACAGTTATAGATGGCTAAGGCTCAAAAGATCCGAAGACCATAACATAACCGAGAAGGAATAAGTATAGGTCCGAAGTGTTCCATCACTTTTATAATATAACCGAAAAGATATATCTAAAGGTCGACAACTTTTCTTTGCTCCATAAGAAACAATGGGGAATTTTAAGCTGGAATATAATTCTGTTTTGTACTCAATCCAGGAAATTGTATACTTGAAATAGAAACGCGTTTTATAAATTTCTGTTCACACTACTGTCAATAAGATAATTCTTATATCTACGGTTGTTTTTGGATTGAAACTTAACTTATACTTAAATTAAGTACTCCATGAATTCAAATTTACTAGAAATCCTTTCTGTTCATAGCAGAACTCTGAAGGGAATTTATCAAGATTAATTTTATGTATATAAGCGTAGTAATAGTAAACTATATGTTTTTGATACCAATATCCGTAATTGAAACGAATTCACCGTTATTCGTTAAGGTCTTAAGTTCAGCCTAAAAGTATGCAAAATTTCGCAAGATTCTAAGAAACTTGACAGGACCTAAATATAACGCTTTGAGTTGCTTGCACAAAATTTAAGTATATTATTTCAATTATTTTGTAATTAGCACTGACAGGTTGTCATTTGCCTGGTAACCTACACACAGAACTTCTATGGCAACACAATGAAGTGCCGTCAACGGAACTAGCGACGTCAGTCGCGAAGTGCACTTGGCTCTTCACAAAGTCGAAGCTTTTGTGCTGCTTGGCTGCATTTGAGTTGGTCGCAAGGAATGTGGCTGGGGAGGACCATTCAATGGTGCCACCTTCTGACTAGGTACTTGGCAGCGAGCGGTGTCAACAACTTCGAAATGAGTTTGTTGCCGCCAACAACATCATGCCCAAAGTCATAAATATTGTTGTTTTTTTTCTTCTTACGCTTTTTACGAGCTGTTTTACCTGCAACGCTTTAATGAAAAGAACTAACCTACGCTTCCTTCCTCCTAGGGGTGGCAAGTGGCTGCTGGACCTGGTCAATTGTCTGCCTCTTTATTTAATTGGCAGCTAAAGTTGCCTTAGTTCCTCATAAGCTTTTAATCATTTCAAGCAGTTTGCACACATATGCTGCAATTCAATTACACGCACACATACACTAAGTATCTGCCAGATACTTGAGCCAAGTTTTGCTCGACTCGTGTTTATAATCACTCATTTCTGTTGAATACTTTTAATACATTTTTAGTTGCTGGCAAAAGTTCTTTTTATTTATTTATTTTTTTGTGTGCGGCTTGAGAAGCTTTCACCCTGCCGCCACTCACATTTTGTAAGGGGCCACTCAACGAGCAACGATATTTATTCGATTTATGAAATTTTGTTGGCCAAAGAATTTTTTTTTTTTAATAAAATCGAATTTTATAGGCATTATCCCGCAGCTATTATTGTGCCCAGTCCAGAGAGGAATGAAATTAATAATGGCACTAGGCTAATAAAGGCAGTTGTATGTGTGTGTGTGTATATGGCATAAGCCAGCATGATGTGCCACATTTGAAATATTCATGACCCCAAGGCGTTGACATATCAAGTTGCACTTATTATCAATAATAAATATTTTATCAATTTCAATTGTAATTAAAATTGTGAATTATCAAGTTTCATTTTCAATTTACATTTTGGGGAGGGTTTTAGTATATGTACGTGCGGTGCCTCATTGGAAACCACATTAATTTGTATATTATTATTCAGTAGCTTTAGTTTGAGAAATCAAACCCCCAAATGGTTAAAGGAAGAGTCCTTAGCAGAAGTTTGTTTTAAACAGTATTTAAGGCCCATACTAGCCAGGCGGCTTTGAACAAGCTAGTGGATACTACGACTAAGCTGATAAATTTTAGATTAACATTAAATATTAATATTAACATTTAATGTAAATATTGACATTAAGAAGGCTGACTGACCGCATACTGATACATATAAATGCTTAAGTTATTCAATTGTATTTATAATTTTGGACTAAGATTCTGCGGACCTTCAAGATAATTATTCTTCTTTTCATTATTTATCGATACACTGTACATAAATTCTTGATCAGATGAACGCTGTTCGAGTTACCGCCCCCGAAATTAGATAAAAACATGTAAGAAAGTCGATCAAGCCCGACTGTAATATACTTTGTACCTGTTTGTATGTAACTGATAACTTTAAAGTGTGAGGGTTTTTCATAATCTGGGGGTGGCAACTGTTTCGTCTATCGTTCATCTGGTTGAAAAACGATGTATGGGGGCTCGATAAGTAATGATAAGTAGAATTACCCTAGTACATAACTCGTAAAATTATAAAATTTGTGTATAATTTCCTATTAACATAAACGTATCTATATTAATCACTCGGGAATCACGCGTGATTTCTGACCGCAGGCCATCTCAATTGCTTCGCTCTTCTCATACTTGGTCTTTGCCTCCTTACACAAATATCTATTGGAAAGAAGGGAGGGGGGAAACTTAAAGCGGCGCAGTCCAGTTAGCTAATGCCGTCAAGCAAATTCCAGTTGGGAAATTACCAGTAAGCTATTGCCCTCTCGCTCTCTCTTTCGCTGCGGTGTTGTTGTTGTCGTTGCTTTGAATTTTCTTTTACGTATTGCTCTAATATCGTTCATCTGATTGAAAAACGATGTATGGCGGGTCGATAAATAATGAGTAGTAGAATATATGTCTAGAATGTTTGAACTATCTATCTTCAAAATTTTAATTTGCGGGGGAGGCAGGGGACGTGGCAAAAATCCAAAATAAACTTGATCTGCCTGCAAGAAGAAGCATTATATGTTCCAAAAAAAAATGATTTGGGTTTGCAGCTGTGCACCTAGCTATAGACAGGAATCACTGGAAGAACTTTGTTTTCGCCTTGTGCTCCTCCTAGGGGCGTTATACTTTGTATATCAAGGAATAAAATAATAATACAAAAAAATTTCGATTCGAAGCAAAATAAATAATAACCCTGAACATTTTGTGATTTAATAATAGATTTTTAAATAAACCTTTCCCTGGGTATATCGGCGAAGCATACAAAAATATCTTTGAATGTAAAGTATTTTTTTGTTTTTAATTAAGTCCCCCTAGATTGACAAAACCTCACACAGTAAGCCGGTGTTAACACAAGCAGTCGGACCTAAGCTGAACTTTCATTGGCCGTGTTCAGCAGAGAACTTGCTCCCTGATAAATTATATATTTCTTGGTAATTTACGTAGCCTACTTTTCGCCTTGTATTTAATAAAATATTTGCATAGAGATTACCCAAATGTCAACTAATCAAGACCTCTTAAAAGTATGCTAAATTAAAAAGAGTAGTTTTATTAAGTTAATAAGTGATCAAGTGTCTCTGCTGAACGCGCCAATTTATATTCTCATTGGCATTGTGCAGAGGAAGAACATGCTCTCTGATAAATTATATATTTCTTGGTAATTCAATTAAAATTATATTAACATGGAGCTTACAAGACCCCCCCAAAAATATGCTAAATAATAGAAGCAGTTTTGTTAAACTGATCAGTGATCAAGTGTCTCTGCTGAACGCGCCCATTCTTTCCTTTCTTAATTGTTTCAGTGATTTAAATACACATTTGGCAGTACAAAAATAACTTAATTTTATGATACGGATAATCAGGGGGGCCAAGTGTATACTTTTTGAACGAGCACAACTTTGATCGATCGTTTTAAAAGGGGTGATCAAGCTAGCAGATTATTAATTTGTACTTACCTTTCTTAGGAACATTTTTATCTGGTTTATGCACAGTCCAACTATTTTGCCCTCTTTGATAAAGCGTTGGTCTTGAATAAAAATCAAGCGAAATGAATAGCTGAGTTAGACAATTATTCAGTTATCCTCTGAAGTTCAAGGAGACAATGCAATAAGAAAATAAACAAATTCATAAAAGCAACAGCCAATAACAAAAATATAGCTCCTACCACTTCAGTAGGATGTATCGATTTGTTGTTTGTGTTTGTGTGTGTTTCGTGTTGCGGTTGTTTATGGCCATGGTTTGTCAGTGTGTAGCGCAAACATTTCTGGGCCATTTGTCGGCTTTTGCCTGTTCCGGTGTTGATAATGCCAATGCGTAATCCATCTCCATGACACACTCTCCACACACACACACACTTGCCCTTCCATTTTTAGTGGGGGAGCTGTGCCACCACTCTGCTGCTGCACTTGAACTTTGACATTTCAATGCGCTGGCATTTTGCTTCGTTACGTTACGTGCGTGCGGTCGGAGTGGCCTGAAAAGTTTGTCAATTTCGAGAGTTTCGAAGCGCAAACATTCAAACATGAATAAAACATTGCAAGCGGCAAACGGTTTTGATAAAACACAATTTTTTATTAACATTTGACATCGAGAAATTGCATAAACACGCACATACAAATACATATATAAGTACATATATCCACATCCAAGCGTATCAGGTTCACCATCTTCAATATATCCACTAAATTATAGTTGCATCTATTTACAAGAAAACTTTTCAAAAATATTACCATACAACTAGGTATACATATATATATAGTATATTTTTTATTTAATTTTTACTCGTATTTCATGCTTGTGGTATGTCCTTTTAGCAAACAAAGTTTGACTTTTGATTTTGCCTTTATGTTTATTTTCAAGTAGAAGTTTTCTGAGAAATGCACAATATTAAATGCTAAGCCATGAATTTGCAATCGTTTGCCTAACAACAAAACAGTTTAGTTTGATTAATAAATTTGATCTTCTACTTGCGTGTGTGTGTGTGTCTGTGTGTAAATTCGTTACATTTTGATATATATTGACTTGAACTAAACATTCTAACGTTAGTATGCTTAAAAGTTAGACACAAAAAACTTGAAACTAACACAGAGTATGAAAGCGTAAGTAGTTTTTGGACCCAGCCTTATCTAAACCCCCTTACTATATGGTTATCTCTTTAAGACACAGGGAAGACTTTAGAAATATTTTAATTTTGTTGTCATCTACAATACATACAAACATCGGGAGTATTAACTACATATATGTATTATCAGCATCATCTTTATAATGTATATATATATATATATTCCAATTAAATATGCTTGAGTGGGATTCCTGGTCCTTAAAGCTAACCATTTATTTTCTTAAATAGCGTATAAAATAAAAAAGGTTGCTTGGTTGGTTTAATTGGGTTTTTTTTGTTTGGTTGGTTGTTGTCTTTTTTTTGGGGGGGCACGTGTGTGTGTAACAATATCGTAGATAGGGAATTCTCTCACTTACAATATACAAATAAATAGTTAGGATTGTCAATGCTAAAAACATCGTCTGTCTACTCACAATAGTTAAATCTAAGGCATTGCCAATTCCATAGCTTATATACATACATACAAACCTACCAATATGTGTATCAACTCGGTTGCTTTCACCATTTCGCTCGTCTAGTGCTTACAAATACTGGTCCTCGCTCGCCTTAAGTTGAAATCAAATTTTCGCACTACGCGCTCGTGCCGCATGCTTTCGGCCATAGAGAATGCGCTTGAAGGCGCGTCGAAACTCGGGATTAAAGATGGTATAGATGACCTGAGTAAGGAATGAATGGTTAAATTAAATTTAATGAATGCCACGAAGGAGGAATATGCAACGTTAGAGAGGGATACAAATTTTGTGTTACTTTAAGTTCGAGTACCTTTTACCTTACCTAGGTCCAAAGTTTCATTTAACTTGTCAAAGGGTGAGGGTACATTTAGTTCAATTTCAATAAGAGTTTCAAGTACTTCTAAAATCTTAAGCTAAGTTCACACATGCTACGATTACGCTTATAAATAGTCATGCTTTTTTGCTCCTCAAAGTATGCACACTTTATTTTCTTCAAATATTATATTTTTAACGAGATTATTTAAAGTCAGTTATGGGCATCCCCATGTGTTAAGGCTACTAAAAAGTAAATATTTTCTTAAATTATTTATATGCATAAACATAGCATACTTTGAAGGGTAAAAATCATGATTTTTTATTTGTACATAAACGTAGTAACAGGCAAATAATGTGGCCAAATTTTGTTGAAATCTTGGCAAACTAGACCTAATTAGGGAATTTATCAGAACTATTTATGCAGTTTATTTGCGAGTAGATGATTGGCCTTAGATTTAAGTCCTGAAAATGTGTTGCCTACTATCCGGCCGCTTTTAATTGCCTGTGTTTGTGACTACTACTACTAAGTTTATACACACAAAATGTATCATGATAAATGCCCTTAAAAGTATGCAAACTTTATTTGCTTTAATAATTATCCAGTTGAATGAGTCGGTTATCGAAGCGTCATACATAATTTACACTATTCATGTGTTCATATTGTCGGAGCAGTTATAGTTATACAAAATAAATTAGTTTTATTGCAAATATTAAAAAAAAATGTTCCTTAATTGTTTCATTTCATAAACATAGCATACTTTGAAGGGCATTTATCATGATAAATTTTGTGTGTATAAACGAGGTATACGACCCTGTGTGATTTTGAAAGCAGCCTAAAAGTAGGCAACATTGATTTTATCAAAAAGCACCTTGTTTTCAAAAATATGAAGATGAGAAAACGGCGCTTAGTGTTTGTGAATATTTACTTAAAATATTAGTAGTCAGAAAATGAAAATGTTCACTCGATCGTACATATAATTAAGTGAATTATAAGTGTTGACTAGTCCAACTAGCCCCCTGAGCTACGTCACTGTCCCAAAATTAGTCAACACTTGGCCCAATTTTCCTGCTATTACATTTTCAATGCTTGATTTACGTACCGGATTCAGGGTGGAATTGAAATAGCCCAGCCAAAGGAATAACGAAGCAATGGCCGGATGAATTTCGCACTCCTTGCACAGACTCATGGTAAGGGCCATGACAAAGAAGGGCAGCCAACAGATGACAAAGGCGCCGGTGATGATGGCCAAAGTCTGGGCTGCCTTACGCTCTCGTTTTGCCTCCAGCAACTGTCGTCGCTTGGCCAGCTTCTGATGGGGGTTGGCGATGCTGGCCAAAACGCCAACACTTTTGCCAGTGGCAACAACTGGACTGCTGCCAGAAGAAGCAGCCGAAGCAGCAGCATCAGCTGCAGTCATATTGTTGCCACCCATGGCGATGGACTGAGCCAGCGGCGTTATGGCATTCAAATGGGAGGCAATCAGATGATGATGCGTTGCATTGGCCACCTGCTGTGAGAGTGTAATAATTTCGTTAGCATTGCTGGTGCGATACTGCAATAGAGAGAACAAAGCAAACACAAACACACAATTAGAGCCATTTGTGGATTACTCCTGCTGACTGGCATCTTACTTCGTCCGCA
The DNA here is from genome assembly GCA_018904225.1 of Lordiphosa mommai. Classification (NCBI taxonomy): domain Eukaryota; kingdom Metazoa; phylum Arthropoda; class Insecta; order Diptera; family Drosophilidae; genus Lordiphosa; species Lordiphosa mommai. The sequence goes on along the minus strand of JAEIFT010000100.1, from coordinate 516,218 downwards.
TCACTGGAAATGGTTGTTAGCTCTGTGCCGGCATGACTTTTGTTGTCATAGTTGCTGGTACTAAACTCGGTCTCTTCACGTGTTATAGCCAGGCTAGCAAAATCCACGGCAATTGCAGCCACTGATCTGGCCACAGCTCCCTCTGATCCCGCACATATGTTAGCCGTATTTGTATTCCGGCCAAAACAGATTTTCATACGCTTGCGTGTGCGTCGCTGCTGCTGCTGAGTGTCCACCGCTGTGGAACTCTCTCCAGCCGTTGGATTTTCATCCTCTTCCTCGGCAGCTAAACGCTTACGTTCGGCAGCTCGTCGTTTGCCACGCTGCTTTTTCAGCTCACGCACCGTGGAATCGCACTTGAATTGAGGAATAAATACAAGTAAAAACAGGATAATTACAAATAGAATTTCCTTCGAATATTGACATTATTTTTTCCTAGAATTTTCTTAATAACTACAGAATCAATTTTCCAGAATTTTCTTAGAAAAAGAGGATACTTTTCCCAGAATATGTTTACAGTTAGTTTAAATATTTCTTTATGTATTGGATTGCCAACTTTTGTTTCTAAAGTTATAATCTTCACATCCAAGTTAGATTGTAGTCGGAAAAATAAGTAATTAAATTTGTTCTTTAAGCGAAAAATTTCCAGCAATTTATATAATTTTATTTAAAAAAAAAATGTACTTAGATCTATTTCTGGTAATACCCCCACATACGCGCACTTTTATGGGCCACACCCACATGAACCGCAAATCACTCTCATAAATCTCTTCTAACATTTGTTTGGCTTTTGTCTGAAGTGCTCACTTGGGCATGCTAATGAGCAGCAAAGGATTCGCATTCGCATACGCTTTATTGTTTCTGTTAATGACACTCTCATTATGGCCAACAAGCAAATACACTTATAGAGAGAGCAACCTCATCCACATCCCAAAAATGTGTGATTATTTGTTCGACGGGGCGTATGAGTAATTTATTTCTTTGGAATTTATTGGCACTTGACTTGCCGCTAAAGTGGACACTCTTATGGGGTAGGCGTACTTACATCAGTTTCTGTCAGCGTCACATTGAAGGTCTTTTGTGTGCGTCGCTGTATACGCTTTCGGGCAATTATATAGATCTTCCAATAGAGAAATAGTATCACCAATAGTGGCACATAAAAGGTGCAACAGGTGGCAAATATCTAAGGGGAAATATAAAAATATAATGTGCCCCACACCAAGCTATAACATTTGCCACCTGATAGCCCACATCCTGTGAGACCATGCAATCCAGCTCTTCGATGCGCTTCATATAATCCGGATCCTTCCAGCCAAATTGCGGTGCCAGTGAGACAATTAAAGCGGCAAACCAAACGCAGAAAATCATGAGAAAAACCCGTCGCGGTGTCCGCAAATTGTTGTAGTCAATGTTGGTGACGGTCCAATATCTGCGACAAGGGCAAACTGTCACTCGTAGCCAGCTCAGCTGAGTCCTCTTAGATTACCACTCACCTGTCTGCCGCAATGGCCACCAGATGCAATATTGATGCGGTGCAGCAAAGCACATCGCAAGATGTCCAAATGTCACACAGTTCCGGTCCCAGTATCCAGCCATTACTTATCTGTTGGCAGAATATGTTCCAAATGATGATGCAATTCAAACAATTAACAATGCAGCAGTGCCTCATTACACACACACAAAGTGGGAGAGAGATGGGGGAAGGACAGGCTACGTCAACTCTTTGTCGCATAATTTCATTTTCCTGCATTTCCCTCTCTCAAGTTTCCATTAGGGTAATGAAGTTTGTGCAACGACAACAACAGCAAAATCTTCAACTTACCTCGTAGACGGCGCCAAGTGGCATGACAAGACAGGCAACAAATAAATCAGCCACTGCCAGAGATGCGACCAAATAATTAGCAACATTCTGCAAGTTGCGCTCCAGTATAATGGCGGCAATTACGAAAACGTTGCCTGTAAAAAAAAAACAATTGAAGGGAAATTGTCCATTGACAGGGGAAATCAATTCAAATCAGAGCAATCAAATTACAAATTGCATTTGCTATTTAGCTTAAATAAAAAATGATTTCTTTTGATTAAATATTAAAATTACATATTGTATCTTTAAAACGAGCACATTAAGACATTCAAGTTAGGTTAGATTAAATAGGCTGTGGCTTTTGGAAAATCTCTAAAAAATCTCCATTAAAATAGCCAGACAATCCTAAGAAATTCAGGGATTTTACATACTTTCTATCTTTACCTTGTTTTAGGGTACGTGCATCCTGATGGGGCTTTATAATTAGGACCTATAGTACGTATACAGTGCCCCAGCGCACAGTGGCGCCATTTGAGATTTTTCGTTTGAAAAATCATTACTTTTGAACCAAATAAGATAATTGAAAAATTTAATTGGTTAATGTTAGATAATTGTTCAAACTATGAAACCTATGTTTGAAAGGATTTCTACGCCTATTGAATGCTTACCTATGGGTTATCAAAGTAAAAATTTGTGGAAAAATAAATTTTTTTCGTTACAAAAAAATTATTTTTTAAATTTTTCGTTACAAAAAAATTATTTTTTAAATTTTTCGTTAGATTAGATTTCTAGGCCTATTAGATGCTTACCTATGGGTTATCAAAGTAAAAATTTGTGGAAAAATAAATTTTTTCGTTACAAAAAAAAAAATTTTTAAATTTTTTGTTACAAAAAAAATTATTTTTAACAGTTTTTTATTTTTTTTTGTTTCTATGTTTAAAATAAATACCCAAAAAAAAAATTTTTTTTCAAATTTAAAAAAAAAATTTTAATTTTTTTCCAAAATAATTTTTTATTATTCATAAAATTAGGTATTTCTTATAGATTAATCATTTTTGAAGTAAAAATAGCGAGTTCTATCTCTTTTCGTCACTTCATATGCTGCAGAGATAAAAAGTGGATGTTGAAGGGTCTCATTTCGTCGTCTTTTTTACCTATTTTACCTCTAGATGTCGAATAGGCAGCGGAAGGCAGCTGGAACTGTTTTAATTACTTAGAGGAATAATTAAAGAACATATTTTGAAAATAAGGCAAGTACTCAAAAATATTCCTTTTTTTTTATTTACCATCAAAGTTGAAAAATAGTGAAAAAATTGATAGTATTTTTTTTGTTTGTAATATTAAGTGTATATGAATACATTAATCAGTAGGGAAAAAAATTATGGCGATTCGTTACTTAGTTTTGGAGATATTCTACCTTAAAGTAAGTTAGTAAAAATAGGTCAACTTTGACGAGATGTATCTTCTAAAATAAAAATCGCATTTTATTAAGGGTTGCATATTGGAAATCGTTGAACAAGTTCCTATAAGATGGGTTCATTCAAAAATTTCGTTTCCGTCTCCAACTTCTTCTGTTTTTGCCCTGGCCTGAATTGTCGGGGACAAAAATATCTTCTAACGTTTTTGACCTTGCTGACATGTAGATATGGCAGATGCCATCTTTCTGATTTCATCCAAGCCTTAAAAAATTCTCAAAGATAATCCCACTTTTCTGATACAGCCTGGACTGAAGCGTAGAAGGAATGAACATATAATTATAGCCTAACTAAGCTGGGTGAATCACCTGCAACCGCTTCAATCTAACTTAAACTAGTTTAGGTTAATTGGCATTCTATCTTCCTCAAGCAGTTCATTTCTTTACAGTCCGGTTTAATTTCTTTATCGATCCGAACTGAAGCAGCACGAATCAAAAATTCTATGCCAAACTTTTAGTATTAGAAAAATTAATTTTTAAATCAAAATAATTTAATTACATCTTTATGTTCAAGCAAATAACAGGCCACTCATTTAGTAAGTCAAATAGATCATAAAAATGAATGGCTTATAAAATTTCATAACTCGCTGGGGCATTCAAGTAATGCATACTAATAACTAAGCAAACAAGTACTGAAAACCCTTTTAATATAGTCAAGCTTTGGTAGCCAGCTACACAGTTAACCTGGTGCAGTCATGAAGTGTATTCTAAGTCTCTGCTTACTGGCATTGGCCTCTAGCCAACTGAAATCTGTGCCGGAAACTAATGAGAACAATGGATACTTGTTGGAAATTATCAAATTCACGAATCAGGCTAGACGCTACAAAAACTATGTCACCTTTTTTGGTAATCAGGAACTTTCAAATCAAGGCCCTTCGCTACAGCAAAGTATAATGGATATTTTGCAATGTCCAGTGATTGTGGCAGGTTTGAATATTGCACCATTGGCTCAGATTATAACAGCCCGCAGCTTGGCCATTATTTTATTTACTGGCCTCGATGATCCTATTCTCCAAACAGTGGATAGAAGCCTGATTGGCCTACAACATATGACGCTGATCTTTGTCTACAAATCGCCAAACAATGAACCGCCTCAAATGGAGTTTGTGGTATCTGTCTTTAAGAGGTGCTGGGAGCGTCGCTTATTGTATTCCTTGTTGATGTATAAAAACTTGTCACGTTATGAAGTGTGGACATTCGGTTCATTGCAAGAAATGACCATCAAGAAGATTACAATGTTAAACGATCGAAACTGGGCATACGACTTACAAAATTATAAGATTCTAGTACCGGTTTTTGAAAATGTGCCTGAAGTGTTTATGGTGAGTTTTCGATCTAAATGGGCAACAGTCGTTGAAATTTACGATTCCTTTGATTTTTTTTAGTGCAATTCAACTGACGGTAAACTAAGCTTGGCTGGCATAGCGGGCATAATTATGACTCAGTTTCTGCACTATGCAAAAGCCACTATGGAAATTCTACCGCTGCCTGGCCGTGATAATTATGTTGAGAATGTTCGCCGATTGGCTGGAAATCGTTCAATTGACTTGGGCGCCAATTTGATGGAGAACAACAGTTTGGCGGAGTTTAGTCCGCTGATAATTAACGCCAGAACGTGTCTCATAGTACCACATAAAAGATTGATGGCTTTGCACGTTATTCTGACAGAAATCCCGAAATCATCTGTTCATTATATTCCAGTCTTCTCTGCGATTTTGTACACATTTATCAAACGCCTAGCAAATCCGCAGCAGTCGCTATTTCGAGCTCTGGGGAGCAGTGCGTGGTCTTCGCTGGGTATACCATTAACTAGCAGGGCATTTAATCGTCTACGTTTGGCTGAAAAGTTTATGGAAAACTCCTTGCAATTGTACTCTATGTGTTACATTTCCATTCTTGGAGGCTTTGTGGCCACAAGTCTTACCTCGGGTGTGTTCCAGCCAGAGATAGAAGATGTGGAGGCCCTGCTGGCGAGTGGTTTACTCATAATGATTGACAACCAGGCTACTCAACAACTGTTTGAGGAAAATCGCCTGCCCTACGAATTGAAGGATCGACTAGTCAAGGTGAACACTCAAACTTTGGAGCATAATTTAAACATTTTGAATACCAGCAATGCCTATGTCATGGACAAACAGCAATTTGCCAGAATTGGATACATACAAGAGCATCTAAGATATCCCAAGCTGAAAATGGGCACTGGGGAGCTCTGTACTGCAACAGGATTTTTACGTTTACCCGTCTCCATGGGATCCCCCTTAAAAGAAATGCTGTTCAGTTTCTGTCAACACATATTAGAAGCGGGCTTAACTGGTAAATTTGTGCGTTTGGGTTTAGAGCAGGGACGTCAAATGGGTCGCTATACACGAAGGAAGGAAGCATCGATTGAGTTTTCTGGACTGTCTTTGGATTTTTTTTGGGTTTCCTTTGGTATATATATTGCTGGTTTGCTACTGGCTTTTTTTGCTTTTATTATTGAGTTGTTAATGAAACGCAATTGAAATGTATTCTAATACTACGTTTGTGCACAAATATAAAAAAAATCATGATTTTTGACCTTCAAAGTATGCTATGTTTATGAATACAAATAATAAATTAAAATATTACCTTTGAAAATTTTTTTTTCCAATTTTTTGGTTTTGTCTTATTATTATAGCTTGGACATTCCCCTTTCATCCCCTTTAAACCATTTTCAAATATTCGAAATAGTTTAGCAGATATATCAATTTTAGTGGAGCAATGTTAGCCATGATTGGGCCAGATCTCCTTTAATCAGCCATGTTGCAATCAACGCAGAATTGATGTTATTCTGGCCCGTACCTCAATCATGAAGATACAAAATTTTCTATTATTTTTTTTACACTAAACAACAAAAAACAAGTAAGAAAGTCGGTCAAGCCCGACTGTAATATACTCTGACCTGTTTTGTATATAACTAATAACTTTAAAGTGTGGGGTCACACAAACTGTGCAAGTGCTGCCCATCATGATTACGGGCAGTGCTGCCCAGCGTAATTATTTGATTTGCTTATAACTCGAATATCGTTCATCTGATCGGAAAACGATGTTTGGGGGGCTCGATAAGTAATGATGAGTAGAATACATGTCTAGAAGGTTCGAACAACCTAACTCCAAAATTGTGAAAGATATGAGGTTTTTTTCAATTTGCGGGGGAATATGTAAAATTTTATAAAAAAACCAATTGAAAAAAATATCGTGTTCCAAATCCTCCAAAGAATTTTGTTTGAATTTATTAAAGCTTAAACTCCTTATTGGACTCTTTTGAAAAATCAATTGAAAGCAATTTTGCTGTCAAAAGAGGTTTTCATTTTCATTTTCTTGCCTAATTGCAGGCACAAACGTGCACACGCCGCCTCTGTTGCTCTGTGGGATGCAAATGTGAGTTGGCAGGACGACTGACTATTCGCCCAGCTTATCATTTTGCTTGTGCTTTGATTAAGCGCATGCAACTTGGCAAATTGTAATTGCCACTGCGGCCCCCAAAGGCAGTCAAAGCGTCGCGACGGCATTTGTCTCTCGGTCTCTGCTCTGTCTGCATGTGTATGTCAGTCTGTCTGTTTGGTTGTTGTTGTTGTTGTTGTTGCAAAGCTTGTCTGCAGGTTGTCAAAACGTTTGGCTGCCGCTTGCACTTGCATGTTGCCTGGCCTGGATATTGCGCATACGCCGCATGTTGCCCAGGCAAAGGTGTGAGGTGTGTGTGTGGATGGGTCGTAATTTGCATTTGACGCCTTGGCGCGCTTTTAATAGCTTTGCAAGGCAAACATTTTTTTTTGGAAACTTTCCCTCCTTAGGCAGCAAATCATCTTTGTAAGCCCCCCCAGAAAATCAATAAATTCATCCCAAGGGGGAGCAATAAAAATCTTCTGCATCATAAATTTCACTTCATTTACAGTTCACTTCGGTGGCATAAATTTTACAATAATTTATTGTTTTTGTACTTGCCTATGATGGTGACGAGTATCATTAGACCCAGGATAACGGCCATGACGATCATCTTTACAAGCAGCCAGAATTCGGCAGCTTCCCTTTCATTTGCCGCCCGCTGCTGTTCCTCATCCAGCTGAGACAAGTGAGTGCCATTGTTGGTATGATTCCAACCGAGTTGACTGAGATTTCTTGACGATGAGGAGGTGTCCTCCAGCAGGGTTAGATTGCCATTTAGCTCGATAAAGAGACTTTCGTTGAGTAAAATGGCAGGCAGCTCTATTTCTAAAATGCTGGCCACATCGTCGCCATCAGCAAAGGCAGCTAGCTCGGCTGACAATGTGGCGGCTGGTGTTGTCATTGCCTTCAGCATAATGTATGTATGTGTGTTGGTATGTATGTATGTATGTATGTAAAAAAGGTATGGGCTAGGGGGCGTGTCTACAAGAGTTGTTGCTGCTGCTGCTGCTGTCGCAGCTGTTGCTGTTGAATCTGTTTCAGTTGCTGTTGCTGATGTCGTTCGTGTTGCTGCCGTTGTTGCGGGTGATAAAGCGCCTTAATCGTGCTTGCCAAGCACTTAACACGTAAACTGCAAAAAAAGAGAGAGACAGAGAGAGAGAGAAAAGAATGGCATGAGAACCCGAGGGAAAACACACAAAAATAATTTTGATTCTGCTTAAATCCCAGCAAAACATAAAGAAATAAAACAATTTTCATGAAATTGAACTTGAAGTGAAGTTTGCTTAATGATTAATGGTTTGTTGCGTTCAATTAATAAATCATGAGAACTTATTTTAGTAGGGCTCAATTAATATCGTTACCCTTAACCTTGGAAGGAATTTAAGGCTTGACAATTTTAATTTTATTTATATATACAAAAATCTAATGTAGGTCTTCCAGCATTTGCATTTAATACACAGAAGTGTGGCCATTTCAGTCTATGTGACTGTCAAGGCATTGCCACTTGGCCTTTTGTACTCCAAACATAGAATGCAACACATTAGTTGACCTTTGTCTGTGTCAAGGTGTGGCACAAACAGAGGCAGAGGTGAAGGCAGCAGTCAACCAGTCTACGAGGTGTAATGTGTATACTAGAAGATACACAAGGCAGAGGATGCCTTGACTGGCTGCCTTAGAGAAGGCTGCTTCAAAGATTCAGACGATTTGTGGTTAGCATTTTGAGTTCCACATCAAAATGGTATTTAGTCTTGTAACGAAAGTTTTTACTGCAGCCTAAGGTTGTTGTCAGAGACTCTGAGACTCTGATTGCTGGTCATATACAACAGAACTCTTACGAAAATAGTTCAGTGTTTTATACCCAGAAACCAAAGAGATACGCCACAGCGACATATAATAGGAATTTTTAGTTTTGATAACTAAAAATTACTCACACGCCTCGATAGCATCATTAAACTTTATTATTAAGTACAAACATTTCGAACTAGTTTAAAATCTTTTTGTTCATAATTTTGCCTAACTGGTAAAACAAGAATAAGCAAACTTAAAATCAGAAGGAAAATATATAAAAATAAATTCTTAAGTAATCCCCCAAAACATTCTTGAATTCAAATAAGAGTACATAAAATAAGTACAAAATAAGCCAATACATTCATAAACATATTCCAATTTGTTCTTGAAAAGAGGTTTCTGTATCGAATTATATATGACTGTAAAGATCTTAAGGCTATGAATTAACAAAAGACTTAGAATGTATAAAAGTAGGTCAGAAGTCTGTCATCATTCCATATAAAAAGTGTTAGAACCAATTGGGAATTTTAAGAACAGATTCGGGTTGAAATAGTTTGTATTTTTCATTGCATACTTTTTAGCTTGGTACTTAAAGTTTAATTCGTACTTAATCTAAGAAATTTTGTGCTTAAATTAAGAACGCGAATTTAATTTTTCAGCTTAATGATTCAAGAATGTTGGTTCTCTTTTCAATAATATTAATGGTCCTTTTTGAGACTTACGGATTTTTCGAACATAATTTCAGTACACCTAAGAACAAGACAAACTTTTATTTCTAAGAAAAAAATGGTATAAATACCGATCGTACTAGAGTTTGTAAGTCGTTTTTTTTTTTTGAGTGTATGTTTGAATGTATTTAGCGAAATTCCTTGTGCCTGAGCATTGCTTGCATGGACGTTAGCGTTGAAATAGTGGCATAGCGCATATCCATGACTAGTAAATGTGAATTCTCCCATATGTTCTACAAATCGCTTTCTACCCAAAAATGTTCAGAATCGTATGGAAATTTGGTCGGTTTTAGCTCGAAAGCGATTTGTAGAACACGTAGCTTTATTATATATTACCGCTTTTATTGTTTCAGTAATCAAAATATAATAACTTAAAACTCGAAAAAAAGATTGTCATATGTTTTGATACGTCCAAAGTTTGTATATAAATGACTGCATTTAAATTTGACGCCATACGAACTGTGTAAATTCGACCGTGATTCGACGCTGCGGCCCTTTCTGCGTTGCTCAGCGTTAGTCTGTGTAAGTGCGTCCTGCGTAAGTGTGTGTGAAGCTACCTATGTTGATATTGTATACAATTCTTTAAAGTTTTAATAAAAAAAAAGATGATTCTTTCAAATAGCCCAAATTCACTGAAAATTTTCGTATGAGAAAATTATTTAATTTACATTGGGCCTAAGGGCGTAGTCAGTTTTCCATAAAGGTAGGGTCAATATTGCTTGACAATTTATAACAAAGTTTTAATTAATATTAAACCATGAACTAATAAATTGTAATTGATTTCAATTTGTAGTGAGAATCCAACGTTAATATAAAGGCGAAAATATAAACAGATCTAAAATGCCAGCAGGCAACGCGCCTATACAGTTTTATGACTGCCGTTTTTACTTTTACCGAATTTTATAAACTCCGTTTGAACGTCGTTTCTCTAATTACTGGTATTGCGAAAACAAAACAGTCTCACTAGTGATTTTTCTAACCCCCAGTGGTAAGCTCTTTCTCTAGCTACCGGTAGGGCGATGACATAATACGTGCAGCTTAAAGAAAACCGTTTGATTCATATAAAAGTTATGGGTTCAATTCACTTGGTAAGCCAAAAAGAAGGGAAGCTTACCCTTTGTACCTAGAGAAATCACTAGCAGAGTCTAGTTCACATCTATAGTACAATTTTAGCTCACATTTAAACACTAAACGAAATGGGAAAAGGTGATTGTAAAACACAATGCCAGAATGGCTGGAAAAGTAGGTCCCATAAACTACCAAAAATAATATTATTGATCAGGGATTATGCTGAATGCAATCAATGGGCGCATTCAGCAGAGACACTTGATCACTGATCAGCTTAATAAAACTTGACTTATTTTTTAGAATACTTTAAAGGGGTCTTGTTAAATTGACATTTGGAAAAGCTCCCTATAAATATCATATTAAACACTAGGAGAAAAGTAGGCTACGTTCAATACCAAGAAATATATCATTGATCCGGGAGCAAGTTCTGCTGCTGAATATGGCCATTCATTACAAAGTATCTCTACCGTAATAGAAGTAAAAATAGTAGTGTTTAGTTATAGAAGCTGAGCAATTCAAATTGAGTCAAAAATTTGTATCAACTCAATGGACGCATTCTGCAGATCAGCTTGATCCTTGATAAATAACATAGTTTAAGATAATTCAAATTCAAATTAACCTTTAGAACGACTTCTTGGCTCAAATTGAATGCATCCATTGTTGCTTATTATTATTTCCTGAACCGCCCTCGTGGCTGCTTTTGGTTTTGCATAGACGAGCTAAAATGTTAATGCGACGATGAAACTTGGGTGATGCGCCCGCCCAAGCAGCTCATGTGTGAGAAGCATTTTCATAGTCAAGGTAATCGTGCCCAGTGGCAAACACCTTCTTGGCGGCAGGCAGTCTCTGCTATTAATAAATGCACTAAAAATGTTTGAGTTCCTCTTTTCATTTCTTTCACTTTAGCATTTTACGAATAGTTTTTAATTATGAAAACGAAATGGTTTCCCCTGTTTTTTTTTTATACCAAGGCAAATGTTTTGCTGTCTATGTGAATTTTCAAGTGGAAAAGGATACCGAGTGAGAGAGATGACGGTGAAATTGCTAACGTTGGCAACAAAATGTTCTGTACCCTGCGGGCATAGTCCAAAAAACTCGCGTTGAGTTGCGGTGGCTGGCCTTCTATCTCTGGTTGTATATGTGCTGCTGCTGCTGCTGCTGCTCATACTTGTATTAATTCATATAGTCTAATAAATAAAAAAAAAAAATACAAAAAAAAGTTCTGTTGAATGTCTGTTGCTGGCAGGGCTTTTGGTTGTTGTTTCATTTTATGGCATCCTTCCTTTTGGTTTTGTAGTTGAATTCAATTTAGCAAAATGCTTTAATCAACCGCTTTTACTCACACATATATGTATGTGATAAACTTGACAACAACAGCAATTGGCACTTAACTTGCCAACTTTTTGCTCATGGCCTTAAAAAGTTTTCCTAATGCAGCCGGCTAATTGCTTGCAGTTGCCAACTCGTGAGTGTCAGTTATTGAACTAATCAAGTCGAGACAATAAAACTTTTAGCCAAGTGCAATGCATTTATCTTTTAATTAAAATAAACTTCAAAATGATTATTATATTTGTATTGGCATTGACCTTGACAGACGTTAAATATAATTTATATTCATTTTACTCACACATAAGCATAATTATGTCCTTTCATTTTCATTTTCTTCGCTTCATTAGCAAGGTCTTTGCCGCAGGTGAATTCGTCAACATAAATATTTATACCAACAAAAACGCGGACAATACACACACACTCACACACACAGCCACAGCCTCCTTACGTTTTTGGCTGATTTTATTTTCTCACTTCTTTATGTTCTTGTTTTAAGACGTTTTAATTATGCGGGTTTTCGACTGACTGACTGGCTGGCTGTGTGGTTCTTATTTAATTAATATAATTACTTGACTGCAGTTGAAACTGGTGACTGAACCTTGATTGCACTTATCAGTTAATTTTTGATTTAATTTTCAGTCTTAAGGCTGGTTTTTTTTGTGGTTTTTTCGAGCGAAGCTCGGCTACACTCGCGTTTTTTAACCTATACCCAAGCGTAACTATTGACAAACTGCTTCAATGTGGCCGTCTCAAGTAGACGGAATGTGCGGCTGCTGTCAGCTGATTTCTTGTAGACTTTTCCACCGCGCAGGCGCTTTGCCGTGAGCTGATAAGCCACTCTCTTATACAAACTTTGGGCCAAGTCTACACCTGGCTAAGAGCACAGATTTTCGATATCGAATTTAATTTTGGGTGTCCTGCTCTCTTTTGCTGCCTGTTGAGTTAGCAATTAAATAATGTTTCTATTGCCTACTTAGCAACAGCGGCCGCAACTCACTCTTCTGGCTCGCTAAACTCTTTTTGGCTAATGGATGCAAACAAAAATTTTTGTTGAACAATGCTTAAAATTTCCATTGTTGAGCCAAAAAAAATTTTAATATAACTAATGCAAATGGTGAGCCAACGTGGGGAAACGGCCCTCAATCTAATGCGCATTAAGCTTGGGCATTTTCGATAGATTTGCCTGCCATTTGATGGTCATTTCTATGCAGCTGCCGTAATGGCAACGTTCCCAACTTTTTCAAGTTGGCCAACTGCTTAGGCTGGCTTTTGTTATTTGAGGCCCGTGGACCGGGGCATCGTAAATTAGCAGCGGTTTATTGCCAGTACGTGACATTTTGGCCCGTTCCGGCATTGGCCATTCGATGCCTGCAATTATTATGGCGGCTGGACCATGTCTTTGAAGTTGACATTTGTGTGTGACCCATTTCGGACATACTTAGATTCGTTTTTTTTTTTGTACTTCAATGCGACATTGATTGTTGCAATCTAACATATAAATGAGGCTTCACCGGACAATAACAGAGTCGGAAAAAAAATATTACAACCTAAATATTTAAAAATATACATCAAAAATCTAGAATTCCGTACTTAAAAAGTGGAAATTCAAGTTCAAAACGATTTGAAAAGTTGACTAAGTTCGGAATTACCAAATCTGAGAACTAAATACTCATTTTAAGTTGATATTTAATTAAAAAAAGAAAAAATGTTTTATGATGTATAATTATTCTTACTTTAATGTTTCTAGATTTAAGATGGATTCAAGAAAAAAATAAGAAATTTCTAAGAATAAAACGGTCAAAATTCAATCGCGGACATACTTAAATTTAGAACGGAAATTTTTATTCCTGATCTTTTTTCTTGACTTTATTTTTTATCTAAGTCGGGTTTGAAGATCAAACACTCAAAAAAAAGAAAAACCTAATATTAAGGCTGAGCAGTTCCTAAAACAATAAATGGCCAATAATTCAACATTAATGGCATTTTTTTACTCAAACGATGGGAATTTGACCTAAAACGGAACATTTCAGACATTTTTTTTAAGGCAATACGTCTCGAATTTTTATGGTCACGTTTCCTAAGCGTTCGTAATGTCAGTTAAACTTTGAATATGCCAAGTGCTACTCTACTACTTCGCACAATAAGACCGCATTTACACGATGAAGTTTCCTTCATGAAGTTCTTCATGAAGTTTTTGTTTGTGGGTAAGAGGTGAAGAGGGGCAGCCGAAACTGGCAAAGCTTCAGGACCAACTGTGGCGTGAAGCTTTCCAATAATTCTTCTTTGCTTTGTTCCGATTAAGCTGATGCAGGGTTGATTTGTGGCTTATTTGCTTATCGATAACTCGTGTTCTCAGGCGAATTAAAATCGAACTTCATGAAGCAAACTTCTTTATGTAAATGCGTATGAAGTTTTAAAGATGCTTCAAAACGAAATCGAAGAGAGCTTCATGAAGCAAACTTCATCGTGTAAACACGGACTAAGCCGCAAAATTATCCGTGATGTTTATTTGAACTCTTGACATGGCATAAAATAAAAAACGTTAAAAAAAAAATATCTCGTTCCAAGTGGAGTTGATCCCACGACCTCGGCATTCTAAGGCAACAGTCTTGCCCACTAGATCACCACTTCTGTTACACACTCAGAGCAAATCATATGCATGCATTCTTTTAAGTCTTTTGGCGCCTCTTAAAGCATAAGGTGCGTGGTCGTGTGAGCAAGGTGCAGCCCTTCTTGTGCTCGCTCCCAAGGAAGAGGTAAATTAAAAAAGTTTTTATAATTGTAATTAAATGTTTTTCAGAGGAAAAAGAAAGCTCTCGATGAGAATATAATCAAAAATGGTCTCCCCCCTCCCCAACCCACATATTGTGGAATCAAATTTTTTTAATTTTTGGTAACTTTTGCCTTAAATTAAGGTGAAAACGACCTAAAAATCTAAGGTCATCAGCAACCTTAAAGTCAGAATATGATGTCTTTGGCGCAATTTTGAGTACAAATTGCCTGAATTTTAGGTTATTTTTTATGGTTTCAGTCAATTTATTTCTCTGGGTGTATAGAATGGCTAATGAAGGATTCAAAGTTAAAATTGGCTGTTACAGCCCCTCTCTCAATCTCTTGATCTCTGATAAAGGATGCTACATTAAATAACTTGAATTACTTTGTAATTTTGTAATAATGTAATATATCACCGTCTTGACTAGCGCAATAAATTGTAAGATAAGCCAATCTTGAAGCATTGGGTACAATAGAAATAAAGAAAGAAAGAATTACTTAAATTTAAAAAAATTTAATTAATATACATTATTTTAAGAGCTGTATGCAATTCCGGATACATGAAGTATCTACACGCCATATTATTAAATTTAATAAAAAAAAATTCTATCACTGAAATTTAAACGAAGAAAGTAACCAGTTAGCCAAACACTACATAAGGTATAACGATTTTTTTTTGGTAGCAGCATCATCATCATCAGCCACCCTATATTCTTGATTTATCCCGGTTTGAGTGTATAAAGTTCCATCAAAGTTTTTGTATCTAAATTATTAGTAAACCATCTGAATGTCTTGGGGAAAAATATTTGAAAAATTAAAAAAAAATTTCGTATTTATTTTCACACTATAAAATTTTATTAAGTAAGTATTAAGTATTTTATTAAGTATTGTTTAACTGGAATATTCAGAGTCAGCTCGAGGTCGAAGCTTTAAAATAAATGTTCCCAAACGATTTTTTTTTAAAGAAATGCCATTTTGAATGCAATTGTTCGAATTGACAAAATGATTTCGCGCCCATAAGTAGGCAAACGTACTGCTCTCAGCATTGCATCCTTTCAGACCATAAAATTAAATAGAAAATTAAAACAATTCTAAAACTTGTTTTCAAAATGCAATATCTTTGTTAATAAAAATCGCAGAAATGTTTGGGTTAATTTATTTTAAAGCTAAGCGAAAGTAAATTGCGATAATTTCATAGAAGACCCAAAAAAAAGGGTTGGCATCCTAAAAAACATGTCTAGCACTGGACGAAATATTCATTTCTAGCAACTTTAAAGCTCAATTTAAACAAAATTCTGACGAAATTGATCATTTTCCCCAAACAGTTTCTAGTTTAACACGCAAGAAAATAATATCCAATAAGCACCATTTCTTATATAAAAATTAAAAAGTATAATTTCACAGCCTTGTGTAATTTGTGTGATTATTTTTCTTGCCGTCTAGAATTTAATTTGGAATTTTTAAACGTTTTTTCTATCCCGCTTTTTATTCTGGTGTATTCCGAGAAAACAAAGTTTGCCTTTTATTGTTAATTATAAATGTCATGTATGTAATGTCACTCTTAACAACTTTAAACATTCTTCCTATTATTTAATATATTGCAATGCAAGTTTCCCTAATTCCCTAAAAGGGATTCAAAAATAAAGCAACATAATAAAACATTTATATTTTGCAGCAAGCCATTAAAGCTTACTTACATTCGCTTTTAATTTGTCTTAGAACAAATAAATCAAACAGATTTTCAGAGCAATGGTTAATGAATTTTGTACAACTCTAGGGATATTCATGAATGCTTTAAAAGGCAACATAAAGTTGACAGCTTAATTAAAAAAATGTATAGCTATGTTTGACATGCATTAAACATGAATTTTTTGCAATCAATATTGCTTGAACTTCAGTGAAGGTCTTCAGCATGTTTTCAATAATTAATATGGGGTTCTGGGTAAATTTTAGAAGCTTTTTCAGAGATTTTAAAAGTATTTGGTTGAGCTCCGAGAACTTTAAATTACCTAACAATTATTCAGAAACGTAAAACAATAAATTTAATCATTGATATTTTTTTTACCAATAATTTTGCTATTTATATTTCTGGCTTAACAATGATAAACGAACTTTGGTTTATTTGTTTTTCAAAATATTCTCTTTGATTCAAGATACTTTTGCATTCGTTTGAACCAAATTTCGAAGCACTTTGTCCAGTCCAATTGAGACAACTTTAAAAAATGTAGTTTGATTGCTTTAACCACTTCTTCTGGCATCGAGAATTGTTGACCATGTAGTTTGTTTTTAATGAAGGTTTCGGTGTGCAAAAATTAAAAAAAAAATGAATTTGATCTGCTTGCCTTACCATACATTAACCATCTCTTAGAATTATGTACACATACGCTCGACTTTGCTGTTGATGCCTATCGATCTTTTCTTGGCCTTAGCTTAGAAGAACTAGCTTTCAAAATTTTTGTTTTGAGAGGAGCTTTACGATTATCCACTATTACACAAATTAACATGGTTTTAAACCACTTAAAGCTATATATTTCAAATATTTTAGGCTAAGTCCTAACTTAAAAAATTTTCAATAATTACTTTTTGCCTCAAAATTGCAAATTCAAAAAAAGGCCAGTCATTTGTTCCATGTGGAATGATCACCCCTTCTGCCAAAAAAATTGATTTGAGATCTCACACAGTTTTTCAAGTTAGTTTGTAAATGTGGTAAGAGTCAGTTTTAATATGTGTTGCCAGCTTCGTTGGGTCCTTATCCCAACCATAATCTATGCGGGATTATAAAATTTTTTTTTTCCGGCATCACACATTAAATATTTTCCCCTATTGCACTAATGAGCCAGAAACTTTAACTGTGTGCGCTTTCTTTCTCCCTTTTTCAACTAGTGCCAGCACGTAGAACGCTTTTCCGTGGCAATAAGATGTCATTTTCAATGTAACGAAGGGAGAGCGTTAAGCATTTGGCAGTGCGTGACAAGTGCAACCCTCTTGCAACTGTGTTAGCTGCAAGGCCAAATGGTTCTGAAGTTTGTTGACTTTTTGTCATTGTTTCAAATGGCTAAAAGTTGTACAGAGAAAAAAGCTCAATAATTTGAAATTGTAAATGTGGCAAAGATAAGCTGCAACAGCCACCACATTCATATCCATAACCATATCCCGAGAGCCAAAGTTCGACAGCATCATCACTTCATTTTTTTTTTTTTTTTTGAGGGGATAAAACTTTTATGTGCAGCGGCCATAAACTTGTCATGTTACCCCATGCATATACGTATAACATAATAATTATAATAAAAACAATTTTTACGCATTTTATGAGCACATAAAATTGTAGCATATTTTTGGGCATTCGAATTTACTGATGAATTGCGGTTTAGTTTTATGAGAAGCACTATAAATGCGACTGTGTGTGTGTGGCAATACTTTTTATGAGCAGCAAAGAACAAAAGCCCAGTCGCATTTTATGCTTCTTTAATGTTTGTTTTGGTTAATAAAATTGAGACACAACGATATGCCCCCGCCACTTCTTTCAAATGTCTGCTAAACCAAATTGTTGGGTAGTCCTTGTCGTTTTATATATTTTTAATGGGCGCACTTTGACACTTTTAATGAATCCCAAACATTAATTTTCTTAATGAGCGCACGCTCATTTAAAGCCTAAATAGTCTGAAGCAAAAAAAAAAAAAAAAAACTTTGACTAATGTCTGCCAGAACATTGAAATGTTTGCTGCAATGACAATGACAATGGCAACCCAAAAACACAACAATTTCCTGCCTTCATCATGAAGTTTGAACAAAAAGCCATTGCCGCACGCACACACACACACACACACTCACTTGAGCAGCTTAATGAGCCGCACTAAATTCACACGAAACTTTTGGCCAAAAGGAATCCTCCTGGAATCGCCAGTGCCAAAAAAGAGGAGTCAACTATTTATCGCTGATGCTGGACAAATGTTTCACACTTGGACGACTGGCAGGAATTTATTGACACACTCAATCGAATGCTTTGATTGTAATCCCTTTTCTGTCCCAATGTCCCAATGCAATAACCAAAAACAACAACAACAACAACAATGTAAGTAGAAAAGTTACTTTAATTTCGCCAAACTATTTATAAAACGTTATTTCAATAATGGGGTTTTCCTGCTCAATCGCAGGCGCAGTGGGAGCACACTCTTCCGCTAATCTGAGTTTCTCCTGCTCCTCTTTCTCCTCCTGTTCTGCCTTTAATCTAGCCTTCTCCTCCTGCTCTTTAACAGCTGCCCTAGCTGCCGCCGCTTCGGGATCATATTTATAATCATTTTGCGTCATCGATTTGGGAAATGTTCGGGATGGTTCCAAACTAAGTCCATTAATTATATAAGAAATTCCCAATACGGTGAACAACAGGTAAACTATAAAAGGTTTTAAATTAAAATCCAATATAAAATAAGATTAAATAACTACCCACCATTGTACAAGAGATCTAATATCCAATCCATGTCATCCAACTTATTAAAAAAGAAATAAAATCGGAATAGGACAACAAAAAATGTCCACAGCATCCATAAGAAGACAGGCAGAGTTTCCCTTTTGACAATACGCAGCATTGTATACATATTGATCATGATATTAAATCCATGCAGCATCACCCATTTGACAGGGGTATCTAACAAAAAAAAAAGAATTTATATAAGTGAAGCCATTCAAAATAGTTTAAAAGGGTAGCATGAAGTTGCGCAAATGTTTGTGACAGACAGAAGAAAGCATGTAATTTAAAAATTGGCCCAAAGGCCAAGCCAAGCTTCTCTCAATATCTTTAACTTTAGCTCAAGAGAAAAAATCCTACAGTTTAACGAAATTTATCATGATAAATGCCCTTAGAAGTATGCAACGTTTATTTGCTTAAATTATTATCTATTTGAACGAGTCGGCAGCGTCAAACATAATTTAGATTGTATAAAATAAATTAGTGTTAAGGCATATATAAAAGAAAAATATTCTTCAGTCATTCCTATTCATAGACATAGCATACTTTAAAGGGCATTTATCATGATAAATGTTGTGTGTATAAACTAGGTAACATTTTTAACATTTTGTTGAATATCTTTAGGTGTATAAGGCTGGGTTCATACTGTTTGAGGCATGAGACATAAAAATCTAGTAGGCCCTTATGTTGTCTTGTTTTCATTGTGAATAGCTTGTCATTTGAAATTGAAAACAAGGCAACATGATTATCATGTCTCATGCATCGAACTATGTGAACTCAGCCTTACGTTTTCATTTTCGCATCTTTCTATAGATTCATCAGGCTCGAGATCAGGTTTCTTTAAAAATTCTGTTATCGATAGCAAAATATTAAAAAAATTCTACCGAAAATGGACCTAAAGAAATAATTTCAAATAATTATTCCTTGAGTTTAAGAATTTAGTATTGTTTTAGTATTTACTTGAGAACTTTTCGTAAAGGTGGATATTGCAAAGAAAGAGTGTGCTCAAAGTTTTGTGAGTTGTTTTTTATACGTAGTTTTTTATTTTGGCAACTGTTTTGGTGAGTTGGGTACTAAGCTTTATCAAGGCTTCAGGTTATTTCGTAGTGGGGGCACTCGACTGCCGCTCTCTTATTTGCTTTTATTACACTGTGATAGTTTTTTTTAGAAATAAAAAAGACATGACCAACCCCTAAATCGGGCCTTATGAATCGAACTGCATCATTACTTTTTTGAGTTATCATGATGGTTTCAAACAACATTTTTTTTTTAAGTTTTTTACGAAGTTAAATTATTTTTGTAAATTCCAAAAATACGATATTTTATTCTCGTTAAATCTAAATAAATAGATTTAAGTGTCCTCTAATTTAATACAATGACAGTTTTTTGATTTCATTGCGCATTCAAAGATATTGATTAAAATCTAAAAAAATTACAAACTTTTCTAAACAAATTGTGTTACCAAAATGACATTAAATTAGGAAATATTTAATTAGAAATCAAGTTATTGTTGGAGAACAAAGGGGAAGACATTTAAAAATTATTTTATTGTGATTTTGCATAATAATTGGAAATCTTAAATAATTTGTTGTAAACAATTTCATATAAAAAATGTTGCAACTATTTTAGTTTTTGGTCCATTACTTTTCAAAGCGCAATGATATCGAAAATCTATAAATGAAGTAAAATAGAGGACATTTAAATCTTTTTATTCAGATTTTACAAGAATCAGATATAATTTTTTTACAATTTAGAACAAATATTAACTTGATTAAAGACCCAAAAAAAAAAAATAATATTTGTATGAAGCCATCGTTATAACTCATAAAACTAATGATGCAGTTCGATTACCAGGGCCCAAAATAGGGGAAAACCGTTAAAGTTGTTCATGTCGTTTTTTTCGACTTGCACAGTGTTATTGAAGCCTCAATTTATGAAAATCAATATCTAAATTATTAAGTAAAGTTTAAAAAGATTTTAAACGCAAGACCCTTAAGTCTTTTGTTTTAACTGCATTCTTCAACTGCAATCAAAAACAAATTCTATCATAGTTTTTCCTATTGATTTTAAATGTTCTGCAGGCTGATAAATAAGCATCAATTTTCTTTATATCTTACCTGTAGGACTATTCCACAGTTGCCACAACCAGAATAGAAATCCAAAGAACGAATAAATTATATTTACAAATCCAAGGCTTAAACCCAGATCGGCACGATTTGATACACAGCGGCAAGTTAGGCACAACAAATACATGCGCAAATCATCTCTAGTGCACTCCATTTTTCTGTTCATCGTATTATGTTTGTGTATACTCATCGAGAGCTTCGAATGAAATGCCAGAGGCATATCGATTTAAACCACTTGGAAGCTAAATAAAACAAAATAATTAATAAATGGAGCAAATTTTGTTATCAGCAGCAGCAAAGTCAGTGTGGAATTGCCCAGCGATTGCAGAGGCTGAATTGGATATTAAAATAGCGAGGGTGGATTAATAGATTATTAAAACTTGATTTCTGTCGAAATTTAAGCTCAATTAAATATGATACGAGGTCTGGTGTAAAAAAGGTGTATAGGTATGGAGATCCAACTACACCCGTCATGAACCCATCTGTTTACTGTGAGATAACTATAATGATAGTATCACTGCTCGCTGGTGGGTTTGAATGATAACCTTTCAATGAGAGCTACGTCACAGTCGAGCTCGTCCAATTCTGCTACCGTAATAAGGGATCCAGTAAGGTCCAACCTTCTCGCGATGGACAGTTCTTGTTCCCTGTCAGCAATACGAAAGCCTGTCAAGCGGCTGGTGGCTCAGCTGACAATAATTCGGGTACTGATCCATTCGTGCGCAATAGGTCCGCTAAATTTATAAGACCTGAGACTTTCAAGGCTTGTTCAGCCGATAGACGGACCGCCATAAGAATCCAATTCAATTTCTAACGTACTTCGAGAAAATCCAGCAGGGTAAAGACTATAGGTCCAGACTTCCGCCTGGGCCATGTAAATACCGCGAAGAAAGTTACCGGCGCTAAGCAGGATAGGTCCATGGAGTAGGGACAAGCAGAAGCTTCTTAAATAGCTAGAACCCATGGTGCCCCATTCCGAAACAGATAAAGGAAAGTATTTTTCAGATCATCAGCAACACCTTGCCTTACACTCTGTAAAGTTGTTCTAAAATCTAACTTCATATATTTTTAGTTTTGAGTTCAAGCTTCTTATGAATCTACCCTCGTATTTATTTAAAAGTTCGATTTGATATTTCAAAAGTCTCTCTCTCGCTTTTCAAATTGAAAGCTATAGAAACATTTTTGGCACTGAACATGTTATACTCATGTTTTTAATCCTTATACATTTTTTTACATATTTTTTTTTTAATCCATAAGCTGGTGAGTGGGTAAATTGTGATTTGATTTCAACGACCCCCGCTTTCCCTGGGGCACTTAACATACAACGTGACAACATAAAATGCAGCAGCTTCGCCTTTTTATGGCAGTCCAAAAACAACAACAAAAGAGTATGAAAATTGTTGTAAAATATTAGAGCTGGGTATGAAAATGCAAAACCACAGTAACCAGACAGTTGTGTGTGTGTGTTTGTGTGTATGTGTGTAGAGTGGAAAGTTTAGTTGAGTTCAGTTTAGTTAACTGCAGCAATAGTTGCTGGCTCTGCTGAGCAAAGGGGCACAGTTGATTGCTCTGTTGCTGCTTGCTGGTTGTTGGCTGCAATTTTTGGCCCAAACCAATGAACCACATAATGCGGCTTACCCCCACTCCCACGCACACACACCCACTCTCATGTTGGCAAGCGTTTAAGTAAGCGTGTAAATTATTTGAATTATTTATCAGCTGCAACAACAACAACAAAGTGCTGCTGCACATACTTTTTGCCACCACCAAAAACTACACACTAAGTGGCAACCAAAATCAGGGAGAACTTGTATCGATTCCCCAGACGCTACTTAAACAGCCTCGCCTTTTGGAACGTCTGGCGTCACCGAATGTTTGCGCCTTGTGATAAATGTCCAGCAATTTCATACTTTAAGAGAGCAACAAAAAAAGTTTTCCGGTCAGCTAACTGTAAATGGTAATTCCCAATTGAGATATTTATTAATAGGCTGCCCGTTAGGGAGCAAAACAGAGCAAAGAAAAATTGCCAATAAGAAACAACACAAAAATTCTAAAATGTAAACAAAGTAAACAAAAACACCACAAATATTTCAAAGGGGCCTAGAAAATATATGTACACTTAAAAAAAAAAGATTTTTTTAGTTACGAGTATCAACTGGAGGAATTTACATATTTAAGAATAATTTTTGAGTGAAATAAGAGCACATAATTTTATATTTACAATTTTTGGAGCGTAAAGTAAAATTCTGAAAAATTCCAGAAATAGAGTATATAATTTTTAGAAAATAGGTAAGAAATAAAAAAATACTTCCAATGCCCAAGTCAATTAATAATCTTAGGAAAAGCCAAATTTTATATTTATTTTATACCTTAAAACATATTCCAAAAAGTTTTTCAATGAAAATTTTTTTAAATTGATTCAATTACAAAATACTTCATATTTTTTCTAAGTGTAAATTTTTGGTATATTTTCAAAAAGAAGCAGAGAAACATAATTCCCTGTCGCATTTTACTTTTACCCATTAAGCTTTATCAAGCTGCTTTCCATTTAACTTGCACTCATATCACGCATACGACCTGCCTTACTCACCCCCCCCCCCCCCCCCTTCCACCATTTTCATCGACTTTTGGCCACAATAAGTATATTCCACTCAGCTGCGAAAAAAGGATGGGCCTGGCAGCAGGAGTCCTTGCCAATATGGCTGCCAATTGCACGCACTTTTGTCGTTCAATTTCACTTCAGTCGTCGGCATTCGGCATATTTGGCCCCTAAGTAGCTCAGCGGCTTGTCTAGGGGTTGCCACGTGTGTCTGTGCGTGCGACTGTGTAATAATTTGGTCTATTTGTTGCCTCCCATTGAGTTTATTGAATTTGGCATTTGCATGTTATACGACGCGTCCCCTTGCTCTTGTTTTTTCTGTTTTTCTGTTTTCTGCTCTCTGTATGTCGCTGCTGAAAGCTATTCAATTATCTGCTAGTAAATTTTGCAAATGAAGTTGTTTATGGCGCATGATGTTATGCCAATTGAATTTTCAGCTTAATGCTTCCTTCTCAAGCGTGGCAGGTGTGCGTGAGCTGCAGAGAAATGAAAAGAGACAATTTAATTTCGCAGCCAATTAAAAAAAAAAAATGTTTCACAGTGCGTATGATGAATTTTTTCGGCAGCAATTTAATTGGCACGCATTCTGCTTGGTTTGTTTCATTCGCGACCTTCAATTTGAATATTGTCGACCGACCGGCCTTCATTTCAATTTGATTTATGTCCTAGCTTGGGGTCCAAAAGAGAAACAAAAGAACCGCTAAACAAAATTAAGGCTCGCCAAAGTGCACAAGGAAATTAATTATGTACATTAACTTTTGCCGCTTAATGCGCCCGGCAGAGCTGGAAGCTGGAGGTGAGCTGTCACTGCCTCTGGGGCTGATCCGGACACAAGTCCAGTTGCTGACTTAAGTGCGCGAACAACTTTGAAATATGGCCGCAGCGACGACGCACCGAAAGCTGCTTAATTAGTGCGTAATTTGTAAGTCTGAGTAGAAAAACAAAAAAAAAAAAAAACAAAAAAAAAAAAACCCCAAGAAAGTCACTAAAGTGGAAACTGGCAAATGGGGAGCCAGATGCATAGGGAAAACATTAAGAGGTAAATATTAATTACTCAAGGAAATGCTAAGTAACCAATCAATTTCATGACCAGATGAGGCAGCGAAAATAAAAAGGAGGTCTATCAGTTCTCAAAACAAGCTGTAAATGTGCAGTCAATAATGGATTACTTTTCTGCATTATGATTTGAAAGAGCAGCACGTATTTTGATGGGTGCTTTCGTCGAACTATTCTCTTTGGACTCTTACCAAGCGTTATAAATAAAAGGCAACACTCGAATGCCCGATTCGTAGAGTTGAAGGCAGTTGGGCTACATCTTCGTTGAAGCTTACAGAGGCCTTTGCGGAAAATCTAGAGGTTAGGTAACACCCATTACATTTATTAAGATCAACAACAAACATTTTCCAGGAGGAGAATAGAATTGACAACAGGACTTTGATGTCACTTCCTGTGAAGGCGGTTTCTTTATAGAGTTGCTGCTTAATGTGGCGTTGCGACTTGAGAATATCCCAAAATATGGAAAAAGGCCCAAATTGTGAGGATCCAAGGTTGCGAAAAGCCACTCTGAAGCCCATAACTTTACTTATTGGAAAATATAGAATTTCATACTTGGATCAAGAGCATTCGATCACAAAATTACGTTAATAGAGAACATTTTAAATCTCAGAGTGAACTTTTTGATCCGAGAAGGAATTTGTGAATTTGTTGGACCAAGAATTTTTATTCCTGTTCTAAGTATGAAAAATTCTTATTTCAAGTAGAAAATTCCTGAATCTAGAGCTTAACAGACTCAAAACCAAGATTCTCTCATTCTTGAATTAAGAATTTTCCATTCTTGAATTAAGAACTTTCCATTCTTGAATTAAGAACTTTCCATTCTGGAATTAAGAGCTGAACATTCTTAAGTTCAAGAGTCTCCCATTCTTGATCCGAGAATGAATTTTTGAGATCGAATATCTTGGATCAAGAACTTTCATTCTTGATCTAAGTATGAACAATTTTTATATCAAGTAGAAAATTCTTGAATCAAGAGCTTAACAGACTCACATCAAAGATTCTATCATTAATCAAGAATTTTCCATTCTTGAATTAAGAACTTTCCATTCCTGAATTAAGAGCTGAACATTCTCAAGTTGAAAAGTCTCCCATTCTCGAATCAAGAGCTTTCATTCTTGAATCAAGATCGCCCATTTTTTCAGTAAAAAGCTGAATCAATTTAAATTAAGTTATTTTTGTTTATTAATAATATAAATAAACAGTTTTTAGTATGTTTTGATATACAACTTTTGGCGTCTTTTTTTATTCTCTTCATTTGTAGGCGACTCCTAAATCTAACAAGTTATTGTGGCGCTGATAGATTTTAGCGGTTCGTGGGTGAGAGGGGGAACATTTTCCAAGCCAGTGGAACACAGTGTGTCGTCTTCTGCACGAATCTATAAAAAAAATCACAATAATAATAAAAACGAGATGGCAAAGCTAACTTCGACTGTGCTGAAGTTTTAATACACTTGAAAAACTTTGCTCCAACTGATTTAACCGGTAAAATATATATTGGATATATATATCAGATATTTAAAATTTTAAAATCACTGATAATAAAAATTTGATACCATAAAAAAAAACTTTTCTTAGTAAAACACATTTTCCGACCGATCGCGTCGGTCCTATAGAGCAGAGCTATATGCTATAGTCATCCGATTTTGATAAATTTTTCCAGAACTATGTGGAAGCATATAAAACTAACATATACCAAGATTAGTGACGCTACGATGGAAAACAAAAAAGTTTTTCTAACTAGAACTAGTTATTAGACCGATCGTTCCTATGGCAGCTATATGATATAGTCATCCGATCCGGCCGGTTCCGACATATTAGTTGCGTGCAGTAAAAAGAAGACTCTGTGCAAAATTTCAGCTTGATAGCTTCAAAACTGAGGGACTAGTTTGCGTAGAAACAGACAGACAGACAGACAGACAGACGGACAGACGGACGGACGGACAGGCGGAATTGAATTCAGCTCGTCGTCCTGATCAAAAATATATATAGTTTATGGGGTCGGAAATGAATATTTCTAAGCGTTACAAACTTCTGTGCAAAATTAATATACACTTTTCAAGTGTATAAAAATAATTAGGAATCGTAGAATTTTTTAAACTTTAAATATCTTACCTTTTTCTTTCTTCATGAATTCTATTCTGAGGCCCAAAGGAGAGATGGCTTCTTTGACGTCGTGGGGTGTCATTAATTGGAAGCAATTACAATTAGACTCCAGCATCTAAAAACAAAGAATTTTAATTTCATTAGAAAAATAAATGAGGATTTTTTTGCTAAAAGTGTACAGTGAGGATGATAAGTATTCTCCCAAAAATTAAACTAAGTCTGCAAAATACTTTTAGATTAGCGGGCGAATCCCCTCTATTGGCACTGCGTTGAAAGAAGGCGCTGCCTTTGGCGCCATGTTTGCATGTGTTGTATGCAGGGATCGTAAATAATGATTATTTTTTATTTTTAAATCAAAAAAATCATCCACTTAGAATCGTCGTAGAAGAATTCTAATTATACCAAAATGATTCTTTTTCGATTATCTACGCAAATTCGCCATGATTTTTATTTTTATAAGTTATACTATATTCCTTAATGCTAATGATTATATTTAAGTAATATTTTAAAACTTAGGCGATAATCATTATTTTTGAGCGAAAAAAATAAAACTCAAAAATAATGATTATTTCGTGAGTTTTTTTTTTCGCTCAAAAATAAAACTCTAAAATGAATTGTGAACTTATCATAAGGAACTTTGGCAAGTTGATGCATATTCTTAATAAGTAAAGCAAGACGAATCTATAACATCCAAATTAGGGATAACAAAATTTTTTGAAAAAAATTTCCTTTTCATAAGGTCACAATTCCTCTTTGAGTTTTATTTTTGAGCGAAAAATAAAACTCATGGAATAATCATTATTCTTGAGTTTTATTTTTTTCGCTCAAAAATAATGATTATCGCCTAAGTTTTAAAATATTACTTAAAAATAATCATTATTGTGTAAGCAAATTAAAAAAAAAATAAAAAATAATCATTAAGTATTAAGTTTTTTTTTATTACTTATAATGATTACGTTCCCTGGTTGTATGTGCATATGCATTGAGCGGCTGCAAGTATGAAATTTGTTGCTGCATATGCATATTGTAACTTCTCCCCACTTCTCTCGCCTACAAATTCAAATTTGAGAACGAAAAACTCTTGATTTCACATTACAATGGATCTTTTCAATACATGTACATTTTTTGCCTAAATTTAGAATAATTTTTCTCACTTTTATTTCACAATTTTCAGAGCGATCGTTTCTACATCAGCAGATATAGATATCTGGTTTGGTTGTTTGAGTAAAAAGAAGATTAGAAACTCAATTCATTGTGTCACCCTGGACGACAAGAAAAAGCACAGACAAGGTTATAGCCCGCTTTTACTCCCTATCTAATATATATTCGAAAATATTTGAAAGATAATACCCTTTGCAAGGGCATTCATTTCATTGCAAATGAGCAGCCACATTTCATGTTTTTTTTTTTTTTTTTCTTTTTTGCCTTTTCCATTTGTTGATTCTGCGTAAATTTGTTTATTTTTCATTTTCGACACCGCCCTTTGAGGCAAACGTGCATTTTTCTTAGCTTAGCATAACTCTTATTTGTTTGTTGGTTTAGGCTGCGGTTGCTGACCATTTGTGGTGTGGTCAGCGTAGCAGGTGTCAATTAGTTTCCATTGAAATCCTTTAGCTGCTGTCCTTTTCTCAGGGACATTCGAATAACTCAGGCACACGCACTCACACTCACACTCACATACACAGGCTGTGTGGGTTTTGCTTTAATTTCCGTTGAACTTGCACATTTTGCCTGTTCCTGCTTGCAAAGATGAATTATGCGCCAGTCGCACACAGAAGAAGCGGACTTAAATGGCCAGGGCTCTTTAAGGTCATTCAGTTAAATGCAATGAAATTATTTGTGCACTGCGTTGGCCATTGAAATGTTAATTAATGCCCCAGCACAATGACCACAACCCAGGCCAGGCCAGGCCAGGCCAGCAGGCAGGTTACCGGCGGCAGTTACCCTGTAGTACAATTTGCTAAAGATTTACGGAGCTTTCTTAACTTGGCTTTAAATTAGTTTGCTGGGTACCAGCGGGATCGAGTCTTTCGGGCTGCTTTTTTTTCGTTTTTTCATTTTCTTTTTTTGCGTTTTTATGGCAGCGCTGGACTTTAACAAGCGGCTCGTTAACGGCAACCGCGCAATTACCCTCGAAACGTTTTAAATTTTAAGTGCAGCCCCGAGTATGTGCCGGCTGCAGTTGCTCCTGACTGTTAACTGTGGGCACCTGTTGGCGCTGCTGACTGCCACTCACTCAACACGTTCCTGCATTGTGGGCCAATTGCGGCGCGGTGCTTGGAGCTTGAGGATCTCGTTTTTTGTTTACTTGAGTTTTGTGCGGAAGCTGAGCCTGAGCCTGGCCCGCGGCCTTAAATAAATCAAAATTATTCTGGCATATTATTTTCCTAGCCCGCACACACATAGGACTCATGCGGGTGGCAAGGATAAATAAATAAGTCGCTTTCATTTTTTTTTTTTGCTGCTTGTGTTTAATTTCGTGGGAAATTCAACTGACGATAAAAATAATAATCATCTTGGCCAACGCCGCCAGCAGACAGTAATGGCCGTCGCTTCCTGCTGCTTGCTGCAGATTTTGTATCTTTTCGACTGGACTCGGTTGTAATTTTAATTTTCGAACGTCAATGTTTTTACTTTCGTTTCGGTTTTTGCCTTTGGCCCAGAGCTGTCCCAGAGTCCAAGAGCATTATTGCAAGTGATGTTCTATTGAGTGCGGATGATGCTCTCAAGGACGAACGTTCGTCCATTTATTTCTCATATTTCATGTTTGCCAAATGAAAATGAAATTTTTAATAAAAACGTTTCGCGTTGTTTTCATTGCCTGTGCTTGATTTCCTGCTGATCCAGACATGGCAGTTTCATTTTGGTCGAACAATTCCAAACAAGAAATTCTCAGTTGATTGGACCAAAGCCAAATGCAGCTTCATATTTCAGGAGCTCAAGGATAGAATAGAATAGATGAAGTGCCAGCTAAGCAGGTGTCCAGCCATCAACTAACACGCACATCCTGTCCCTGGCCAAATGCAACAATTAAATTTCAACAAGGACACACATTGTGATGGCACACACACAAACACACACACACACGGTTGCAATTTCTGTGAATGGAGCAGGTGCAGTAGCAGATTTACCCACAGCTTTGTGCTGCTGCTGCCGCTGCTGCTATAATGCTGTTGTTGTCCTGCAGCTGATGCCAGTGCACACCTGTGCACAAATGACTCGTGTCCACGCGTGCTTAAGTATTAGTGTGTGTGTGTGCTTTAAAGCTGCGAAAGCAGAACGAAATTGCTCTGGTTTTTGTTGTCTATTTTTTTGAGAGGACGATGGAGAGCACTGTGAAAGTTCCAAAGTATACTAGCTTAAATTCACAGTTTCCAACCTTTTTCCGAAAAAAAAAAAATTATTCATTCGATTAGTTGGTACTTACAAATTTTATTTATAAATTTTTCAAAAAGGTCGAAAAAATATATTACAATATTCTATTTTAAATTTCGGAATGATCTATGGAAAATTTCTGAAAGTTTGTTCAATTTTCGATGGACAACCCTATCAAAATGTTCAACTGTTGAGAAATATGTAGTCCTGGTAAAATTTCAAAATTGCTGCAGATCTAAGATTGACTCAACCATTTTACAAATAAATCTGCTAAATGCGTTTCACAATTTTTGATATGTGGTAAAAAGGCCAAGTTATAGACTTGAAAGCTTGATGACCAAAATGAATAACCCGTTAATGTAGTTTTTTTTAACAGTAGCTCAAGGGGGTCTTCTACCATTGAAAATTTTTTTTTTCGATTTTTTTGCTTTGCATAATTATTATAGCTTGGACAATCCTTTCATCCCCTTCAAAAAACTTTTTTTTACTATTTTTTTACACTAAACTACAAAAAAAAATGGGAAAACGGCGGAAATTTAAAAAAAAAATATTGAAAAATATGATTGAGGTACGGGCCAGAATTACATCAATTCTGATCATAACCTCATTAACCGATTTTAAGGCCGTAGCCAGCTTTCTATAAAGTTGGGGGCAAAAATGGCTTTACTATTTTTCAAAAATTTATTACGTATATGTTATATTGTAATACCGAAGGTAAATAAATACTATTTTTTGTTATTTACCATTCAAAAGAGTTTTTATATAACGCTCACTTAATTCATCAACGGTATAGCTCGGTTAAGGGTGCGCAAAAAACAACTATAAGTTAACGGATATTTATCAATTTATAATATATTAAAATAATAATATTTATCAATAAATAGCATTTGTTTTCCCATGAAAGAGATTGAATATTCAATAATTAAAATAATTAAGAAAAATGTTGATATTTAAGTTATCGCTTTTTGTAGATGTAACTATTCTCTTTAACTATTCTTAGCGGTCGAAAAGCTATATTTGCCGGAACCATTCGGATTGGATGACTATTTTATACAGCTGCCAATGAAATGGGTTTTTCCAGTTAAGCTATTTTTCAAAGACATCGCGTCTACTCGCACTCAGCACTCACTATCCTTAAGGCCTATACTCAGATGAGATAAGAATGAAGTTTTTCACAATACTTCATATAAATAAAAGCACTATCAAGCAAAGCTGAATACTTTTGAATAGCTTCCTTATTTATATGAAGTATTGTGCCGAACAAAATATTGATCTCATCTGAGTTCAGGCCTTAAGTATAACGAATAAAGCATAAAATCGGTTTAAAACTTTTATATTTAGCATTTTGACAAGATGTGGTGGGGGCAACTGCCCCTCCCTGCCTCCCTTGGCTACGCCCTTGAGCTTGTTTGACGCCTATTTGAGGTATTACTATGATCAAAGATAAAAATTAAACATTTTTAATTTTTTTTTTTAATTTTTGTGAGTTTTTTTTAGGCCACATTTTGTGAAAAAATTAAAAAAAATTCCAATTTTCCAAGTTTTGATTAAAATATTTCGAAAAGGATTAAATTTAAGTGAAAAATGCCTGTGATTTTATTGTAGGCCTTATTTTTATTAACAGTGATCTTGTATATAACATTTTCAAATCGAATTAAGATAACGAAAGCTATGGCGAAAAATGTAAAACCAGAAAATAAAAAACGAAATGTTGAAAATTCTTTAAAAATTATTTTCACAACAGAAAAATTGGAGACGATTTTTGTTAGTCCTTTGGAATGCTGTTTCGATAAAAATTCAAAATATAAAGTTTTTTTGGCTGTTGCTATGTGTTATCTAAGCAGACTACCGCATGGTTGATGGATAATGTCCAATGGCTGTCTTAAAATCGCCAGGCAGAAGGCTGACGAAGGTTTGTTAATGCTGTCGATTATTACCCTAAGCTGAACACCGGATGGTTAACTACATTTGTACAAACTGCAGATAGTACAGTTCCAATCGAATCAACTAATGGCTTACATTTGCCTCCACCTAGCTCAGAAAAAAACCACAACAAGCTCACTGGTATCGACATCCAAAGCTCACGGCATGTTTTTGTTTTTATTAATTCCGATATTCCCATTGCCTTATGTTTCATGAGGCATTCTGCAAAGTTTCAGAAAGTATTTAAGATTGAATCAACATTTTCACAAATAAATCTGTTAAATGCGTTTCACAATTTTTGATTTGTGGTGAAAAGGCCAAGTTATAGAATTGA
Organism: Lordiphosa mommai; assembly: GCA_018904225.1. Lineage (NCBI taxonomy): Eukaryota > Metazoa > Arthropoda > Insecta > Diptera > Drosophilidae > Lordiphosa > Lordiphosa mommai. The sequence continues at coordinate 483,872 of JAEIFT010000100.1, read as the reverse complement.
AAGCTAGATGACAAAATGAACCCGGTAATGTAGCCTTATTAAACAGTAGCTTAAGGGGGTCTTCTACCATTGAACAATTTTTTTGTTCGATTTTTTTGTAAAAATGTTCAATCGAATCTTCTCTTATTTTTATTCTCAAACCTTTTAATAACCCTTCCATTTTTATTCAATTAGCTATGGAAATTTATCTTAGTAAATTTTGTTTTATTAATTATTATCTCAGAATTATTCCTTATAAATAAGATATATTTTCACGAAGTCTGTGATTTTTTCCTTATAAATTAGATTGGCTCTTTGCAAATTACTTAAAGCTAACAGGGAAATAAATTGCTTAGGTATTTCGCCTACAAAGCTTACAAAACTAATTAAATCGAGGAGGCTTAAATATCTTGTGACAAGTTCGTCAAATTCAATATTATCAATGTCCAATATTCATCATGCCTGGCTTAAGCAATATTTATTTATTTTTCTTTCTTGTCCGACCTGTGCAACTTGGCCATGTCAGCATCACCGTCAACGTCATTGATAGCATTTCCCCTATTTTAGCATCAGCATCAAAAAGGGAGCAGAAGCTCCCTTTATATGCCACATTTGCTCATCAAGATGCAACAGCTTTTCCTAATTGAATGTCATATGACTGACATTATGTCAGTTTGCTGCCCGTTGCTGTTGCCTTTTTGCTCAAACATGATGTTACCAGGACTCTCGACTTGCCTCGTCTTGGCTGCTCCTGCTGCTGCATCGACTTACTCACGTGTGAAATTAATTTGTAATGACTATGTGTGCCAGGCAGCGACATTTGCATTTGCATTTGTGCAGGAAGCAGAATGCAGTTTGACCCTCCCCTTTCGAGCCCCAAGTGGCAATCAGTTTGGCAAGTGCCTGGAATGCGCTCTCAAATTTCGCATATTAAACCTACTCGCGTGCAGAACTTTGTTGAACTTAATTTCGTAAATTGTTCACAAATTCTTCGAATTGCAATTACTTTGTGATTTTGAAAGTCGTGGAAAGTTTTTCGTTGCAATTGCGATTTGCAATGCATAGAAAGTGTAACTAAGTTAAATTGGAATTGCATTAAAACTGTGCCGCCGCACATGAAGAGCTCATTTCCGATTTTCCGGGGCGTGAAAGTTTTCGCAGGCCGCATTCAGTATGGCAACAGGTTAAATTGGCACAATCTGTACACCGCACGCTGTGGAAAGAAGAAAAGAAGCAGTCAAGTTGTCAAGGACGCAACCCGAGCCGGAGCCGGGCGACACAAATTGCTTCAAACACCTTGGCAGGCTCTGAAGGAAGACAAAAAAATTGGACCTGAGTAGACAACTTAAAGCGCAAGAGGCAAGACAGTGAAACGCAGATAGATATGGAAGCGGGAGTGAAGCGGGGCTGGGTACGTACACCGTTGCTTGTCTACTTAAAAGTTTTCAAAGCGCTGCTTATGGCACGTGCTGCCTGCCATTGGAGCTGAAACTGGAGGTGGGTGGTGGCCAGGCAAGGGGTAACACAAAGCAGCATCATTAAATGTTAAAAGTTGCCTTTGGGCGAATAGCAAAATGTGGGGGAAAAAAAATATATATAACCAACTACAAGTGCACAAAAAACCACTTAGAACAACAACAACTACAGCGGAGCGGCAAAAGTTGCTACAACAAAGTGCTCGCGCAAGGACAATGCAGCCAGGAAATTGCGCAAGCATCAAGTGGATTGCTCAGGTGACTTCGGCAAACAGAATTCCCTCAACGCTCCCACAACAACAACAACAATCCGTTAATAATTTTAATTGAAAATGTGCGCGCTGGCAGAACCAGAAGCAGAAACAAATAAAATGCCTCGTCAAGGCAACTTTCATTGTCATTGCAATTATTTGTATAATGCAACATGGCACAACCACAAAGCGCCAATTATCGGGGGGATTTCACTGCCAGTTGTTAAGGCCGGATGGCTTAAAAAGCATTTTTGGCAATCAACCAACAAGTAGGTGTGCCCATTGTTTTTGTCCTTTTCCCCATTTTCGATCACAATTAACCACTCCCCTCACCCCCCCTCTAACCATTCTTCATAATTTAAAAAGTTTCTCCATTCCTTACAGCCAGGACAAATTGTTGACGAATTCGTGAAGCAGCTTTTGTTTTGGGCACGAAGAAGGGTTATGGCAACTAAAGTCGACCGCCGTGTAATGCGATTTTGGCCAGTTGACGAGCAGGTTAAGTTGCCTTTGTTCTTGCTTAACCAGAGAAACCAACCCAGCAGCAGCCTTGACTCCTATAATAAAACCCGCGCGTTGGCGAGTAGCTTTCCCCGGCTGAAAGCAGACGTCAAGGCGGGCACATAAAATATTACGCGTAAGTGAGAGCGAGATGAAGAATAGAAGTCGCGTCAAATAAAAATTGTGCATTGCATGGAAATGAAATGAAAAATTTTCCCTTTCGCCTGCCCCTACAGTGTTTTTCTTTGATCAGGTGAGTAAGAGTGCAAGAGCAATAAATGGCAATAAAATGAATATTGTTTTCTGTTTTAGTTTATATTTATGAAAAAATATAGTAAGTCCAATGTGCAATTTATGCAGGCTAGCGGTACTACAGCTTCTTCCCTTTCCAAAGTGATTCTCTCATATAAAGTCGGACTTTAAGTAGCTTGATTACGCAATTAAGCGTTTTATTACATTTTAAAATGTGATAACTCGCTCTACTAAATGTATTATACAAATATACATAAGTAAGTCATTGTAAACCGCACTTGGTCTCATACACCCTTACAAAGCTCTTAAACCAATTTTAAAAATTATTTACTTACGGTTAATGTGTGTGGTGTCCCGAATACCTGAAGTATTAAAAAGGATTAGAGTCGATCCAGAAGCAATTCCAACTGTTTGTTATTCGTGCATTCAATTATAAGCCTAATGTACGTTCTCTTTCTAAGACGGGATTTACATGATGAAGCAAACTTCATGAAGTTTTCCTAGTAGGCGAGAGAGTTAAATGTATTTTTTACTATTTGTTTAAAAGGTCTGAAAGATTTCCTCTAAATTCCATGCCTACTAAGAAAACTTCATGAAGTTTGTTTCATCATGTAAATCCCGACTATTTCTATTATTATCTTTGGTTAGACGCACTTAGCTGGTACTAGTTGATTGCTGAAATATGACTAACTCCCAATCGAAAAATATGGTCTTACCTCGCTGCTACACCGGATTCTAAGACAAGCATCTCGATATAAAACGAGAAGGCAAAGCTAACTTTGACTGTGCCGAAGTTTAAATACACTTGAAAAAGTTTACTCCAACTGATTTAACCGGTAAAAAATATATAGAATATAGATATCAAATATTTTAAACTTTTTAATATTTAATAATAAAAATTTTATACCATAAAAAAAACTTTTCTTAGTAAAACACATTTTCCGACCGATCGGTTCAATGGCAGCTATATGCTATAGTCATCCGAATTTGATAAATTTTTTTGAACTTATGTAAAAAAATATAAAACTGATATATACCAAGATTGGAGACGCTACGATAGAAAACAAAAAAGTTTTTCTCACTAGAAGTAGTTTTTTGACCGACCGTTTATATGGCAGCTATATGCTATAGTCATCCGATTTTGATAAATTTTTTCCGAATTGTGTAGAAACATATAAAACTAATATATACTACGATTGGTGACGCTACGATGGAAAATAAAAAAGTTTTTCTCACTAAGACTTATTTTTCGACCGATCGTTCCTATGGCAGCTATATGATATAGTCATCCGATCCGGCCGGTTCCGACATATTAGTTGCGTGCAGTAAAAAGAAGACTCTGTGCAAAATTTCAGCTCGATAGCTTTAAAACTGAGGGACTAGTTTGCGTAGAAACAGACAGACAGACGGACAGACGGACAGACAGACAGACAGACAGACAGACAGACAGACGGACAGACGGACGGACGGACAAGCGGAAATGAACTCAGCTCGTCGTCCTGATCAAGAATATATATAGTTTATGGGGTCGGAAATGAATATTTCTATGCGTTACAAACTTCTGGGCAAAATTAATATACACTTTTCAAGTGTATAAAAAGGGAACTTGAACCTGGATAGACTGGATACCGACATTTGCATATTTTGAGAACTGGTATTCCAGAGCTGATATTGCTGAGAGTTCCAACTGAAGTGATGTACAGAACAGGCAGATCAAGCATATTTTTAAGTTTTGCCACGCCTCTGCAAATTTTCCACGACTTTGGAAATAGTTTGTTTACACCTTTTAGAGAATTATGCTACGCATCATTAATTATCGATACACCATACATAATTTTCCGATCAGATGAACACAATTTTCAAGATAGCTGGTTCGAACCTTCCAGAGAATCTCTGGAATTTCTGGTTTGACACCCTGATTAAAATTAATACCCATAATAGGTACCAGAGCTATAAAAGAATGATTCATTTTTATTTTTAATTCACAGTAAATTAAAAAAAAATTGAATCATTAAAATTTTAGAAAAATCTGAATCAAATTCATTTTGATTTAAATCATACGAAACATAAGGAATTGAATTGATTTGTTGTATATTAATTCGTTTGACATTCTCGAGAGGTTTTTTTTAATCTAGTACTGCTGGAATGATATTGCACATTTGTTTGACTATTAATGTAAGAGCCTTTTCATATTTCCTATACACATTTTGTGACTTAATCTAGTAGTCCTGCCATACAATTCAATTTACTTTTTCGTGAAAAAATGGCTGTAGCTTAGTCCAACAAGCTGATAAAAGTGCAACAAAATTCGTAAAAATAGCGGACATGTTAGGCTATATGCTAAAATAGTTGTTTTAATTTTACGATTTACGCACTAAGTTGTGGATGACGGTTTATTTTGAAAAATTTGCTATAAATTGAGAAAAATTTATCTTCAAGGACCAATTTAGTTACTTTCGGGTTTACTGATGCGGCTCGCTTGATTTTTTATGGCTGCATTGATGTATGTAGTACCGCATAAAACTTATAAACCTACAAATTTGTGCTTGGTGTGACCCCCATAATTTTCCATAAGCTAAAAAAACAGCAAAATGGTTTTTCCGCGATTTCTCGCAAACAAGAGTTGATGGAAAAAAACCGAGACCACTTTTGGAATCAGGGCACAGAACAGGAACAGAATTTTGCATCGAGAAGGCCAGAGCTCACAAAAGTGGTAATTTTGTTGCCCTGTGTTATTAATTCTTTTTTGTTATGTGGATTATAAAATACTTCCTGATCTACCCAAGCACTAAGTAAATTTTGGATCACGCAGGAATTCGCTTTCACGCCTAGCTCTATAGCTTCAAGGGGTTTCAAGTACGGCTTTGTGCTTGAACTCCCCATTTTCCGACCTATTGGGTGGATTTTACCAAATTACAAAATTATTTGTCTTCTTTTTTGGCTTATAAACCGAATTTCAGGGCACACAATTCGCGCTTAGATCTTTAGGTTAAGCGATTGGGGCTGATTTGGGAGTAAGTCGAACTAAGAGAAATTAAGAGATTTTAACTTTTCCTCTTCTTCAACGTATTATTTATGTTGCTTGGATTGCTGTGTAACTTCCATTATCTTGGAAAGAATTTTCTTTAACTCAATTATGGTTATCGTTGGCGTAGAACCGACTGACTGATGGAAGATCTAGAAGTCGAAATAAAGTTGATTTATCGTCCTCACAAATTGTCAATAACTGTTGAATACGGAAAAGATGATACATTAACCAAAACAATTGTGCTAGCATGGCAATTTTTCTTATTTATATACATGAGACCACCAATTTTATGAAACCATAATCAGAATTTCTTGCAGCGCATTCCCCAGTCGGCACTTTCTCCATCTCCCTCTCTCTCGCCCGGTTCTACTTCGTTTAACATAAAACAATTTTATCGCCTTAGATTTTTAGCATAATTTTTGTTGGGCCTCACAAATTTGAATTCAATGCAGCTGCTTAATATTAAAAGTCACTTAAAAATGCTCGCGTATTCGGAAAATTGGAAATTGTTTGTGTGCGCATTGCATAAATTTAATGCTTTTTTTTTTGCTCATTTCTTAGTGTAATTATGTTGACGCTGGTTTATGACACGTGGCTGCTGTGCGTCAAGATTGTCGAAATGTGAAACATTTTATGGCAAATTGAATTTTATTAGCATGCCAAGCGCATGAAAATTAGGCAAAAGGAATGTAAGTGTTAAGCAGTGTCAGGCTGCCTCGGACTAGCTGTCTCTTATCAATTGTGTCAAACAAAAAAAAAGTTTCTGCACAACATCCACGTGTGTGTTTTGGGTAACCTTCCGCCGCTGCCGGCATTATGATGAGTTGTGCTTTTGCTCAGGCCCAGTCCCAGGCTCAGGCTCAGCACCCGCACCCGGCTAAGGCTAAACTCGTAAATACCTTCATTATCGTTAAATCATGCTGAGAGCCAAACTGAACTGCAAACTGGGACAGAGCTTTGCCTTGCCTTTTATTTGTCCTTTATTTTTCAACAGTCTTTGCTGGTGTCTTGTGCTGGTTGTGCGTTGCGGCTTTGTGTATGGCTCATGTGGAGTTTTAAATAGATTTAAATGCGCATTTAAATGAAATAAATGAACAGTTCAGTCGTTGACTTTGCCCTATGCCAAGTACTTGCATTGGCTAAAATGATATCTCCAAGCTAAAAGGCACACATAAATCTGCGTTTGTTACAAATGGCTCCACCCACCCCCGAGTAAGTAGTTCTCACCGCTTTCACCTTCTCTCTCTCTCTCTGTCTAATGGCCAAAGTTTCGCACAGTTTTCATATTCACGCCTAATAAACTACCAAATTAATACACAATCAAGCAGAGGCAATGAAAAACAAAAAAAAAATACATAAATAAAACAAAACCCGCTGTATATAAACAAAAGTTCTACATTTTTTCCAAAGAAAAACTTTTGCTGAAAAAGTTTTTGCAGCGAAGCGGAAATGCTCTTATAGAACATGGGCAAGAGTTATCTAGATTAAATGTACATCATAAAGCAAGCGGTTCTTTGCTTGAAATTGGGTTTTTTTTTTTTGATTTCAATTTTTGGTAAGGGTAGATAAATTAGGGTGCACTTAACAAAAATGGTGCTTTATTTATAAGCAAAATATAGAGTAATTATTTAGCTTAATTTCTCAAATTCAGATACTTTTTGGAAACTAAGGGAAAATTTTTGTTTATATTCGGACACAGAATACACGGAATTTCAAGAGACCACAAAAAAGCACGCAAAAAAAGATATGGAACCTCTACACCTTTTATTGGCAGGCCGCTAACTTTTTGAACAGCCCTCGAACTCCAAACTTTTTTTTTTCTTATATAATTAATTAATAACACAGTTTTCGAAAGGCGCTACCATTAATAACAAAAAAGTTTTTCTCACTAGAATTGGTTTTTAGACCGATCGTTCCTATGGCAGCTATATGCTATAGTCATCCGATTTCGATAAATTTTTCCAGAATTGTGTGGAAGTATATGAAACTAATATATACTACGATTGGTGATGCTACGATGGAAAACAAAAAAGTTTTTCTCACTAGAACCAGTTTTTGGACCGACCGTTTATATGGCAGCTATATGCTATAGTAATCCGATTTCGATCAATTTTCCAGAACTGTGTGGAATCATATAAAATTAATATATACTACGATTGGTGACGCTACGATGGAAAAAAAAAGGTTTTTCCCACTAGAACTAGTTTTTGGACTGACCGTTTATATGGCAGCTATATTCTATAGTCATCGGATTTTTATAAATTTTTCCAGAATTATGTGAAAGCATATAAAACTTATAGATACCACGATTGGTGACGCTACGATGGAAAACAAAAAGTTTTTCCTATTAGAACTAGTTTTCGGACCGATCGTTCCTATGGCAGCTATATGATATAGTCATCTGATCCGGCCGATTCCGACAAATGTGCAGCGTATTTGTATTTAAAAACTTTTTGCAAAGTTTGGTCAAGATAGCTTCAAAACTGAGGGAGGGGATAGCATAGAAACAGACGGACAGACGAAAATGAACTCAGCTCGTCATTCTGATCAAGAATATATATACTTTATGTGGTCGGAAATGCTTCCTTCACTGCGTTACAAACATCGTGACAATTTTAATATACCCTCTGCAAGGGTATAAAAACCAAATAGAAAAAGCTAGTATGGTTTTCTCTCCAGATTATTTTTTTAAAAACACTCAAAAAACTTAGTAAGTCTCACCTGAAAATGCTCACATATCAGGTGATATAAAAAAAGCAAGATACAATTAAATGGGGCTTAAATGTATTATTATTATTTAATTTGCTCGATAATACAGATCATTGTAATTATAAGTTTTACATAACGGTTAATAAACCACTGCAACAGGTACACTCTGTTCTGGATATGGTGGCGGCTGACTTGTTTCCTTCTCCCCCCGACTGCTTTGCCTTCGCCTGATACCCCGGAAGTTCATTGTGGGTCATTGAAGGTATCCAGCCCAAAGTTAGATCCTCCGTTAGCTCGGCATAGCCTCTGTATACGATGTACATCATTACAACCAGTAGAACTGTCACAAATATCAAAGTAGGGCCAATCATTAGTGCTCCGGCAAATATATATATATATGGCAATACTTACCATTTGTTATAATAAAATAAATTACTTCACCTACATATCTTGTCGAAAACATAGCAACTAGATAGCCTATAAGCAAAATAAATGACATAGCTAGCCAGACGAGCAGAATTGAAGCCTTATGTCGTCGCTCGGCTATAAATAGAGCAAACAAAAGCAATCCAGTTGCCGAAAACCCCACGGCTGCGGCCAATTTCATTTCAGGGCCATAATCTAAACAAAAAAGTATTGTTACTGATCGGTTAGATTGAATTATTATTTGCTTACACCAACTTCGAAAAGCCATAGTGCCCAATGACAGACCACCGACTACTAGGGATAAGACGGCAAGTACGTTTTGTGAAGAGCGCGAGCTGAAAGACATGTTGCTGCTGCAAGCGAACGTGAAGAACTGACGAGCCATGCGATCAATACGTTAATCTTATCTACACTGTTTGAAATATTGATGTGGGTGTGTTAATGTTATTGTTTATTTACAACGTACGCATTAATACGTAGGTTGCTATATATATTTCTGGCCTAATAATGAAAACTCGAATATTTATGATAAATAAAAAAAATACACTTTTGCATGCGCTCAAACCAATTTGTCGAAGCACTTTTTCCACTCCGATTGAGACACCTCCAAAACATGGTTTTTTAAATCGTTGACCACGCATTTTTCCCTTGATGTGCGGGAATAAGAAGAAGTTATTGGGTGCCAAGTCAGGGCTGTATGGGTGATGTGAGCTGATGTGTGAGAGCTCGCATTGTCTGTCTTCACTTGTTCGTTTTTCGAATTTCTCCGCAGACTTCAGGCAAACAAATTGTGGGGTACCACTCAGAATTGATCGTCCTACGTTGCTCCAGCGAAACAGTCGCCACATGACCAGTTTTACCGAAAAAACAGGCGACCATTTGCTTCAAAGTGCTTCTTCCACGAACGACTTTCGTTGGAATTGGCTCGACTTTTTGTTTTGTTTCGGGCTCATAAGCGTAGATCCTTGATTCGTACCGTCAAACGTCTTTTGAAACACCGCGATTATATTTTTTTCAAAATTTCTTTGCACCAATCCACACGAGCCTTTTTTTTAAGCAATTGTCAACTTGTGCGGGATCCAACGAACAAACAAAACTTTTTTACGCCCAGCTGTTCATGCAATATCGAATGTATGCTGGTGGAAGAAATGCCCAAGGATGCCTCTATCTCACGGTATGTTACATGACGATCTTGCATTATCAGTTCACGCACGGCATCAATGTTTTCTGGCACAACGACTGTTTTTGGACGGCCTTCACGACCTTCGTCTTCGAGCCAATTTTTCACAGTGCTATAGGATGGTGCTTCATCGCCATACAAAGATTTAAGTTGATCGTTGCACTCTTGTCGTGATAATCCACGTCAAATGATTGCACGAAAATTTTCACGAGTTAATTCCATTTTTTTGCCGATGTAAGTTTTTGATTAATCGATATCAAACGTCGTCACACATGAAAGAGTTGTATGGAGCTTTTATCGATAAAAGTCCAACCTTTTTTTGGGAAAAGCCCAATTGGTCCTAAAATGGCTAGAAGTGACCTAGCCCAGAAACTTAAATAGCAACCCACATATTCCGTTTAAAATCAATTTTAATTGCCCAGACATTTATTATTAATAAAATTCTGCATTTCTTACAGGCAATTTCCAATTATTTTTTTCAAGTGTAACCCAATGTAATGACTTCACCTCCTGCTCAAGTCTGTTTTTATTTATGGTTGACTCTGCTCAACGAAAAACTTGATGCCATAAAAATGCAATTAGATGAAATTTATTATGAATTTCACAGTTTGTTAATTACGAATATACATAAATTATGTCTGCCTTTGACGTCATGAGGCTTTCTAAATTTTAAATGTTGATGATGACTTATGCGGGAGGAACACTTTATTAACAGAGCAAACAAACTGCAGCGTGTGGTGTGGTGGCAAAAACAAATTTTAATCAAAAACTCCAAAGTTTTTGCCTGTGAGAAACTTGCACAAACTTTCAGCCTAAGGATTTTGCCCATCCATCTCAGCACCTGTTTAGGTATGGCAAAAAAAAAACGCAAAAGCAATTTAATGTAAAAATAATTGCCACTAAAGTTTTTAATGCACAAATGGCAAAAGTTAAGCCATCAACTAAACATGAGAATGCACAAAATGTGAACTTTTCATAGCTTTGTGGCAGGGACATGGAAACAAATTGTGCGTTTAAATGGTCAAATGAAATGGGGTTGAATTTTTAGAAGGTACTGGTAAATTTGAATGAATTTTGAGATCATTTACTCATGAAAATAATTACTTATACTATATTGATACAAACTTTGGTAGGTACAGAGAATATTACATTCGGGCTTGTTTTCTTTCAATTGAATTTTGAGAGCTAACAAAACAGATAAGGTAAACAACTTAAATGTGTGTTTGTATCTTCTGCTGATATTATAGAAATTTTTTGTTTTTTTTCCCCATACCGATTCAGTTTGTGTTTTTTGATTGACGCGAAATGTTTGCAAATGCGCAGTCTCTTTGTTTAGCAATTATATCCCTGCATTCCTTTGGTCTAGCATTGAGTACGCTTGCCATTCGTTTTGGGGGTAAGCTAAATAAATTTAAAAATTATTGCAAATAACCTTAATATTTTACTGCAGGACAAACAAATGAATTGCAGTTAAGCCGAGTCTTTGAGCTGACAGCCTTCTTCTTCTAAGCACTCAGACGTAGAGTCATTAAAAGTTTAATTTTGAATAATCTTATAAGGAATTTTCTTCGTTTGTAAAATTACTAATTTAATAATTGGTTAAGGTTCAGATTCGAGGGTTCAAAAATATAAAAGGTTGTGAATTTTTGTTTCTTTGTCAAAACATTTTCTAGACTCAACAATAAACTCTCAATAAAAAACACAAACACAGCACTCAAAAAAATTAAACACTGTGAGAAACAGATATTTTTTTTAGTTTTTTTTTGTGCTTCTCTCAGTGGGAAACACATTGAAAATAAATGGAGTGAGTTATTTTGTACCTCTGCCTATAGCCACTGCTACATAAATGTACATTCGAGCAGATGTTGATAAGGATGGAATTTTTCAACATGGAGTCTGCTATTATAATAAATGATGTGGGTATTCGCCCCGAACAAACAGAGTACATCCGAGAAGTATAACATAAAGTACACAATGCTTACATAAAGTATCAATATTTGAAGTAATAATTATAGAAGTCTGGGAGAAAAACTTGGAAGCCTTCATTAACATTGAAACAAAGCAGCTCAGCTGGTTGCCATCCAAATTTTAACATGACATGTAAAGTTAACATAGATGGAATCTTATGCAGTGGAACACCAAAAATTGTTGACTATTTTTTATATATTTATCATAAAATGATTTTTAATTCATTTTTCCAATTTGTTTTTATCAGTGTATTTGAATAATATCTTTATGACAAGCTACATCAACAGAGAGAGAGAGAGAGAGAGAAATCAATATTCACTTTATCTTATCATTACCATTTTAACAACTTGCAAACATTGATAAGCTGAACATATTGAAGCTTGCCCTTTGGAAACCAAAATTAAGTTAGTTGCTTGCCAAATTTTATTGAAACAAAATGTCTTTTATTTCGCAAAATCCCAAAATTGTCCAGATAGGAATATCCCTACTGGCTCCTGCGCTGGCATTTGGCACCTTTGCCTTTGACTATTGGCGTAAGTAAATAGTTTTATTATTCAATATTTACCAAAAGTGAACATTTTTTTTTTGTTGTTCAGGCGAAACAACTGGCATAAACATTGGTCGAGTTTTGGAGCTGACTGCCTCAGGATTGCTTCTTTTCGGCATATTTAAGGCTGAAATGCGTCATAAGGCTTTTATAATGCTCCTCTGGTTGGGTATGACGATGGTTTTGTTTGTAATTCTGCTCAACCGTCTGTTCAGTGATGTAAGTGCGGACGAGATGATCTATTTAATTATAACAGAAGGTGAGTTTAATTATATTTGCTAAAATATGATTTATATTTTGTTGATTTCAGCTCTTTTAATTGCTATGATGAGTATTGTATACAAATACTATGTGGAGCTAACTGAAGATCCAATTTTGGGTTGGACACCTCCTCTGGCTTATAAGGAATATCCGGGCTACCAATTATCTGCGAAGTGTGTTACAGAAAAGCCCAAAGAGTCGAGAGAGAAGGAGGCTTCACCACAGCCGCCACCATATGCAGAGCAGAGTGTTTCCGTTTCGATGAGTTATTAGGAATCAATTAATTGTTATCTACGAGTGCCTTATCTATAGCACAGCAAAAAAAAAAATATAAAAAACAAGAATGAATGATGAATTGCAATTATTGTGAAATTGAGATGAGTAATTGTACCCAGAGATCGTACAGTTCACGTTCTCGTTAAGAAAGTCAAAAAATTTCGATTACCTTAAATCTTTCTGGACTTAAAACATAAGATGTGGATATATATGCAAATAATCTGTTCAAAAAGTTCCAAAAAATTTTCTTTTAAACCTATTTAGGTAAATTTGCATCAAAATTTGCGCAAATTATTTGCCTGTGGGTAATTAGCATTAGTTTTAGTTTTTCTCATACTAATCAAACTATAAATGAGTTATTCTCGACACCACGCTTTTTATGCTGATTATTCCTTGTTCTCTTTTTGTTTCTGAAAATAGTGAAAAAAGGCAGATGCATCATTTGACTTCAGAATAAGCCCTGAATATTTTTGGAATTCGATTCAAAGTTTGCTTTGCCTTCTCATTTTCTCCACCTTTCTTTCTACCTCCTTACTTCCTGCCATCACAGGGGCAAACGTAATGCCTAATCGAGGGGGGTTTTTTACCATTGAGTGTTTTTAAAAAAATTCTGGAGCGCAAAACATAATTGCTTTTTCAATTTAGTTTTTTGTTTTGTGTAATTAATTAACTATAAAAGAAAGTGAAACAAAAATATTTTGCAATTCGAGGCCTGTTCAACAAGTTGTGGGCCTGCCAAGGTCTTAAAAAAAAATAAGGTGTAGAGGTGGTGGCCATGATTCCGGGACTCCAGGTTATCGGAGTTGAAAACGGTAAATGAGGTTATGATCGAAATTGATGAAATTCTGGCCCATGCCTCAAATATATTTTTCAATATCGATTTTTCAATTTTTTTTTGTAGTTAAGTGTAAAAAAAAAATAGTAAACGAGAGCGTAAGTTGAAGTCGGCCCTGCTCGACTTCGATATACCCGTTACTCAGGGTAAGGTTTATTTAAGAATATTTTATTAGATCACAACATGCTTGGAGATATGAGATTTTTTCCAAATTGCGGGGGTGGCAACTCTACTATCGCTCATCTGATCGGAAAATGATGTATGGCGGATCGATAGGTAATGATGATTAAGATATATGTCTAGAAGGTTTGAACAGTCTATTTTCAAAATTGTGGGAGATATGAGGTATTTTCCAAATTGCGTGGGTGGCAACTCTTCTATCGTTCATCTGATCAAGAAATGATGTATTGCGGATCGATAGGTAATGATGATTAAAATATATGTTTAGAGGGTTTAAACAATCTATTTTCAAAATTGTGGGAGATATGAGGTTTTTTTCAAATTGCGGGGGCGGCAACTTTTCTATCGTTCATCTGATTGAGAAATGATGTATGGCGATCGATAGGTAATAATTATTAAATATATGTCTAGAAGGTTCAAACAATCTATTTTCGAAATTGTGGGAAGATTAGAGGAATTTTCAAATTGCGGGGGCGGCAACTCTACTATCGTTCATCTGATCGAAAAATGTGTAGCGTCGATGTATGATGATTAAAATATGTCTAGAAGGGTTCAAACAATCTATTTTCAAAATTGTGGAGATTAGAGGAATTTTTCAAATTCGGGGGCGGCAACTCTATCGTTCATCTGAGAAAATGATGTTGGCGGCGAGGTAATGATGATTAAGATTGTCTAGAAGGTTTGAACAGTCTATTTTCAAAATTGGGAGTTGGGTATTTTCCAAATTGCGTGGGTGGCAACTCTTCTATCGTTCATTGTCAAAATGATGTATTCGGATCGATGGTAATGATGATTAAAATTTGTTTAGAGGGTTTAAACAATCTATTTTCAAAATTGTGGGAGATATGAGGTATTTTTCAAATTGCGGGGGCGACAACTTTTCTATCGTTCATCTGATTGAGAAATGATGTACGGCTGTCGATTAATAATTATTAAAATATAGTCTAGAAGGTTCAAACAATCTATTTTCGAAATTGTGGAAGATTAGAGGAATTTTTCAAATTGCGGGGCGGCAACTCTACTATCGTTCATCTGATCGAAAAATGATGTATGGCAGATCGATAGGTAATGATGATTAAAATATATGTCTAGAAGGTTCGAACAATCTATTTTCAAAATTGTGGGAGATATGAGGAATTTTTCAAATTGCGGGGGTGGCAACTCTACTATAGCTCATCTGATCGGAAAATGATGTATGGCGGATCGATAGGTAATGATGATTAAGATATATGTCTAGAAGGTTTGAACAGTCTATTTTCAAAATTGTGGGAGATATGAGGTATTTTCCAAATTGCGTGGGTGGCAACTCTTCTATCGTTCATCTGATCAAGAAATGATGTATGGCGGATCGATAGGTAATGATGATTAAAATATATGTTTAGAGGTGTTTAAACAATCTATTTTCAAAATTGTGGGAGATATGAGGTATTTTTTCAAATTGCGGGGGCGGCAACTTTTCTATCGTTCATCTGATTGAGAAATGATGTATGGCTGATCGATAGGTAATAATTATTAAAATATATGTCTGGAAGGTTCAAACAATCTATTTTCGAAATTGTGGGAGATATGAGGAATTTTTCAAATTGCGGGGGCGGCAACTCTACTATCGTTCATCTGATCGAAAAATGATGTAAGGCGGATCGATAGGTAATGATGATTATAATATATGTGTAGAAGGTTCGAACAATCTATTTTCAAAATTGTGGGAGATATGAGGTTTTTTTCATATTGCGGGGGCGGGAGGGGGCGTGGCAAAAATTTGAAACAAACTTGATCTGCGTGCAGAAGATACAAGTCTACACTGAAAATATGGTAGTTCTAGCTCTTATAGTCTCTGAGATCTAGGTGTTCATACAGACAGACGGACGGACAGACGGACAGACGGACATGTCTATATCGACTAGGCTATTGATGCTGATCAAGAATATATATACTTTATGGGGTCGGAAATGCTTCCTTCTGCCTGTTACATACATTTGCACGAACTTAGTATACCCTTTTTACTCTACGAGTAACGGGTATAAAAATTGTTTTTCTTTTTGCTTGAAGTACGGGCCAGAATTATATCAATTATGCGTCGATTGCAAAATGACTGATCAAAATCGGTTCAGTAAAACTGGCGCAATCATGGCTATCAGATCAAAAAACGAGGTTTCGAGGAAAACGAGCTTAAAGTTTTAAGCCACTTCTAAAATTCTCCTCATAGCAAAAACATTGCTCCACTAATAAGGCTATATCTGCTAAATTATTTCGAATTTCTTAGAATGTTTTGAAGGGAATGAAAGGGGAATGTCCAAGCTATAATAACAATGCAAAACAAAAAAATCACCCCCTTAAGAAAGATAATAATTCTTATTTAAAATAATGTTAAATGCTTTATAATACAATTCTTAATCGCAAAATTATCAAAATGATTGCCTGGATATATATAAATATATTTATATACATTTAATATATATAATATACATATTCCAATTTTGGCAGCTTTTGTCTGTCTTGCCGATTAGATTAAACTTTGAACATTTAAGTTAAAAGTCAATGCTTCAATTTAGTTGTTTGTTAACTGTTCTGTTTGCCAAATGTTTTACACTTCGCGATTTGTTCAGTTGGTCATTGGGCTGGCAGCTATTACCCTGGCCTGGGCCACCATGCGACTGCCTTCAGCCGGTGGGTTGAATCATTCACAGTTTCAGCTCTAAAGTGTTGGTCAAATTTTTCTATATTTTTTAGTACAAACGCCCCTGTTGACCCACGTACGACTGCTGGAGATGATTGCCTCTGTTATTCTGATTTTTGCCATTTTCAAGACACAACGCATACACAAAGCAGAATTTCTGCTCTTTTGGTTGATCTCTTCATTGGTATTCATATATACGGTGCTCTATGGCATTTTTGATTATATGGATTACATTAAAGATTATACATATAAATATACGCCCTGGATTATTGTCTATTTGGTGGGAATGTCAGGTGAGTGTTGATGAGTTGACAAATAGCCCTAAACGAGCATTGATTCATTATAGCTCTGATGACGGCCATGATGTTTATCATTTACCAAGTGTATGTGGAGCTAGTTGAGGAGGACAAGTCTGCGCCCAAATGCTAAGCGAAACTAATATTAATTTGCTCCGAATTAAAGACAACAAGTGGGGCAACCCCATCATCTGGCTCAAGAGCCATGCGTTTCCCTTATGTCATAAAATTTTAATTAAAAATTTCTGCTTCCACATGCCACTTAGCAACTTGAAAAGTTGCTGGAAAAGTTTGTCAATTTGCAATTGCCTTTCATTATTATTTTTTTTTTTTTTGTGTTGCTCTGTCATAGCGGCGGCTGCATTTAATTAGCCTGGCCAACAAGCAAAAGGCCAATTTATGTTTGACTTAAGCTTAAATTATGCGTTACTGAGAAATGTGACAAACGAATTGTATAAATTATGCGACAGTGGGTCAGTGGAGTGTAGGAAATTCAATTTGAGAGCCACATTTAAATGCAGAACTTTTTCTATGCAGCAATCAAGGAGCTGCCAAGGTGCTAAAAAGTCAACATTGACCATTGGGTGGGGACAATTACACTTTGGGGAGTCGGAATACAAAATCTTTTAAGGCCACAACTCCCAGTTAAATTTTCTTGCTTACTCATATTCCAATTCCAGTTTAATATCGAAATTTTTTTGTGCTTACGAGTAAATATGTCAAATCATTGATTCGAAATAAAGCCCATGTTGGGTGGCTATATCGACGACATTCAGCACGTATTTAGATGGCCAAGCCAAGCATTAAAATTATATTAAAGTGGCATTAAAATCATGGCCTGGTCATTGCCAGCAGCAACTGCAGCAAAATGACCATTAAAATAATAATCGGGCCAGTTAAGGAGACAGACAGCTTTAGCTGCACAGCTCACAGCTCAATGAAGAAAGGTCAAAGGATAGGACACAATGTGTATGTATGTATGTGTGTGTATGTGTGCTTAAATATGAGTAGCACGTGTCAAGGCACCCAATGAACTTAACTAGGCAACCGCACACAAAACAGACATATAAACCCATATGTACATATTTATGCAAATAAGCTGCCTGGTTTCAGTTTGAATTTTGGGGCCCAAATAAACGCCCCGTATTGTGATTAAATTCATTTAAATACCTTTACTCATTTTGAGTTGCAGTGAAACCAAAATTGTTAAGTATTTTATAGAATTAGCTATATATTTGAAAATTAAAGAATTTATATTCAGAATGTTTAATGTTTCTAATAAAAGTCAATGTGAGTTCTGACCTGAGATATTTAAAAACTTTGACAAGTAATCGATGATACAAAAAGCTACATTTATTTCAATTAATCCACAATTTATTATTAGAGCTCAGTGTGGCCAAAATTGAAGAGCCTCAACCTTCTAAGTCATAAAGAAAAGTGGCTAAAATTAGTTTAATTATATTCAACTCAATATAAAAATTTGACTCTCATCAGTAAAGTGAATACTTATATAATTGAACTAGAGCATACTGTTATTCGGATTACGATTGGTAATCAATTAGATTATTATAAAAAGATTATAATCCTTTGGAAAAAATGTCGATTACTAATTGATTACGATTAGAAATAATCAGAAAATCGGGATTATTTGAAATTACGACAAAAAATCACTATTCAAAAATATCAAAAATAATTCGACTACTTTCAAAGATTAGTTTTGATTACTTTCAAAAAATAGAAATGGAAATGACATATAACAAAACAAATGATCAAATTGAAACAAAAGCTAGGTAGTTCCGGCTGTGTCAGTCATAAATAGCTATACCTGTAGTTCGGCGCACTGGTGCAAACCTCTAGGTTCGCTAACTCTTCGTAGTGAGGACCCGGATACCGACCTAACCACCCCCATGTAATTTGCTTACGAATTTTGTTGGGCATGCCGCGGTATAAGGCTAACCACCAGACGTTAGCAAGGACCGGTACAAGGGAGCTACTCCAGTAGTCACTGAAAAACTGAATGAGAAAAAATTGACTTTTCAATTATTATTTTTTTTTTCGGGTACTTGAACTCACAAATTTGGGTAGTTTGAATGTGAACGATAGCATCTTAGCCCATTCGGCTACCAGCCCTCACTTGTGGGGCGCAGCTAAATGTAACATAAATGCGTGCAGCACTGAAAGTAGTTGGACGATGATAGCTCAGGGGTTAAGACCGTTGCCCAGAAATACCGAGATAGTGGATTCCAATCCTAAGTTTTTTTTTTTTTTTTATTTGGAAACCATTTATTTAATTTTTAAAATCATTTTTCTTGACTAAGTATGACTCTTTCGATTGCGAGACTGTCTGCCATGTCATTTCCATCAATACTCCCGTGGCTAGGAGTCCAGTCGATTTGCGTAACAGGACATTTTTTAAAATAATAGCGTGTTTCTAGCGTTCTTTTTAATGCAAAAATGGAAAATCACAGAGGCCGCCCTTTTGAAGGATTCTTTTTGTTATATAGTAAATAAATTTAATTATCATATGTAGGGGGCGCAACGAGAAATAATTTGAAAAATCAAGACATTACTACAATGTTCTGTTTGTCAATTTTTTAAATCTGTCAAAATATTTTCATTGTATTTAGAGAATTTGTTCAAATATGAATTTGAGCTGCTTCTCAATTACTGAATCTATAGCCCACCGGGTAGAGCGGCATGTCAGACGCTGACGTTCGCATGCGGGAGGCGATGGTTCGAATCCCAGTTTTTTTTTTTTTTTTTGTGTAAATGTCATTTTCATTTCTATTTTTTTTTTAAATAATCAAAAATAATC
This sequence comes from Lordiphosa mommai, assembly GCA_018904225.1. Classification (NCBI taxonomy): domain Eukaryota; kingdom Metazoa; phylum Arthropoda; class Insecta; order Diptera; family Drosophilidae; genus Lordiphosa; species Lordiphosa mommai. The sequence continues at coordinate 464,216 of JAEIFT010000100.1, read as the reverse complement.
GTTGAAAGTAGTCAAATTATTTTTTTGATTATTTTTGAATTATTTTGATTATTTTATCGTAATTTCAAATAATCCCGATTTTTTCCTGATTATTTATAATCGTAATCAATAATCAATCATGGGAAACTTAAAATAATCGTAATTAAATTGATTATTTTACTTTCAAAAAATAAATAATCTAATTAGTAATAATTATGGTTAATAATCATTATTTAACAGCTATGAACTAGAGACGTGATGTTATCAATATTAGCAAGATTTTGATTATTTTATTGAATTAGTTTCTGGCCGTTTCCTAATTTTTTGATAGGATTAAAAAGTATAATCAAACCTAAATAAATTCAAAATAAATTTCAGAAATAACCTTTTAAATAATGCTGATCTACGATCTGATTTATCAATACGAACTCACTTTCCAAATATATCGTTCTGTATTCAGCAATCGTCAAGTTCTAGCTTGTTCCTATTTAGGCCTATTTTGTGAAATTTCCATCAAAATGTAGGCAATTTAAACAAAGATTTAGAGCAAAAAAAATTTGGTATGGTTATGTGATTTTAAGCTCTTGTTTTACAGGATAATGGCCATTTCATTATTACCTTAACCATTGGAAAAAATTAAGAAGACGATGAAAAAACTAAATTGGAATTTACACTATGACATCCACATCTAACATTTACTTTCCTATCTGATCCGTTTCAATTAACTGCTTAGTCGGCAGGCGATATGTAAAATATTTTTTTTGAGTTGTCGATTTTGTTAGCTGCCGCTTGATCACAGCAGCAGATGTTGTGGAATCATCATCCTTGCTATAGGAAAAATCAATAGAAATATGCCGCACCAAATTTCCGCTGATTTAGTTTAAGTTAGACCGAAATTTAATGAAGCCCCAACCATTTTGAACTACAGCTTCACTGCGGCAGATAATATTTTATTATCATTTGTCTTAAGCTAGACGTTTAGTTGAAAATGCATTTGGGCCATTAAAGGCAAACACATTTAACCTTATCCTTTCCATAAAGCCTACTATTTAAATTTAAATTAAGTGAAAAAAAATGGTAGATGTTAGGTTTGCCCACAAAACATGCCTTAATTTAGTCCAAATATGCTCATTTCAAAACATGCCTAGTGATGGAGCATTTTCCCAAGCCGATTTTTGCTTACACGAAATTAATCGGAAAGAAATCTTTTGTAGTTTTATTTAGTTAAGTATTAATTGATATAAAAAAAAAGTTTCTTTCAAAAATTGCGTATCCGCTATGCTGGCTCATTTGGGTAGCATGGGAAGGGGTGGTGGGATAGAAAGAAATCAATTTTTTGTAGTTTTATTTAGTTAAGTATTAATTGTAATAAAAAATATTTTTCTTTCAGAAATTGCTGTCCCAAAAAAATGACGTATCCGCCATGTTGGCTCATATCAATGGCGTGGGAAGGGGTGATTGGATAGAATGAAAGAAATTTGTTGCAGTTTAGTTAAGTTAAGTATTATTTGTATTAAAAAATATTTTTATTTTATTTTTAAATTGCTGTCTGAAAAAAATTACGTATCCGCAATGTGGGCTCATTTGGGCGGCGTGGAAAGGAGTGGTGGGATAGAAAGAAAGAAATTTGTTACAGTTAAGTTAAGTTAAGTATTAATTGTAATAAAAAAAATGTTTTTTTCAAAAATTGCCGTCCTACAAAAAATTACGTATCCGCCTTGTGGGCTCATACGGCGGCGTGGGAAGCAGTGGTAAGATAGAAAGAAAGTAATTTATTGCAGTTTAGTTAAGTTGAGTATTAATTGTAATACAAAAAATTTGTTTCTTTCAAAAAAGGCTTTCTTAAAAATACGTATCCGCTCTGTGGGCTCATATGGGCGGCGAGGGAAGGAGTTGTTGCAGTTTATTTAAGTTAAGTATTAATTGTATTATAAAAATATTTTTCTTTCAAAAATTGCTGTCCCATATAAAATTACGTATCCGCCATGTGGGCTTATATGGATGGCTAGGGAAGGGGTGGTGGGATAGAAAGAAAGAAATTGTTTGTAGTTTAATTTAAATGAGTATGTTGTAATCTAATAATAATAATTTAAAAATATTTTTCTTTTCAAAATTGCTGTCCTACAAAATATTACGCATTCGCCATGTGGGCCCATAGGGAAGGCTAGGGAAGGAGTTGTTGCAGTTTAGTTAAGTTAAGTATTAATTGTATTAAAAAATATTTTTCTTTCAAAAATTGCTGTACTACAAAAAATTACGTATCCGCCATGTGGGCTCATATGAGAGGCGACGGAAGGAGTGGTGGGATAGGTTAAAAATTTTTACCTCATATTGTTTTTGCTATAATCAAATTCACCTACTTTTTTTTCCCAAAATTCAGCTCATTGTTTCCTTTTGTTCCTATTGAAAGTAGGCAATACTGTTCCAACGTAAGAAGGCAGTAATCGGGTAAAGTAATCTGAAGACAGAAACTGGAGGTTCTTGAAACAGCTGTTTATGCCTAGTAGCTTATAGTTGTAAGCAAACACAAATAATATGTTCTCAAAACGGCTAAAATTGGACAGTCTTAAATTTTGCTGGCAGTTCCACTTATTAAATGCCTATAAATAGCCAGAAAGTGGCTGGAATGTGAACAACATTTTTATCAAGCAATCCACTATTCAATTATAACCCATAGCAACATATACTTTCAACATATTTATACCAAGAAATAAAGCAGCTACAATTGAGAAGAAAAGAAACGCCTAAAAGTAGGCAACATATTTTGTCAATCACTATTAATATGACGTCCCAGTCAATTTAATGAACAATTCAGTCAAAACAACAACTTATGTACACTTCTATGATTCTTAAAGCACACAACAGCCATATTTGAGGGTATTTAAGTTATTCCTTTGGCTGTACTTTAATTTTGTATATGTGGGTGGGCGATATCATTTCCGCCCTCCCGCTGTCTGTGATTAGTTGTTCGCAGGCACAACACACTCCATCAACACGCAGCATTGCCATTAATTCATTAGCAGGCAGCTGCCTGAAATCGTCTCGACTCGCCTCAACTCGACTCATCGTTCAACCCATCGACGCGGCACTCAAAATATGGCGACCTGTCAAAATGGCTCATTGTCCTGACATTGATGAGCTGTTGCTGGCCATGGTGACGACAACTTGGTTGGCCATTTCGCTGATGATGCCAAAGCTAATCATCGATTGGATCGAATGATATACCCTCTATATATATATAGAGTAAGCATTTGTGCTCAAGCAAGTTTCAATTAGGGCCCTGGGTAGTGGCAGTTTTGGCCACTTGTCGGCGCCATAAATTATGCAGCAGGCCAAAACTAAACGCGATTATCTTAATTTATGCAGGGCCAAAAGTTGCTTATGCGTATGCGATGTGTGTGTGCAGCCCTTGAAATAAATATAAATTGCAAAAACTGTCAAAGCCAAACAGGGAATGCAGTGCCCAGGCACTTCCTTTGTTTCTCCTACTCTCTCCCTCTCTCTATGTGCGTGTGTGTACAATAAAGAAATTTTTATCGCTGCCGCATTTGACATTTGAAGTATGCGCTGGAAAATTTATTGTTGCCTGGTTGTTTCAATGCAAAGAATCCCAATATCCATATCCATATCAGTGAACGGAATTGGAATTTCAATTTCAGCTTTAAGATTTGACCAGCTCCGGCTGAACTTTGTAGTTGAGCCAAACAAACAAAAAGGAAACAAATACTTTTTCAAGTGGATACAAGACAGGGGTCGGGCTTAGTCTGTCATTGGATGGTCACACATTGCCAAGGACGTTAGATAGAAACTTTACCAAGTGGTTCAATAATGCAAAGAAAATGCTTTGGTCCTTAGCACGTGGATTGTGCCTGATGATGGGCTAAAGTGCAACGTGACGCACGTGTCGTATAAGCAATATGGAAAACCGTTCATCAATTTACATAAGAAGGCTTAACTATATTACTCTCTGTTGACTAAGTGAGAGCATAAATTGTGCTGGCAAGTGACCAAAGCTGCGGCGAATGCGCTTTATTAGCCATATCCACTATATCCATGGCCCGGGGTTCATTGTCTTTTTGCCAGACGACCGCTGATATGAGTGAGTGTGTGTGTGTGTGTGTGTGTAAATCCTTTTCGTTTTAATTTGTATGCTTTGCCTGTGTGCCGGACAAACAACAAAACACAAAGCAGCACCAGCAGCACCCTCCCGGCCATCTCTGGGGCATAATTTGCGTTTAATGAATTGTGCACAAAGATTTTTATTCACTTAGCCACATTCAGCCAGAGCGAGAGTGAGAGACGACATAAGCCGCTTAGCGGGCATTTTGGTCTGGCAAATTGAAATGCGACGGCGGGCCAATGTTTCTTTATGTCCCAGGATTGCTTTTTGATCAATTATTTAGTCATTAGTGTAACAATAACATAAAAGAAGTATTAATATATGTTTGATCGATGAAGTTGAGGCCAACACACACACCCTCCAAGGGCTGTCCAGATTAATGGGCAAACTGAGCCTGTGTGAAGCGAATGTCTCTTTAATAAACTTTCGCCTTTCCACATAGCCAACTTTTAACTAAATCAGTTAGACAAAAGAACTCGCTTTCAACTTCTACCACAACAACAACAAAAAAATTAAAGCCTTCAATGGTCGCCCATTTAGCACTTGAGGCCTCGTGTCTGGCCATCATTCACCCAAACACACGCACAGCTGTCAAGTCCATCATTTCGAGTGCAACAACAGCAACCACAATGCTTAACACCACATCAACTTAAGATGATAGTCGGCGTGACAACAACACACGCCAACTTTTCAAGATACACAAAGGGAAACCCAGAGAAGCCAAGCGAACCGGAGCAACCGGAGCAACCGGCAACAATGGCAGCCAAAAACACATAGCGCATAAATAAAAGAGGCTGAACCGGCGGTTTGGGGTGTTGGGCGGGCTGTAATTTACCCAGCCGCTTCCTCTGCCCGTCAAAGTTACAAACGTTTTCCTGATATCGGCCGCCCATTGCATACGCCTTTATCTGACATCGGCTTCGTGGTGGGAGTGCGAGTGCGTAAATGTGCGTGTGTCCCGCATTTTATGCGGTCTGCCTTGGCGATAAACTTTTTGCCAATGTGCGTCGGTGTCTCCATTCCCTTCTTACCACATTTGGGGATACTTTTTTTCTTCTTTTTTTTTCTGTCGATTGCCGCCTTCCGTTTGGCTCAATCATTTTACGTCTCATAAAACATAAATAGAAATCGATTCGTGAAGGGCAGGCATTGTCATTGTTTCGTCGGCGACAATTTGAATTACCAGTAACAACGAACAACAAAAATTTTATATAAAAGAAAGCAAGAACTCTGACACGTCGATATTAAGATACCCTTACAGCACACTTAAAACGTGCCAAGTTAAAGCGTTTTCACTTTGGCTGCAACTCGGAAAAAAAACAGCACATGATAGGAAGGCCTATGGCCACAGAAACAAAATTCGAAACACTGCATCACGCTACGAATCCGCGGCCTGCATGACCATCATATAACCTACAACGTATTAAAACACTTTTACGTAACAGAAGGAAACACATATCGCTTCTGTTAGAGACCCTGACGGATCACTGACTTATGGACAGACATTCAGCTCAATCGACTGATTTCTTCTGAAAAAACGGTACAACACCTTCGCTGGAATTGTCCTGCTTTGAGCAGAATAAGACTTAGGTTTCTTAATCAAACTCTTCTGCTCGAACTCTCGAAGACAACCGAAATAGAGATCCCAGCTCTACTTAAGTTTATTCTGTCTACAGAATGGTTAAGTATTGAGGACTCCCCCCTTGGCACAAATAGTGTTTACAGGGAATATATATGGCATCGCATTGGGCCCTTTAGGCCTAAGTGGGAGAGTGACTTGTCGCTCTCAGCCATCACTACCTAACCTAATCTAAGTTTTTCTGCTGAACACGGCCATTTATTTCTTCTCCTAGTTTTTGCTGAAGTATAAAAACTGAATTTTAAAAAAAGTCCCTGACTAAAATCAATTAAAATTAAAGTATATCAACATAAAACATTTCAAATACATTTAAAAAAAATATAAATCATTTCTAAGGGATCCAACTGTTCAGCTGAATGCATCCATTTGACGCATTTACAGGAAGCTGCCTTCCGAAATTAAAAGAATCTATAATCTATAAGGTTGTATCTTGGTAGGCTGCTGCAAAAGGTAGTCATTAAAGTCCACGTCAATTTGTGACATTTAAATATCGTAATTGGAGATAAGCTTAATAATTTTTCGAAAGCACAAAAGAAACCGTGTTCCTCATTGCAATGAATTGGCTTGTGACCTTAAGGCCAAATCATTTGTGAAAACAGCAAATGGAGATATACAAAACTTCATCACTGTAATGGATGAGGAAATTAATAAAAAATAGAGCAGCTCATAGGCCTTTTGTTTTTGTGCGGAACAAGAATTACCTCTGAGAATTGATCATGATAATCGTTCATTATCTTTGACGCAACCTTAAAACAAGATGGAAAGTACCGAGCTCTGGCGACGAGAGTTTTGAAAAACATTTAATCAGCTGATCCAAGGTGCCACTTACTTAAGTCTAGCATTACAAAACTAAGTTTTAAAGGCATTCTCGTATCTGGTTAATCAATAAATTATTCATAAAGTAAAAAACGCAAAATGATTTGGAATTATGGATCTAGCTACAAGCCTAGAAGAAGGCAATTCATCAAGCGATACTAAGCTGCCTCTAGGGCTCTAATGTGGTCTAGAAATTTGTTAGATTACTGAGAATGGATACTTTTTAACACAGGCTGTTATTCAATTAGCTATCTTGTGTCCGCAGGCGCAGAGCTCTCGATCTTTTCAAATCAAGTGATTGTACATACTTGTTCCACTTTCATTGGTGCAATATTTTTTTTTGTGTTTTTGGTTTGCTGTCCGTCTATAACTTGTAAGTGAAAACTCCAATGATCTTCTCACTCTTTTACCAGTATAATCGTAACGAGAAATCACCGCAAAAAAGTAAAAGAAAGGTTATTCCTCTGTATTCTCTTTAAAGGTCAATATTTGAAAGGCCATTGCTTTACGAATTTATGATTTTTTTTCAATTTCTATTTCTTTTAATGAATTCTAAATAATTCTTTAACTTTTTAAACTTTCAATACATTTTTTTTAAATTTTAACAGATGCTGTTGTAAGCTTTTATATTTTAAGCATTTGAACTTTTTATTTAAATGATTTATACAATTAGGCCTTGCCATTTTATCCCTTTTAGGTATTTATATTATATATTTATTTTAATTCTAAATTTTAGACTTTCTAAAACCCCATAACTGTCATGTAGTCTAATTTTAAAAATAAATTTTTAAATTGATTTGAAAATGAATATGTGTTAGTTTCACGTATGTGTGGATGTTTAGGGATCACCGACCTGCTAAGGGTGATGCGGCATGATGATCACGGTAGTGTAGGCAAAAGATATCACCATAACTCTGATCAGCTTAAACACAGCCGATAGGCATCAGCAGCTGCAACCTAAATCAATGCAGGTACAACATTTTCTTTATTTTCTTCCAATTGTATACCCCTTTCTTTGAGCCAGTCTATCCACTTTGAAATTTAAATATTAGTCCAGAATACCCACGCTAATAACATTATTTAAAAGAAATGTTGAGCTTATCTCAATGATTTCAATTTGAACCGAATTAAAAAATTGTTCAATTTGTTCGGTTAAAAAAAAATGAATAGAGAAAATTGCAAAACGAATGACAAAGTTGGTGTACCTTTTCTTAAATTCTAAACAGTCAAGGTTGGCGTATGTTTTTGTTGCTGTTGTTGTTGTGCCTCTCCAGGGCAACATTTGGCGGTTTTTGCCTGAGGCGGCAAATGTCTATAATGCAGCATTATTTTATGTCGAGCCAAGCAATTTATTGAATTTTCTTCTTCGTTTAGTCGTTAGAGAATGTTTTTGTTTTTTGTTTTTTTCTTTTGCTTTTTGTCTTTATTTTGTGTTGAAGCATTTTATGGCTCTTTTGGGTGAATATCAATAAATTTTTAATATGATAAAGCGACTCCAATGATGATTGAAATCGAATTGGAGTTGCCTGCAAAAACGTTTTCAATGCAGCAAATTGAATTCACATTTCCTTTTTATCCTTTGTGCTCGTATCTTTTACACGCTCTCTGCCATCTGCCATTTGCCATTTGCCGTTTGCCATTGCCATTTGCATGGCCAGCAAAAGTGATAAGGAAAATGCAATTTTCACTGCAGCCACATGTGACAAAGGAAAGCAAAGGACTAAGCAGCTTAGCCAGGGTTAAAAAAGAGGGAACGCACAACCATCACCCAAATTCAATTCGCATTGGCCAAATCAAATCAACGGCAAATGCCACTAAAATTTTGTGATTTTGTATGCAAATGTTAACGAAATATTTGTACAGACTGTGCTGTGGCCTGTCTGTCTGTCTGTCGTATAAGTTTAATTGGCTAAAATGTAACTCACTCACACACACACACACACACATATACATTTAATTACTACACCGTGGGCCATAATTTATAATACTAATTAAAATTTCGAACACGCTCACACATACACACGCATAAATAATCAGTAAAGAATGCGCCTCCGGCACCGAACATTTTCATTTGCATGCAGACAACAACTCTCGAGTGTGTGTGTGTGTGTGCAACCTTTATCAATCAAATGTTAATTAAGTTTCAACTCAGGCAACCAAACAAATGCCAAGCCAACTAACAAACCTTTCCCTGTTCAAAAATTAAATTGGTCTGTTAGGCAAATGGCGGGCTTGAAGCATACCCCATCCCACACCCCCCTGTCATGGAAACTTCCCTTTCGTCGTGGGGGCAAATGAAATGCGCGCATCAAATAAAATTGCCCACCCAAGTGCTGGTGCTGGTGCTGGTACGGCTGCTTCTTCAGTGAAAACTACACAAACAAAAAAACACAACAAAAAAGAAAAGAGTGAAAGCGTAACCGGAAACGGAAATGCTCTGCAGCACGCGCCATTCCCTCTCAAACTCTGACGACATTGTCTGGCTTGTTTGTAATGGTTTTTTGGTTAACATGCGCACAGCACAGATTGATGCGTGGCCAAATTGTACACAGCCGCAAATTGTGGCAATTTTGGTTACTGTCAACACACACACACACACACACACCCAGACTCCACGATTTTATACAAATGGGCAAACAAGAATTTCGAGTGACAAAAGTGATAACCAAGTTGCACAGTCAGCTGGACCAAAAAACCCTTTTTCTTTAGGGTGTGGGAACAACAAAAGTTAATTGACAAAAATGTTAAATGCTCAACAATTATTCAATTAAAATTTTTGAAAGAATATTTAAAATAGTACAAATGGAAGTCTATTTTAAAGCATGTGCGATGGCAAGGCAAAGATTGTTTAAATAACCAGCTGATAAAAACAGGGATACAAACCGCAGATTTTTTAAACTATCGGTTCGGCTTACAAAATAGATTATACCTAGTTCATCGATCTGAACAAGTGCGATTTAAGTCGGTAGTGTCAGAATTCGATTTCGTTTCTACTGGGGATCCGCAGGGAGTCATCTCGGTCCATTGTTGTTCAACATTTTCATTCACGATTTTCCTCTGTGAAAAGTGGTATGCTAATTTGTAAACCGTTTTTAGCAATTGGGAACTTGGAAAATTTTACGTGTCGATTTGGGTTTGAAATCCTATTAAATTCAACTTCTGTAAGAATTGGAGCCGAATGTCCTATTACAACGTCTTATTTTTGGTGAATGGGCCTTAGAACAGCTCCATGAAAATCCGCTGTTTTATCGAAAAACAGTTTTCAGCAAAATTGGACCTTCTGAATGGCCCATTTAAAACGGAGCCGCGGACAACATTTACCTAAATTTATCTTTTAAACGTAAATGGCAAAGGCCAATTTATCGATTCCAATAAAAATTTTGAATAGAAGATGCAAATTGAGTGCTTTATTCGATTTAAAAAAAAAAACTACATACGCTTCAAAAATCACCTTTATTTATAATGCCGAAGATTTGGAAACACTATTCGATCCTTAGTTAAGCTTTAAAAGCCACATTATTTTCCTTTGTAACAAACCCAAAAGTGTCATTGGTTTAATCAAGAATTCATGAATTCAAAGAACTTTCGATCAAGTCTTGAACATTTCGGACGGTGCCCGTTCCGATTTCGGAATTGGTAAATTTCCATTCCAAATAAACCCATTGTCTTATTTGGCAAATAACTTCAAATTTCCATTTGTCTTCATCCGACTGTCTTTATGACAAAATAATTGATTTTTTTTTTTTTTTTTTTAATAAAAATTTTCACTAAAATTCGATTGAATTCGGAAACGAGAATTCTGCCTCTGGTCTTCGCAGTATCAAAATGAATTTGTTCAGAAACTGTTCCTGGCCATGAGGCCTTTTGAGGCCTAAACTGAGATATCTGCAGGCAGCTAACTCCTTACGAACAGAGATACCTTTTGATTGCCATTCTGTACAAAATGTACAAATTTTTACAATGTACAAGTCAATAAGGTTATTTGCTGGTGCGACCTGAGACCATAATTCTCATTGAAAGTACCTAGTCCCTTACCTTTTGAGAAGGTAAATAAAAATTTGGAACTAGGTTAGGTAAAAGGTACTCGAATTTTTAAATATCTAGGCAAGGTAAAAGGTTCACTAAATTTGTAGCTTACAGATTATACTTACATATTTAAATGAAGAAGTACTTGATGTTTATCCTGATCAAACTTTTAAAATAACAAAAATACTAGGAATTTTTTTTTATAAATCAAAAAATTTATTTTTAGTCTAGTAAATTCATTTCATCCCCCTCACTGATCCTTCCGATATTCCAACAAGGTTAGTAAGGATTTCGGAGCACCAATTTATTGATTTAGTTGACGCTTATGATCGTTCTAGCCGTGCTTCGACCTTCTTAGAACATTTTGAACCACTCATAAACTCTTGTTTCCCATAGAGCTTGCTCACCGAACGTCTTCTGCAGCGTTGTGGAATGGTTTCAGAGAGTGTAAAAAGCTAGATATAAGGTGTAGTAAAACGAAATCCATTATTTTGTTTTTTTTTCTTCCAAAAGGAGTGCAATATTCTGCTCCTGTGCAATCGAAACAATGCTTACATGAGTCTGTTTTAACGATTTCCATAATTTTAATAACATCTGTGACAAATGGGCTTCCGGAGCTTAGTTCATTTTAAGCTCAAAATTTACGGAACGGAATCGACGAAAACAAAATTGCTCATGGTTGGCTGTTACAGTATCAGAACCATAAACACTATTCACATTTACAGCCGCCTTACTTGTTTTTGGTTCGGTTCAGCATTTTTAGAAAGATGCCAATTCGGTTAGCAGTTTGGTTAACGAGCACGAATTAGCTGTTCAGTTTGGCTTGGTTCGGTTCAGAACCGGTTTGCATTTCAGGATAAAAGTTCTAGATCCACAGCAAAAACTAAAGTCAATATGTTGTTCTGGTTAATTTATTTATACGATCATACAAATTCTTTTTTAGGGCCTCTTTTCCGTAATTCTTGTTCCGCTATTCAATTTAGATTAAATAAGTCAACAAAGTATTAAAATTTGTTCGAGTCATAGCTAAAAGTGACTATGTCTTAAGAATGGTTTACCTGCAACTGGACAACTGATTGACTAAACAAATAAAACACTTTAAGATATTAAAGAATTTGTCTAATTGGAAAAAATAAGTTTTCTTACGAAATCTTCAAATTTTGTATATTAAAATAAAAAAAATGATTATAAGTTTAAACTAAGGTGGATTGAACAGGTAACTAAATGTCTTTTGCAAAACCTAGTAGAATTATCCATTGTGCAGTACTAAGTTACTGCCGGTCCTTTCATTATCAATTTCTTTACTCCGTTTTAAAAGCTTTTTAAATAGCATACTTTCAGCTGCAACAATTAAAAACACACTTTGTTTGCATCTCTTTTAAATAAAGTTGATATGTGTCGACCATTGGATGCCATTTGGTCAGTGTTTTTTTTTTTTTGCTTCATTGTTGTCCACTTGTAACTGTAAGTGTAATTTGATAAAGCCAAGTGACACGCGCAGCAGCAAAGCGAAAGGTCATCGCATGCGCCTTGGCATTTGTCGCCGCTAACCCCCCACCCCACCGCCCCACCATATCTTCGCGCACAGCATGTGACATTTGTAAATGACACATGTCAAAAAGGTAGGAACAAAAAAAAAAAAAAAGGGAAACACACTCAAAAATGTGTTTGTCAGGCAGCTTTCCCCCCGCCATGATAACGCATCACATTGTCAGCATTTTCTTTTTGTCTATTTTTTTTCGCTTTTCTCTCTCACGTCTCTTGTTTCAGCAATAGCAACTCAATGTCCTTGGTCAAGGCATCTGGATGCACATTCGAACCATAACGTGCAAAGAAGTGACCATTTTTATCAACCAAAAACTTGACAAAATTCCAATCGATTTGGCTGCCACGTAGCTGGCTGCGATTACGCGTTAGCAGCTTGTAAAGTGGATCAGCTTGTTCACCATTTACCCTGATTTTGGCAAAGATATCACCAATCTGCACTTGGGCCTGTTGCAAATGTTGCATCATCTCGTGTCCATCCGTTTCGGGCATTTGCTTACCAAACTGATTGCAAGGGAAATTAAGTATACGCAGACCTTGCGGCTCGTACTTGGCTCTCAGTTTCGCCAATCCTGCATATTGCGTGGCGGTCAGACCGCAGCGTGAGGCAATATTGACAATGAGCAGCACCTGACCCACATACACCTGCAGCTTCACGGGCTGTCCATAAGTGTCCAGCACTGTCAGCGAGTGCACGGAATGGGCCCAGCGCATGTCCAACAGCTGCACCTGCAGATTGCGGTAGGTGAGCAGGGTGGAAAAGCCGCCCATGGCCAGCATCAGGCCATAAAAGCTAACCATCTGGCTGGCCATCTCAACTAGGTTTGCCGCTAAGCTGGCCAAATGCATTCGACAGGCAGTCGGCGGGCTAATTGCGCATGAAAAATGGCATTAAAATGCACATTTCCCGCTGGCCATGGAGTGTCACCAGCCACAAAAAAAAAAATGCCAACTCAAATCCAATTTAAGAGTTGCATGCGCCGGCCTGGCCTGCAAGTTAACTTAATTTTAAAAAACTTTTCGACAATTCGCACGCTCGCAAAACGAGAACAAACACGCACACACACACACACACACACACACACCAGCAGCAACAGCAACGGCAGCAACAAAAAACGTTGAACAATCGTAACGAAATAATTGAATTTTCATTTCCGTTTTATGTGTTTACTTCCGCTCCATGTTTCCCTCGCCTTGTCTTGGGCCTTATACATAAATGAGCTCTCAGGCCCGCAGGCCCAGTTTACAGCCTGATTTCGGCCTATTTGTATACAAAAGGCAGTCAATTTCTGGCAGCTTGAGAACTTTTTAAGTCAATTGTCGAAAAGTTTTTAACATCTTTTCTCTCTACCCCCACCCCCCCTGTGCCTGATTCGGTTTCTGTTTCGTAAAATTGAAATATAATTCGGTAAAGTTTGGTGCTTGTAAGTATGTGGAACGTGGCCATAAATCAATGGCAGGCAAAAGGCGATGGACTGAAATTGATTTCGATTTTTTTTTGGGAGCATGCGTCAAGCAAAACAACGAAAAGTGTCGAAAATGTCTGTCGAATTGATTGTACAACTGCCGACCGGAACAGATCAGAAATGGTGCCATTCAATCATCGATAACAATATGCTAACAAAGTCGAGTAGAGTACGAGAGAGAGTTCCCCATTGGAAATCAAGTATTATTAGTGGCCAGGCAACGTGTGCAGTCATTTTTTTGAAGGTATCATTTTTGGGTTAAAATACACTTAATTGTTGTTCTGTTAATGATAATTCTATAATAAATCTAAAGTTGGTAGACTTTTCCAAAAGATCATACAATTATTTAAAAAAGATCTATTTAAAAAGATCTATGTAAGTGAAAACGAGAAGGCAAAGCTAACTTCGACTGTGCCGAAATTTTAATACACTTGAAAAACTTTACTCCAACTGATTTAACTGGAAAAATATATATAGGATATAGATATCAAACATTTAAAAATTTTAAATCATTGATAATAAAAATTTGATACCATAAAAAAAAACTTTTCTTAGTAAAACACATTTTCCGACCGATCGGTCCTATGGCAGCTATATGCTATAGTCATCCGATTTTGATAATTTTTTTCAAAATTATGGGAAAGCATATAAAACTAATATATACCAATATTGGGGAAGCTACGATAAAAAACAAAAAAGTTTTTCTCACTAGAAGTAGTTTTTCACCGACCGTTTCTATGGGAGCTATATAATACAGTCCTCCGATTTTGATAAATTTTTCCTGTATTATATGAAAGCATATAAAACTAACATATACCAAAATAAGTGACGCTACGATGAAAAACAAAAAAGTTTTTCTCACTAGAACTAGTTTTTTGACCGACCGTTTCTATGGCAGCTATATGATATAGTCATCCGATCCGGCCGGTTCCGACATATTAGTTGCGTGCAGTAAAAAGAAGACTCTGTGCAAAATTTAAGCTTGATAGCTTTAAAACTGAGGGAGTAGTTCGCGTAGAAACAGACAGACAGACGGACGGACGGACAGACGGACAGACGGAATTGAACTCGGCTCGTCGTCCTGATCAAGAATATATATAGTTTATGTGGTCGGAAATGAATATTTCTATGCGTTACAAACTTCTGGGCAAAATTAATATACACTTTTTAAGTGTATAATAAATTGTTGTGAAAAGAACCCTGAATTAATGTTTGTGCTTTTCAAAGTATAACTAGATGAGACATTTCATATGTAATGCAAATGGACATGGACCGATTGAAATATTATTTTATATATTTAGTCCAAAATCAGCAGCAAAATTTTTCGGCCGCGCTCCGGAAACCGTCTTGTCAATTAAAAGACATGCCAATGGAATCGCCAGCAGCACCATTGAACTAAATACAACACACAAACACATATCCAGACGATTTTATTGCCATAACAAAAGAAGCTCAAGTTAAGAATACACTAAATGCTCTAAACTCATTCCACAGAGACTTAAAATTCTCAATTGAGTTAGAAGCAGATGGGAGACTACCTTACTTGGATTACACAATAAATAAATATGGAAACACTCTATTAAAAGGTACAAAAAGCCAAAAGCTTCTGGACGAATCATTAACTATTTTTTTAAACACCCCAAAAACATGATTATTAATACAGCATTTGGCTGTATTTAAAGGATGCTAAAAATCAAACGGGGAACACAAACCAAATACACACAGATCATTGACGTACTTTCCAAAACTCTCAGAGCGTTTTGCAACATCAAATTGTTTCAAGAAAAAAAATATACCAATAGCCCACAATCCACAAACACAATGAAGAACTATAGAAGAACGAATAGAACGTTGAATAGAAGTATTTAAAATTTTGTATAATGGATTAAAGGGAATGAAAGGGGAATGTCCAAGCTATAATACTAATGCAAAACAAAAAAATCGAAAAAAAATATTTTCAATATTTTAAACAATATTACCAATGTGATATTAAGCATTATAATTTTGTAAATTAATCAATGAATTTAAGAATTAAAAATATGTACATATGGGCATTTCCACAAATAGGTCTTCCAGAAGCCAATTTCTATATAACACAGAGGCTATAATGGGTGACTATTTGATTATTAAAATCAATACTATTAAATGTCATTTCAAATGCAAACAAAGTTTTGGAAGTTGATCTTTATGGTGAGGTATGTCCTTTGCCAAAATACTTTCAGCTTTTTGTACAAAAAAGTACGTGAACGAAAAAACATTTGTTTGAATTCAGATAAAGATAATTTATAAGCCTGTTTCGGTTTTTCACTTTCGACATAATTTGTCGAATTCGAATGAGGTACATGTGTTGTTGTGTAAAATTGATTGGGTAAATCGTCTTGATGCATTAGAAGTCGAGTTTGCCGCGTTAGAAGCAATTCAAAATTATTCTTTATACACCACCTCTTTTTATTAACATATTCCATAGTAAATTGGTCTTAAGAACCATTATACTTTTAATTGTAGTTAGAAACTTTGTTGTAGTTATTACATCCAAACTAATTTGTACGAAGTTAAAATAAATAATATTCGGAAAATCGGTATAAGTTCACAATTATAATTTAATTTTAAAATTTTCGAGCTCTTTGAATATCTTCGATAAGCATTGTTGTGGTTCCCCTTCCACTGCTGACAATCTGTTGATTAACATAAATTCTTTTGAGATTTTTTCAGCATTTGTGCATTTTGTTAACGCTGCTTTGAAAATTGATTTGAAATGCCATTTGGTTTGTTCAAGTTCTGTCTCATCAAAGTCCACCCTAAGCTTGATGTTTGCATATTTCAGGCATTTGCATAAACTTTATATACTAAGCTTATAGTTACAGGTTATAAATCCCGTTCTCCCCCGACCACCACCTCACCCACATCAGCATACTCGTAAACATAAAACTTGTTAAAGTCGCTGAACCACAAACCGTGCACTATTTTATGGCTGTCTTCGCCCTGGGCTAAGCGCTGGCCATCATTTTTGCCGTATTTTGCACTATTAACATGAGCCGTAAAAAACAAAACAAAATTTCAACATGTGACAAGATGCAGATACAACTATCGGCAACTCACGGATCCATCTGCTGTTGGGGGTGTTTGGTGTCTCTCCACTTGTCATTTGCCACTTGCGTATTTAATTAAGTTTCCGCCGCGCTGCACACGAAAAGGACTGAAAAGACGTTATTAATTAAATTCCTTTATGCACAGGTTAAGTCGCTGAGCGAAACTTTGTGTCCACAATTGGAATATTAACGAGCCAACTAATGAGAGTTTACAAAGCAGGCGAATCAACAAATCGAAACATTTATTAAATGTTTGCGGTTGCGATTCAGATTGTGAGATCAAAGCAAGCTTAAATCGGCTCTACTTTTTGACTGGCTGGCAAAATCCCTCAAAGCTGAAGCATTCCGGACATGGGTGACCCTAATAAGCAGGGACAAGGCAAGTCTATTCTATAAATTCGAGTTCAAAGGCAACAATTGAGACATGATGGGTATATTAAATATTAAAGTCGACTGCTGAAATCAACTTGCAGTCGATTCACAGATCAGAAAAATAAAAAAAAGGAGAGAAAAAACGAGGGTCGAGTGCCAGCGGGCAGAATGTGCAAATCCCGAAATGCAGCACCAGCTGTTGCTGCCGCCCGCCATTCTTGCGCCAGTTTGCCCCCACCCAATCCCAATCGCTTGGCATTTACATTTAAGCTGATAAGGAAAGTGCCTGCCCCCCACCTGAGCGTTAAATCTTGGCGTTGGCTCAGGATGGTACCAAAAAAACAAAATATTGTTTGTTGAAACTGTCGCAGGTTTATGAAATCGCGTGAGCGGGCGAAATTTACATTTGACGCACGCACTTTACATTATTAATGCCTTAAGCCGAAGGCGGCACAAAAAATTAGATGCCTATCGGTGTGCGTGTGTATGAGCGCAAGTGCGAGAGTGTGTGTCATTTGGCAAATGTATCGAATTTCGTTTTTGTGTTTGCATTTTTACGCTTCGCTGGGAATTTTCCAATTTTTGCTGCTAATATTTATTAATCAAGTAATAGCTGCACACACACACACACACACACACAAACCACTTGTGTGTTTGATATTGGCACAAAAATTTGATTGGAAATTTATAAGCTAAACTTTTATCAACGTATTTACCTTCATTTGCGAAAAAAAATAAAAGTCAAATATTTTTTATTCTCTTTTTAACCAAAAAATTGTTACACTCTTTAAAAACCAATCACTTAAAAATATTTTCTATGAATTTTTATATTTTTTTGCACTTGCATAGAAATATTCATTTTTGACTCCATAAAATGTATTCTATTAATTCTTGAAGAGGAGGACAAGGTGAGTCTTTTGTGCTTTGTCGTTCGTTTGCACAGAGGCTTCATTTTATAGCTCCCTGATCGGATGACTGTATTTTATAGCAGCCAAAGAAACAAAACGAACGAATATATTTCTAAGACTAACATCTATATCATATATTTTAATATCCCAACGGAAAGATCGGTTGAATCTAGCATTTGGCTTAGCCGAAGTTAGCTTTCCTTCTCGTTTAAGCTTATTCTTTGCCTATAAATCTTATATTTTAGGCCCTATGCTTTAATAGTTTAAAAAGAATTATCCCTAATTATATTCTTGATCAGCATGACAAGCTGAGTTGTCCGCCCTAAAGTCCTCCTTCGCTTTTTATGGTATCTCCTTCTTCAGTTTCAAAGCTATCTGGACGAAACTTGGCACTCCTGTTTCTTTCCTATATGTCAGAAGCAGCCGAATCCAAACGCTAGATCAATGACCTGTATAAGATAAACGCCACACCGTTCGGACTGACTGTTGATTACAAAGAGCAGAGTTATTAAGAAAATATTCAACGTTGCGTTTCATGTGTATCCTACGCTTAACAAAAAATTGTTTTAAAAGTAGATGCAACTGAAAACTGAAAATGCTTTAAATTTCATAATGTGAGCAATATTCTTATTAACAAGACTTCTCTTGCTGTATTAAGAAACAAAATAACATAAAAATAAAATAAAACATAATAAATAATAAAAAAAATATATAAAAAAAAAAATAAAAATGAATTTTTATCACTCATACGCAATGTTGTCAAATACAAAATAAATTTTATTTTGCATCAGAATACAGTTGATTTAAAAATCGATTCAAAATTAAGATTCAATAGAATAAGCCAAAAATCGGTAACTTGTTCTATAATTTCACAATTTAATCGGGCTTACATGTCGTATGAATAATTTGCAAAACAATTTAAAATAGCAATACCAATGAAAATTTTCACAATGGAAAAGCTAAAGACGGTTCTCAACGGCTAATCTTAAAGTCCGTTGTAAAAATAGCACTGGTCGACAAAGAAATTCCCATTTTAAATAACCCCACCTTTTTTAGTGTATTTTGGAACGCTGATATAGGTTCACATAAGTTGTCATAACATCTGAACCAATAATCCGATTAACGTTTTCTATCTTTCAAATGAAAAATATAAAGTGTATTGTGTATTCTTTATACATTACAATTTTATGGGACATATAGTTAAAGTTGAAATACCGCAAAAAACAATTTTATTTTCATCAACAAAAAAATAAAAATCCAAGATTAAGCTGGGTATTGAGGGCGTTTGAATTTTCCTCGAATTTTCCTATATTTAGTAAGCAATTCAAACCCGCAGGCCATTTATGAAGTCCCATTATTATTTTTGGTTTTAACTTCTGCAATCAAAGCAACTTTTTTCCACGTAGATAACATTTTCGACAATTTTAGTTTGGCGCAAAAACTTCATGTTGTCAATTGACACAAGTAATCAATAACTGCACAATAATTCTTCAAGAAATATCAGCTATTTAATACAATCCACAAAATCTAATGATATGGTAAATCTGGAAAATGCTTGTGTGTATTACTTGGCCCTCAAAGAACTCAACAGAGGAATGACGCAAGAAATAATTCCTCAAGCTATTTATATAAATATGCGATTTGACAGCTCAAGGAAAATCTGAACGCCCTCAGTACCTAGCTTTAAAATTGATATTTTGGCTTATTTAAAAATTTTAAAAATTAATTTTATGTTTGATTATTATATTTTCGCATATATTTTTTACATTTTAAGCTATAACCCAACTATATTGGCCAAAAATTGTGGGTGATATAAGCAAATCATTAAAAATACACATATTCTCAAAATACTCAAATTAATTGTAATATTCGTTAATGAACCTAAAAAACTCGATATACTCACGTAAAACAAGTACAGAATCATTAAAAATCATTTTTATTTTTACTTTGGTACTTCACTTTTGATGTTTCTGTTTTAAGAAACCAACAGTAATCTACCATTAATTTGAATCAAACCTTGGTTCACAGCGTTTTAGATCGTTAAAGAAAGTGGCCGCTTTTTTCGATAAATTTAAGGAAATCTGTTGAATTTGAGAGCTGTTCGTTTTTAATCTATTTGATGCGTCAATCGCTCATGGTCAGGTTTGAGGGACCAAAAAACTGGATTGGTTTCTACGGAGTTCGGTTTGAGACCGGTTTGCAGCCTTGGATATAAAAAATATTTATCAGATCCGATTTTTGTAACGTATTGCTAATTGAAAGCCATGTATAACCTTCTCAAAGCACCTCAGCATTTGTTTGATTCTTTAGTACAATTTTGGCGAAATGGTAAATGCAATACTACTTGGATGAAGTTTTAATCAACCATTTTTGCTTCTTCCACAGTTCTATTTCAGAGTATAAATACTACAATTTTTTTTCCTTTTTTATTTGTTGCACTCTCTCGCTGAATTTGAGTGACAACAACTAAAGTGGAAAATGTTCATCACAAAATAAATAGAAAAAAAAAATTTCCTCATTTTTTTGTGCATAGTAGCCTTTGCTGAGTTTTCAGCTGTCTGTCAAAGCATTGCCCTCGGGCAGGAATTGTTAGAAATCAGTTATACTACAAACTTTGTGCCGAGCACAACTCAACAATCTAATAAAGTGAGTTCCAAATTTTTAGAATATTTATTAAAAAAAAAAGTTTGTTAATTTTATAAATTTTTGTTTCCTTGTAGAAGCTGCCTTCAAACCAAACAACTGCTGCAAAAAAATCATTATCAGAAATCCATTACAAGCATGGATAAACAATTTCTAAACGTGTTCTACTGGTTCATAATTTATGGTAAGTTTGAGTCTTTGCAGTTTGTAGAATTTGCCATAAAAATAATTGTATTTCAGGCGTCTTAATGACGACTGAGGGACTGCGTATTAAACGCTCCAATAACCAGACTCGTACGCCTGATACCACCTTGATGACCATAAAGCCACTTCAAGCCCAAACAGAGGATCCACTGCAACTGCAGACGAACTGCAGCACCACTCAGCTGCCAAATAGCACACATTTAGCCAGTTCCGTAACGGTAAATGTGACCTCGAAAGCTGCCACTAATGAAACCGCCAATACAGCCAAGTTGGAGCTAATTGAGGATGCACATGTGCCACGTGCCAAACGCCGTTTGGCTTTAATGAATGAGGTGATAATGCCACATCAACCACGTCATCGTCGTCATCATGCCACGGGTACTTCTCCTTCAGCTGCTAATGTTCCTTCGCCTGCTGCACCGCCTTATGTCTACTACAACAAAATGATCTCACCCGATGGCAAACAGGAGGTTAAGGAATTCGAACTATTGGCGCCCAACATGATGATTGAAAGTGTACAGCAGGAGCTTAACTATGGTCCCGAAACAGTACCCCAGGATCTGGATGGTGTTTTACTCTTCAATTCCCCTGAGAATACTCCACATGCGGCTCCCGTCAAGCATCATCACAACAAGCACAAGGCTTTGGCATCTCTGCCACCCATGATCTATATGCTGCAACAAATGTTGCAGCCCAATATGGCCACACCAATTCTGGCTAATAAGGAACTACATCACAGCCGTTTAGATACACCGCTCTATCAGTTTCTGGACAACGCCGTGGATATGGCTTTACGTAACAATCATGAGGTTATCGAACATCTGCTGGGCGATCATTTGGAGCTGGAACACGACAACGAACTGGACAAGAAGAAGGAGAAGAGTGATCTAAACAAGGAAGAATTTTACAGTGTGTTGTCCGGTAAACCAAAAGCAATTATGGAAATCTCACCCACACGCAAGGAGGATGAACTTCTGGTTAGCTGTCCCATACATCATGAGCATCATGCGAATAAGAATGGCGATGAGATCGATAATGATGTGGTACTCGTTAATGAGTGTCACATTGTCTAGATAGAACTAGAGGGTGGGGAGAAACTAGGAATGTAGTTAGGGTAATTACCTAATTAGGTCAGTTAGTTTGTTTAGAAGAGCTAGCCAATTCAACAAAATTGTAGGTTTTTGTTTGTAGTTTTATTTTCATTATTTAAATCTTAGTTTTCAGGAAATTTGTTATTTTTCGTTTAGGTTTCGCTTTACTATTTGTATATTCAGAGTTTCGAATGCTAACAACAGTCTGTAAGTGCAGAATCAAAGCTTATCAAATCGGGGGGAAAAGTTAAAATAAAATATACGCTATGCATTCAAAAAATAATTTTTGAATTTTTTGCGTAAATAAAACATGGCATCAAACTACTACGTACCCGAAATTTGATAAAGTTCCTTTGGTGCCTCTTAATCAAGTGAATCGGACTGATCGTCAAAAGACTTGATTACTTAAGTAAACTAAGGGATTCTTTGCCTGGTTATTAAAGTATACTGTGATTATTTAGAGGCACAGTAATGAAAGCCAGAGGACTCTATGACAGCCTGGAGTTCAACGGATTAATGGACCATAATGTGACAGCCTGAGGATTCTGTTTTTATCTAAAAACCAAGTTTGAAAATACTTACATCTGCCTTAGGAAAGGGACTTAAGTTAGATTAGTTATGGTCGGTTGCTGAAGAGTTTGTCCCATTAAGGTGCTGCTGGCGGACGTTACTCCTGTCCGATTCTTTTATTGTATGAAAAAGTTTAGAGAGCATCTGTAAAGGCTAGGTCCAACCGGATGCCTTGATGAAACCAGAGATTTTCTTTTTTTTTAACGTCGCAAGTTATCAGATACCAGCACATGTGTTAAGCCGATGAATTATCATCTTCGTCAACTCGGAGCAGCACACGAACAGTGGCAGTGTTGGAAACATTTCACCTTTTATCGGTGAAGGGTCAGGGTTTCCCACCAACTCAAACCACTGTCACGCAGTATAACCTGCTGTAAAGTTTTGACAAAAATCATGGAGTCCAAAAGTAGACCACAAACACTCCGTCTGAATTATCTTAGGATGATTAAAGGGAGTCCTTTTTAAAAAATCATAGGCGAATAGAGGATTGCTCTTGAAGTCTGCGGATTATCCGAGTGAGCAGTCTTAAGGAGTCCCTGAGAAACCCTTTTTATACCATTGCAGAGGGTATATTAAAATTGTCACGATGTTTGTAACGCATAGAAGGAAGCATTTCCGACCACATAAAGTATATATATTCTTGATCAGCATGACGAGCTGAGTTCATTTCCGTCTGTCCGTCTGTTTCTGTGCTATCTCCTTCCTCAGTTTTAAAGCTATCTTGACCAAACTTTGCAAAATGTCTTGAAATACAAATACGCTGCACATTTGTCGGAATCGGCCGAATCGGATGACTATATCATATAGCTGCCATAGGAACGATTGGTTCAAAAACTTGTTCTAGTGAGAAAAACTTTTTTGTTTTCCATCGTAGCGTCACCAATCGTGGTATGTATTAATTTTATATGATTTCACACAATTCTGGAAAAATTTATCAAAATCGGATGACTATATCATATAGCTGCCATATAAACGATCGGACCTAAAACGAGTTCTATTGAGAAAAACTTTTTTGTTTTCCACCGTAGCGTCACCTATCGTGGTATATATTAGTTTTATATGCTTCCACACAATTCGTGAAAAATTTATCAAAATCGGATGACTATAGCATATAGCTGCCATAGGAACGATCGGTCTAAAAACTAGTTCTAAAGAGAAAAATTGTTTTGTTATCAATGGTAGCGCCTTTTCAAAACTGCAAGGGTATTTAAAACATCGGCGCAGCCGATGTTAGCCTTCTATTTTTTCATATGAGTTAAAAAGGCCTTTTTCTCCAGCGGATAAGCACCATTGAGACTATTTTAGAAGCTTGCCTAGGAGGGTATAGAAAGACCTAAAGGTGTACCCAGCGTACTCCGCTGGTTGGCTGGGTACCGGGTTTCACCCGAAATTGCTTGTATCAACTACTACTTGTTCCGATCGAAGACACTTGACCTGGCGAAGCTGCAGCTCTCATCTTATAAAGAAATCAAAATCAGTTTTTCGATATTTCTCCGTTGCTCAGTTCCAATTGATCTGATGCAGATTTGGTTTGTGGGTTATTTCTAGACAGTGGATTTTGCATATTTACTGATTGAATTTTATCCTAGTATGTAGACAGTGGCTAGAGGGCATGGTGGAATTATATAAGGTGAGGTCAGTAAAATAGGCTGCCTCTTTTTGGGGTGCCAGTCGAATGGTGAAAATCAGTCAGTAGCAAAGCAAATGTCAATTTCTGATGACTCTACCTTATATAATTTTACCATGGACCAGGGTAAATGGGTTTGTAAAGAACCCTTTTGTGATTGAGCAGGGCATTTTGTTTTTTCTGCCATTTCAACACATTCACCCGGGCTTACTAGGAATAAACTCCGCTGGCTAGTTATATCTATATCCATAACTTGAGTTGTCAGGCGAGTTGAAACAGAATTCCAAGAAGCAAACTTCCTCATGTAAATGCAGTTGAAAGATGCTGCAAAACGTAATGACTAACTATCGTCAAGCTGTATTTTCCTATTGTATTTACACAGAGCAACCTTGGATTTATCTATGCCTTGATACGCTCATCATTATTGGCAATTGTGTACAGGTAAGTGTTTGCACCTTAATGCGTTGAAGTCATTCAAGTAAAATCGCAACTTGAAGTTTTCCTTTCGTTTCTATTAAGAAAATCGATTTGCCGTTTTGCGCACCTTGAAACGCCCCGAGGCGTTGTTGGAATAAAATTGATATGCCGAGGGCAAAAGAGCTGCCATATGAGCAAACAAATCTAACTCACACACACACACACACACACAGAGTCGAAGGCAAAAGTTTTTCCGGCTGCTGCTGCTGCTGCTAAATGCTGCTAATTTCTTATACAATAAAACTAATGTAAATTGCCACTTGATGTTTAGATCAGTGTGCGTGTGCATCACATAGACATTAAATGGAGCACATAATGTGCTTAAAGTCAGCAAAAGAACTAAAGCAAATGCCAGGCGAGTGTCAGGGGTGCTTGGCAGCAGCATAAATACAAATTTGCACGTGTGTGTGTGTGTTTATATATATTGTAGTTGTGTTAGCCATTATATAAGCTCGAATGCTGAAAAGTGCAACGCAGCATTCGTAAATTGCGTAGCTACAGCTTCTTGGTCCTGTCCCTGGGGTGTTAACTGGAGTGTAAATGTGAATGTGCCACACCCACTGTTTATATATTTATTTACAAGTGTAAATAATAAATGCAGTTGACAGCTATTGGCATGGAGGAGAAAGCATTTCTTTTCAAGGCTCTCAACATTACAAGTGCATTAACTTTCTTGCCTTCAATTGACAGATAACTAAATTCTATTAGTTTCAAAAGTTTTCTCTCTCCCTCACAATTTGATTAAATTTCAGCGAGATAGACATTCAGTCAGTCGGACAGACAGACAGACAGCTTTTGTTAATCTCTTTGGTGGCTTTTAAAATTTATGGCTTCATTATGAGCAACAAACAAATAAACAACAACATCACAGAGCACGTTGCCAGGACATCAACTTGTTGTTGTCGTTGTAACTGTTATGGTTGTCATTTGGCAGCTTGTAATTATGTTTGCCACAAGTTGTTGCCAAAATAAAAAAAAGTTCTAATCTAGATTTCATAGTCAAAAACCATGACGGCAAACGACGGACAGAAAGAACTCTGGCATCAAATTCAATTGAACTGTTGAGTCAGCGTCGCCCAGGGTGAGTAAGTGGTTGGGGGTCTATTTTAAAGAGCCATTAAAGTTATTTGGTGGAATTGTATGAAACACTGAACTATTAAATGGGGGCCCTAACAACTGTGTGACAGCAGTATTATGCAAATTTTACCTGTGAAAATTTATAAACTGCACAAAATCAATAAACAGGCACATCAAAGCGGCTTAAATGCAACCAAAAAAGGGAAAATTCCAATTCAAATTTATGGTCCTCCGCACTATAGGTTTAAGTGTCATTTTTGTGTTCAAAATTTATCGAAAAAATTTTATTTAACATTCAACTGTTAAAAGGTTGCTGTTAAATTAACATTTCTGTTTATTTTGTGCACTTTTGAACAGTGTTTAAATTAGCTTTAGTGTACTGGACAGCACTGCATATGTGTGTGAGTTAATTGAGTCATGCCAGTTGCGGCTCTTGTTGTTTGCTCGTTTCCTAAGTCAAATTTATATTCAACGAACTAAAACCGCAACCGGCAACAAGAGTTTGTGAATGAGAGAGAGAATGCATCATCATGTTGCGTGCAAGTTTTACAAGTGAAAACTTTGCTGTCAGAGATACTTTATGTGCAAATTTTTGGTTAGGCAAGACACACACCACCCCCAGCCTCCTTCCTGACCATAACACTTGCATTCACACACACACACACACATTTCCTGCTTGGTCAGCCTTTTGCTGCTGCTGTTGCTGTTACTGCTGTCAGTTGGCAAGTCATTTGCATGCACATGCAGCACAAATACCAACAGGGCATGTTGCCTGACAAACAACAACAAAAACAACTACTTTAACAACAGCAAAAATGCCTTCAACTTGAAGCCTGTTAGCATATAAATCACATTGTAAAAGACAAATTGAAAGCTGTTCCTGCTTTTTGGATGCTGCGGGCTACTCCTACGCCTTCATTTCCAATACAATTAACACATACACCCACACACACACACACACACACACAGAATGCATTTTAAGTCTCCTGCATTGATCTATTCCAATAGCATACTTACAGGCTGTACCCGGATGAACTAAAATCAAGTCTAATGATTAAACCAAATGCCATGAATCACCACCGCTCAGAGAGCGAAAGCTGGGGGCATTGTCCATGTTGTTCCTAGATAATACAAATAATAAAGACAAGAGGCCTGAAGTCGACCGCTGTCTGTCTGTAAATTCAATTTTGTGCGCCCGTTACTAGTACAGTGGGTATAGGCTAAGTTAACTTATGTGTTTCTGTTAAGATTTAAATTGAATAAAATTGTTAGCTGGGTTAATATAGCCAACTGTCTGCTTGTTTATATGCCATCTCTTATCTTAATTTCCCATGCATGCTAACTAGTTCATAATCGAACCGCTCCGAAATCAGTTTCTTTGGTTCAAAACATATTTTAATTTTCTAATTTATACAAATTTGTCTTATCCCGTTTGTAAAATCATACATAAAATCAGTTCCAGTGAGATTCTGCTCTAATATGACTATGATTTTTGACTCTTGGTATACCTAGTTAACGATTCATCGATTCAAAAACTCTTAAATCAGTTCAGCCCAAATACACCATGTCAGCAAAGCAACTACATATATCAATCGAACATGAAAGGATCAAATGGGTTGTAGGGCTTAAAGACAGACTGAAATGAGAAGTCTATACGATAAAGCATTATTGGATTTAGTTAAAACTTATTTCTGGGAAATTTATTATAAGCCAGAAGTGTGGACGGAGCAATGTCTCAAAATGTTTCTGTTGCTCCAAAGCCGATGAGAACGCCTCAAAATTTCAAAAATTACTGCTCATATTACATTTCCTGTGACATTTCTATGAATATTTCTGCTTATTGCTGGCGATCTAAGTGATATATCCTCCTTATAAATAGCGTTTGGAGAACACTTTCAAACATGGTACAAAAGTGTGCACAGTTCGATTTAGTAAAGAAATTATGGCTGTTTAAATTGCCTTTTGTACGTCACTTAAATGACCACAATACACAATTTCTTTTTTTTTAGCGGTTTTTGCCGAGTAATCAAAAAATGGTTAAGGCATAAAAAAGAGAAGAATATTTAACAATTCTAAAAAAATGTTTTGGTCAGCTCCGTAGAGTGGTTCATTTGTCCCAAATGTTTCATTACATTTGCTCGTACGTTTCGTTACATTCGTTACATATGTTTCCTCTACTATAAAACAAGCAAACAGTGCCACGGTAAGAAATCTCGTCCACCTAATTAGGTGTCAATTACCCCTCACTGATTACACTATTTCCACTTTTTTAACAGTTATGGTGAGAGGGAGGGACTCGTACCTGTAGCTAGGGTAAGATAGTTGTGTAATTGGCAGATTACTAGTTCTTGAAATGGAGGATCGTGTATAACTCTTTAGGCTGTTTCGTAGTGCCTTTAAGAATCTACTCGAAGAGTCTTTACAATCGCACATTTCAAAGTTTCCTGACATTTGTTAAATTTCTTTAGATTATCTGTGCAGAAGATAACATACGTTCGACAAAATTAAATGCCCCGAAAAATCCAAATATTTATTGAATATTTTATATTTTCATAATTCAATTTGTCAAACCCTAAGCAAGACTGTAAGCTGCTTCTTTATTTTTTCTTGAAGCTTACCAATAAATTTCAAAAATATTGAGGGGCCACAGTTTTGATAGAGCCGCCTCGATTTCGTTCGTAAGTTACCAAATTCAACGTGCAAAATATCTTGAACGGCGATATATTTTGAACCAACTTTTTACAGCTTCAAGAGCAAGTGGATACAAAATGTTTCTCTAACAGTTGGCATAAGTTGGGAGCCTCATAGCTTAGTTTATAGCTTTTTTTTTAAAAATCAAAGTAGGTGAACATTTATGCTTATTTTGGGACTTAACCTATTTCATCTATATTTTGTCGATTAAGTTGGGGGAACTTTAAAAATTAAGTCCTGATGGACCTTTATTTGCAAATGCCCATAAGTAACCTGAACTAAAAATTTATTCAAGTTATAAATCAAAGAGCCTAATCAAGTATCATTTCGTAAATCAAATCGTGATATACTTGAACGATCAGGTAGATCGAATGAGTCAGAACGATTTGCTTGGACACGATAAGTTGATTTATTTCGAAGGAATCAAGTGTGGACGAGTGTTGAGCTACTTGCATTGAAATATTTTCTGAGCTGATTTATTTGAATGGATTTTTTTTTTTTGAAGGTGGATTTTAATGGCAATTTGTATATGCTCGTGTAAGGCTTTATTATGAAATACATTGGCTTTTAAAGTATTTCAGCAAGCACTCTCGAATTTACAATGAAAATCCTTGAAACCTACTTTTGTTTTCTAATCGGGAAATGTGTTTTTACCTCAGGAAACATTTCAAATGAGAGCTTGATGAATAATAGTGAATAGTTGACTTGTCGATTTACTTGAAAACACTTACAAGAACCATAATATTTTAAAAACAATATGAAAATACAAGAATTATTCTACTTAATTTCTGACTTGTAAACTCTTTCACAATTATCACAGCATTTCTTTTATTAAACAGTACATACTGTACCATCCGGGTGACAATAATTTCATTGACTGGCTTACTTGACTCTCGGCCGAGACCGAGAAACACAATGGCAAACATTTAAATGCAAATAAACTAAAGTTGACTTCAAGCTGAAAGATAAGCTGTGCCGTCAGTGCGGCCAAGTGTGAAACCATCAATTGGCTTATTAGAAATCATGATTATTACCAAGTACTAAGCAGTTTCCCCCGCCCCTGAGAATTTAACGCTTGAGTAATAAATCTCTTTAACCCTAGTCTCAGGTGTGCTAATTGCCTTTTAATTGTCGCCAACCAGGTGAACAAATTGAATATCCTTTGGATGTTCAACAAATCCCTTATTAGTGGAACAAATCCCTACATAAAAAAAAATGGAAAACTATTTTACCACCAAATTGATGTCAGAGCTAGTTAAAGCCTTCTTGATAAACTCAATGAAAAAATATGTCAAATTGTTGCCCAGACAACGAACTGGAAAGGAGCTTAAGCTTCTCCCGGTGCAGGTGGTGGCCTCGCTGGGCAACCGCAGGCATGTCCAGAACTTGGCTCGTAACTTTTCTCGCGCGCGCTGCTCTAAGTGCATTTTAATTTGTCTTTCATAAAGATGCTGGCCATTCTTTTACATCAACGTTGTCGTCTTTTGCCATCGTCGCTGTCGCCTGTCACTGCGGCAAATTACAACAAATTTAATTTCTAAGCTCCAACGTTTTACGGCTGGGCTGCTTCTTGCATGGGACAGGTGATTATGCATATTTTAAATGGTCAGGCAGGCAATCAGCTTCATTTTGTGGCCTTGCCAGGGCCAAATGCAATTCATGTCACAATTTAAACGAAATACTCACAGAAATAAATTCATTACATTTTGCTATTGAGCAATTTTTGATTGAATTTTTGACTTTGACATGTCCATTGATTAATCATCATGAGGCCCCAAGCTTAATTGAAAAACTGTCAGAATTTGTGCACGTTCCATGCAATAATTCCGAATTTTTTCCCGCTTTCAAACTGTGAACGAAACATATTTGGACAATTTAATTCCCCATTTTTTTTCGGTAGTTTTAATTTTGTTTATTTTTTTTGTTCTTTTCGATTTTTTTAAAAGCGTGCCAATTATGCTAGGAAGAGAGGAAAAAAGATGTTGGCGGAGGCCACAGCCAGTGGAAATGCATAATTATGAATTAGTTATTGCTCATTAGCTTAAAGAGAGCAACGAGAGCACAGAAAATGTCTGACAATGAACTCAATTATACACAGTGAGTGCCAAAAATAAGCTGACAGGGGAGTTTTCTTTAAAATAAATGCTTTTTAAACTGACATAAACGAAGTGAGGTTCACTTATGTTCAACTAGATTCAAAGTTTTGTCTGCTTTTAACCAAAGTACTTACTTTAAGGACAAAAAAGGGGGTAATGGGTTGAATTGTGGGTCAGTGAACGACTTACTCATTTTGTTAAATCTTATAAAAATCTTTTAAAAAAATGGAACCCTTATTGAATACAAATACTAATGGAAAACCGTTGGAGAATTTGTTATTAACAGAAAATTAATATATTAAATAGTTGCTTTGAATAAAGTCACTCCAAATATTAAAATGGGTTTTATTAGACAACTCGAGTTAAGAAAGTTTTTCTGTGCTCGTTAAATGAATGATTTCGTTGAACAATCATTGGGAGTAATCAGAGCTGCCTTCAGATGGGATGGATACATTTCTTTGGATTAAGAATAATAACAAAGACCCATTCCCACTTTTGGTTAATTAAAGTCTTTCAGAAAAAACAAAAAAAATAATAATAATATGTAGTGTAAACTTTTCGTGGTTGAGTTGAATTGTGCTCATTTCAAGCACTTTTATTAAATTTATACTTTGAGAAAATTTTGTGCTTATTTTCTAAACATGTTATATATTAGCACAACCAAAATTATCGCTTATCAAACACAGAATGAAAAATTGAACTGTGTGGCTATAGTTATGCACCAAGTCGCAGTCGAAGAAGCAGCAAAAAATGATTTCTGAGAAAAAGCGAGCAGCAGCTGCAGTCGTCGTTTCCAAATTTTTGCTTTTGATTTTCTGCTGCTTTTGGTGAGTATCATAAGTCGAAGCAGCAGCACGTGTTCGACTTTTGCAAGTAGACGGCAGCTCAGTCGCCACAGAGGTTGCTGGCGAATGTTTTCTGATTTTGCTGTTTGGTTTTTTCCGCACTTTTGTATACGTTATGACCTGCGCAAATTATTAGACAATAAAATAAAAATTAAATCAAAATATCAAAATCAAATTAAAATTTTTCAAATCAAAAGAAATTATAAGAAAATTTAAAAATCATTATATGACAATTTTTTTCGATAGAAATATTAAAATGTAGCCACTTTTAATAAAAACTGCCATAATGCAATGGTTCACCTTGAAATATTTTTATTGCTTTTTTTACAAGGGGCTAAAAACAAAGCAATTATTTTCAATAAACTCCCAAAAAGACCTATAACACAATTTTCGTCTTCAGATTTGTTTTTAATGGACTTCTTTATCCACTTTAAATTTAGGCTATACAATGTGTCGATATTCCTGTAAAAATTATTAAAAATCAAACAGCAAAATCAGTCTGATTTCGTTGATTTGCAAAAGTCATTTTGAACAGTCGCAAGCAGTTGAAGCTGTGAAAAGTCAAAATTTTGCGACTTTTGCTACTACGACTGAAGCAATTTAAACACTGTTTTTGATTCCCTTTTTATTTCAAATCACAAATTGTTACTCTTCCCTCTCTGACTAATCGTACTATGAAAAAATGGGATGCGGCTATAGTTATGCACCAGAGTTTAGTGCTTATTAATGCTCAGGCTGTATAAGCTGCGTTTCAAAACTAAACAACACCCAAAAAATTATTACTTTATTTATATTTCACAAACTACTCAATGAAAATTCCAAATTAGATATGGCAACCATAGATTTGCGCATTGTTAGTAAAGGCTGACTTTTCGTCAGCTATGTTGGTAGCTTAGACACCGTATTTGAGCACGATATGCTTGAAAATAAAGTAAGATCTAAATATTGAAATTAAAAATATTTAGTCTAAGTCTGTAGAACGATCTCCCGTTAAAAATTGTGAGCCAATGACCAGTTTCCGAACTTCGAGGGAGATTTTCAAAGTCGTGATAGCATGTTTTTTATTAGGCTTATTTTTTTGGTTCAATAAGTCCCGTCTCTAAAGCTAGATGTCAAAAGCTAGATGTCAGGAAGCTGAAGGCTCTTTTGCCAACTTGCTGGATGGCGATGACAAAAACAATTCCGCCTCAGGAGAAGAAGCTTTCTCTTTTAAATCGATGGTATAATGATAGACCCAGCGGACCAAGCTGAAGTCTTGCTAGCCATTAATAGGCTAAAAAGCTGCCTGCGGAATTGTTTAGGACTGGCGGGGAGTTGGTAAGATGCATGCACGAACTTCTTTGTCAAATATGGCCGGACATATGGAATCTACACATTTTTATTCAGATTTTAAACAAACTTAAAAATCAAAGCTTGAAAGATAAAATTTTCCTACAAATTTTTCAAACATCCAAAATACTGTCTTAGCTGAAGCTCCTACCGTTTTTGGCTGTGCGTTGATGTAGAACCGAAAATCAGTCAGTCAAAACAAATTCAATTTAAGCTGGAGTCAAAAATTCTTGGAACAAGCTAAAATTAAATCTAAATCTATGAGCTAATAGCAGATAATTTAATTACTAGCCTCTCTCACAAAGGGAGCATGTTATAACCGGCTTAAAACTAAACTGAAAAATGAAAATGAAACCTACTGCCCAGTTGGACCCTACTCAGCAGTTGTTTGTGCACATTATTTATGGAGCTATGCATGGCTGGTGCTCAACACATTCATTTCATTTTATGCACAACAGATTTTTGTAACAAAATTTGCTGGCTTTTGTTTGCATTGTTGTTATTGTATTTGGCATTTTCTTAGGTTTATTGTTAACACATTTGGTTTTAGAGAGAGAGAGAGAAAGGGAAGGCTTGGCTTTTGTGAAAAATGCCAACGCATAGATTTGGCCGGAAACAGAGATTTGCATATATTGTGCATTGCAATGCGCTTTTGGGCTTGTAAAAGTAAAATTCCGCCAAGTAGCTGGGGCCTATCCCAACAAAATTCAACTGATAACAGCACCGCAGGCTATCTAAGAGCATCAAAGTGGCTTTCTCTTCTTTCTTTGGCTAAGAGCAAAACTCTCCAAACTCACGAATAAATTCGAAAACCCATGCAGGCAGCGGCTTCATTTACGACGCCAAGACTTCGGGTATGTAGGAGCCGAGGGATTTACTGGCTGTGACGTAGTCGAAGTTGACGCCGACGCTGACGTTGACTGTGGCAGCAATGTTTTTGGTTAGCTGCCGACGCTTGCTGCTGATAAACACTTTTCGTTTATCATCAGTTTGTCGATGGCACAGCGCGCAACTGGACGTTCTTTCGCTTATACCCCCAAAAAAAAAATAAAAGAAACTTTCACGCGTGGCCCAACCACTCAGCAGCTCACTTAGCTCTGGCCGAGTGTTAAAGTGTGAGCGTGTGTGTGTGCGTGTGTGTGTGAGCCCGAACTTTAAGCATTCGAGTGATGAATGAGCTTGGTGCAACATTTTGGCGGCATTTCAATTTAAAAAGTTAAACAAAAAATCAAGTGCTTGGACAGCTCAAAAAAAAAAAATACAAAATAAAAACAATATTTTCCGTCGATGGCAGGCCACCAACAGCAGCTTAAAATCAACAAGCAAATGTAAGTAGATGCAATGAAAATGTAATAAGCAAATTCCTTGGGTTCAAAAGTTGCAAAATTATGTTAATGCCAAACATTTACCTTTTATGCATGTAAACAATTTTTTTTTTGCGCCATTATGCGCCATCAAATATGCAAAGATATGTTGAAGCCGGAGCTACTTCTAGACAGACTTCACTCACCTGAATGTTAAGATTTTTTTGGGTAACAACCCAAAGCTCCCAGCTCTCGTGTGTCAGCTGCAGGCGCTGAGCAGCAAATCAGTTTTGGCAGTTTGTCTTAGGCAAGCCGGGGCCCCAGTCAAAGTTTTCGTTGATGTAATTGTGTTTGCTTGGGCTGTCTCTTTAATTAAATTTAAGAGTTTTCGAGTTTTGCATTCAATTCACGCGCCAAAACTTGGCTCAAACACATGCACGACACGAAACTTACATATATGCATGGCCAAAAAAATGTACCACGTTTTTATTGTAAGACCAAAATCCCCGGCTTGCTTTTAGTAGACAAAATATGCGCCCCCGGGCGTTAAGTTTCATTCTAGCTGGGGCGACATTTGTTACTTTTATTTACGCACGCAGCAGCCGCCAGCAAACAAGATTAACGTCCCGAACCCAGCGCCAAGTAGTGAGCATCATAAAACTTATGCCAGCCGAAGGAAAGTCAACGACGCACACACGCCGGAGGTGCTTTCATTCATCATCAAGTGGCGCTGCCCGTTGCCCGCATTTTCTTTCCCTTTTTTTGCCCAAAAAAAATAAAACACGAGATTTTCAGAAACGTGCAACTTTTCGCATATTATGCGAACAATGTTTGGAAAACTTTCGTTTGCCGGGGTCCCGACTCCAAATGTAATGCACAGGGGCCCGCCAACCCCCCCGGGTGACGGTAGTAAAATTTTGGGTTTAAAATTTTTATTGCCTACATTTGGGCGTTGCCTAGCAGCAGCCGCATCTAAGAGATGTGTGTGTGTGTGGGAGAGTGTGCAGTGACTCATTAAACTCTTACAGGCATCAAAAGCGGCTAACGTGATGCGGCATAAATTAAACAATTGCCCATATGCTTGTTCTAGCCTCGTGGGTAATTAACAGCAGCAAAATCAAAATATTAAGCATACGCCGGGTTGTGTCAGCTAAACTTAAAATTTATAATTTATTTATAATTTTTCAACAATTCCAGCAGAGTCTTAAAATTCTTAAGCTCTAGCAGATTTCAAGCCTAAAAGCAAGAATTTATCGAAAAATGCAATCATAACTAAATTTATAAAATTTAAACTTATTTTTTTGGAAGCAACTCTTTTAATACCCAAGTTAAGCCAATCTGAGATATAAAGCCATCAAATTGCCTTGAGAAATGTATTTAATTTTTCCCAAATTATTATTAACAATATGTTTAGTGATTTTATGTGATATGTATCAAAGTGCATTCAATTTTATTTATTATTTACTTAGCCTTATTTTGAATAAGCATACTTTGCTGTGTTCTTATGTATAAGACAGTTTCAAAATAATAACATTGTCTAAAACATATCAGCGGGTTTTCATACAAGAAAATAAATATATTTTAGCCAAGAAAATAAATTAATCCCAAATTTTATCATCATGGAAAATACAATTTTTTTATAAAACTAAAAAACAATTTCAGGATATTTCTCTTCTAGAAGTTAGGCCCTAAAACAACATTATAACTATTTTTTTTTTTTTTTTATTAGTTCAGAAATTTTTTTTTGTTATGGTTATGGTAAGAAAATAATGTGTGTTGCTACTATAACTAGAAAAACATTTTCTATTTTTTTTTTTTCTTGAAAAAACAAGAAACAAAATTAATTTACATGACCAATAATAATTTCTGCTTGTATTCAAATCAGTATTGTCAATTTAGCTTTTACACAAGCAGATTTGACTTTATTCAAAGGTCAGAAGCCACATAAACTTTCATTCTTACTATTTGTAAATTTGAATTCTTTTTTTTTAACCTATTTGAAACGTATACCACAACTTGCAAAAACAAACCAATAATAAAAATTTGGATGTCCAATAGAAAATATCAGAGTTACACATCAAAAAATCGAGAAGCATGCTAGCATAACTATATATTCCTATTTTATTTTATCTTAAATAAAGAAAATATTATTTTCTAAATGCTTGAAAATAATATTGAAGACAAATGACTAAATTTTAGGCCTGCCCTTTCGGCATTTATGAAATTTTGTTTTAAATTGTTTTGCCCAATAGTTCCTACACATTCAAAAAATTAAACTTAGTATTTTTAGATATTTCAGATTCTCTATTTTAATTTTCAACGTGAATTAAAAAAAATGGAAGCTTCTTCGGCAATCTTCGTTGTGTTAACTTCTAAGCTGTATTAATTTTTTTTTTTTAAATACGCAAAATGCAGAAAGTTCAGTAACCGTACGAAAATCAGTCAATCAATCAATTGATATTAAAATATAGGGTGATTTTTTAGGCGTCGTTTTTTTTAAACCGAATAAAACAATCAATTAGCATTTGCATTGAATATATATATGATATTAAAATTTTTATTGAAATCGATAAATTGGCCTATGGCATTTACGTTTTAAAAATAACTTCATTAAAATGTTGTCCACGGCTCCATTCCAAATGGTTCATTCGGAAGGTCCAATTTTGCTGAACAAAATTTTCATGGAGCTGTTCTAAGGCCCATTCACCAAAAATTAGACGTTGTGATAGGTCATTCGACTTCAATTCTTGCAGAAGTTGAATTTTATAGGCTTTCTAACCCAAATTGACACGTAAAATTGTTCATTTGGTTGAGTAAAATATAACCAATTGCTGAGAAAGGCGACGAATTGGCATTTCACTTTTCACAGAGCACTTATTTTGATAATAAATTTCCACAATTTGCTCTCGTTGCTCGTTTGTAAGTCTTTCCTTGATGAAATGACAGAGTATACTGAAAACATTTCACTTTGACAGATGACGTTTGGACGCCATTACCAATCAGTGCTGCCACCTGAAAAACTTAACTCTTAAAAAGTCACCCTTTACTTCTACAAAAATAACTAATATTTACAGATTATCCTTTGGTTTAATAACTGATCAAATTGGCTTCTGATATTATAATTATCAGCATTTCAAAAATATATTTTTGTTGTATAAATAATAAAAAATCTCTAGACAAGCTCAAGTTTTGAAAAAATACTCATACAACATTTTTTTTAACAAAATCTATAGTACATTTCAATTGTTGTCAAATTTTTAAATTTCAAATGGCAATAATATTTAACATGGGGATTCCTTCTGTGTTAGGCACCACACTTAACTTTGACAGGTACAGAGTAAATTACCTTCTGACTTGACTGACTTTTCTTCTGGTTTTTTTATTGGCCTTTTAAGTCAATGTTCTGAATCGAATTTAAAATCAAATGAACGTCTACTATTCATAAACGCAACAAATATATGAGAGAGTAGGCAACACTGCGTATGAGTGATTTTAAAATCTTTAAAGCCTCTTCGCGAAAGTTATATATTTTTACTTTTGTTTCTTTTATGGCAAATTGTCATATTGTGTGAGTCCGCCTTAAAAAACAAAGGAAGGCAATTGACTGCATTGCAACTATCAAAGCTTCAGCGTAAGTCAAATTTTTCAGAGTGGTCAATATGACTTTGTAATCAGTTCGCGTCACCCCTAAATGTGTATCCCCTGTATGTGTATCCACCATTACATCAGAATTGTTATAAGCCTGGCCTGTACATTTCATTATATTTAAGCCATCAGGTCAAGCATTCCTAAAATTATGCTTGAAATTCCTTCTCCAGTTTTATCGTAACTTTCAATCAAATATATAATTGATTCGAAAACTTGACCTTCTTAATTTTCAATTACTATATTCATACCTAAAACACCGCCCTCCACTTCACTACGCCACTGGGCTTGACCCATGCTGTAAGTATGCTTTTAATATGTGAACCTTCAGTGCTCCGTTTGGCTTGGCTTTATCTCCGTAACCGTAGCCGTTTTATAATTTCAAATTATGATTGCCAGTCAACATTTTAACTGCAGTTAAATGTCATCAAATTTCTGTGTCTTTTTATAGAAATTTTTTCTTCTCCAAGTTTTCCTTTGATGTGTTCCGAGAACTTAATATTTTCGGACACTGTGACGCTTAGATATTTCTCTAGCGCTTTACTATTTATGAGCGAACTTTCCTTTATTCTTTGCCTACTGCTTCGTGTGCCAATTGAATTTATCTCTTTCAAGCCATTGCTCACAATAGTTTCTTAAAACATTTTGCATATTTTGCTGCATTTGCGAACTTTCCGCTGGAATGCACAAATCATCAGAGTGCATCAGCGTTTTGACATTTTGGTTGCCAAAGGTAACACTGGTTAGGATTTTTGCTATATCATCGATATAAAACAGCCAACTGTTAAATTTGAAATTATTTATATTTGTGTCCCATTTATTTCATTCTTAATTTTGATATAAAAAAACAACACTTGGAAAATATTTATTATAATTTTAAACTGTGTGTGTGTGTGTACATGGGTCAACTTATAATCAGCTTAATATTAATTAATTTGCTCACTGTCAGAGACAGTGAAAAAACGCCCCCCGAGGGCAGAACACCAAAATCATTTTAAAATTTTCAATGTCAATTGGGGGCCACACGCCGAGTCCGAGTCCGAGTCCGGCTGTCTCTCTGTGACACATCTGTGCGTTTCACATTTCAACTGGCATATTTCATGCTCAAATTTAAAACGAACTACTATCATGTCACGGTCTGTCCCCCCCATCGAAAAAAAAAACTCCATTAACATTTCATTTGCGTGGGATCTCCATTCAAAAATGTTGAGCCACTTAAACTTTGGGCAAAATAAATTACAATAAAATTTCGGAAAATATGCGGCCGCAGCAGTAAAGTTTAATATTTCCTTTAAAGGAATTATTAAAAATTGTGTAATAAAAGCGAGAAGAGAGCAGCCCATTAACCTGAAAAGCAGCAGCGGCAACAGCAGCAGCAGCCGAAAATGTTTAGTCGTAAACATATTAAAAGCTACTTTGCATAAACTTTGCCCGTCAAGGACACATTTCCATTTGCGATTTATTGAAAAGGGAAAAAGCAAAGGCAGCAAACGGCAAGAAACCATAAAAAAAAGAAAGACGAAGAAAAAATCAACGAATGACGGGCACTCGACGGTACGCCGCTTCAGAGTCTTTATTAGCCAGGCCAGTCGAGCTGGTTAAAGGCTTCATTAAAAACACATTTTGTGCATAAACGTTGCACAGGAAAAAAAAATAAGAAAACGGAATGAAAACAAACTAAGAGAAATTATTTGCATTTGAAAAGCAGCTGTCAGTACAAAAGCAAAAAAAAAAAACAAAAGTGCCAGTAAATACGAGTACATATTTCTAGCTGTCAGGCCGATACGACAATGACATTATCTAGACTTATTTACAACAGGTCGAGTTAAGCCAATGATTAGATAATACTTGATATTCAAGCAAAATACGACTGCCTTGACGGGACTCTATGACCTCGGTCGGCAAAGTAATATTAGTTTGGTCACTTCAAGTTGAGATATTTTGCATTTTTTTCCTAGTAAAAAGAAGCTTAGCTTTGATAATTCTAAACCAGTTTTTTCAGGCTGGTTTATCAATTGATCATGCTGAAATAACAGCTGTGTTTTACAAAAAAAAATTCTTTAAGGGCCATTTTGTAAGTCCAGGTGCTTATTGAAAAAAATGTTGCCTAATTTTAGAAGGCTTTTGAAATTTCTTTGCTTGTGTCTACGACGCACGGGGGCGCTAGTGGAACAAAGTAGGTTGCATAAATCAAAAATTTCATGAGCGCCTACGAAATTTTGATTGAAATTTATAGAAAATCATTTAACGATTTCGAATTTGCAACCCTTAATAAAAGAAGATTTTTATTTTAGAAGATACAATCCCTCAAAAATTGACCTATTTTTAGTTCTAAAACAAAACAGACAATTATTAGGTAATTTAATCCGCTTTCAGGTAGAATTTCTCAAAAACTAGGTAACATATCGTCATAATTTTTTTCTTCTACTGATTGATGTATTCATTAAGTGTATATTCAAAAAAAAATACTTTTTGCTTTTTGTTCTCCAACTAAATCGCTTTTTAAAAATATATCTATTTTTCACTATTTGAAAAAGTTAAAAAAACTTTGATGGAAAATAAAAATAAAATATATATTTTCGTGTATTTGCCTTATTTTTGAAATAATTACGTTTTTTGATTAATCCTTTAAGTAGTTCAAAAAATTTCAGCTGCCTTTCGCTGCCTATTCGACTGCTAGAGGTAAAATAGGTAGAAAAGACATGTCAAAATAAGGGCCTCTTCAACATGTTGGCCCTAGAAATGGAGAAATATCGATAGTCGGCAAAATCGATAGTAAACGATAGTTTTTGAAAACCATCGATAGTTTTCGATAGTATGGTAACTCAAACGCTTTTGTTAAAAAATGCATAAATTTTAGATAATTTATTAAAAAACTAACTTAAAAATTGGCTTCCGTCACTTTTGGTTCAAACTTTGGCATTTATATTGGCTTGTGGGTTCCGATTAGATATATGTATTTAATAAATTAAAAAAGTATTTTGAAGAAACTCTGATGCTTGCATTCAAATAATTCTGGAAATCGTATTTTTGGAACCATAAAGTGGCCTAAGCGTCACCAAGCCGAAGCCTGTTTCAAAAAATAGCAGCCCAGCTCCCGCCTAACCGGCCGTGATGCTCAGCCACAAACGTGTGACACGAACACGCGTAGGAAAACACTAAATTATGACAAACTACGGGCTAAATACATTAAAAAAGAGGTTTTGATACCAGAAAGAGATTCTTCTAAGCTAATTACTCGGTAGAGTTTATTATAATCAGCACAAAGGACGCGAAATGGCTCATGCATGCAAGTTTTAAAGATTAGGGTTATCCCCTACGAATCGAAACACTTAGATTAATTTGACTAATCAATTCTGATGAAATTATATTTGGTAAATAACAGATCTAACTATTTATTGATATGTAAAGCTTGCAAAAAAAACTATCTAAAACTATCGATAGTGGAGGGCTACTATCGATGAGCAGCTCGATAGCGCCCAACCATCGATAGTGCCATCGATAGTTCTCCACCTCTATTTAGTCTCATCTTTCGTTCCACTTTTTCATCTCTGCGGCATATGAACTCACGAAAAGAGTTATATTCCGCTATTTTAAGTTCTTAAATGATTAATCTATAAGAGATACCTTGTATTATGAATAGTAAACAATGTTTTTGAAAAATCAAATAAAAAATGTTACAAACAAATTTTGAAAAAAATAATTATTTTTTTTTAATTTTTTGGGTAATAGTTTTTAATCATAGAAACAAAAGAAAATATTAAATTGTTAAAAATAATTTTCAACTGCCTTTTGCTGCCTATTCGACTGCTTGAGGAAAAATAGGTAAAAAATGTTGGTTCCATCTTCCGATCCACTTTTTCATCTTTGCGGCATATGAACGCACGAAAAGAGTTAGAGATCGCTAGTTTAAGTTCTAAAATGATTAATCCATAAAAAAATACCTTGACTTATAAATAGTAAAAATTGTTTTGGAAAAATATTTAAAATTTTTTCTAAAAAATTCAAAAATAAAATTTTTTTTTTTTTAA
This sequence comes from Lordiphosa mommai, assembly GCA_018904225.1. NCBI lineage: Eukaryota > Metazoa > Arthropoda > Insecta > Diptera > Drosophilidae > Lordiphosa > Lordiphosa mommai. The sequence continues at coordinate 422,626 of JAEIFT010000100.1, read as the reverse complement.
TTATTTCGGTAATAAATTTAAAAAATAGAAACTTTTAAAAAGAAACAAAAGAAAATATAAAACTGTTAATAACAATTTTTTTTGTTAGCAAAACATTTATTTTTCCACAAATTTTGACTTTGATAAACCATAGGTAAGCATCTAGTAGGCGTAGCAAACCCTTTTAAACAAAGGTTTAATAGGTTGAATAATTATATATCATTTGCTATTTAAATTATTCAATTAACTCATTTGGTTCAAAAGTTATGATTTTTGAAACTGTGCGACGAAATGGGCAACATTTTATTTTCTCAATAAGCACCTGGATTTACAAAAAGGGAACATTAGAAAATGGTCCTTAAAGTAAAGTAAAATGGTCTGTATAAGTAAAAACAGTTTTTTGTAATCGCTTCACTCACAAAATATATATTTTTTATATATTGAAAGCTGAACCCTTGAAGTACCGCCAAATAATTAAAATTGTCTAATTTTTAAGGACTTTTTTAAATTAATTGCAAATCCTAGGTACTCGCTGAATATCTCTACAAGTAAGTATTTATATTTCCCCTGATGCCTGTGTTTTATGTTAGGCAGCCTGGGCCAAAGCGCGGCTAAGCAAAATATTTACAATGCAGTCGAGCGATAAAATGAAACCGACACGCAGCTTGGCCAGTCCCCAGTCAGTTTGCCGTTGTCCATGGTCGTGTCCCTGTGCCTGTCCCTGTTCCTGACCCAGTCCCTTGATGCGTTTGCTCTGCGAGTACATAATCAAGTTTCAATTTCCAAACAATTCAGCTAAAAGCGTAGACAGTTGATTTTTTTGTTTTTGTTTTTTTTTTTTCTGTGTGTCCTGTGTCCTGTGTGCCCGTGCCAGGAATATTAAGCCTAGACCCCACACAATTGGGTTAGAGAGGAGATGTCGTCACATGTGATGATGGCAGAGAGCAGAGGCAAAAATTTAAAGCAACAAAGCTAGCAAAATGTACACAAAAGGCTGCATTTGAGGAGGGCGAGGCGTTGGCAGTTGGCAGCAGGCACACACATCAAAGCACACAGGCTACACGCATCGATGACTGCTACAGGCCATGTGTACGGGTAGTTCATTATGCCACTAGAACAGTTTAATGTCGTTTAAAGAGTCGCAGCCACAAAAACAGCGCGAAACAAAGCCACAAAAATGTGGAGTAGCAGGAGCAACAGCAGCAGGAGAAGCCGCAAGGGTTCGAGTTTGCGGACAATGGCCGCTCCACATTGTGACTGTGCCCGAGTGTATATCTGTGTGTGTATGTTTGTGTGTTTGTATTATAAGCAATTTTCCACTTTTTTTCTTCTTTTGCTTTTTTTTCAAGTTTTCGCTTTGCGCTTTGTTACACGCTGACAGGCGACTATGAAAGCGAAACGTAATGAAAATGGCAACAAACAAAATAATTGAAATTTGGTTTAGCACAGCAACAACAACAACAACAACAAAAACCATAGAAAAAGGAAAACAAAAAATTACCCAAAATGAGAACGAAAATGAAGCGAATGTCACACGCACACACACACAAAAGCACAAGACGAGCCTTTAAACTGAGAATAAAGAAAAACCAACGAAAACTGAGAAGACGTAAATACCAGTTCTGCTTATTTCTTTGTTGCCGTATTGTTTGCAGATTTGTCAGTTGATTTTGTTTCACGGCCCCAGCTTTTGCCTGACATATTCAATTTTCTAATTTTGTATAATTTTACAGTGAAACCACAGCCACGAGCCCCGACACGCCGGCAAACAATCAAAGTAACAACACGCAGGCCATAGCTTAGGCTAAGACGAAGCTAAGACACTCACAAAAAAAAAAAAAAACCAACAGCAACAAATGACAAAATAAATTCGCTCGCTTCGTGCCCAATTTTCCACATAAAACATGCCAAGTGAAGCTCTGCAAAACGAGATTCCAAAACGGATCTGCTGCGATTTGAACTTGGCCACCAACCTACTCCTCCACTCTTCCTCTCTTCCCTCTGTCTCGTTTCGTTTGCTTTGGCATTTGCATTTTATATTTCGTTTCTCATGCATAATTTAAAGTGTTGCCTACTTTTCAGGGCAACTCAAATGGAAAAAATGTCTTTAAGCTTTGACATGGGCCCAGGCACAAACAGCTTTAAACCCATATCCAATTAAAGTCAATCTACTTGATTTCGACTAATTGCATGGGACAGCAGCCACGCTCAATTGTAGCCAAAAGGTAATTGCTTGTATCAGTTTATCTGACTAGCGCAAAGCGTTGAGGGGTGGCGTGTCATGTCGTGTGCATTGCATTTTTCATCATCAATTTTTGAGCGCACATTGAGCGGCTGTCAAACACACACACACACACATAAGCGTAGTGCACACGTTGACAGCATATCAAAAATGCAAAAAGTGTTTTTATTTTTCCACAGAGAAAGAGAGAGGGTGAGGCGAGGCTTCTTTAATTTGGCAAAATTCTCAAGCTGTTGACCTTGTGGCGGCCTTATGTGCCACGCCTATTGACAACAACACAGCCGCCGCTGCTGCTGCTGTTGCTGCTTTCATCATCGCCCACATCTGTCTTGCCATCAAACGCAGACTTTTTAATGGAAACGTGTTTGTTTTACCAAATGTAAAATGGCCAAAAAGCAAAGCTCGTAAATTGCAGCCCCTTCCACCAACAGCCAGATATTTCTGTCTATCTGCAGCATATGTCAAAATTTAATGGCCCCAACACACACACACACACACACACACAGTGGCACACTCAAGCCAGTACAGGACGAAATTAACGAAACTAGTGCCACAAATTACAAAACTGCTTTTATATGGCATTCCATTTCGAATTCATGGGCAAAGCCAAAGGTATATACATTGGCTGAAATTGGCTGCTTGCCGGACAGAGTAACTAAATCAACTCTCAAATCAGTGCAGTAAAATTCCTTTTAAACAAATATTCAATATTTTTTTAAGCACAAATTCATAGTTATCTAAGCCAGCAAGTCTCTCTTTTTGTCATTTTACTAAAGTGTTTGAAATAACAAATATATGTTATAACCGCATGAATAAATCAATTTTTTGTGTAACTTATCTGAAAAGATAAAGAAAACAGACAATTTAAAAGCCAGCAGTTTATTGCTGTGATTTAGAAGTTTTTAAAATTTAAAAAAAATTGAGAAAAGCTTGCAATATTTTAAAAACTAATACTTTTACCTAACCAGGCACCTTCACCAGCTATTGAATGCTGCAAAGTCGTCCGTATTTGAGGTTCAAGAAAAAGTTATTCTTATTAAAATATATATTTTCAACCTAGATTTTGGTCTAGTTTAATAAGAAACCATCTAAGGTATGCGGATTGAAAAACGAACAAATGCAGTATGAGTAGTAGAAAACATAGTTGATGTCTGAGTGGCCTCGATTTTATAAATGTTTTTATTAACACCTTAAAGTATTTTTACAAAAAAAATACCATGACCATAGCAATCGGCCTTGCTTATATTTTGGGGAACCTTGCGAATGACCTCCTGTATTCCGCTTGTAACGATTTTCGCAAGCTCTCTTTTAATTTTTATGATAATGGAATTAATGAATTTGGGCTTATACCTTTGGCCGTACACCTTTTTTTTCCAAATTGGCCAACAAAAATTAGATTGGCCTTTATTGGGGCACATAATCATCCATAATACAAACTTTTGATGACAGTGAAAAGAACAATGTTCTACAAAGTGCTCTTAGGCGATTTTTAATAATTTCTCTTTGCTGTATAAAAACTGTAGGCACGGTTTTTTTTCAACATATTATTAATTTCATGTCTTAAATATATTTTTTTTATAGTTTTGTAGCTCACGATTTAATTTATAGCCAAAGCACGTTCAGATTTTGCCGCGCGGACAACAATATCAGCCTTTAAGTTGGCCCTCACTTCACTACGCTTTAAATTGCATTTTGTTTCGGACGCGAGTTTTCTCTTTATTATTTTTCCACTATTTATATCCGATATTACATTATAAATAAAAGTATTCTTAAATTCCAAACCCTAAAAATAATGAAATATTTAATTTTCGGATGCTTTGGTTTGTTTGGGCAATATGTGCAAATTAAATTTTGTTGCTGCATTCAAAGACATGTTTGCTACTGTGCGTTGTGGAAATGAATACTGGGCTAGTATCGTTACTTTATTTATTATTATTATTTGGTTTACTGAGGAAACATCTTATGTTTTTGAGCAGATAATGGTCTTAAAAATTTAACAGAATAAAATTCAATTATTAACACAAACACTAAAGCTATATTTTCTCTTGTCTAAGATCTCATATGAGATGGCTGAGTAATACCTCATGAAGTTGTGAGTTGGCTGTCAAAAAACTCACATGAGGAACTCATAAGAGATTTTGTAGGATTTTGCGCATTTGATCTTCTCAGATTGACAATTACACTATCTGATAAGAAACTCATATGAGAAATCAGACAAGTGGAAATACAGCTTAAGACAAAGAAACAAATTAATTTTCATAATCAGATTATTAAAAAAAAATGTAATATAATTATATTGGTTCAAAATCAACGTTTTACTCTACAAAGATCCCCCCACTCCATGAGAGTGGATTTTTCCTAAGTTGTAAATTATTTTCCATTTAAGTTAAGAGCTTAGAAACCGATCTCATCCCGCCTCTCATTTTCGCAGCCAGATCTGCCTGCATTTTACGATCTTGTAGACAGATTTTCATATATTGCATAATTAAGTTCCGTTGTATTTTGTCCATTGAGCTTACAAACCGAATCTCAGTCAGATCGGCCCCTAAATATCTATTGACTTTAAACCCATTTTCCTACTTTGAGAGCATACTTGCTAGCCGTATTGTCAGCGAATGTTGCGATAAGCAGGTCGTTGGGGTTCACTGGAGGGATGCTCCTGGCTATGGGCATATCATGCGTGTATAGGGAGTAAAGAGTAGGTAACAATACGCTAGCCTCTGGAACACCAGCACGAATGTTTAGCGGTGGAGAGGTATTTCTCCATCCTGAGCCACCTCAAAGGATCTGCCCGTCAGGAAGCTCTTGACTAGAAGGAAAAGTTGTGGCGGAATTAGCTCCTTGATTTTCGAGAACAGGCCTTTATGCCACACTCTATCAAAGACCTATTGGATGTCAAGCTAGGCTGCCACGACATACTCTTTTCCATTGTACCCTTCGAGGCAGTAGTTTACTACTCGATGTAGTTGTTCGGGAGTTTCATGGCTCAGTCGGAAGCCAAACTGGAACTCAGATATGGCTTTACGAACAGTTCGATCATCGAGCACCCTTCGAAGGATACAACTCCCGACGATCTTTCCTTTGGTAGAAAGGAAGCTAGTCGACCGGTACGAGTCGAGACAGGAGGGTGGTTTTCCACTCTAATAGATGAGAATAATTAGAGCTTTCTTTCAGGCCGATTGGAAATGTCTAAGCAAGATGAGCAGGAAATTCGATCTGTCCCAACTGTTCCGAATACCTGTCTACCAAATACCGTTCTCGACCCGAAATTTTCTTTTTAGACCTTTTTCGGTCCCAATTAACGACATTAATTTTTCAATTCAATCCCGTTCTGAAACCGACCTTTAATTTAATATATATAAATAATTTTGGACTCGATTTCGCAGTTCAATTTGCATACCTTAATAAAATCAGAAAATTTTGTGTTATTATAGAAAACATAAAGAAAATATTTTTGGTTAAAAGGAATTGCTTAAAGCTAATGCTAAACCTTGCAAAGGGCATACAATTTGGGCATCACGAATTAGTCGACATTCACAAGAAGAAGATTTCTTCATGAGTTGCTTTATAAAATTTTTGTTTATGGGAAAGAGATGAATGGGCACAGACAAAGCTGGGTTTGCAATAATTTTCTTTTGTTTTGTTTCGATTGAACTGATACAGCATTTGATTGTGAGTAATTTGCTTATCAATAAGTCGTCTTGTTATCAGATGAAGATAAATAGAATACCACGAAGAAAACTTTATCATGAAAAAATGCATGGAGATTTAAAGAAGCTTCAAGAAGAGAGCTTTATGAAGCAATTTTCATAGTGTAAACACGGATTTTATCTTGTGCCATCTCGAGGAAGTTAAACTCTTTCCGTGCCATTTCTATCCCGACCATAAATTTAATATGAAATATAGGTATATATACCGAACGACCCAAAACTTCAGTTAATTGTGGATTTCTGTGCATAAGTTCCTTTGGTATACCTCAAATAGTTTGGATCACATAGTCAGAAATGTGTTAAAAAAAGGCTTCAACTGTCTAAGCCCGTCACAATTCAGTGGGATTACCTTTTTAGATGGAAACAACTGGGAAGCAAAGCACTAAGATCATTTTGAGAAAGAAACCCTTAATATGGTCTAACAAGATTTTTATTTAAGAAAGAGCACTCTTAGGGAAGCCTTGTTATGAAAGAAAAACAATTCTAACCAAGAGTTTTGATTTTACAAGAATAAAAAAACTTTTAAAGAAATGCTCAAATTAAAATTAAAAGAAAGAATATACTTCCTCTCAACCTCCACTTCAATTACACAGTCAAAACTAGTCTGGTTTCCTTTTTCTATAAGTGCGCCTTGACCATCTCTAACTTTGGCAAAACTTCATGCTTTTTATGACCTTCCACAACGATGGCTGATAGACGCAGAGCTCAACCATAATAAAACCCAACTCGAGAAAAAAAAAAACACACACCAAATCAAAATTTATTGCCCTAAACAAGTGGCTCTGGTCTGGTTAGAGAGACATTTAATACAAACATACATATAGACAATTTAGTGCGGGGCCAGGTAAACTTTCGCTTTCAATGTCAGCGGCAAAAAAGTTTGTGCCCAAATTGTTTGCATTTAATTGCGCTGGCAAAAGACATTTGAGTTAATTATGCGACAATTTGGCTGCCTGTAAACAAATTAATTAAAACGCAAACATGTTGACGAAGATAATGTCACATACGAGATGGAGGCCACGCCTTTTCCGTTTCTCTAATTCGTGAGATGCGCTTCACTTTGTAATGTTTGTTTTGCCTGGCACGCATTAATGTTAATTATTAAGCAAGTGACAATTTGAGTGATTTCACTGCTGCCAGCCTCCGTTTAATGACAATAAACATACAAACATATATATATATGCGTACATAAAACAGCGAAAACCATAAAAACGAAATGATTTTGGCCAACGTTTTTCGGCTTTGTCTCGTTCTACTGGCAGCAAGAGAGTGTGCTGTCATTTGTTATCTGTTCAGTTTGACATATAGCTACACCCATTACGTCCCTCTTTTCTGTCTATTATTTTCCTTCTTTTTTTTTTTTTTTTTTTTTTTTGTATTTTGTACGACAACGTGGCCGCAACGTTTTCACACGCAGCCACATTGCCAATTACAAGCAGAGACACTAACGCACCGGGAGGAGAATGAATCGTGTGAAATGTCAACACTGTGACATGGCAAAGTGGAAATGGTAATTGCGTGTTAATTGCTTTACGCGTTCAAAGTGCTTTTGCTAGGCGAGAGAACGCTTCAGTTTGTTTTTTTCATCGACCAGCAGGCAACACAACTAATCAATCTCGGCGAGGCCCGCAGTTCGTGTGGAATGGGCACGGTGCACAGATTTCCTTCCATCTATAGAAAAGCGAACATTGCAATTGCGTCTATATGGAGGGGGGGCGCACATTGCGTATGAGCAATGTGTATGCGTGCGTGTCTATAAGCTGCATGCAATTCAATTCTGACAGCTATTGAGGGCAACTGCCTGGTCATACGCTCTAGTGTGTAAAGTGGGGGATACGGAATTTTCTGTAGGGAGCTTGGATTAGGGCCAGAAGGCAAAAGAATTCAATATAAACATTCTAATAATTTTATCAGGCTTTGATTTGATACATGTTGGTTCTAAGAGAAATCAATTGAACACAAAAATTATGAATTTTCAGTTTTGCTTAATTGAATTATTAATTTTTGTATAAGAATGCTGCCTTGATTGTGAATTTAGAGTTGAAGAAATTCGTTTGGAATTTATTGAAAATTGAATTGATTGCAAAATAACTGAGATAAGATACATTAAATTTAGATACATTATAATTTTAAAGGAAGTACAGACAAAGTTTTAAAATATGTAACTAATAAATTCAAAATATTTTCTTTGCTAGATTTTGGTTTGTTTTAAATAAGAAATAATCTATGAATTACGTTGAGCATATTCAAAAAATCCCATGCTATTCTAAATATCTTTAGTATCTAAGTGCGTTACTCATAAATCTGTTCCACAAAGTTTATCAATTTGAAATTGTAGCAGGTTCTCAGCCCTTGTGCCTTAAGCCCCATACAGACCTGTGAAGTAAGTTAGTCGGGATTTACACGATGAAGCAAACATCATGATGTTTTTGAAAAAGCTCTTGCTTGTAGAAAAGAGGCGTAGAGGGGCAAGCCACCCCGCCACACCTCTTTTCCACAAACAAAAGCATTTTGAGAAACTTCATGAAGTTTGCTTCATCGTGTAAAGGCGGTATAATTTAGCTTACTTCAGCATATATTACGTCAAGGCAGAACGGAAGTCTAGTGTGGCCAGATTTATTAAGAAATTACGCCAAAATTTTGAATATTGTGGTATTTTATTTCATTATCAATCAATTATTTCAATTTATTCAATTGTCATCACGTTGGTCACACTTCTCGATTAGCAATGTTGGTGCTATTGTTTGGAAAAAGATAAGCATCTTCTCGCCATGCCTTGCTAATCAACAACAAATTTGAAAAGTTGCTATGAAAACTGTTTGGTTAAACTACACACCAAGAAAATCCAACTACGACTTTTCATTTTGCATAATAAAACTTTTCTACGATTATTTAAAATCTTTTTGCGCATTTAAAGCAGTAGACAATTTGCTCAATTTTGAAATATGTTTTGTTCTTGGTAAATTAAGTACTAATTATTTTTAAGCACAAAAACAACCGTTGATGTTATTGAAATAAAATTAAATATTATTAAATCAAGAATTTTTCATACTTACTGTTAGCCGAAAAATTCTATTAAACGCGTTATTTATTCTTGTACAAAATTTCTTAGTTAAAGTGCGAAATGAACTTGAAATTGAAAGCCCAAAAAGTATGCAATAGAAAATGCGAACTATTGTAAGGCTGCGTTCACACTGTTTGACGCATGAGACATGATAATCTAGTAGGCCCTTATGTTGTCTTGTTTTCATTGTGAATAGCTTGTCACTTAACTTTCAAATCAATACAACATAGAAGCCTACTAGATTGTCATGTCTCATGCGTCGAACAATGTAAACTGACGAATTACGAATCTATTCTTTAAATTCTCAACTGGTTCTATCACTTTACCTATGAAGTGATGATAGATTTCTGTCCTACTGTTATACCTTCTTGATCATGGGTTAATTCATGGCCTTAAGCATAGAACAGTTCATATGGAAAGGCAATTTGAGACTCCGGCTACCTTTACACCCAAATTTAATCAGCAGTTCGCTGTCAGTTTCGCTTTCTGAATTCTTTTTTGACTAATTTTGTCTCGCTTATAAAGTCTTTTTCTATAGATACAATTACATTGGGTAAAGTATGTACATTACAATAATACATCGGATAAGTATGCTAAAAGGAATATGAGTTTAACTCTCAATATATTCTAGAAATAATATGAGTATATTCTTTCGTACTTTAATATGTATTTTTTCTTCCGAAACGTTTTTGTCTCTATTTTGACACTAAGGTGGCTTGTAACTACCAAGCAGTTATAGCAAATTTAACATAAGAAGACATATGCTAGCTTGCAATCGAAAAAAAGATTACTGTGAAAAGAATCATGCCAAAGACAAGTAAGAATATTTTGCTTTAAAAATGGGTCTTGGAGTTGAAGGATGGAAACTTAGAAATTAAAGGCAAATGCTTTCACTGTCGTACTTGCAAAGTTGAGATTAGTATGGAACTCATTTGATTAAGGTAACCTCTTACCTTAAAATTATTATTCTTGGATAAAATGCGAAAAATATCTCATGTTGTGCAGCACATCAAAACAAAAACTTTACAATGTCAAGCGTAAAAGAATGCTTAAGAAGAAACTAGTGAGATTGAATATAATTTTTACTATGAGTTATGCCAAATCTTTCCAGTGTTTATTTGGAAAAATGCTATAATGATGCGGTTGAAAAAAATCCGTAAGGAAATTGGAGAAAGCTGCGTATGGATATAGGTCGATGAAACTACTAATAAAACCGGAAGGTGTGTGGCAAATTTCGTTGTGGGAAAAATGTGTTAGAAGTCTCCGAGGAAGACACTGCTTTTTTGCTCCAAAGCAATAGAAATAATACAACCATTGATTACCGAACTTTGAAGTCTCGCTCATTTTTGTCCTCCCTTATAATTTTTACGGGTTCTTATATTTTCATGATGCAAGGAAGGAAGTTTTTTTCCGAATAGTATGCTTAAATATCTTTTCTTACGTATATAGTTTGAGTGACTCAAAGAAGAAGTTTTTTGTTGGTTCAGCTAAATATGTAGGGTAAAAAAATAAAATGTATTAAAAAAGAATTCCGCGTCAGTATGTTGCGGGACTCGAACCTGCGTCCCTTATCTCCGTAACATACATACCAAATCACATACAATTTAACAAGAGAAATAATTCATATTTAAGTACATAAAAGAATACACTCATATTCCTTTATATTCTTTTTCATTGAGTATATGCCAAGTATGCTTTTGCATAAAAAAATCCGATCTATAATGATAATACAACATCACTCAAAATAAAGTGCCCTTTTAAAGAGGCTTTTTATATGCATATCGTTTTAAGAACAAATTTAAAACAGCTTAAGAATGTATTGGAACTAAACCAAGAACATGATGTACTTATTTAAAGAACTTTTACTTAGTGTCAAAAATGATTTGGGAAATTACTTAAGAATTTATTAGACTTTAACGAGAAAAAATATTTTGTTTATATTTAAATTTTTGTAAGAGAGTAAATCGGGATTGACCTAAGACTTTTACGAACTAACAGTATGTTTACAAAGATTTTAAAATAGTTTGAAATATACTTAAAGAAACGCCAATTCTTTATTTCATAAATTCTAAAACCAAGTTTGTAGTTATTTTTTTAAACCGAAACTTATGAAGAAATTTTTTTTACATTTTAAATTGGTGTTATTGAAACAAAACCATAACGATAAATGCATTTGATTGCTTCTGCAAGAAGGCGTAAAGTGCCACTACGTGCCCAACGTGGAACTAATCTATGCTACTCAATTTGAATATGATTAACATTGACAATGTCGTATGCATGAGCAAATTCTTTGCCTAAATTATAATTGTCATGTGGCACCTGCCATTTGATTATTGACATGACCTGCCCCTGCCGGATGAGGTGAATGTCTGTGTGTGTGTGTGTGTGTTTGCTTCATGTCAACATATGTTGCCACGGCCCTCTAAGCACATTATGACTGTCAACATGTTTATTATTCACCTGTGCATGAAACAGCCCAAGTTATTAAAAACTTTGCCACATTAAGGAAGGCAAAAAAGGAAGACAAAAAACAAAGGACTAACAATTGGCAAAAGCAATTCGCGTCACAGGACAACAAAAAAAAAATGTAATAAAAGTTCACAAATGCGACGTGTTTGCTTAAGTATTTTTGAGGTGTGCAGAGCTGTGGAAAGCTGGGGAGAGTTTGGGGGGGGGGACTGCTGATTGTGATAAATGAGACAAAGACATGTGTAAAATATACACACGCACACACACGCAAAGCACATTCCAAAATGTTGCTCAAATTTTTGTTGTTTTTTTGCTGAGTGTTTAAATATTTGCCGAGAATTTCAGAAATTTCAAACATGTTTTTAATTATATTCCTTGGGTCTGCGGCCCAGCAAAAAAAGTTTCCAGTTGAAAGTAAATGCACATTCACTCCCCATGGCCACATAATCCATAATACACAGCACATAATCAAATGCAAAAAAAAAAAAAGAAAGCATTTCCCTAGAGTCAAGAAAACTCAACTTGAATTGTTTACGCAGAATACGCGTACTCATAATGTTTATATATATATATATATAAATTGTATATGTGTATACACACACCGACGCATAACCAAAAAAGAAGACATCAGGCTTGTTTGCATATAAAAAGCAAAAAAGCCAACATTTTAATAATAGCACAAAAGGCACAATGCCAAAAGGCAGAGATACTGAGAGACCTCATAAAAGGACTCCATCTCAGACTCGTTTTCGCTTTTCTGCCAGTCAATGGGGACAGCTTGTTTATGATGGAAGCCCCAGCTAAACCCTTTTTTTTTTGTTGTGTCTGTGTCTGTGTGTGTGTGTGTGTGAGTTATGCTATTGTGGAATTCTCTTATTGCATTTAAAGCCATTAAAACTTCTTCTTTTCAGGCATAATCAATTAGACAAAGTGCACTCCTTCGCGTAGGTGGGTAATGCAAATAAATGTCGGTAACTTTCAACTGGCACACGCTGCGTATACGCCACTTGGTAGCGTTATTTCGCTTGCTTTTTCCCCTCATATATGTACCAACTGGCACTTAAGGCTGCCATTTCATAAAATAAACCATTAAAAGAAACAAGTTGAAGAGAAGGCAGCTGCCACTTTAATTGCATTTTAATTAATTTTTTTTCCCCCTTTCCACTCATGTGAGTGTGTGCAACTGTGTGTGTGTGAGCGCATAAATAATTACTCTTGCTGCGTTAATTGCTCCAGCCAGGTAATGCACATCATTTACAGAACTCACTCACAGACATTTAACTTTCAAACTGACCACAAGATCAGGGTCAGGTCAAGGTCTTGTCATTTGACATTTGCAATTTGCCATTCCGGTTTCGCTTGGCATAATAATGTGATTAAAACAGTCGAGTCAAGTGCTCAAGCAACAGTTGCAACAAAATTTTGGTCTGACTGGACAGCAAAAACAATAAACAGGTGAATAGGAGACAACAACAGAGACCAAAAGGTGAGCCCACTAAGCTATGCAAATGTTTGTCCAAAAGCCAAGAAGACAACACCACATTCCCCACAGCCCATCCACATTCACATTCACATCGTCGACGTCGTAGTCGTCGTCGTTGTCGCCAGTGGCCACGTCAAGCAAATAAACAAACAATTAAAAATAAAAGCGCCATTGCCGTGTGCGCAACGGCAAATGGTTAAAGTAAATTTAACCAAAAAAAAGAAAACATGTAACCCACTTTGAAATACTCTTACTTAGAGTAAACAAAATTAGATTCGATTTTTACAAAGAACTGAGAATAAGACATGATTTCCTTAAATATCCTGAAAAAATATCAAATATTGTAACTAAAATGTTAGCACCCTGCATGAGTGGAGTCAAAGAACCCTTTGACTAAAATTTTGAAAATCAGGTTCAATTAAGTCAAAGCTGAAATTAATTGAAATCGGCCCAAAATAAAGAAATTCGTAAACACTGAAACATTATGCTTATTTACCATTTCAAGAAACAACGACATACTCTTCAGATGTGGATCATGATTTTAGAATGACATCCATTGCCTTGTCCACTTAAAAGACAAGTCATTAGGCAGAAATGAATACAAATCTGCAAAATATTAAGTATACGACCCTTCTCACCAAAAATATTGGGACCGCAATTTATCTAGAATTTAATTTGTGAATAATTTGAACGCTTAAGTTTTTATAATTTAGTTTTTCTTTGCAAATAATTATTCAACTATCAACAAAGGAAAGGCTTAGATCAACGACCAATTCCTTCCTCATCCACCTTTTTCGCCCGTTTTGTCTCCCCTGGACTATTAGCTCTTCCTAAAACTAAAAAGATGGCTCATCAATCACAAATTCAGCACGTGGATATCTTCGACGCCGCGTAGGAGAATTTGCAGGCTTTCGGAAAATTACTTTTCAGACGGGATACAAATTTAGGAAAATCGCTGAAATAAGTGTATCGACCTAAAAGGGGAGTACATTAAATAAAATAAATACTAAACTTTTCCAGAACATTTTTTTCATTCCCAAGGAAGTTACTTTTCACTCTTCCTAGCATTTCGTGTTTCCAGTAAAAGTAAAGTTTTAATACCGAAATAAGAATTTCGTTCTCAGACTCGCAAATTTCTATCGTAGTCAGCTTTTGAAATCATTTGCACTTGCATATTTCCCGATTAAGGGCTCATCTCAGATGAGATAAATTTTATTTTTACCACAATACTTCACTTAAATAAGACAGCTGTTAAAAATTATTTTGTTCATTAATTTAATAATTTTTATTAATTTTTTTATTAATAATTATTTTTGTATCCGAAATTATTTTTAAGTGATTTAAGTTCGAAATTCTTGATTTTTTTTTTGAGAAAGGTGTTTTATTTATTGATTAAAATATAATGTTACTTTATTGTAACCGAAAGTAAACTCACGGCTAAATCGACTATGATAACTTGAGCAGAACTTTATTCAAACGACTTTAACTGCGACTTCTTATCAAAGAAAAGTAAGATTTAAATCATACTGTTTTCTTTTCATATATAACCGAACCTTTTCTTTGCACCTCATATACAAAATCATCCACCTTGATTTGAAATGCAATCCCCTGAATAATATATTTATTTATTTTTATGAGAAAAAGATCATTAAGAACAGCCTTTGTTTTGCATTTAAGAATATTATTTCATCATAAAATATTCCAAGATCAGTAAGAACGAACAGTAAGAACTAGCATAAAAATTCTGACCCTAACATAATTAGTTTTTCCTACTTTATTCTTCTCCTTCAGTAACTCTGCCATACCCAATTTGTTAAAGAGTGAGAAGAATGTATGTAAAACTGGTGGGGTCAACATGGCGTATGAGTGTTTTGTCTGCTTTGGTTTACTTTGGTTTTCCCAGTGGCACTGACGGTCAGGTAAACAAGGTAACAAAACATACGCAGCACATATAAACGCACACATATGTGTTGAGCCAGGGACTCAAAGTGCGTAAATGAGCAAAACACACACACACAGAGACACACACACAAGGCCCGTTGTGAGCAGAGACAAGAGCATAGTGTTGGGCGCTTATTATGCGTATACTTAACATTTATTTCAGCCAGACAGTCAGCCCAGCAGAGGGTGAGCGGGAGAGGGTAAGTGAGTGGCAGCACACACACACACACATACATACACAGGGCAGAGCATAAATCTCATCGTGCATTCATCAATGTCAAGCCACAAGTTTGCTTTTCATTTGTTAGGGCTTCGCTGGTTGCTGTTTGTATGTAGGAATGTGCTAAACATACATATAAATGTTTGTGTATCTGTGTGTTTGGGTGTATGGGTGTATGGCTTAGCACTTGCATTTGCAATTTTTACGAGAGTTAAGCCCCTAAACATGACACATAAATGTGCATTTAAATGAAATTAAATATTTAAAGGCATTGGCTGACATTTTACAGGGTGACAAAAAAGGCAAATGAATAGCTTTAATAAAGGCTTTAGATTGGTTTCAAAATGAAGTTGAAGGCTTACTCCTTAAGCAGGAATTTTACAGATTTTTTAGCCTTTCTGGTCACCCTGTTAAAGTTGAATGAGTCAATTGAATGAAAAAAATGTCCACCTGGAAACTCTTCTAAAACTTCTAGCCAATTGACTTGAAGTGGGCACAACTGTTCAATAAACTGAAACTGCAACAACAACAACAACAACAGTTTAATTGCGTCACAAAACTAGGCCAAATTGCCCACCCCCTTTTCTCTCACCAACTAACAACCTTTACGCTTGGCTGCCAGTTTCATTTTACGATCGCTCGGCGCCACATTCATTCATACAGATTTACCAGCTATCGCCAGTGTCAACTTCAGTGCACACACACACACACACACACACACACAGAAGTAAATAAAATAAAATTCTAAAAATCGAAGAAACTTTAATTTTCAATCGCATGCAAATGAGTGTTGGCCGGAAGTGGCTTTAGGCCATATTCAGTTCACACCTCGGACGCAGCCAAATTCAATTGAAACGTTCAAAGCTAACAAGCTGCAAAATCGCCGGAAGCGCAACTCACTCGAGTCATTCTCTTGTCTGTTTTTTTTTTTTTTTTTATTTTGTGGGTTTTCCTGTCCAAAAAAAGTTTTTTCAGCATAAAGCATAACAAGCCGCAGACATCAAATCACTTGTAAACACTTGAGCAACGAAGAAAAAAAAAAAACACAAATCAAAAGATAAACGTTGCCCACTTTGGTCAGGGAGCGGAAGAGAAGAGGCTGTGTTCGCAATGATGAAAAATTGAAAGCAGGACCTTGTCACTCCTCCCCCTCCCTAAGGGGCAGCATGTTGCGTAAATAAAGTGCAAATTTCCAAGCCGTGCAGACAAATGAGCGACCACTCAGTATGACAAGTGACTGTCCATGATCGAAGTTGCCTTCACCAGCTGCTGCTGCTGCCCATATGCCTGGTGTCAGGCAATATACAAATTCCCCAATAGCAAATTGAAAAATACAACAACAAAATTTGATGAAACAAAAAAGTTTTCGTTTCTCGTTTCTTGGCAAAACTTTTGGTTCTGCTTTAAATGTTGATAAAAGTTTTTTTTTCCTCTCTCTCTCTATGGTAATAATATTCACTCGCCCTTAGGGTCCTGTTGGCTGCTTAATCTGTTGGATTGCTATTTTCAATAATGATTATAGCCAGAAGGAGCTGAGCTGAGCTGAGTTTGTTTATTAAATTTTCAACATATTTAGCCCCAAACGTGCGCGCGCGTTCAAAACTTAATTAAATACATTAAAATCTGATTAATAACAAAATGAAAATCAAACATGACTGCGATGCGAAAAATTTCCTCATTAATATTAACAACTTAATTTAAGGACCCACCCCCGACCCCATCAGATGGCTGGGACGGTTTTGGGCCGATTATTTTTGCAATTATGCAAAGTAGCTGCTAGTTGCCGCCGCTGTCAATGCGTGCACAAAATTTAATATTAATAAATTTTTCATCAAAGCACTGGCCAGAACAGAACCTCCCACTCCCACTCTTCCTCGCCCTTGCGATCCTTACCCACGCACGGGAAAGCGAGTTGAAAGCGCGTCACGTTGTGTGAAGTGGTTGCGGTGGTGCTGTGGGTAACTGGCGGTGACGGACGGTGACGCGCGGTGGCTGGCTGCCTGCGGTGACTGTGGCTTAACAGCCAAAAGATGCGTCTGCTTAAGCTCAGTCAAGCCAAATGAAGCGATTAACCCATTTAATTTAAGGGGTTTTAGGCAGCAAGCAAAAATTGTGTAAACACTTTTGCCAATGCTTTTTGAAGAAAGACAGAGAGAGAGGGAGAGGGAGAGCTAAAGCTTACGGCTTAACCCACCAAAAGCCAAGCCTGCATCAACACAAATGGAGAAACTTTTTGTCGGCACGAGATCATTTAAGTTATGTTTGCACATTTGGGAGCAGTCCAAAAATAACAGAAAAAAGGAACACTTTTAAGCAAGCCTCGATTCGAGCAGCCGTCTGTCTGGCTTTATTTTGTTTATATGTAAAAGGTGAGAAATTAGGTCTTAATAGTACATTTTAAAACATTTTATTTTACCAGCTATATACCCAGCATTGTTCGGGTTTTAAAAATTGTGTTTATACGTAGGCTGCTATATATATTTCTGGCCTAATAATGAAAACGCGAATATTTATGATCAAAAATGGTTTTATTGTTTTTTAAAGTATTCTCCAGCTAGAATTATACACTTTTGCAATTGTCAAAGAAACTTTTTCCACTCCGATTGAGACACCTCCAAAATATGGTTTTTGAACTCTTCAACATCAGCTTCTGGCGACGAAAATCGTTGACCACGCATTTTTCCCTTGATGTGCGGAAATAAAAAGAAGTCATTGGGTGCCAAGTCAGAGCTGTATCATCAATTCGACGTTTTGGGCGGTCAAAAAGGCGCTGGTGTGAGCTGATGTGTGAGAGCTCGTATTGTCTGTCTTCTCTTGCTCGTTTTTCGAATTTCTCCGAAGACTTCAGGCAAACGAATTGTGGTGTACCACTCAGAATTGACCGTCCTACGTTGCTCAAGCGAAACAGTCGCCACATGACCAGTTTTACCGAAGAAACAGGCGACCATTTGCTTCGAAAGTGCTTCTTCCATGAATGACTTTCGTTGGATTTGGCTCGTCTTCGAAGACCCACACGGTCGATTGCTGTTTTGTTTCGGGCTTATAAGCATAGATCCATGATTCGTCACCTGTGACGATCCTATAAACGTCTTTTGAAACACCGCGATTATATTTTTTCAAAATTTCTTTGCACCAATCCACACGAGCCTTTTTTTGAGCTATTGTCAAATTGTGCGGAATCCAACGAGAACAAACCTTTTTAACGCCCAGGTGTTCATGGAATATCGAATATATGCTGGTGGAAGAAATGCCCAAGGATGCCTCTATCTCACCGTGAGACATACCGTGTCACATGACGATCCTGCATTATCAGTTCACGCACGGCATCAATGTTTTCAGGCACAACGACTGTTTTTGAACGACCTTCACGACCTTCGTCTTCGAGCGAGCGTCGCCCGCGATTGAATTCATTAAACCAATTTTTCACAGTGCTATAGGATGGTGCTTTATCGCCATACAAAGATTTAAGTTCGTCGTTGCACTCTTGTCGTGATAATCCACGTGGAAAGTTTCGAAAAATGATTGCACGAAAATGTTCACGAGTTAATTCCATTTTTCTGCCGAGGTAAGTTTTTGATTAATCGTTAATCGATATCAAACGTGGTCACACATGAAAGAGTTGCATGGAGCTTTTATCGATAAAAGTCCAAACTTTTTTTGGGAAAATGCCAATTGGTCCTAAAATGGCTAGAAGTGACCTAACCCACGTAATAACTTATTTCTCGGAATATTTTTCAATACAATTTGTTTTAAACGTGAAAGTCAATGCAGGACAGCCTTTTTTACTTCAGTGAACGGATCGAAAATACTATAAAGCATAATGAAAATAGAGTTTAGAGATAGTTTACTATTCAGTTCAGACTCTGAACTTCAGAGTGGTTTATTTAAATGACCTACTAAAGACTTGAAGGTCCTTTTCGTATGTTTATATTTTTTGAATCTAAGTGGATAAACATACAATTTATGTTGCCTGCTTTACGGTTGTTTTTGAAGTGTAAAATATATTTTATATTTTGGCATGACATGGAATAAGATTGTAATGTTTGAAAGTGGTTGTAATAAAAGATTACTCATACCAAAAATTTTGAAAGTCTTTAAAGCTTTTAATTAGATAATTATTATTTTAATCATTATTAACTCTACTTTAACCTAAATCTCAGTTACTCAAGCTTTCCTAGATTTGTACTTTTACTAGTACTTTTCCCATTTGTTAGTCAATGGGTTAAGGCCAGGTTGTTTGGTAATTTCACTGACAACATGCTCATCCTCATCCTCATTCTCCGACTCACTGACTGACTGACTCACTGACTGACAGACGATTTGGGGGTACTGCTCCTCCAAGCGCATTTGTTACACGTTTATTTGCATGAGAAAGAAATCACGTCGCACACGTGGCCAACACACACACACAAAGCTTTTGGACGAGGCTTTTGCCTTTCCTCTTAATATGTTTTATTTTTTTTTTCTCCTTTTTGGGAAAATTGTGCACAAAAGCATAAAATCTTTTTATTAAAAAAAAATTGTTTAAAATGCATGAAATTTTGTTGCTGCTGGGCTTAAGGGCAAGGCCCCATTCCTTTTTGTCGTTGACTAATTGATTGAGGGGCTGCTAAAGTGGCTACAGCTTAAAGTTGCTGCAACAGCATGCATAATGCAGCTGCACTACCTGTGGCAGCAAAACCAAAACAGAGACAGCCAGCGGCATGGCGGCGTCACAAGACACAACAAACAGCAGCAAAAGTTTGTCAGAGAGAGAAGAGAGAAGTGGGGTTGGGGGATTCTGTGCAGAAACCATGTCAAGTTGTGGCATATAAAATTTATGCGAGCCTCGCACAAATGTTGTGCGACTTTGAGGCAAAAAGGGCTGCACACGCACACGGCTCATAAATTTTTATTGTGTGGTAAAGATGGTCCCATCCCACCACCCACACTTGGCGGCCGGCAGAGTAAACAGCATGAACTGGCAAAGTAATGAAGCAAAGTGCGTTCGCACGCCATTCAACGTGAAATCAACTAGCCAAGGACCCCGACCAGAGTCAGAACCAGAAACAGCAGCCATAAAGCTGGGGCAGTGCAGTTGGAAAATAAATTCATTTCACTGTCTCAACGCCTGACGCATGCACGACGGATGCCTTGGCCTAGACGGTACAGGAAGTGTTATTTAAATGCAGGATATTGCAAGCGGAAATTTATTACCATGCGGCATGACATTAAAGAAAATATGTTGAGCAGACGGCACGTGCCGGGACCCTCAAAAGTAATTAAAAGCCAACAATTCACAGTCATATATTATTTCGACGTCTACACGGTGGACTGTGTGCGAACACACAAATTGAATTGAAATTTTAAATGGTAATTAAATTAATTAATTGAAGAGTGAAAGGTCATAAAACAATGCAACAATTTAAAAATTGTAGTGAAATACAATTTTTTTCGTATATTTAAATTAAGAATTGAGTTTAAATCAATGACTTACTCTATCTTTTTTAATGGCTTAATCGCTTAATTGTAAAATAAGACGTTGGAGTATTCATTTTTATGTTTATTTGGAGGTGACTTTTTTATGAAATTTAAATTTGTTCATGCTGATTTGTGGTAAACAGAATTTCGCTAAGGCCTTAATAAACTTAAACAAAATTCATTAATGATGAAGATTCTGAATTTCCCGAAATGAAATATGTTTTTATTCCTAAATATCAAGTTTGTCTTCAAGCAGAAAGTATAAAGTGCTGATTTTGGACCTATGATTTCTTGTAAAAAATTTCTTAATGATTACCGCATCGCGGCTCAAAGATCTATAGTTTTTACAAGCATTTAGCTTTGTGAAATAAATTGCCATAAATATTTTATAGATCTAAATATTAAATCGAATTACAATTTCAACTAATTCCTGCCGTGGCTAACATTTGTTTTACCAAACGCAATTCATGCAAAATTTTTGCATTTTTTGGCCACAACCAAATCCCCAATTTGTTGTGTGAGTGTGTGTATTTTTTTTCTCTACCCTGTACCAAGTATACAAAGGGTATATGAGGGCTGAAGAAGGCTGAATAAGTTTATTTTTGATCGGCCAGAACAGCCAAGACATAAATAAATATGGACACACTGGTTGCAAGTGAATGCAATTTCGGTTGTTCGATTTTAGTGCAACTATTGAACGTCAATGAAAATAGCAGTGCAAACGTTTTATTTATATTTACTTGTCCTTGACCAAGGATTGTTTCATGTATCTCTAATCGGCCTGTTAGAATGAAGGGGGACTAGGTAACAGCCAAGTGCTGGCACTTTTCGTTGGTCTTTTACTGCTGCAACACAAATTCAACATTCCTGTCGCTTTTTGGAAATTTCTTGTATTTATGTGTGATTATAATTGTGGCTTCCACTAGGACTTTAATATTGCATTAGTTATCATCCATTTTATGATTATCTTTATTTTTATACACGGGAAAAGTGTAATATTAATTTTGCTAGAAGTTTGTAACGCATAGAAATATTCATTCAGACCTCATAAATATATAATCGTATCGTAAGCAATCTTGATATATATTGAGTTTTATCATGTTTCACATAATCTGGACAAATTTGTCAAGTCGGATGACAATATCATATGATGTGAAAACTGTTTATAAATTTTTTTCATCAATGTTTCACATAATTCAAATGACTATAGCATATAGCTGCCATATGTCCGATGGTTGGAAAATATGATTTAATAAGTAAATTTTTTTTTTTTTGGCAGAGTTACGTCGATCATATTTTGATTCTCAATGATTTTAATTTATAAATATCTGATATCTATATCCTATATATATTTTACCGGTTAAATCAGTTGGAGTGAACTTTTTCAAGTGTATTAGTTAGAAGTTAGCTTTGCCTTCTCGTTTTTGTATGAGATATCACATGTAGGTTTTGTATGGATTTGCATATGCAACAGAAATTCTGGTGGATCGTTTAAATCCCTCTCTGGTCAAGCTTAACCATATTCCACATGTCTTTCGAGCTTAAGCAATTAGTTCATGTGTGTTGTGGATCAGAAATTTCTCGTTCGTGTTTAGTTTTTTACTTCAGGTACAGCCTACTAAGTTTGCCCTCTGATAGTTTCTAAGTCAGACTACGGTGCTATGCCTAACTGTACTTATCCCCCCTGGGGCGTGCTTTCTGATTGTTCCATTTCAGACTCTGTGCTTATACAGGATATTTAACAGTCGTGTTTGACCGCATTTTTTTGCGTGATGTTTTATTTTCCCTAGCTGTGAAAAATGCATTGAATTTTTATTTATTTCACGCCTTCGTTTGAACATGAAATAAGCTGGCATTTAAATATTTGCAACATTTATATTTTTTTACTATTTATTTTTTTTTGGTATTTTGTTTTTTCGTATTGTTCTTATTTGCCTTGTTTTACAATGGCAATTGGCGGGGGGTTTTGCCCCTGCAAACAATTTGGTTTGTGTGGTCAGCAAAAAGAGAGTTTTCGCCTATTTTTGTATTGTTGAATAATTAAACAAAAAGCTGTGGGCAATTGAATATTAATGAGCAATTTAGGCCGAATAATAACTGTAACTAAGCTAATTACGAATGCGTAAGGCACAAATCAACAGCAGCAGGGGTTGGTGGTTGGGGGATAAGGGTCATAGGCTCAAGTGCCATAAATTATTTGCAGTAAAACTGATTGGAGAAAAAGCAATTGCAAGCTGGCAAAAACAAAGCGCAAGCAATTCAAAAACACAGCCTGCAACCGCAAGTGTGTTCTGCCCCGGGCAGGACATGCCAATGAAAGGAACTTCCAGCACATGGCAAAAGATAGAGAAAAATGGCTCATGAAATGGAGTGGAAAAGGTGCAGAAAGCGATAGAGAGAGAGGGAGAGAGAAGGCAGCCACTTACTGAGCTGAACTAATATGTACATTAGTATCTTTGAATGCATGTGAACAACTGATAAATGTCCGGGTCATGTCTGTGTGTGTGCAAGTGTGCATGTGTGTGTAGTGAATGAAATCGAGCGTCGCCTGAAAAATGCATGCCATTTATTTTATTTTATTCCATTTTAGTTTAGTTTCAGTACAGCAAACAGCTGGCAAAAAACAACACTGCAATTTGATAGGCCACACACACAAAGAAAAGGTACCGATTTTGCTTGATTTATGACTTTTGTGGGTAAATAGAAACGTTCTAGCATATCGATAGGCAATTTTTGTAATTGCTGTGGGCCGGTGCAAATATCTTGATTTATGTCCAGCGTTTGCCTTAAAGGCCACACTGCATAAATATGCGATAAGCTGCGGCTATAAAAAGAGTGACAGCCTCACCTAATATATGCAGGCGGCTGCTGGACAGCTTGCCAACCTCAACAAGTGCACTCGGATGGAGGTAGCGAGTGTGTGTGTGTGTGTGCATTTAAACGACATGTGTCGTCTTCACACTCAAATGCACTTCAAACGACAGCAACTCAGGTAGAGACTGCCCCACATACACACCTCACCTCACCTCAGCCCACCCAGGCAAGTTGAGCTTGGCCTGCCTTGAACACTTCTGGCACTGACATAAACTTCCGCATTAAATCGACTTTGAACTTGAAAATGTTACGTGTTACGTGTTGATGTTGGCATTTCAAGGTTATTGCGGCTTTGTCTACAGCAAATGCATTAAATCTATCGTCTGTAATCAGCCATTTCAAATGAAGGCCAAAAAAGTATGCTATGTTTTTTTACTCTTTCTTTTTTCTTTCCTTTGACTCATTATGCTACACATGGATGACATACTGGCAACATATGTTGCTAATCAACTCATGCCAAAAAGAGAAAAAAAAATGCGCTTTTAATGAGACGACGGCGACGACGCTGGCATCTGCTTGCTCTTGTCTTGGCGGATTGTTTATTAGCCTGGCTGCATCAAGTGCAGTCTTTTTAATGAGCTGTGCATTTACTTAATGCTGACATGAACAGCAATTCACTGAGCGTAGTAAACAGTGCATAAAGTTAGGCAAAAGCAAATTGCGTACATGTAGTTGAAAAGATAACCAAATCAAAGAAATTTCAACATTTTTGAAGCACTGGGATAATTACAAGGTTTTGGTTTTAAGTAAAAGTAAGAGCTGTTCAGTATTTCATTAAACTTTCAGTGAATTTCCATCAGAATGCATGATTAGGCTCTTCAGTGCATGGTTGATGCAACGATAATCCAAAATTAATGAAAAACTCTAACAGATTTTACAAACTTTTTACAGAAATTTGAACTTACAGCTAAAACTTGCGTTCAAAAACTCTCGAGTCTAAATTCTACAAAAAACAGTGTGATAGCGTGATAATTTTATTTTTTGTGCAATATTAATTTACAAAATCACTCTTTGTTTTTAATGATTCTTTTCTATTGAGAGTGCCATAAATTATTTGCAGTAAACTGATTGGAGAAAAAGCTAAGTTCTCTCATGTTCTTGATCAACTCAATCGTAGATTTCTCTATGTTAGTTCGAAGATTCCATAGTGTACACTAGCCATGTTCGCAGTTAATAATTTCTAGAAGATACAAATAAATATTATACGTATTATTATACAGTAAACACGCAGTTGACAGCAACTGGTACGGATTATTATAACATAGCACTTTCAAGGCGAAATACCTCCTGCAAATTCTTAGTGCTAAAGGCTGATAACAGCTGAACTCTAGGTGGAACTGCAACTCGTTGTATGCTTAGAAGAAAACAAGAATTAATGGGCGCGTTCAGCAGAAAACCCTGATCACTGATCAGCTTAACAAATATCGTTTTAAATACAAGAGGAAAAGTAGGCTACGTGAATAACCAAGAAATATGTCATTGATCAGAGAGCAAGTTCCTCTGCTGAACACGGCCAATAACTCCATTTATCAGCTTATGAACGCATAGCACGCCAAGGCAAGTCCTTCGATTCTTAGGAGTATCAGTATAAAATGGTAGTTGACGAATAGGATTCCAGTTGAAGCCGCTTAATACAAACAGAAGAAAATGGGTGCGTTCAGCAAAATACAACTGCTATTATTATTCAGCATAATTTTAGGGGTCTTGTTAAGAAAAAGACATTTGGAACAGATAAAATACAAGAGGAAAAATAGACTATGTAAATTACTAAGAAATATATCATTGATCAGGGAGCAAGTTCTTCTGCTGAACACGGCCAGTGTTTCTGAACACTTTCTATAAGTTCCTGATACCTGCCGTACTGAGGAGACCAAATGCATGAGCAATATTCACGAATTGGGCAAACAGGGAAAGAGCTCACAATTATAGAGATATACAGATCATCAATTTCTTTAGATCAACTTTTAATAAAAGCTAAAACATCCCTAGACTTAGAATAGAACTCCTAGGGTCAGTCATAGTTTGAATGCGTTTAAGGTTGTTTTGACCAATCGAATAATTGCACAAATAAGAGCTATTGCGGTGGAAATTCATATACTTGCACTTTGAATGGTTTAAGTGCAGCAAATTTTTAAGGCACCAACAGAACATTTTTCAACCGATAATGCGACTCTGGACTGCTGATCGAATTTTTACAACATCCGCGTACATTAAAACGTACGATTCAGTGTTAATTTGGGGAAGGTAATTTATAAACAAACCAAAGAGCAATGGGCCAAGATGACTCCCCTGAGAAACACCCAAAGTTACGTTTACTAATTTGGATAAAATAGACTTAAATAAGACGCCCGATACTAAGTTTATGCTTATAAAAAAATAATGCATTTTGCCCCTCTAAGTATACAACATTTATTTTCTTCAATTATTTTTTTTTAACGCTCTTTCATAATCCATAGTGTGCATTCACTCAGATAATAGGACCAGTCAAAGATATACAAAAATAATTAGTGATGAGGCTACTAAAAAATAAATATTATCCTTAATATTTATATTTAAAAATATAGCATACTTTGAAGGGCAAAAAGCATGTTTTTTTTTTAAACGTAGTATGAGTCCGATCGGATAAGGACGTAAAAATCCATTTGAGCAGTAGGTCAGGGAATCATATTTGTGACAGTTTTTCCCAGATCAGAAGATGATTTACAAAATCAAACGCTTTGGTGAAGTCTGTAAAAATATCATCAGTTTTCTGGTAATCTTAAAAGCCGCGGCGAATAGTAGATGTAAACTCAAGGAACGGCGCTTCATGAAACCATGTTGAGTCGGTGAAATTATGGACCTCCAGGAGTGCAGCAAGTTGTAATTAGTTTTTCAAATAGCTTGTGGATTGCACACAGTTTTGCAATGCCACGATAGTTCTCGATTTATGTAAAAGGGTACGGATAAGTGGAAGATTACATTTTTACAGCAAATCTGCTAATGAATTATGTAAATTAACGCACAATTTTTTTACTTAGATCGAGTATCTATCAGGCGTCCCAGTAATTGGTTAAAAATGATTTAGTTTTTTTCAATTGTTGATTAAGTAGAGGCGTATCCACCAACTAACAGAGTTAACTAAACTCTCGACCTAAAGTATGTCTTACACATGCAACATTTTTTGCTCGAGTTTTATGGCGCCGCAGTGTATACTATATATATATAAATTTTTATACATTTATATATATACTTATATGTATATTTTGTAGTAACATGCGATGACATTTTACCATAAAGCAGAGTTGGCTTCTTCTTTCGTTTTTATGCGTTTTAAATTTATTTCGTTGACGTTGTCGCAGCACAGAAGCCGCTAGCAATGGCGCCTGTCGCACGCACGCAAACTTCCGGCACACACACACGCACACATGTTGCTGGCAGGCCTGGGCCAAAAGAAACGTATACAACTCTGGCATAGCAGTCTTCGTTTTTATTTATCGTGCAAAGTGATTCTGTGTAATTGCAGAAATTGCGTTAAATTATTTAACAAGCGGCGGGGGGGCGTAGCAAAAGCATTTCAAATTCATTTACACTTACACACACGCACAATGTGTGCAGGAAATTGATATCATAAATTTTTGTAGCCAGGGAATCAGGAAATAATATTGCAAAGGAAAAAATGTTTATTTATGTTCTAATTGAATTCTCATTGCAGCTGGGCAAATGAATGCGGTTTAATGCGGGGCAATTGGCCCCTTTTCAACAACAACAACAACCACAACCACAACAATAGCTTCTGACGGGTGTGAAATGTGCTTTAAGGATATGAATATCGTGCATAAAAGGAGCGCCTAACACATGCGACACAAACGGAAGAGCTTAAAACAAGTACAAAAACAACAACAACAACAGCAACACAACAAGGCAACAAGCAGCACTGCCAGACAACAAAATTCATTCAGCCAAAAAAAAACGAAAAGAAGAAAGTGAAAGCAAAAGCGAGAAGCCGAAATTGTAAACGCTCCCATGTAAACACTTGAAAGCTCGTTAGGATAATACATCCTGGCTGACACCACACGTCTCCCTCTCGTGCATGTGTGTGTGCGTGTGTGCGTCACCATGCGACGACATCGTCTGAGTAGCCGCATCCCCCCCAACCATACACCGTGACGCCTCCTTTAGGCCATTGCCATTGCAATAGTCGCGCTTCCGTTTCCGTCTACGCTCACTCGCCTCATTTCCGCTGCGGCTGCAATTAAGCGAACTAACCCCCAAAAAAAAAAAAAGAGCAACAAAATGGCACACGAGACCAACTTTAATGGTAGGTAATTCAGCGAATGAAAAAAAAGGAAACCCTTTGCATAAGAATTTAAATTTAAATGTTGTTACTGCTGCCGCTCAACTCCTGAGGGATCTCTTAAAAATACAAAGTCCCAATTCAATTTAAAATTTAAATGTTTTATGTTAACTGTGCCCATATAAGCGCATTTTGGAATCAACTTAAATCAAACAAAAGTAACTCGGTTACACACGGTTCTAAAAAAAGTTTTGGTATAAATAATAAATATCAATCGGGCATCTATATCCAAAATAATCTATCTTGGGGCGCGCTTTTGCAAGCGCTGCAAACCCAAAGCTTCTAGTCTTAAGGCCTATTCTCAGATGACTTAAAAATTATTTTCGTCACAAGGCTGCATATGAATAGAAACACTTTTGTAGGGCTTTAAAATCAAAAGACTTTTGAACACCATTCTTATTAATATGAAGCATAGTGCCGAACATAAATTTTATGTTATCTGAAATTTTGTCCACCCCAAAAAATACAAAAGGCGCAGTGTGCCCAAGAAACCCGTGATAGAAATAAGGTCTCTCCACGCAAATATTCGGGGAGGGTTGATCGTGCGTAATTATTCGTGACCACTCCTTTAATCGTACATGAATAGTGCGTGACGCAAAAAGCACTTAAATCTGTTTTTAAAATTCCCCAAAAATGGGTCTTAATATAAGAACTTTGTACTTGAATTAAGAATGATCGTACTAACCGAGAGTGATTATTCGTGACTCCTCTTTTAATCTTGCATAAATCGTGAGTGACACAAATCGCTCTAGAATCTGTCCTTAAAGTTCACCAAAAATTGGACTTGATATAAGAACTTTGTACTTGAATCGAGTATTTTGTTATTTACCGTGCGTGATCATTCGTGACTCCTCCTTTAATCGTGCATGAATCGTGCTAGACGCAAAACGCTCTAGAATCTGTCCTTAAAAATTCACCTAAAATCGGTCTTGATATAAGAACTTTGTAGTTGAATCAAGAATTTCCGTCCTTACCGTGCGTGATCATTCGTGACTCCTCCTTTAATCGAGCATGAATCGTGCGCGACCCAAAAAGCTCTAGAATCTGTTTTTAGAATTCACCAAAAATCTGACTTAATATAAGAATTTTGTACTTGAATCATTTCCGTACTGTGCGTGATCATTCGTGACTCCTCCTTTAATAGTGAATGAATCGTGCGTGACGCAAAACACTCAAATAAATTGTGTGCGTAAAATGTGCGTCAAGATATTTTTATTTCGTGAATCGTGCGTTACACTGACCCTCAAATTTCTGCAACTTTGGCAAATTTTGGTTTGAACCCTCTCACCGAACCTCCGCAAAACTTATTTCACGAAGCAGAATTAAAGAAAACGACGAACAAATTCTAGAAAACGCATGCTTAAATCATCAAAGTTTCTTAGATTAAGTACGAAATAATCTTAAAATGCAAAGCCAAAAAAGTATGCAATGGAAAATGCGAAATATTTTAACATAAATCTGTGCTAAAAATTCGCAACTAGATTTATCACTTTACTTGTAGAGGGATCGTAGACTTCTTGGACTTTGATTAGCTCTATGCAATTAGATCATTTTAGCCTAAACCAAGAATATTTTGTATTTATCTTATGTACTCCTTTTTGGTTTCAAGAATGTTTTTGGGCAATTATGAGGAATTTTTTAAACTTCAAGGAAAACTATTTTATTATTTTAAGTACGCAAAATCTTGTTTTGGGATTGTTTGGGGTAATTATTTAGAATTTGTTAAACTTCAAGGAAAAATATTTTGTTGTTATTTTAAGTACGGAAATTCTTGTTTCCGGATTGTTTGGTTTCATTATATTATATTTATATTGTTTGGCATTTATAAAACTTCAAGGACAAATATTTTGTTAATATTTTAAGTACGCAAATTCTTGTTTCGGGATTGTTCGGGGTAACAATTTAGAATTTATTAAACTTCAAGGAAAAATATTTTGCTATTATTTTAAGTATGCACATTCTTACTTCGGGATTGACTTAAGACCTAAAAGAATGATCAAAAAGATCTTAATATGTAATTAAAATATCTCGGAACGTTCTAGATAGGATTTTAAAAATCGTACTTGATATAAGAACTTTGTACTAGAATCAAGAATTTTCTGACTTTAAGTACAAAGTTCGTGGTTTTTTTCTGAGTGTATATATACCCAACAAACTCAAATAAAATTGTATTAAACATACCATGGACATTATTTTCCATGTTTTCCTTGAATTATTTTGCAGAAGTTCTAACCTTACACAATTTTTTGTATCTTTTCTTCTATGTCCCTCAGATGCTCTGGACTACATTTACATAGCAAATGGTATGAACGATAAGGCCTATCTTATAGCCGATCCTCAACCAGACGATGATGAGGATGATGATAATAAAGAGCTGGAACAGACTGAGGATGACCACAACAACAACAACAACAACCAATATTACAACGATGCGGATGAAATGAATGCTAGAGCTGCTGCCCCACCCACTGATAGTTTTTTGGACCCAGCACCCAGCTCACCCCTGGCCACAGCTGCTTTGGCAGCGGCTGCGGCCAGTGCCTCGATGGCTGCTGCTGCTGCCCGCATCACAGCTAAGGCGGCTCATCGCACGCTGGCCAACAACAGGGCAGCAGCAGCTGCCACCATACAACTGATCGATGTGGACAATAATTATACAAATGTGGCAGTGGGACTGGGTGCCATGCTGCTAAATGACTCGCTGCTTTTGGAGGGTGGCAATGTCAATGATACGGCATTGAGCATATTCGGGGATTTGGTCAATCGCAGTGGGCAAATGGTCAACGATAGCTCAGCCGTCAATGTCACCGCCAGCAAAGTGGCCGAGGATGACTTCACGCATCTGCTGCGCATGGCGGTCACATCGGTGCTGTTGGGCCTGATGATACTCGTCACCATAATTGGTGAGTACATGGAAACGTCATTAGAAAGCAGAACAACAGATGAAAACAAAAAGCCCAAGTCCAAACATAGACATAATTATTTCCGCCAGTTGCTCGGTTTCCCCCCCACAAATAAATTCCACGAATGCCAGTCTCAGGCACGCGCGAGGGTCCACAAATCCGCTGGGGAATAAGGGCAAACAATTCAATAAGGAGGCGGCGGCGGGGAGCAGTTGGTGGGTTTTTGGCCGGCTCAGCATTTTGGTTCAGTTTGTAGATAATAAAATACGCGTAACTGATATTTATGATGCTGGGAACCATTTTATATTATTTATTATTATTGTTGTTGTTATGGCTCAGGCGAAAGCATCGACAGCAGTGGCCTTCTTCTTGTTATTAATAAGGCAGCTTCATGACGAGGACAAGGATGTCCCTGCCGTTGCCATTGTCTGTGCTGGCTGACTGGCTACATTCATTACAAGCATTTAGCCATAAATCCAAAGGCAAACATAGGCACAGCAACAACAACAACAACAACAAAAATAAAAATAAACAAAGACACGCCGCATTAAAATTGACAGTCAATCAATCAATCAATCACAAACAGTTCGCCAGCTCCTCTTGAAATTATCCTGAAAATTTTATGGCCACATTGTAAAATGCAAACAGGGCGTGGGGAGGGGGGAGATGGGGAAGAAAACAAACTGGAATTGATTTCATTAATTTAAGTAGATTTCATTTAATTTGAATGCCAGCACAAAAGTCAAGAGCCAAATAGAATGGCGAACAGCCATTCACATGCTTGTTTTTTTTTATTTGAGCTTCCTTTTATTTTCCTCTTGTTTTCATTTTGATTTTCCGCCATCGTCCAATTTGTGCTTATTTAGTTTATTTTTTTTTTTTTTACTCTGCTTGTCAGTTTCCGTCTTGTCGCTGCTTTTCGCATTTAGCGTTTAAAAGGAAGAAAATGCTAATGAGTTTCAAATGCTAATTGTACTCGGGCACCCGTCTTAAAAGTGGGCGTGACCAAAAACAAGTTGACTTCAAAATAAAATTACGTTTTTTTTAACAAAACTTCACTTTTTCGGTAGTTAACTTTATTTGTAATAAACTGACTAAGGTTGAGAAACTAAAACCTTAAAGTAATGTTGAACTTGTTTAAGAGTAATTAACTTTCCGACCGTTGGCACCGTGTTTGTTTACTTTGGAGTAGACTACTCTGGGAAAGTTCATTGCATTGACAGTTTCTTTGTCTCAGGCGTGTTATAAGAAACCCTGGTTTTATCTAAAAATTTTTTAAATAATAGAGATTTCGTTGACAAAATAAGGCATGCGTGTCGTATACGCAATTTTTGGGAAAACTTAAAAGCATTTTCATTACAACTCAAGTACCCTTGCAGAGGGCATATTAAAATTGTCACGATGTTTATAACCCAATGAACGAAGCATCTACGACCCCATAAAGTATATATATTCTTGATCAGAATGTCGAGCTGAGATATTTTCCGTCTGTCCGTCCGTCCGTCTGTCCATCTGTTTCTATGCTATCTCCTCCCTCAGTTTTAAAGCTATCTTGACCAAACTTTGCAAAAAGTCTTTAAATACACATAGGCTGCACATTTGTCGGAATCGGCAGGATCGGATAACTATATTATATAGCTGCCATAGAAACGATCGGTCCAAGAACTTGTTCTAGTGAGAAAAACTCTTTTGTTTTCCATCGCAGCATCATCAATCGTGGTATATATTAGTTTAATACGCTTTCACACAAATCTGGAAAAATTTATCAAAATCGGATGACTATAGCATATAGCTGCCATAGAAACGGTCGGTTAAAAAACTAGTCCTAGTAAGAAAAACTTTTTGTTTTCCATCGAAGCGTTACTTATCTTATCATATGTTAGTTTTATATGCTTTTACATAATACAGAAAAAATTGAGCAAAATCGGATGACTATAGCATATAGCTGCCATAGAAACGGTCGGTCAAAAAACTACTTCTAGTGAGAAAAACTTGTTTGTTTTCTATCGTAGCGTCCACAATCTTGGTATGTATTAGTTTTATATGCTTCCACAGAATTCTGGAAAAATTTATCAAAATCGGATGGCTATACCATAAAGCTGCCATATAAACGGTCGGTCCAAAAAATAGTTCTAATGGGAAAAACTTTTTTGTTTTCCATCGTAGCATCACCAATCGTGGTATATTTTAGTTTCATATACTTCCACACAATTCTGTAAATTTTTTTGGAAATCGGATGACTATAGCATATAGCTGCCATAGGAAAGATAGGTCTAAAAACTAGTTCTAGTGTGGGAAACTTTCAAAACTGCAAGGGTATTTAAAACATGTTACCTTCTATTTCTTTTTTTTTTTTAATTTCCTAGTTTTATTATCTTTTTTTTCTCCATTTTAGAACTACTAAATTTCGTTTTCTTGTTTTTTTTTTTGTAAGATTATTTTTCGATTTTTTCATTCTTCTTGAAAAAAATTTCGGAATTCTCTGGATATTCCGAAATAGATAGATCAAATAGTACTCAAGTTTGTGATACTATCTGAATGGTTAAAAAGGGACAACCCTACCTTTACTTTTAAAAAAATTAAAATTTTCAGTTATATGCAATACTATAAACGTGTCTATCTCAAACCTAAATGAAGAAGCTTCCTACCTCTACCGTCGCAAACTATCCAAACCTACATGGATTTTTAATATATTAAGATAATAAAATACAATTTTTACAAGGTTTTAGGTAATCCGGAGAAAAACTCTTTGAAATGGAGCCTTTGAAAATTCGGTCCATTCGGTATTGGAAAAAATGTAGATAAATCTTCGTGACATTTAGAGCACCAACAGATAACTTTTGGTTTATTGACTTTAGATTTTAACAATTATTGTGTTCAACGTAAGTTGACTTTCTGAAGGCGACTCCGAAAGACAGCTCCCAATGCCTGAATAATTAAAAATTTCCTTAATGAGTTTTTTTTTCAATTATAAAGTACATGTTTTTGATTTGCAAATTACGTATATTTTATGGTCATCATAATCGACCCAGCCAACAGGCTATTCAAGCTATTGGGAGCAAATTTGAGTGAGGACTTTGATTTCCAGCTACTACCCTTGATATTTTATCTTAAAAAACTCTGAAAGTTTTTTTTTTTTTTTTTTTAATAACAAATTACAAATTAGATCAGGCGACCCTAAGGGCCCGTACAAATATCCGTCTGACCTGTGGATGTGTCCTTTTCAGCCTTCGATGTCTTCGTGGCCAGTAGCCAGACGATTAGTGTAAGACAGTAAACGTTGCCTATATCGGTTGAAATATGTCTCAACACTTTCACATATTGAAGCTATCCCCAAGTCCCGGAAAATTGTGCACACCTCAACTCTTTTCACTGTAGTGTTACAGGCCGTCCCCCAACACGTGATGCCCCATTTAAGAGTAGGGAAAACAATTGACAATTGGCTGGAACTCGAAGCCAGAAACACTGTGTAATCTGCATAGGTTGCAGTAAGTTAACCTCTTATATCAAGGGTGAGAAGACTCTGAAAATCTAAACATATTTATAAACATACTTTGGAATTATTGGGTTCCGTTTTGTGTTTCTGTAATCAGCAAGATAAGTATTGGTAAATGTCTAGTTGAATTTACTAACTTCAAAAAATGCTAAAAAAAATTCTACTTAGAATGCAAATTAGAAGAATTGCCAGGCCTTTTTTGCAGCGAACTTTCAAGTTCCTCTTTAAATGACTTATAACATAATGTTTTTTTTAATAAAAAAAAAGAAATACAATTTAAATTCGAATTAACTGTAAAATTTTGTCAAACGTTGTTAAACCCTCCCCCTGGAAAAATCACATGTAAGACATACGCGGAGCTTATGGGCGAGTAAAATTCTACAAACCGTGAATTGTAAGCTGTGGATAAAATGATGGGGCTATTTTCGAAAAAAAAAATAAAATAAATAAATATATATATAAATTACTTCTCCTGTGAAGGTAGCTAGGGAAAAAAAGGGATAACAATACGGCGCATTTATATCACACAGAATTCAATTTACAGACACACTCTCTTTTTCGTTCGTTAATTGCTTTCGAGTACCAGCACACAGTTGATTTTTCTTCTTTAATAATCCTGCTGTGCACACCACGTAAAAAAACGCACCTTCAACTTTATTACAATATGACTTTACAACAAAAGCAAACGTGATTCAACAATTTTTTACAAAATAAAAAAATTAAATATTTAAAATTCAATTAAAATAGAACAATGGATGACCGCAGCGAAATAAATGCATGACATTTCTTTTAAAGATTTTCTCAGAATTTTTAAGGGCCAAGAAAAAACGTGTAAAATTCAGCTTAATTTAATTTTTCTTCGTTTAATTACAAATGCCTTTTTTTTGCCTCCTGGCAGCTGATCTATTAACTTGCCTTCACTTTGACACTAAAGTGAACTAATTGCATGTGTGTGTGTGTGCGTGTATATATGTGTGACCTCCCACTTGCTTACTCCTTGACTGTCTGACAGTCTGCAAATTCAATGCCACAAATTGCATGTCTCGCACTTGCGCTTAACTTTTAGTGTTGGCAACGGCGCACATTTCTTTTTTAACACCTTCAAGTGTGCCACAAGTAGTCCTGACAGCTACTGTAAAGGCAACAGAAAAAGAAGAAAAAAAAAGTGCAAAAACAGACATCAAAGGTTGTGTGAGTGCACCCAGCCACACTGTCAATTTTTCACACCCCCTCGATGCGATAGTGGGCGCCAAAAGTTTGCGTTAGCGCGATTAGCTCATGTCGCTTATTCTGGCTTTTGTGAACTTTGTCTTTGGCTCAAGTGCAACAATGGGCGGGGTGGGGGGGTGCGAAAGAAAATGCGCTGCACTTCTGCGGATGGGTATAAGTTTAATATGATTCTCATTTCAGTTGGCCCCCTCACAGAAGTTTGGCAATTTTCAAACTTTATCTGTTCCGTTGCGGTTTGAATGCGAATTTCGGATTCACGTCTTTGTATAATAATTGAATTGAAAACTTTTTGGGTTTGAACTCAAGTCAATTTTTGCAATTAGGCCGCTGAAAGCTCTACTCAATTTTTAGTACTTTGTCTCAATTTGGTGTTTTTTTTTGCTTCCATTGCAGGCAATGTGTTTGTTATTGCGGCCATCATACTGGAGCGAAATTTACAGAATGTGGCCAACTATTTGGTAGCCTCATTGGCGGTGGCAGATTTATTTGTGGCCTGCCTGGTGATGCCACTGGGAGCTGTATACGAGGTGAGTGGGGTTTAGAGATTTATTTTAATTTATTTTTAGGCTATGCAATTTATCAATTGATTCACTTAGTGCAGATTACCTTTCAAATAACAAGTCCTCTCAAGGTTTTTCTATAGGTTTTTTTTTAACCAAATCTTTTATTAATGACTTAAATTTTTTGTTTAATATTTTCTTAATTTAAGAATTTTTATTAGTATAAGCCATTTTCAATTTAAATGCGTCATCACCTTTTCTCCCCCCCAGATAAGCCAAGGCTGGATCCTGGGACCCGAGCTATGCGATATATGGACCTCTTGCGATGTACTCTGCTGTACTGCCTCCATTTTGCATTTGGTGGCCATTGCCGTGGATCGGTAAGTAATTACTTTAAGTAAGAAAAAAAAAAAATAGCAAGCGTGTCCCTTTCTCTCTCTACTTGTAAGTGCTGTGTAAAACACGCCACGTCTAAAGAATTGCGAGTGTGAGCTAAGCGAATCAATCAATCAAGTTTTTTAACATGTCAAATCTCTTTACAAATCCACTTGGCAATACAAAAATAACATCAAGTGTGTAGAGTGTGTGTCGGGGGGAGGGGGAAGGAAAACGAGAAAAACATTTAAGCTTGATTCGATTTTACCATTTTCTATGTAGGTTAAGCGAGTAAATTATTATAAAAAGCAAGGGGGGAATCTATAGGAACCACTTTCTTTGTATTCGTTCAAATAATACCAACTCTTTACTTGAAACAGTGAGGGGCAACACTTTTTTAGTGTACAAAACACATCTAAGAAGAATATATAAGTGAACTTATTACTTGAGCTCACTTTTGTTATAGAATGACAGAAATAAACAAAAAATATTAAATCTTCTTTAAGAAAGCGCTTAGTTTTTCGTACATGTGTCCTAAGCCATATAACTATCGGCCCTGCTCCAAATTCCAAATCAATTTTAGTGTTAACGTTTCTATTCTTATTTTTAGATTAATAAATTAGATAAAAAATTACTAGATCCCGTCGTACTTTTTGCTTAAAATGAATTCACTTCAACTGCTAGAACAATTACGAGAATACTAAAATGTAATTAAGCAGCCGTAGATATAATTGTCATCTCCTATATAACAATATGAAATTATAACTTGAAATAGAAACGCTTACACAAAAAACTATTATGAATAGATAAAGTACCACGATCCGAATTCCGAATCGATTTTCGTTTAAACGTTGTTATTTCGAGTTGAAATTGCCCCCATGGCAATTTTACTAGCATATTCATGTTAAGCGCACGAGAATGACACCCCTCCTAATTTCTCTACCTTTTTTTATAGAAACATAGTTTTTCTTCATCATAAATGAAAAAAAAACGTTTTACTTATATTATTTCTCTCACATTCCTCCAACATCAATATTAGTTGTCCCAAATCGTTAGAATAAATTTATTAAGTCTATTCATATGAAGTAAATTTTATTTCGAAGTGGAAGGTTTTCTTAAGGGCAAAATTCAAATAGAAAGTAACGCATAACGCTCACACCGACACAACACACACATTCAAAGCATATATTTAAGATGACCAAACGTGTCTTGACTTGTCTTGGCATGCACTCTGAAAAAAAGCCGAGAGAATAGTACGCCAAGTACGAAAATACTTGATCTAATATAAAATACTTGATTCAGGTACGATTTTTTTCAATCCCGAAATACTTGATTTTATATCGTTTCGGAATACTTTAGGTACATTTTGGGCCATTCCACGGTTTTTCAAAACTTATTCCTAGAACGAAATGGTTTTGAACCAATCCCGATTCGTTCTTATTAGATTGATTTGTACTTAGTTTAGGTACACCCAAGATCAAATCATACTTAATATTTTGAGTAAAAAAACGGTATAAAAACCCCTTCATTCAAGAATGTTTTTATATTTCGAACTTGTTTTAAGAATTTGGTTCTCATTTTAGATACATTTTTGGTAAATTTGACACTAAGGACTGATTTGTACTTAGTTTAGGTAGAACCAATTACGCATCATACTTAATATTTTAAGTACTTAACGGTATAAATTCTATCCCATTCGTTCTAGAGCGTGTTAGTACAATAAATTCTTGACTTAAGAATTTTGTACTTAATTTAAGAATTTTGTTCTCATTTTAGGAATTTGAAATTAAAGACTGATTCTTACTAAGTTTAGGTTGTTTAGGTACAAAACGGTATAAATTCTATCCCATTCGTTCTAGAACGTTTTGAGTACAATAAATTTTTGATTTAAGTATTTCGTACTTGATTGAAGAATTTTGTTCTCATTTTAGGAACATTTTCAATAAATTGGAAACTTAAGACTGATTCTTTCTTATTTGAAGTACACACAAGAACGAATCATACTTTCTATTTTAAGTACAAAACGGTATAAATTCTATCCCGTCCGCTCTATAACGTTTTTGGTACAATAAATTCTTGATTTAAGTATTTCGTACTTGATTAAAGAATTTTGTTCTTATTTTGGAAACATTTTGAATAAATTGGAAACTTAAGACTGATTCGTTCTTAGTTTAAGTACACACAAAATCGAATCATTTTTAATATTTTAAGTATAAAACGGTATAAATTCTACTCCGATCGTTTTAGAACTTTTTGAGTAGTATGAATTCTTGATTTCAGTATTTCGTACTTGATGTAAGAATTTTGTTCTCATTTTAGGATAAATTTGAATCATAAGACAGATTTGTACTTAGATTAGGTACAAACCAGTACGAATTAAACTTAATATTTTAAGTACAAAAAGGAATAAATATTGTTTTGAGTACCAAAAATTTTTGATTTAAGTATTTTGTACTTAATTTAGGAATTTTTTTTTTTAGGAACATTTTGGGTAAGTTTGAATCTTAAGACTGATTCGTACTTTGTTTAGGTACTACATACCACGAATTACACTTAATATTTCAAGTACAAAACGGTATAAACTCTAGCCAGTTCGTTTTAGAACGTTTTGAGTACAATAAATTCTTGATTTAAGAATTTTGTTCTCATTTTAAGTACATTTTGGGTAAATTTGAAACTTAGGACTGATTCGTTCTTAGTTTAAGTACACACAAGAACTAATCATACTTTCTATAGGCAGCCTTTTTTTTTTTGAGTGTGCGTATTACAATTGAACTTTATTGTGGTATAATTTTCATACAAACCTTAGGCCCCCATTTCAAGGTAATATTTGATACAAATCAATTAAATTGAACGGAAAACAAATATTGAACAAAGAAATCAATTGATTAAACTGTGGGGGGGGACCACCTGTAGCTAGACAAATAACCAAGTCAAATTTTCCGGTCCTGTCCCATTTTTTTACACAACACAAATCCCTTCCCCCCTTGTCAACTGATTACTATATCAATTTTTAATATACATACTCGTGCATACAACATATTCTCACTTCAAACACTGCCTGGTTAGGCAGTGCATGTCATCATCAATCAATTTGTGGCATACATTTCCATCAATCGATTAAAAACCAACAAAAAATAAACACATGGGGGCACAAAAAAAAAAAAAAATGAATATCAATTTAATGTGATTCGCTAATTTGCCAGTATGATAAAGAGTGAATCAAGGAAAGAGAGAGAGGGGACGAGGTGACCATCTAATTGCTTTGACATTTTTGTGTATTTAACAAACACTTAAAAACAATAATTTGCAATAATTTTCGGCATGCGCCGCCAACTTAATTGGCTAAGCTGCAGGTCAATGCGGGTCAATTATTTTGGTGGTTTTTAATTAGAGCAGCCAGGCATAATAAATAATGCATATTCAATGGGGCTTTGGCACTAATTAATGCATCCATAAATCCAATATGATATTTCATGCTAGTATTTTGTGGTCAGCTCACATGGATTTGGATTTGGATACGGGATATGGGTTGCCTGTCGTTGATTTTTGTGATATGCGCCTGTCAATGGGCAAAATTGAAATGCTGGCTGCGCAAATTGCCTGTCAATAAACAAAAGCCAAGTGATGCTTAGATTTCACATGCATATCAATCAGTCCCTGGACTATACTGAAAATAAGGAATGCCATTTGCCTGTCAGCTGGACAAGTCTCCATTATGATGAAGGAGTGGGGGAGGTCCTTTCAACGTAAGTATGCAAATGACATACCATGACAGTCACGATGATGATTTGCTCTGAAATGCCAAGACGAGAGCAGTTGATGGAAACAATTACCCAAAAAGACAGGGGGTGGTGGGGGGAGGGGGCACACATTTTATTTGTTAGTTGTCACTTGATATTTAAAATGGAAGGCCTCGTTTTATCACCGAAATGGAATGAAAATTAATGAGCATTTGCTACTCTTCCTGTCGTCATCGTTGTTGTTGTTATGTCCCGAGCCTCTTGTGCATTAATAAATTAAGTTTGTCAAATGCTGCTGGATGTCCTTTAGCCTCTCCTTCTGCCAACTGAATGATAAATAGTTGGCTGAAATTCGACTACAATAATATTTGCAAGTATTTGTCGTTACGCTACGCGCCAGCAAGTGGATGAAGAAGGGAGGGGGTAGTGTGCGGGCGGTGTTGGTTAGGAGTTGGTGGGGGGGCAGCATTTGCCGAGTTCATTTTCCATGTCAGTAATTTTTAAGCAATTAAGACAGAGTGCCAACAATATTTACAGAAACGAAAACAGGCCAAAAAGAATGAACCGAGAACAACCTTTTTATACTCTAGGAAAGGGTATGATTAAATTGGCCTGATGTTGGTAACGCTAAGACGTAATTGAAATATAAAAGTTCGAAATAATAGAAATTATTCACTTATAAATTATTAATCATGTTATATTATTACTAGACAGCGGATTTTGCATATTTTCAGATTTAATTCAATCCAAGTAGGCCAGGATAAAGTTGTTAAAGAGGCAGAAAAACCACTAAAAGCGAGAAAGCAAAGCTAACTTCGACTGTGCCGAAGTTTTAATACTCTTGAAAAACTTTACTCCAACTGATATAACCGGTAAAATATATATAGGATATAAATATCAGATATTTAAAATTTTTAAATCATTGATAATAAAAACTTGATACCATAAAAAAAACTTTTCTTAGTAAAACACATTTTCCGACCGATCGGTCCTATGGCAGCTATATGCTATAGTCATCCGATTTTGATCAATTTTTCCTTTATTATGTGAAAGCATATAAAACTAACATATACTAAGATTAGTGACGCTACGTTGGAAAACAAAAAAGTTTTTCTAACTAGAACTAGATTTTTGACCAACCGTTTCTATGGCAGCTATATGATATAGTCATCCGATTTTGATAAATTTTTCCAAAAATGTGTGAAAGCTTATAAAACTAACATATACCAAGATTAGTGATGCTACAATGGACAAAAAAAAAGTTTTTCTGACTAGAACTAGTTTTTTGACCGAACGTTTATATGACAGCTATATGATATAGTCATCCGATCCAGCCGGTTCCGTCATATTAGTTGCGTGCAGCAAAAAGAAGACTCTGTGCAAAATTTCAGCTCGACAGCTTTAAAACTGAGGGACTAGTTCGCGTAGAAACAGTCAGACGGACAGACGGGCGGACGGACAGACGGAATTGAACTCAGCTCGTCGTCCTGATCAAGACTATATATAGTTTATGCGGTCGGAAATGAATATTTCTATGCGTTACAAACTTCTGGGCAAAATCCATATACACCTTCTAGTGTATAAAAAAGGGTTCTTTATAAACCAAATTCTCATGGCCTACTACGATAAAATTCTGTAAACTAATATAGTTCACAACTAAATTCAAAGTTTTGTACAAAAATCTAATTAAGAGTATATAAACTTCGGCCTAAGTAAGATCTGAACTTTTTTTCTTTTTTTGAAGCAACACAATGAAGCTTGTGGCAAAGGACAAATGGCGCATGAACATTAATCTTTATGCCTCTGCTCCATTGCGGCGGCTGTCGATGCTGTCCAAATATATGCACATACATAACACGCACCTCCATGCCAACTCCAACTCCAGCATCCCCCGCCTACTCACTCACTTGTGCATAAATTTTATGGTCTGCACTGCTGCTGACGTCATTATTAGTCCCAGCCAAAATGACAAATGCCTCACGGCTATCGCTCTCAGTATATTTAAATGCAAACATTCTTTTATGACTTTCGACTCTGTTAAACACACACACACACACACAGAGAGAGACCATACCCCGCCTCTGGCTCTTTGCTGACCGCAGTTTGTTGCCCTGTGACATATTCAATTAAATTTCCATTAAGTTTACATAGTTTTTGTAAATATTTTACCATTTAGCACTTAAAACGTAATTACGTGTATGTACATTGTACATGTTCATATTCGTTGCAATTGTCGTTTGTTGTCGATGTTTTTGTGTGGTCCTAGTTGACTTTTTTTTTTGGCCTTACCACAACTACATGACAACAACAACAACAACTACTGCAACTGCAACTGCGACCACTATCTGTCCCATGTGTTGTGCCTTTTGTAATTGTAATTGCTGTTGTTCTGGCACTAAATGCACACACACACACACACACACAAGTGGGAACAAAAAGTGTTTCAATTGAGGCATGGCTAACCCAATTAACTCCTTGGATAAGTTTTAGGAAAGATTTTTGCC
This sequence comes from Lordiphosa mommai, assembly GCA_018904225.1. Taxonomy (NCBI): domain Eukaryota; kingdom Metazoa; phylum Arthropoda; class Insecta; order Diptera; family Drosophilidae; genus Lordiphosa; species Lordiphosa mommai. The sequence continues at coordinate 380,100 of JAEIFT010000100.1, read as the reverse complement.
GACAACCCTCAGAGCCGGGCTGTTGCAAGTGGGTGTTCTTATTGGTTATTGGTGGTTGAAAGCATTATGAACAGGAAATTTTAAATAATATTTTGAGAACTAAAAACTAGTTAAAAGGTACATCAGAAGTAAGATCCATTGGTACTTATAGGCCAATGCCAGCTGTGATCTAACTCACAAATGGAAAACCAAAACTGAGCATTTTTTAAAAAACCAAGATGCTTAAAAAATCACCCTTTATAATGAGTTTTTGAAAATGAACAACTTCAATATTTATGTAAAAAAAAATTCTAAACAAATTAAGCAATTTTTTTCAATTTCTAAGTTACACATTGAATAGTTTTATTGAGAACTTTACTGACATACCACACTGGTTCCGCTTGTATGAAGCAGCTGCCAAAAATACTTCTAATAGAGGTAAAGGGACTAAATTTTTGTCCAAGTCTCTCAATAAAAATTTTTTAAATATGGTAAGAAGATGAATATGATATATCCCACCCACCACTAGGGGGCTAAAATTTTTGAAAATGCCTCTAAAAAAATTTTAAAAATCTGGTGTGAAGATAAATATGATTAAAACCTTCCTGCACACACTCCCACTCATGCCTAACCCCACTCCACCTACAAATATAATCTTATAAAAAAATCTACAAATAATTACAAATTTATGAAAAAAAATAATAATTGCACAATTTTAGTAATTTTAAAATCAAAGATTAACATTAAAATCATAATAATAACAAAAAACCAACCAAAAACACATAAGCAAAAACACGTTATCATAACAGAAAAACGTAGCCCAAAGCAAGGGCAACGTTTGGTCTGGAGCTTCTAGCACAAAGCTCGGCGCAAGTCGGCAGCTAAACTTAACTTAATTAGAATCTAAAATGATTACTTAATACTACAAAAAAGTCTCATTGGAGGATTCAGAGGGGAAACACAACTAAAAGTTTACCTACAAATGATTTATGTGGACGAGAAAATAGTGTTTTCAAAGGCGGTGACAAAACAATCTTTTTACTGAATAAGCACATAAATATAATTTTATTTGAATTAGAAATAAATAAAGTTAATACCTCTGTATTCAATATTCATACTGGTTTCAATCAAATTTGTAGCGTTTTTCTTATAATGTCCAATTTTATATGTTACACGTGATTTGACGCTCAGAACACAGAAATTCTCGATTAATTCATTTGTCGCTCTTTTGGCGCTGATTGTAATTGAAACAATTGGAATGGAGGAAAATAAACTTTTGTAACGAATAATATGATAAATTGAAAATTTTTTCAATTTTCAAATTTTTGATTTTTCGCCTCTAGCTGAACCAGTATGCATACGTAACTTTTCCTTTGATTTTTTTTTTCAAAATTGCTTTACATCGGAGCAGGGTTATCTATACATTCGAACATTCAATGGTTTTTGCATTTTTTTACGTATTTTTGGGGGTTGCTACAATTCATCATTGAAAAAAGGATTCAACCTCTTATTTGTAATAAAAAATGTTCATCTGGTTTAACGTGTCGTATGAGTAATATTTAATGCAACTTTAGACCAGAGGTGACGTAGACACATTCACACACAGCATCCGGCAATAACTTGGTTTCTCCACTGTGGTTGTTCTTTCTTCAAGGCGAAGCTAGGGGGTCAGTTGTTAATTGTAAAACTAAAGGCCTGCTAATTACCAGTTTTTCTAGATCAGCTTGATCTTGCGTTTAATGGGCACTTTTATAACTATATATCAACAGATTTGGTAGCTATTTTTGCATGAGTTAAGGGAAAATATAAAAAAGTTTGTCTTGAGGATATAACGGATGAATATCTGAAGGCTTTATACGACTCAAGGGTCAATATGGTCAAATGTGTAATTAAAGCAAATTGTGGTACTACAAAATATTAATCAATTACGCAAGGCAACAAAATTCGATTTTTTTCAGAGTAAAGAAGGAAAGGTGGTGATTTTAGATAAATATCATGTGCTTAACACTTAATGATCTATCACGTCAGAATTTTTGATAATTTTATCCTTAAGTTGTTAAAAGTGTCTTTTTGACCTATTTGAGACATATTTTGTGGGCAACCTAATCGTTTGTTTTCCTAATACTTAATAACCTTTAATACAATCATAAAGTAATATTCCTTAGCTTCAAAATAAATTATCCTAAACAGTTTTGCGAGTTTTTTCAACGAAGATATGACATATATGCGTATACGTAATTTTATTTAGAAGTTTCAAGTTTTGTATTGGACAATGGAATTTTAAAAATGTAAACTGTTTTTATTCACTATATATACAAATTAAAATTAAACTACATAAGATTTATAAGTTTTTTCAAGTTCTGACCTCGAGCCGACTAAACATATACTTTAACGTTTTATAAAAATTTATATGTAATTCGCAATTAAAGAATACATACTCCTTTTTTTATTAATAATATATTTTTGCTGCAATACTTTCTTCTACATTAAATTCGAATGAATATTAATTGACAGCTTCGCTCTCGGAATCAGAATTATAATTGCTGTCTTTAATTTAGCATTGTTTTTAACTTCTAATTCAAAATAAGTTACCGTTTGTAATAAAATATATATAATATAAAAAGTTTTGGGCAAATGTTATCAAATTAAAAGATGCTGGCGTTTTAATACTTAGCATTCTTTTTTTAATTAATTTATTTTATATTTATTTTATTTTATTTATTTTATTTTATATTTATTTTACATTTATTTTATATTTATTTTATATTTATTTTAAGGACACAATTATAATAGCGTCTTCAAGGGAATAAACTAAAATTAAGTTATGATCAACCTCATTTCAAATAAATATCTTAATAAGTGTCTAGCGATCTAAATAATTAATGATTATTTGAGAGGGTTAAGAAAATAGTTGCATCATAAATCAAATCAAATCTGATTTCAGTTCTTAGCCAAATCACCAAGACAAATACTTTTGATAGCCACTGTTTAAAGTACTGATTTTTACATAATTTTCATGTTATAGAGTGACATTTTAGCAAAAGTTCGCTTGAACTTTGCCCACATTGCCGCAACGCTGTCATATTCGCCTACAATGCAGCGTTGTCAGCTTGGATAAAGTTATGCAGAGAGAGAGAGAGAGGGAGGTAATTTTTAATTGCACATGTAGGAGCCAAATTCTCGAAGCTCAGCTGCCAGATTAGAGCTTGGCCAAACAAAAGCATAACCTTAATTAAATTGGCAGTTAAACAAACGCATTTAACAGTATAATTAGTTTTCGTGGCAGGCAAGCCAAGCAAGTCAGGCATTCAGTCAGTCAGTCAGAGGCAGGCAGAGGCAAGAATTACGCTTCATTTGCTTTGCACATTTGATTTCACATGTGTGTGTGTGTGTGAGTGGGTGGGTGGTTGGGTGTGTGTGTGTGTGCCTTTCAAATGTTTAATGAGACAAAGTAGCAAACAGACGACAACTGGCAAAGGCAAAAGCAAAGGCAAACAAAACCAGCCAAGCAATAAAACCGGATATGTTACTAAGACATTTATGTTATCTGCTAATGCCCTGCCAACACCAACTCACGAAATGTAATAGTTACAACGACATTTACAATGAGGTGTTTGTTACATTTAAAGGCCTCAAGTTCATAAAACAAACAGACAAATATTTTGTGTGCAAGTGAAATGGCTTTAAGTGCTGCCTTCTGTGTGTGTGTGTGTGTGCGCACTTGGGGCATATTCAATCTCGATTAGCAGAGCTTGACATAATTCTAATGATTTATGTATTTGAGCGGCAACTTCACAAAATGCCTCAATCAATATTTACGACCAAATGGCCTACTCTATGTGTATGTGTATGTGTGCGTGCGTGCGTGCTTGGACAGCAAACCTTAATTATGCTTTATCCTCTGATTTAAGAAGCAAACAAACTCAATTAAACTTGAAGCCAAAAAATTGTTCAAAAAGTGTTGCCTACATTTGTGGGCAAAACTAACAAAATCCTTTGTCAAAGCAATTATCTAGACCACATGGCAGCGGCTCTATGGGTAAACAAAGATGCTCTAAACCACACTCAGAAGATGAAACAAATTTATATAATTGTCACAGCGCGGCTAACCCACAAAAGTGTGTTTGCGTAATTTAAATTTAGAATTTCATTTTGCATCATAAATCAAAATAATGGCTACCCGGGAATGATTAATCAGTGCGAGAAGTAAATTGAATTTCAAATAAATCAAATGAAACAAAAAAAAAAAATAAAGGGGGGCAAACCACTCAACCACAGCCCTAAAAAACTTTGCCAAAGACAAATTGAAATTTTCCCGTCAAATTAAAGGCCTGAAATGCATTGAAAACTAGGCTTATCCTTTTGGCTTAACAAAATTACTTTGCCACTTGCATTTGGCCGCAAACATTGAAAAGTTTGCGGTGGTATTAAGCCATAAGTAACTGTCTGGGTGTGTGTGTGTGTGTGGGGTTTTTGTATTTATTTTTGAGCTAAGCACAGTTTTGCCATGCATACCGTATGATTAATGGTCGGGCTTTTTCGGTTTGGACAAAACTTCCATGAACAAAAACTTTTCGCCCCGAAACCGCAACGAGTGGAGTCAAAGCCAGAAAGTACCCAGCAGCAAATAGCCCAAAACAGCAGGCGACCAAAATAGTCAACAAGCCAGCCAAAGCTAAACCATTGTTGGAGAAGCCAACAACCAGAGTCCCTCCCTCCGGCACCTGAAAATCAACCAAATTGCATTGCATTGAATGTTAGAAAATGTTAAAGCACAATATAGCAATTCAAGCAGCCGTTAATGAAGCTGCTGCTGTCGCTGCTGTTAGGGCGAAACCTGAAACCAGAATTCAGCTGGCATAATGCGGCTATCAATGATGCAACATGCAAATTTTCTGCATAATTATGCGAAACGAATCCGGGGCCTCGTTCGAGTAGCGTCGACGATTAAGCTTATTAAATATAATTAAGTCGCGGTTCCATGACATCCTCTCCAAAATGACCCACGCAATTATGCAAATTGAGTGTGTGTGTGTGTGCTTTTTTTTTCTTCTTTAAGGCAAAAGCCTTTCAGGTTGCAGGTTGCAAATAATTGCCTAAAAAATTTTATGTGGCGACCGTGCTTTTTTAGCAGTTTTTTCCTTTTGCTTGTAGCTTAAGCCGTTCTATGATAGAAGAAGATAAAACTGCCAAAAAAGCATTTGATTTGATGCATTGTGTCATTAAAATTGAATTTATATTGATTAAGTCACTAACTTTAAAGTATAGCCGCTGAGTAGGCGAGAAAATAAATATGTGGCGACCGTGCTTTTTTTGAAGTATCTTTCATTTTGCTTGTAGAACCTGATTTAAAGAGAACTACCAATTTGATATGATGCATAATGTCATTATTCTTGAATTTCTATTGATAAAGTCCCAAACTTAAAAGTATAGCCGCTGAACTGGCGTGAATATAAATATGTGGCGACCGTGATTTTTCTTTTTATTGATTGTAGCTCAAGCCTTTCTATGATAGAGGACGATAGAACTGCAAAAAAAGCATTAGTTTTGATGCATTTTGTCATTAACTTGAATTTCTATTCCCAAACTTTGAAGTATAGCCACTGAATAGGCGTGGCCATAAATATGTGGCGACCGTGCTTTTTCAGAATTATCTTCCTTTTGCTTGTAGCTTAAGCCATTCTATGATAGAAGAAGATACAACTGCCAAAAAAGCATTTGATTTAATGAATATTAACTTCTATTTCTATTAAGCCCCAAACTTCAAAGTATAGCCGCTAAATTGACGTGGAAAAAAAAATATATGGCGACCGTGATTTTTCAGAAGTATCTTTTTGTTTGCTTGTAGAACCAGATTCAAAGAGAACTACCCATTTGATTTGATGCATAGTGTAAATAAACTAGAATTTTTATTGATAAGTTCCAAACTTAAAAGTATAGCCGCTGAATAGGCTTGGAAAATATATAATTAATATGTGGCGACCGTGATTTTTCTTTTTATTGATTGTAGCTCAAGCGTTTCTATGATAGAGGACGATAGAACTGCAAAAAAACATTAGTTTTGATGCATATTGTCAATAACTTGAATTAATATTCCCAAACTTTGAAGTATAGCCGCTGAATAGGCGTGGCTATAAAAATGTGGCGACCGTGCTTTTTCAGAATTATCTTTATTTTGCTTGTAGCTTAGGCCATTCTATGATAGAACTGCCAAAGAAGCAGATTTAAGGAGAGCCACCATTTTGATTTAATGCATTGAGTCATTAAACTTGAATTTCTATTGATTAAGACCCAAATTAAAACTGTAGCCGCTGAATAGGCGTAAATATAAATATGTGGCGACCGTGCTTACTCAAAGGATCGCCCATTTGCCTAAAGCTTTAATCATACTACTCAAAAAACGCAGATTCAAAGATATCTATCATGTTATTTCAAGGCATTATCTCATTCAAAGACTCTTCAAAAATTTTATAAGATCGAAATCGAGAATAAGTTGTGAGAAAAGTGAAGAGAGCTGAGCGAGAAGTCCGTTTTCTAATCAGAACCAACCAAATAAATTGTAGAAAATAAAAACTGACTAAGGGCCGTTTTCTCATCTTCATGGTTTTTGGATCTAGGTGATTTTTTTGTACTTAAAATATTTAGTGTTGACCGTATTATTTTAGTAGCTAAAGACTTTTTATAAGAGAGGTGAAGTGGTCGTTTGTTGTCGGCCCTTCTTATGGTTTTTAAATCGATTTTTTGTAAAATATATGCTTGGGCTTACAACGACCCTCGTATGATTTTAATAGCGGCCTAAAAGTAGGCAGCATATATTTTCTCAAAAGCACCTAGTTTTCAAAACCATGAAGATGAGAAAACGGCCCTAAGAGGAAAAAAATGTTGGTAATTTTGGCCTTGTGTTATTATTAGAGCATAAGACCCGAATTGTATCATTTCAGGCGTAATTCGACCAGCAATATAAGCGAGTAGGGTTTGAGAATCAGCCATACGAAGCAGAAGCTTTTAAACGAATATTTTGTTACTATAAACTCGTAAAAAAAACGGCACAAAAAAAATAGAAACAGAAAACAGACAAAAATTTTAGTAAAACTGCGGTCGCTATTTTATTTTATTTTATTTCATTTTATTTTTTTTGGTCTGCTACTGTTTTTGTTAACAATAATATTTTGTTTCGCACAACAAACAAAAATGCAATACATTCACAATGGATCCGCATCTATGTGAGCCTTGGTTAGCATATGTATGTAATAGTTTTGTTTTGTTGCGTGTCCTGCGGCAGCTGTGGCATGATTAAATTTTTGCAAATTACTTGCTCTCCATGCTCTATCCTGGCCTCGGTTTCGTGTTTTATGTAGCAGTGGCAACAACAATGGCAAATGTAACAATAGGCACAAAAAAGCCGAATTGAAGAGGTCACTACACAAAAATGTGTTGCCTACTTTTGTGCGGAAGTAAGTTTATAAAATATTTATGTGCTTAAAATATCGAATAATTTGCATTTAAATGGCATTTATCAATGTGTCATATGATTGATATATAATTACAATTTTTTTTGTATATTTATTAAGTTGCCAACACTTTTTTATGCATTAAATATTATTTATTATGAAAAAGGTGTCGACTGTTGCTATATTAAAATAAATTAGCATATTTTAAGGGTTTCAAAGAGATATGATTAATGTGCCCAGCGAAATTCAATTTAAAAAAGCAATTTAAGACTCAAAATAGCATGCTTTTCCTCTTCAGTTCTTCGAACACATATTTTCATAAACTATTTCACTTGCTTTCCGATTGCCGCACAGCTGGCACAGGATGCATTTTCCTTCTGCCTGCAGCTCTGTCTTTTTTATATATTTTGTGGTGCGTGCGGTCTCCGTGCGTGCCATAACTATGGAGGCATGGGGTAGCAGCAATTGTAATCCCTGGCACGCAAACAAAAAACTTATGTAAATTACACACAAGCAAAACAAAAGCCAAGTAGTGGACCTGCATCCAACTCCCCTCCTCCAGCAGAAAAATCCTTTCTGAGGATGCAACCAAGCATGCTGATTGCTGTCTGGCTGCCCTGCTGCGTTTCCTGGCTTTATGCGTGTCTGCATTATGGCGGCTTTATATATTTTTTAGTGCATGTGCTCATTTAAGTTCTGAATATGACCATTGCCAGTTGGTGGCCAAAAAGAAAATGTGCCTGAAGACACAGGTGAAGGAAGAAAAATGTATGCCAAAAGTATTAAAAATTCCCCAATTAATACCAAAAAAATCCTGAAACTAATAGTGAATATGTAGAAATATACAAATTGTTCTCAGTTTAAGTTTAATTTTCCTCTTGGAAACAGCTCGCTTTTTAGAGTTGGTACATTTGTTGTTCAAAGAAATAGAAACATAACTAGCATGACCTAGAGCCGATTAAACTCATTTTATAATTATGAAATACTTGTGCAAAATAGATTCTGTGCTTACAATTTTTCTTTTAGAACCGAACCCCATAAATAAGAAAAATAGGATCGCTTACGGTTTTGGCTCTCGTAATTATTTCCAACGGGGTTCGGTTCCCGTTTCGGTTCGTGCATCACAAGAACCTGGACCGTACCGTTTTTGAAGGGTTTCGTTTACGGACCGGTTTGCAGCTCTGATTAAAACAGCTAATAGTCTTCCAATAAAATATTCAGGTAATCAAAAATCAATGTACCAAAATAATTGCACTCCCATATAATTATTCAGACCTGTTTCCGTATTCGACTTCGATCGAATTATGCGAAATCGGAATTGGCCAATAACTTCAAATTTCCATTTATCTTCATCAGATGATCTTGATGACAAAATATATAAACCGTATTGCCGTAATCGTTTCTTGAGAATAAGAACCTTCACCAATTCCGTTCAATCGATTTTGGAAACGAGAACCTTAATACATATAAATGTGAAAAAGATTCATAACTCTGAAACTATTGAGGTACCTATATTTCAGCTTTATACAATACAAGACGAAATTTTGGGGAAATAATAAAGAAAACAAATAATTTTTGTGTTCAAATTTTCGCGATTTGATGGCCAAAAATAATTGGCATATTTTTAAAGTGTGAGTTATTTAGAAGTTTGGGATCGGATGCAATTTTACAGATTTTGCCCAATGGTTTTCCGGCGCAAGCAATTATAAATAATCTTTTTTTTTTAAAACTTCATTTTTAATTTCGGGAAAACCCTGAAACTACGACCACCTACTTTTCAACAAAGATTGCAAAAAAAAATTAATCGCAACCCAAAAAAAATCCGAGTAAAAAAATTTTCTTGGAATCGCCTATATACTTTATGGGGTCGGAGATGCTTTCTTCTGCCTGTTACATACAAATGCACGAGCTTAGCTGTTTTTAGTACGCGTCAAACGACACATCAATTACCTCAATACACCTGCTTATTCTTAAGTTAAAGCTCATTTAAAAAAAAAAAAATCGAATATATCGATAATATCGATTATTTTGTCAACCAAATATCAATATCGAAATAATATCTTTACAATATCGGAAAAAATATCGATATAGATATTTTTCAAATATCTGGCTTCTCAAGTCCCAGGCTTTAGAGTCTGCGCAATGGCTTTTCAAGATTATCACTCATACGTAGTGTTGCCTTAACTAAAATATTTTGCAAATTTTGTTTAAATTCATATCGTGGTTTTCTTAAAATTTTGTCATTTATAATTTAAGTATACGACTAAAAGTTTTTTGATCAATTAGAAGTTGCTTCTCTGCAAATTCGACTAGATCTAATTTTCTTTTCGCTATATGTATCCAACATCTTGGAAAGTCAATGCAGTACTGAAAGTTGTCTTTTTGCAGACAAGACGAAGAAATTTTTTAAATTTTTAAATAGACGTCATTTTGTGTTGGTGCCTATCTTTAGTTATTTTGCCACTATTACCCCTGTTAAAATTTGCGAATTTGGACTTGAAAAATCTTTTAATATATGTACTTTTATGCAGTTTTATGCTGCACTTTAATTTGGTGTTCATGGTCACTATGGTTGCTTTGGCACCACTTACTGTCAGGTAAAAGTTTGCATATTCAATATTAATGATTTTTTCCTCTTGCGGCAAGTATTTCTCTTTTATGAATATTTTTTATGATGAAAAATAATTATTGAAGGCGTTTTATTTGCTTCTTGATATGTCACACTTTCACCTTCATTCAAATTGCTTTCAATGTTTCTTTTCGAAATTAAAGCTGTCATACAGGTCGTATGATTAATTTTTACGAAAAAAATTAAAATTTAATTTTTTGTTTTTTTTTGATAATTTCTTTGCTGATGATGAGAGTAAGATTTCCAAATTTGAACTAATAGAAGTCCGGTCTCATGGTCTCAATAGGCTAAGCCATAAGTAGCTGCCTAAGTATGTATTCAGATAAAGATTATTTGCGTTATGAATGTAGACTTAGACAAGACACAGAAGGGACCGGCAGATGAAGCAGCAACAGGATTAACTATGAAAGCGAAAGAGTAACTGGAGATGGCACAATGCACAGGTGCGAGACCTCGAGACCTCATTAATGTAAGCGCGGTTACCTTTGCTTTATGCAATGCTAGACGTAAACTCTCGCTTGCGTACATTTGCTGGCATATAGCTAATGCACACAAAATCAAGGGTATCAATACTTTAGCTAAATGTTGCAGTGCCAAAAACTCCATTGAAATATTGATTTAAATGCATAACTTGAATCAAAAAGAGTAGGTCTGGTTTGGCTTGAATAGAGAAGGTTAAATTTATGCTCCCAAACCAAAACAATATTGAGGGAATATCCCTCGTTTATTCTCCTAACTTAGTTTATTTTATTTAACATAAAAATAATATGTCGCCAAACCCTTTGAGCTGATTTGCAATGTAATCGAATACAACAACTGGTTGACAGGCATCAAAAATGCATGTGAATCGCTGTAAGGGGCAAATGGGAATTGAAAAAGTTCATAGATGATAAATACACTGACTCTGATGCCACTCAACAAAAAAAACAATTTCAATTAATTATGAAGAGCTTAAAAAGGCAGAGTTTGTGTGGCACTAAATTAATTTTTTTTTTTTTGCAAAACAAAAAGAGGTTTCGAAATACGAAATCTCACAAAATACGAACATTTTCATCAAGCTGAAAAAAGCTCTTCTATTAACCTAACATAATTAAACGAGAAAAGCCTGACTGGAACAGCACACCCCCCCACCCCCATCCTCAACACTGACAACAAGAGTAATGGCTTTTTTGTGTGCTAGGCGCGCAATTTTTAAATGCATTAAAAAGTGTTACACTCGAGTGCCGCACATTTATCACACAACAAAAAATACCCATACGTACGTGTACCATACCATAACATAATGGAAAATCGCATTTAAATTGTTTGCCTCACAAATAAATTGTTATAATTCATCACTCAACTTAACTTTGTAGGCGCGCAACGGCTTCTTGATAAATTGATAGACTTCAATTCAATTCAATTTAATATGATTTTTTATAAATTACAGGCGCAATACTTTGACAAAAGCATGACAGACACTTTATTAGATTTTGCTATTAATTTGCATGGCTTTTCATTGCGTATGCACAACACCAGACCAAATAAAAAAAAAAAATAATATGTAAAAATATCGAAAAAAAAAACCGTCTGACAGATAAATCACAAAATTCCATTAATTTTAAGCAGTCAATCAAAATTTGCAACTTCAAGTCGATTATATTATGCTAATGATTATGGGGCAGGCCGTAGAGTCCTCTAGCAGGTGTCTGGAACAAAAGTCATCGACCATCATTCATGATTATTTATTACTAGGGCCCATCATTGACAAACTGACTGACTTGACAAGCTGTCCACAAGTTCAATGAAAGAAAATTAAAGTCCGGTTTTGTAATTTCCCAAATTCATATAGTTATAAACATAAACTGTCATTCAAGTGTCCAATTGTATGCAAATTAATTATGGCCTTCTGTATGTGTATGTACATGTGTTTGCTTGTATCTCTTCTGGCTTGTCTCGAGTGCTGTGTCAACTCAATTAATTGTTGATTTAAACTTAAACACACAATTGTTTGCCATTTGCCATTACCCAACTAGTAAGTAGTAAAGTACATGGGCATAGAAACAATATTTGTTTAAGCAAATTGCATTTAATTAATACATCAACACGTACACACTTCAAGCACAATGGTCAAAGAAGACCAAATTTCAAATGTTGCGGTTGCGGCCCAAGCAAACTGATGAGTTGACTTTTTTTTCGTTGATAATAACAATTTAATGTCTACATCATCAGGCACTTTTAAAGGCAAACAGTTGCATTATGTGTTTGTGTGCCACATAACATTTAGGCACGTTGCTGAACTCAGCACAAGCACACACATAAAAAAAAACAAAACAAAATAGAAGAAATATATACAATTGCGGACAGAACGAAATTTGTATGCCCTTGATGGGGAAATATGCCAGCTAGCGGTATGGTAGAAATTTTGCAGTCACAAAGAATGGTAAAAAGAATGCAGCTGCTGCCGGCTGTAGCAACAATGTTGCAATAAAAAAATGTTGAGAAGAGAATGCTTCAATCAATAAACTCAACGATTAAACACTATGCGTAACCTACCCAGAAAAAAAAGAAAAGATCCATTTAGATGGGATATCGTTTTTGGGGATATTGAAATGCTTATCCTTTTATATCCTTTGGATATTTTTTAGCTGCATTGGATGAAAAACTTAGTTCAATTTAACATTATTTAATCTCAAATGGATGAAAACAAATGGATATGGTCATATCCAGTCCAAATTGATATGAAAAATATCCAATGGATCATCAGGATATTTTTTTCCTTTATTTTTCTGTGTACCTACTGGGGCTTGTAGATTAGGTACGGCAAATATCTTGGCCGACTCGATCTTATCTCGTACCGAACATTATTAGCCAATTAATAAAGCAAGGAACTTACACCAGCTAAATCGGTAGCTAACTCCATATAAAAAAAAGCCGTCGAAATGCCTTTGGAACTTTCCAACTAGTCTCTACGCTGGGCCAGTTCTCAGACAAACCAAATCTATACGCTTATACCCATCGGAATGCTGATGGGGCTGCCACCTTGTGCGACCAAAACAGCTGATTGAATTTCGATGAGTATGAGCAGATTAAAGCAAGATACTCACACCAGCTAAATTGATTTCGATGGGTATCAATTCCATACAAAAAATAAAGGGTGTCGGAATACCTTCGGAAATTTGTACGCTCATTCCCATCGGAATGCTGCTGGGGTTGCCACCTTGTGCGACCAAAACAGCCGATTGAGTTCCAATGGGTATGAGAAGATAATTGTTTGTAATTATTCCGAAGCTACCTATCGGAACGTCAGTAACAATGTCAGCAGCATTTAATGGTCGATTGGCAAAATTAGGAACCATCAACTTCTGCTTTCTGCATTTTATCCAAATATGCCTGCATTTCCTATTTATTAAAAACAAAAATATAAAAACAAATATAACTAAATTTGAATGGCATCGCAGTGTGACCGTTTACGAATTGAAGGTACAACTAATTCTGTTTTTACACGGTTTTTGATTTAGCACGGTCTACAAAAAATGTATATTAATTATACTTTTTCTTTGAGAAATGAATTCTCTTCCGTTATAATGTATTACATGTAAACCGTGCATTAATGTATCTTATATTTTAATTTTTTATTGAAGGTTAAAGGATTTAAAAACCAATCCCCCTTTCTTCTATGTACAAATCCATGTCCTTTTTACACGTTTTTTTCTGGAACGTAAAAACAGAATAAGGTGTATTTTGTTGCTGAACGGTAATATTTTGGTATTGAAGGGTCATACTGAAACTTAAGCTCATCCCGACCGTAAGGAGCTGCACAGTTCCGCTTAGGGGAATTAAGCTGATCTGAGTACTAAGCTTGACAAAATTATGAAAGTCGGCAGAAAAGTAATCAGCCGGCACAAGATCAAAAGATTCTGGATCTATAGTTTTTGCAAATGGCAGCAAGGTGACAACTCTGCTTTAAATTTATTTCTTGGGAGTCCCTTTTTAATTCAGTTTAAAGGGGTCTTCTATCTTTGAACAGGGTTTTTGAGTGTTTTTTTTTTTGAGCGTTATTTATTAATTATATAAAATAATAAATAACAACATTTTTGATTCGAGGGCTGTAAAGTGATAGTAATTAAGGTGGTAGCCATGACGGGACAAGGTTATAAAAATAAAAACATTTTTTGAGGTTATGATAGAAGTGATGTAATTCTGGCCTGACCCAATTATAAAAAAAAATTTTTTTTTGGCCCATTTAAAAAATATTCATAAAATAATAATTTATTTGATTTGATTTTTTTTTCGTTTAGTGTTAAAAAAAATAATAAAATAACGTTTTTCCTCATTTTTGAGGATATATATGCTAACTATTTGAATTTTGAAAAGGGTTTGAATAGGATGAAAGGGGAAAGTTTAAGTTATAAAAATAATGGAAAACAAAAAAAATTTAAAATAAAAATTTCTGAGGTAGAAGACAGGAATGAGAAACACTTAAGCCCGCCTATTTAGTTGTATTGTATTGTTGTTTAGCCTTAGAGCTTCAACCCTTGCCCCTAATATTTATGAGGTAGCGTGCATACAGGATATATTTTTGATTGATTTAGATACAGTTTTGGCTCCTTAGTTCGTAGTTTAATTCTATTTTAGTCCATTGAGTTTGGCAGTTTCCAGTCTGTTCTGAAAATCAACTTCTTGCTGTTTTGGCCAAGACTTCCAAAATTAGATTACATAATACATAAATCTCCTAGCGTATGTTAATACCTCTGTCAAACTAAAGCTAGTGGACAGTGCAGACAGACGGACTGCCAGACCGATAGAAAGGGCCACATGGATTCAGCTGTTGATGTCAATCAAAGATATAATATATTAAAGAAAGTTCAGAAACAGCATAAAACTGAAATTGATATGATGATTTTGCTTTATTTGGTATTATTCAAATAAACCTTTTACCAAAGTTATGATACCACAATTTTGCCAGCTAAAAAATGGAAATTTGAAAAATGCCTAGTACACACTATCAAACACACACACACACACATCAGTACACCCTGCAGACATACATAAAACATGTTTTGGCATAGAAAAAATTCTATAACAAAGCCGGCAAGGAAAAAGAAAAAATGGTAACAAAATGCTACGGAAACCGAATATCGAACACGTTTCTTTACTTTGTCGCTGGGCCACATATGTGTGTGTGTGTGTGTGTGTGCGCCTAGATTTATGCAGCATACACATTTACATTTTGTGCCCATTTTTCTCTCCCCGTTCGAGTGCAGCAATTGTAAATAAAATGCTTGTTTTTGTTGCTATTCTTGCAGCTACTGGGCGGTTACCAACATTGACTACATCCACTCACGGACCAGCAATCGTGTCTTCATGATGATCTTTTGTGTTTGGACAGCGGCGGTAATTGTCTCACTAGCCCCACAATTTGGCTGGAAGGATCCGGATTATTTGCAGCGCATTGAGCAGCAAAAGTGTATGGTCTCACAGGATGTGTCCTATCAGGTAAGCCTGAGAAAATAACCGCAATCTATTATGGCAAATGAGTTTTCATTTCACTCCTCCGCCCAGGTCTTTGCCACCTGTTGCACGTTCTATGTGCCGTTGCTGGTAATACTGGCGCTTTACTGGAAAATCTATCAAACCGCACGTAAACGCATTCATCGACGTCGACCGCGACCCGTCGATGTGGCGGTCAATAATAATCAGGTAAGGTAGAACGGAACGGTAATTGACCAAGGCAGAGGGCGTAAAGGGAATGCAAATGCATTCACCCAGCTATTTGCTATGCCACCCACTTATTCGCACATTCAACTGCAATTATTTAGTTTACCAAAGATTATGGCGGGCCAGCCAAAACCACAAAATCCACCACAAGATAAAGGTCAGTTGTGGGGCTTGGCCTTCGTCTTGCCTGAATGCAGCTGACTTGTGTAACACACAGGCAGATATGGCTTAATCTCTTGTATGCAAACCCTAAACAACATGTGGCTTTAAAATTTATTTTCTAATATTTTTTTACTTCAATTTAAGGATTTTAATTTTGGGTCAATTTTAATCTTAACGAATTTTTATATTCATTGCGATAAAAATATAAACTGGCCAGGTTTTAAAGGGCTTATTCAATGAGTTCCTCTTTTGTAACTTTTTCTTGTACCTTACCCAAGCAACAAGTTATCACCTTACCTTACCGATCACTGCCTATCCCACACATTTATACAGTTTAAGTTATCTTGGGCTTTAAAATAGCTCCCGCTGATATAGATATCAACGTTAAGAAAGAAAAGAAAGAAAAAAAACTAAAACTAAACCAAAAACTGTCAACTTGTCTAGGATTTTCATGTGGTACGCCTTAATGTGGCAGCTGGTCAAGTAATGCAAGTGTCTCTTAACTTTTGTGGCTTAGAAAATAGATTTTTCTTCTTTTTTTTTCTTCCAGCTTGTTTTTTTATTTCTTTTTAGGCTTCTGCTACATTTCGACCTTTGTTGGCCTCTGTAGGAACCTGCTACTTAGCTTAAGCTTAGTGCTTTGACCAAATTGAAAATGACCATTTGACGTAGAAATGTTTGCAACCACTTACCTATCTGCACACACACACACACACACGTACACGCACTCAGCTCGAAGCTGGCAAAAAGTCATTGGAATCACAAATTCAATGCGCAAACAAGACAAGTTGTCCACTATTTGCCATTTGTACACATGTCCTTGCCCATGTCCTGGCTCAGGTCCGGCCCATGCTGATTCCTATGTGTGTGTGTGTGTGTGAGAGCGCTTTAGTTACATGTCAGCACATACACACACACACAATATAATACACGCATTCATTTAGTGCTCCCACTTAGCCTGACTGACTGACTAACTGCTTGTTGACTTTAAAATATATTTACCCTATATACTGACGCACGTACATACAAGTATGTAAAGTGGACTTGGGTCAATAGTTCACTTATATTTCCTAATGGCATAAGACCCTAGCATGGCTCTCATATTTTTGTATACATTTATGCTTAAAGTTTTAATGTTAAATTCAAAAGTATGCTGAGCTATAATGTGGTATTATTTTAGCCAATAAGGAAAAAAGTGATTTGGGTGAATGCGCCCAATGTAAGCTCAGCGAGATCGGTTACCCCAAAGAATTACCCAACACTGTTTATCAACATTATTTTAAAACTCAGTTTTATCCAGCGTGTCATCCACCATTTTTTTTTAAATTATTTTCAAACACTGTTTTTAACACTGATTTTAACATTGTTTCCCAACACAGATTTTAACATTGTTTCAAAACACTGTTTATCATAATTGTTTTTCAACACTGTTTATCAACATAATTTTCCAACACTGTTTATTTCCAGCGTGTTTCCAACATTCTTTTTCAACATTGTTTTCCAACACTATTTTTCAACATTGTTTTTCAACACTATTTTACAACACTGTTTCTTCAACATTCTTTTTCAACATTCTTTTTCAACATTGTTTTCCAACACTATTTTTTCAACATTGTTTTTCTACACTGTTTTCCAACACTGATTGTTAGAGACAAATGACACTCACTTCTCTTTAGTTTCTATGCTGGATCAGGACTGAGTCCGCATGTTTATTTGTATTCGACTAGTAGCTTATCGATAACAATGTGTGCTTAATAACTATGTAGTCTGGATTATAATAGATTAAAGTAAGTTGCTGCCAGAGTGGCCATGCATAGATAGACCTTAATGTAACCAATTCTACTACATATTTTAACATTGTTTTCCAATACTGTTTATCAACATGTTTTTTCAACACAGATTATCAACATTAATTTCCTACACTGTTTTTTTTTCCAGCGTGTATTCCAGCATTCTTTTTCAACATTGTTTTCCAACACTGGTTTTCAACACTGCGATTCAGTATTGTTTTCCAACATATTCCTTTTAAACAATGCTCCAACCAGGGCTGCAAAGCGGTTTTGAACCGAACCGGCTCGAAACTGGAATTCCGACCTTTCATTTACTGTCAACCGAACTTTGAACCAAACCTTTTTGTGAAAAAAATATATGAACCTGAACCTGTTCCGAGCCAAAACCTTAGGTTCGGTTCCACAAAAGTTACAAGTATTAGTTAAGCGGGCATTTCACTGTTAAACGATACTTTTAAGTTTAAATTGTAGATAATTAATTTCGTATGTTCCAGTAAATAAAAATTCAGAACTTCTGTATATATTATTACATTTTTAACAAATTAATTACTCTTCTATATAAATTTGGTAAAACTTGCGACGAACCAAGGTTCGAACCAAATCCTAAGAACAAAAACCTTGAACCTTAAATTTCTGAACCTTAACCATTAGTAAGTTTTGGTTCGAACCCGCGAACCGGAGCTCCGCAAAAATTATTTGGGTTTGCAGCCCTGGTTTCTGAACTTTGTAATCAATACTGTTTTCCAACACTATTTTCCAACTCTATTTTCCAACATTGTTTTCAAATACTGTTTTCCAACAAACATTTTCAAACATTGTTTTCATCATTATTTTCTCACACTGTTTTTCAACACTGTTTTCCAACTCTGTTTTCCAAGCAATCGCCTGGCCAACTGCTTTCTAACACTGGTTTTAAACTCTATATTCCAACACCGTTTTCCAACACTATTTTAAAACACTGTTTTCATCATTGTTTTCTCACACTGTTTTCTAGCTCTGTTTTCCAAGCAATCGCCTGGCCAACCGTGGCTTTTCATACTGTATATAAACTCTATTGAGTTAACATGTTTCACCTCAAAGCCCCGTGAATGTTAACCACAATCACACTTTTTTTCCTAATCAATTTCAAGTAAGCATTGGTTTAAGATAAATATATCTCTCATTAGACTGCTTTCGTGGCCGACCATAATCCTTTTTATACCCCAACAGTCAAAATAAAGAATTCGGAAATCAAGACGTGATTTCCAGAGGGATAACTGAAATTATTTAATTTGTTTTTCTTTTTTTAATAATGTGAGGACAAATGTCCCATAGTCAAGTAAGTTCTTGAAACCAATCCAATTTGTCAGCCTTATATCGAAAAAAAAATATCTACAAGTTTTTGACTTGACCATTGACTAACCAATTTTTAAAATTTTTACCAAAACCTTTCTAAGTGAGGGCCAAGTCAGGCTTAAAATAATCAACCAAAAGGTTTATTATTTAAAAATTCTTTCACTTTCAAAGAAAGGAAAATTACAAAAAAAAAAAAGAAATATTAAGAAAAGAGTAAAATAGAATGTAAATTAAAACAAAGAAATAGTAAACAATTATTTTTGTTAAAAAAAAAAAAGAAAATGCGGGGCCGAGCACATTTAAAGCATTAAAAAGTTCGTTCGTCCCTTTCCGCCTATGATTATCCATCTTTAACTTGTCTTGTTATTCATTCCTTTGTGCCAAAATAAATGCTTTCAAATTGAAAATTGTTTCCCTTGCAACTTGATGAGGGTTTTATATAAACACATTTCGTTACTCGCCCGCTGTGAGTTTGTATTATACATTTTTCGTTATTTAATAAAGATTTAGATTGTAGCAAAAGTTTTTCATTTCACATAAATTTTAGTTAATTGCATTTTGCATTTAGCATGTTTAAAAAGGAGGAGACAGCAGCTAAATTGGTAAATAATTTGATGTTGCAAATGATTTAAATTGCATGGCCTAATCAAATTGTAAAAGTTTAATTTTTGCATGGATACGGTTAGGTCAGTTTAGGTCAATCTATAGCATGGCTTAATGCATAATGTAACAGCAATGTGTGTAATTTTAATTGAAATGCAGTTTTGCGGCAAACACTGGCAGCAAGGACATTGATTTTGCAATTACCATAACACAGGACATGGCTAAGGGCAATTAGGCAAATTGAGCGAACAGGTATTAACTGGCATTAGAGGCGTGTGTTTGTTGTCAGGCCAAAAACTAATAAACATTAATAATTATCTAACATTTAAATGTGCCTTATAAAAATAAGGACCCAAAGGCCCCAAAGACCACTTGAGCATCATTACAATTACATTTGGAACAAAAGCGACAGCAGCTCGAATTGATTGCTCTCAGATATTGACATTATTTTCATAGCCAGATGACAAACAGTCAAGGACTTAAGCATATTTGGCCAAAACACACACACACGCCAGCTGTGACATATGTACATGTAGTCATTTTGGCTTTTTCTTTGGTATAAAATACTGTACAACAAAATTACGGTTTAATGTTTTACACACCGGATAATGTTAAGTTAAGTTGGGAACGAAATGAACCTTTGGAACCCACAAAGTCAAAGCCAAAACAGTCTACATTTATTTATTTTTTCATTTGTTAACCAGTGTAGTTAATACAAAAGAAAGAATTTGTTGTCAGACATAAATCGCATGAAAAGGCCTTATTGGATACGCACACAGGAGACAAAGTTAGAAGCTTCAACACATGTCTCGCAAGAAAAACAATTAAATAAGAAAACAATTTACATAAATTAGCCAAAGTGCCAAAATGACTAGGGCCAAGTATCGTTTATGCAAACGCTTAAATAAATGTACACATACATACGTGCAAAGACAGCTGACAAGCACATCTACATAAAATACGCATTGAGCTTGGTTGCTGAAAAGTATGCTACACTTTTTGCTCACACAATACAATACAAACACAGGAAAGACTGAGCCAGGCGCTTATCTATGAATGTGTGGCTATGGTCGTCTGCCTTAGTATTTAAATAACAACCAAGTGCCATGTACTTTAGTTTTCGATCCAAGTGACAGGCAATTCAATTGGGACTCCAGGAGACCAAAGATACGTATACGTATATGTGAAAAGCGGCAAAAGTTTTGCCAATTGTTTCTCCACGCACATTTCATGCTGTGCATTGTCTACGCTGTAAAGTTATCAGATATAAATGGCATAACAAGGCAGAAGCAGCAGTCATTGATTGCCCGCATTGAAAGCAGAAATGGCCAATAATGCTGACTTGGAATTTAATTAGCCTGCACACAATTGCCACATAAATATTGTTTAGGCATTTTTAAAGCGAATTCTTTAACAAATTCTTTGCCTGGCAAAACCAAAGCCAAAACATGTTATTTATTAATTTCAGACAAGACCTCAACATAATACCCTGGGAATTACTCTGTGTGTGTGTGTGTGTGTGTGTGTGCGTTTGGGCAGCTAATTAAGCTTAAACTCTTCAATATTTAATAAACTATCTGACCCGGCCACTGGCTGAGGCACTTGAGGAAACTCTCTCTTTAGAAGCAATTTCACTTTTGTCCTGCCCACAAAATGAAGGTCACATGCGTAGCTGCAAATCCATTTAATACTATTTGCGCAAATATTCACACCATTCTGAGGGGCAAATTGATGGGCTGGCCACACACTCTAAAACCCTTTTCGTTCCAAATTTCCGCACACGAAAGCAAAATCAGCATAATTTTATTTATTTAAAGCAATATCGACTTTTCAAAAGGGTCAACAGACGACAAAACCGAGCAGACGATGAGGCAAAAGGTTTGACTACTCAATTACTTTAATTTGGTGGGTTTGAAAGAAAGTGACGAGGACAAAAATATGTGACCAAAAGAAAGGCAAGCAAGCCGTCAAGTCAATACTCTGGCATTTTTAATGATTTTTAATCAGCATGACAAACAGACAAGCCGACAAACAAACAAGCTGACAAACACACAAACAGACTGACAAACAGACAAACTATAAACTAACAAACTGACAAACTGACAAACTGACAAACAGACAAACTGACAAACTGACAAACTGACAAACTGACAAACTGACAAACTGACAAACTGACAAACTGACAAACTGACAAACTGACAAACTGACAAACTGACAAACTGACAAACTGACAAACTGACAAACTGACAAACTGACAAACTGACAAACTGACAAACTGACAAACTGACAAACTGACAAACTGACAAACAGACAAACTGAAAAACAAACAAACTGACAAACAGACAAACAGGCAAACAGACAAACAGACAAACTGACAAACAGACAATCTGACAAACTGATAAACTGACAAACTGACAAACTGACAAACAGACAAACAGACAAACTGACAAACTGACAAACTGACAAACTGACAAACTGACAAACTGACAAACTGACAAACTGACAAACTGAAAAACAGACAAACAGAATTATGACAAATGGACAATCAGACAAATGGACAATCAGACAAATGGACAAACAGACTATTAAGCGTTCGAATACATTCAAACATGAAGTCGTGCTTTATACTATCTAAAGAGGAGTGGAATCAAGGTCCGCCAGCACCACAGAACTCGAGAAAAAATTTATACTGATGGCTTGAAAGAATACCAAGTGGGTGGCAGTGTATACTTCGAAGAGCTCAGCATCAGTCATTCCTTCAGACTACCAGACCACTGTTGTATCTGCCGGAGCCGACGAAGACTGAAATTCATCGGCTCCTAATCTCTAGCAGATATTTAAGAGCTTGCAGTGATATCTCTCAGACAAATCTCACTTGTATATATCTCAGTGTCATCTAGGACCCTTTACCAGAAATTTTTTAAAACAATGTCTGAGAGATCTGAGGGATGGGGGGTTCTTGGAAGGTGAATTGGCAAATGATAATAATGAGGGAAGGACGGTCTTCTTTTCCTCACGCTTATCTCACAACTTCAAGCGGAAAAGCAACCTTTTCTCTGAAAGATATAGAGAAAGGGAAGGAGGAAAAAGAGTGGGCGCAGTTTTTAAGCCTTGTCTCCCGAAATAAAAGAAAGAAAATATTACCAGAGCATGGAAAAGGAAAGAAGAAAGGAAATTTAAGCGGAAAGTGATCCTCGTCTTCAAATAGTTAAAAGTAGAGAAGGATTTAAGCAGGAAGCGATTCACGAGTCCAAAATAAGTTGAATCTTCAGAAACTACTCAGTATGTAATATTCACATCTAAAGTTCAATTTTCTGCTAAAAACTTTTACTATTATTTCTTAGCTTTAGACTTACTCGAAATCGTCTGTCAAAGTGTACCTTACCCAATCCCGGTAAGGGCATTGTCATTTTCCCAAGAAAAAAACCGAATCTGCACTGAGAGGCCGTGCAAAAGAATATCAAAATCAAAGAGGTCAAGCACTGGGAGCAGTCAAATGTGAAATTTATTTTTAGCAGGCGCGCTGGGTTGAATATTTGGGTAGCCAGGGATTGTGTTAGCCGCCGTGTGACTGTAACAAATACACACAATTTATGTGCGAGCGGAGCACATCCATGTATGTATGTATGTACGTGGTGTATGCATATGGTAAAGGGCCAACCTCTTCTGACTTTAACTTCTGATATGCGTACAAATTGCGGTTTATTGAAGCGTAAGGCAGAAAATGCAAATTTGCGCTTTTGTTATTCATTTGAATGCTGTGCCAAAAAAAAAAAAGAAGAAGTGAAAAAGTATGAATTTAATTTTAGGTCAAAAATCGATTTAAAACCGAAAACTAAAAACAAAATCTCCTCTCTTCTCTAATCCGTATTCTTACAGCCCGATGCGAGTGCGGCAACAGATACGAAACTTAATCGACTGCGGCTACGCCTTGGCAGATTCTCCACGGCCAAGAACAAAAGCGGAAGCGGGGGAGCCGGTGGCACAGCTCTGGGCCTGGTCGAGGGCAACTCAACAAATACGGTGAACACGGTGGAGGATACCGAGTTCAGTAGCTCGAATGTGGATAGCAAGAGTCGTGCCGGCATTGAGGTAACAGCAACAACAAAAGTTTTGGGTTTAAAGCAAATTTCATAACGCCTGACATGTGCCCAACGATCTGATCAGAGGATTGCTTCCTGTTCTTACGCACGTAGGCTGACCAAAAATAAACTTTAGCGAATAGCTCAGCTCATTACTCGCCTTATTACTAAAACCTGCATATGAGAAGGTGTCCGTGATTTTTCCTCTTGGGTACCTTTTTTTTAAGGGCTCAATTTAACTTTTTTTTTTGCCCTTTTGCTGACATTTTCAAATCTTTCTTTAATATCTAATGGTACAGACAATTTATTTTCTACCGTTTTATCAGATGTTTCAAATTTATTCAGATGAATAATTAAATTTTAATTAAATTTGTATAAATAACAAAATTAAATGAGCAAGCGAGTTGGTTTAAAAAAAAAACAAGGTTTCTTTTCAGACAAATTTGGCCATACTGAAAATAATTTATATTTTTACATAAGTATATGTGAAAATATAACAAATGAATATTAAAATATTTAAATTAGGGCTATTTCTAAAAAAAATTAAATCTCTAATTTTTCACCTATATGCCAATAACTGCTGAATAATTAAAAAGATTTTAATTAAATAAGAAGCAGATCTGCCTTTAATGGCAAGCAAAAAACTTAATTTTAAAAAAATGAATTTAAAAAAAGAATATTTCTTGGTATAGGCCTGTTTCCAGATGACATACAAATTTATTTCGGCACAATACTTCATTTGAATAGAAATTCTTTTGTTAAGCCCTAAAAGCTGAATGCTTTTGAGGCCTTAAAAATGGCAAGCAAAATATAGATTTGATCTAGAAACAGACAAGTTAAAAGCAAAGTTACCAATTCAATCCTAAATAGCGCCAAAATCAAAAATCCGATTATAAAGTGGTTGATTAACATTTAAAATCAACAAACTATTACATTTTTCTAAAGCTACTATCTTCCAATCAAACGACCCCAGTTAAAAATGTTTGGGTTTGATTTTCGGACTTAGCGGACTTTTATATAGCCCCTTTTCATTAGCAACATTTCAAACATTTTCATTTTTAAAGTCAATGAAACGTTAGCAAACGCATCTGCTTGCTTCCTTTTGAGTAAGGGGCGCCACTTTTAAACGCTAATGGACTTCCAGCAAATTCCTTTCAAATAAAATAGACACGACCTTCAGGAGCGTAATTTTGCTGGACAAGCCCATCGTCTTTCCCCAAATCATTACTAATTTAATATTCAAAAATTGCAGCTAGTTTTAATTTCAAATCAACTGATAATTGGTGATGACACTTTCAGAGCCTAGAGGTTATCGATAAATAGTTAAATATAATTCAGTATTTTATAAAAATATACCAAATTCTTTCGGGGCGAATGTCGTCATTTTTGAAAAGTTTAAGAAATGTTCCTCGTTTTTTCTGTCAAAAATATATGGAAGAAATGTTAACTTTTTTAGATTTTTGTAATTTTCAAGAAATGTTGAAATAATTTAAATTCAATTAAAATCATCAAAGAAAGCCCATATCAGGAATATATATACTTAATCGGTTCAGTTACAAGCATCTCGACATTATTTAAATGAACAATAACTTTAAAAAGCGCGATGAAGTCGAAATACTGTATATAAAGTAAATTAGTGGACACAAAAAAGTTAAATGGGCAATTTCTGGTAATTAATAAAAGGATTTTAAGTCTTAATGGGGAATGGTAATTTTTTAATGGTATTTTATAAAACGATTTTAAGAATTACAGAAGGCAACAAAATTCCAGTTTTTTCAGTTTATAAAAAGAATGCTAAGCACGAATTTGTTTGGAAAAATAATCCATTATGTCAGAGTCAAGCCACAATACACAGAATTTTTTTTTAATTTGAGCCTATCATTTGTAAAATTATAATTTAAAGGCATGTTTTTTTCGACTCTCTTTGGTATTTTCGAAAAGTACTATTCCTTAGCTTTAAAATGAATTATCCCAGATAATTGTGCGATTTGAATAACGAAGATATAACATTATGAATACATGTGTTAGAATTTACATAGTGGCAAACTTAATATTGCTGTCTAAAAGTAGGCTAAACTAAAAACAGTACATCGCCTAGTAATTTGTATTGAATTATAATAAAAATTCTCAACGACATCCATTGCATACTTGTTGGCAAGGAAACATTTGGTCACTTGAGTTCAAAATGGTATATCTTCGTTGGAAAAAATCGCAGAATTATTTGGGATAATTTATTTTAAAGCTAAAGAATATATCTTTCCAATAATACCAAGGGGGTCAAAAAAAAGTATAAGTTTGTTGCTCCATTTTAGAGGAGCAATGTTCTTGATAAAGCGAGTATTTTTTACTTTGCCAAAACTTTAAGCACTTTTTCTTGAAACCACGTTCTTTTGACCTGGTAGCTATGATTGCGCCAGTTGTACTGAACCAATTATGATCAGCCCTGTTTAAATCGACGCATAATTGATGTAATTCTGGCTCGTAATTCAATTAAGAAAAAAAACATTTTTTTAATATTTTTTTATCCTAAACTACAAAACAAAAAAACTCAAAAATCTTATTTATTTTTAATGGCCGCTAATTTTTCAAAAAAAAATTAATTTGTTTTACGGTACGGGCTAAAATTACATCAATTCTGATCATAACCTCATCTACCGTTTTCATTAGCGATAACCTGGAGTCCCGGAATCATGGCTACCACATCTTCACCCTTTTTTTGGAGACCTTAATTGGTAGGCCGATAACTTTATGAACAGCCCTCGAATTCCAAATTTTATTTTTTAATATTTTTTATATGAATAATAATTAACTCAAAACAAAAAAGCAAATTGAAAAAGGTCTCTTAGTTTTCTCTCCAGCATTTAAAAAAAAAACACTCAATAAACCCTGTTCAAAACCCTTAGACAAATAGTTCCACACAAATTAACTCAAGGACCAATATTAAAGTGATCATCGTTAAAAATGTATTCTGATATGTCACATTAAATATGGAACGCACTTAACCTAACCCCTTTCGTGTTATCACAAATGAAAATCTGACCCGAAACAAACTGAATAGAGTCTATGATAAGAATCGAACAGATGTTGCTGCAAAATTTTTTTATTTATTTCAACTCCACAATTTGGCCCAATATCTTACTTTCAAAAATTTTGTATCCCATTTTGTACGACTTTCGAGAAATTTTCTTTGGTCCGGCATAAATTGTATGTCTCGTGATTCTATAAAATATTACCCCAAGTTGTTATAAGCGTGTAATTGATGAGTGGGCACTGGGACACAAAAGGCAGTGGTTCACACAACAGGAAGACATTCAAATTCGTTGAAATAAAAAATGCATTTTCAATTTGTGACCATTTGCGAACAATGGCCTCCAGGTTGGCCGGGGTTCAGGTTCACAGGGTACACTACAGGACATAAAATTCAATGGCCGTTGGCAAATTGTCCATGACACAAAGCCAGAGAAGCGAGAGAAATAAGAAACATATGTAACCTATTGTCATTGTCATTCGCTATGTGTGTGTGTGTGTGTGGGCAAATACAAACAAATAGTTGTGGCAATATTCAATTTCATTTCGGGTTTTTGCAGTGGTAAGGAAAGAATATTTGTTATACGGAGAAAGTCAAATCAAAGCAACTGTCAAACAAAGGTTCAAATTGCAATAGCTGAATGTGGTTTAATTTTCACTGGAATAGGACACACAAAGGCTACACAATGATAGAGTAGAATTGTGTTTTTTTTGTTTTTTTTTTTTGATTATAAATTGTACATTAAGCATACGCACCGTTGTGCACTGGGTATTGCATTGGAGCGAAGTGTTTATTTGTTTTAATTTATTTTGGCTTCGGTTTGCCTCTGCCCACACTCATAGTTAACACACAAACTACAATAATAAATTTATATATTTGCTTTTAGCTATGCGTGTGTTTATTTATTTGGCTGTCCACTTACACTCACCCACACCCATAGAGCGAGAGCATTTCCAAGTAAATATTTAATCTTGCGAGGATGCGAAAAGCAAAGCAAAGGCAAATACAAAACACACACAGTTGGCGTTGTTATTATGGCCAAGCGAATGGAAACGAAAGCTGTTAGCCATAAGCCATCAACATATTTTCTTCAATTACTCAGGCGTATTGAGTGCCTTGTTAGGCTCGCCAGAAGAAAGCTGGAAAAAAAACAGCCCACCTTTCTCCGTTTGCCTTGGATCCTGTTGCTGTTTTGTTTTCATTTGGCTCTCTCTTCTTTTGCATGGCGGCATATCCTTGTCACAGCTTATATTTGACTTTGCTATTACTTAACCGGCACGAACCTGGCGATTTGTGTGTGTGTGTGTTTTGTGCTCCTGACCTTTGGCCACTCGACTTTACTTTGCCACCTTGTCCAGGGCAGGGTGAAGCGGCAATGCAAACAAAACGTTCAAGCAATTTATTTTGGCTCTGCTCTTTTATGGTCTCGTTTTTCGTTTGGCCTTTGCTTTAATGTGTGTTATTATTGAATGTGTGTGTGTGTGTGCGGTCCTGCTCCTGGCTTATTTTTTAGCCATAAAATCGCTCCGAAATTGAAGTACATAAAATGCGGCTAAATACAAAATTTCGCTTCTCCCTAGCCGACATCATCAATAATAAACAAAAAAAAACCAAAAAGAAAGCTTTTGCCTGCATTTTATCGCTGACATTTTTGTCGAGTGCTGGGCAATTTGCTGGGATTTGCGACTCAAGTGGACACCCCACCAATTGCTTGGGCTAAGGCTATGCTTATTTCTGCTTGCATTTAAGATTTTTCCTTTCAGATCACATCAAATTGCCATAAATACAATTATGGTGTACATTTTCTGGACTTGTTCGTGATTTTGGACTAAACAGTTAAGCGAAATATGAAGTAAGAAATCTGAGATTTCTATTTGCATTAACTTAGATTGAGATTGGAAGAAGTTATGAACGATCCGAGTTGGGAAATGCATTTTTGGCATTTTTTGTGGTCATTCCTTTGCATTTTGGGCTAAAGAGGGAAAGAGCCGGCATATGATCAGCTCATCCCTTACCACTTAATGTCTACGGAACTCAAACTCTATAACCGAGTTGTCTCTATCTCCTTCTTGTTTTTTTGAGAAATGATTTTCTTTGTATATATTGCTGTGGCTGTGGGCACCTGTGCTCCATCTCCTTGATTTTGTGTGTTTTCATTCATTTGATTGAATACGCATATTTACAAACACACACACACGCCCTAGCTGGTCGCGTTTCCATATTTAAAACAAACATAATCTGCGTATGCTAAAATCGGTGGCAATATTTTTTCTATAAAAAAAAACTGCAGTTTATTATTACAGCAAGAAAAAAGAGTACTCAATCCGCTTTAAAATTTTTTAAAAGTTAAAAAGAACAGCGGGTTGAGAACAAGCGACATTACTAGCAGGGTAAATCAGGAACGTGGCGCATATAATTTAGGTAAATCCAAAGGTCAGACAGATGACGCTTTTTGAGACGTCTTCTTATCCTTTTTGTCACAAGTTCATTGGTCAAACATTTTTTAGTGCAAGCAATTGGTATCAATGGCCGTGTTCAGCAGAAGAATAAATTTCTTGAAAATTTTCGTAGCCTACTTTTCCCCTTTTGTTTAACAAGATATTAACAAGGAGCTTTTCAAAATGTCAATTTAACATGACCCCCCAGAAGTATGCTAACTAATAAGAGCAGTTTTATTAAGCTGATCAGTGATCAAGTGTCTCTGCTGAACACGCCCAATATCTACTGGTGTGCTGATTGATCAGGGAGCAAATAGGTAGAATGTCAAGGTCTTTATAAATCGAACATTCTTCACAGGATTTTGTTCTACATCGTCTTAGGCAGTGCCCTAGAGGCCTAAATGCCTTAAGTCCAAGTCGGTATGATGAATGACTTGATTATCAGTGGCTTTGCGCCCAGGGATAGCCTTGATATCGCTCCCATGAGTCCTGCCCAGACAGAGGGCTTATGTGATATGACTGAGACGTAATGCCTTTTTTCTTCAAGAAGGTGCAGTGCTGACTTTTTATACTCTGTGCCAAAGGTACAAAGAGTTTGTGCAAGTGTATGTAACAGCCAGAAGGAAGCATCTCCGATCCTATAAACTAGCGATGGGCGCCATAATGTAATTGAAGGGGGCAGCAATAATAAAAATAAATGCCTAAAAATGTTTCGTAAATCATAGAATGTCTTTGATAGAAGGAAACAAGATTTACTTAAACCTACTAGATTTGTAATTTTTATAAACATTTTTAAAAAAAAAAAATTTTTCATAACAATTAAAAAGTAATTTTTATTATAAAAATTACAAAATAAAAATTAATTTAAATTTTTATAATAAAATTTAGTTTTAACTGTTATTCATAAATTTTTATATAAAAATTACCATTTAATTGTTAAAACAAAATTTTTATTTAAAAATAGTAATATAACAATTTCAAAATTTTTTTGTGATAAAAATTGCAAATAAAAATTTATCCCATTTAATGACTCGCAATTCAAAATTATGAAGATTCATGTACTCCATTTTAACAGGGGATTCATATTTCGTAGTAATTTTTTTCACTTCCAAAACTGTTATTTTCGGTCCCTGCTTTATATACATTTATTCAATTTTTTCGAATGTTTTAAATCTTTTGTTGGGTAAAAAGAAATTTGATCCCATGTGTTCTACAAATTTTTTTTTTATTTATTTAGTTATTAGCAACTTCATCATTTTGAAAACAGTTACATTTAGGTATCTTATTTGAAGATTAGGTATTAAGGAAGAAGAAAGGCTGTAGAATGTAAAAGGATTCCCTTCTGATTCGATAGGGGGAAATTTAGTTAGTCTAATGACTTGCTACGCCCCCGCTCGCAGCAAAGGTAATCAGAAATCTCTTACGCTCCGAAAACGACCCAATTCCATTCCACCAATTCCATGAGCATTTGGCCATGATTTTAGAACATCACATTTTTCTCTGTGTTTATAGCCTTCTGATTAAGTTGTGCAGTTTTTAAGGTCTATCCTTTCATTATCATAATAGTTTTTTTAATTTTTTTTTTTTTTTTTAGTGTTTTAAGCACCAAAAACTTTCAGTATTTATTTGGATAATTATGGGGGCAAACTTCATGAGATCTGTTTAAATGAGTACAGGGTATAGCAAATAATAGTTTTATTCAAATAGGAATAATCTTAAAACAAGTAAAGCATCAATTAAAAATGAATTTAAATCGAAAAATGGTTTGGTTTTTGTTTAAAAATATTTTTAAAAGCCTGTACAGTGCTTGGACTGACCACGGTACTCTTCCTTTTTGTTTCTTTTATTTCCTAACAAATCTCAGCCATAGTTTGCTTTTTTCAAGTTCTTTACTATTCGTGAATGCCATTCAACTATCCCTTTGTTCCTTTCGTTTCTCTTTTTTCTGTCCGTATCACCACTTTCTTTTCTTCCTTTCAGTTTTTTTTCATTTCCCAATTTGTTTGTTGTTTGATTTTCCCTTACTATATTGCAAAATCTTTCTCTCTTTTTTATTCTTTGATACAAGGGCAGTTGAATGGGTTTTTGACCATTTGAATAAAGGATTATCGGTTCTGTTTCGTATTCCGAAACGATTTTCGTGTAAACGTTTGTATTGGGAATTTATATTGCTCGAAATGTTACACCTAGACTTTCCTTATAAAATTCCCCTTTTATTCATTGATGTCAAAATTCACGAGCTTGTCTACTTTTAAAGTTAGTCAAACACAAACTAAATGAAGTAGCTTGCTTTTAATTTGACATCTGTTATAATATATAGTAGTTCCGGTCACCGGTTTATCCAACTTCCTTAAGAAAGGATTGGGCATGCCTAAATTATAAAATTTTCTTTTTAGACAAAGCTTTTTTTGAGCGCTTTGCAAGCTTTAAAATCTCTAGAGATTTCCCCTGATAGAGCGAAAAAAAAAATAAAGCCGTTAAAAAAGGAAACACCAACAATTTAAAGTAAGAGGATTTTTTTTCTGTTTTCTATAATAGAATAGATACCTACAACGTGATTCCATTGTATGTTGTACTACGTGACACGAAAACTTTGCCCTTCCGGGCTGTCTGCTCGTCCGCAAAATGCGGCGCCACCTGCGCGGGCGTAGACACAATTTATAACACATAAAGTTGATTTCAGCACTTTACGCTTCTGCACATAATGTGGGTGGGGGGCGGACTGGCCACTTCCGCCTGGCTCACACACCTCGACACCACCACAGCCGGCTTAAATTACACGTGATTATAGGCATTTTAGTGCTAGGCAAGCCGTTACCCGGCTAGCCCTTTTTTAGCCCTGTCCTGGTCCTGGTCCTGGTGACGCCTGATAAGAGGGAGAGGATGTGAAAACAAAAATATTTACACTTTGATTTTATTTATTTACAACAAAAATTTGTATTCTCAACTGTGCGGCGGAGGTAGTAAAACTGAGCCATGAAAATGAACTACCAAACCGTGGAGAAGCTGTAAATAAATTTATGAATGCAATTGGAATGATTTGTGTGCGTGTGCCGGGACGCTGATTTTCAAAATGCTAATTTGATGCATGAAATTTGACTTGGGCAGTTGTAAAATTTAGAGGCGCAAAGCAGATTTGGGGCCGTTTTCTCATCTTCATGTTTTTAAAAACTAGCTGCTTTTAAGAAAATTCGATGTTGCCTACTTTTAGGCCGGTTTTAAAATCGCATTCTGGTCGTAGTAGAAATAAACATAGCCATAGACATAGACGTGGCCTTAAAGTAGGCAACTTAATTTCTCCCAAAAAGCAACTGAATTTGAAAAACAGGAACATGAGAAAACGGCCCTTAATTTGCTATTCAATTCTGAAATACTTTGAAATTTTTTTTTCAGATTTTTTTGTTTTGCCTTATTATTATTGCTTGGACATTCCCCTTTTCATCCCCTTTAAACCATTTTCAAATATTCGAAATAGTTTAGCAGATATATCCATTTAAGTGGAGCCATGTTTTTGCTAACTTGAGTATTTTCAAGGTTGCTGAAAACTTTTTTTGACATGATTGCGGCAGTTCTACTAAACCGATTTTGATCAGCCATGTTGCAATCGACGCAGAATTGATGTAATTCTGACCAGTACCTCAATCAAGAGGAAAAACATTTTTTTACTATTTTTTTTACACTAAACTACAAAAAAAAAATTTTGAAAAATCGAATTTTTTTTAAGCGGCCGCAAATTTTTTCAAAAAAATATTGAAAAATTTGATTGAGGTACGGGCCAGAATTACAACAATTCTGATCATAACCTCATTTACCGTTTTCAATTCCGATAACCTAAAGTCCCGGAATCATGGCCAACACCTCTACTCCTTTTTTTTCGATTTATTCTTTTTTAATTGCCGAAAATTAAAAAAAAAAATATTGAAAAATATGATTAAGGTACGGGCCAGAATTACATCAATTCTGATCATAACCTCATTTACCGTTTTCAATTCCGATTACTTAAAGTCCCGGAATCATGGCCACCACCTGTACACCTTTTTTTTTTGAGACCTTAATTGGCAGGTCGATAACTTTTTGAACAGCCCTCGAAATCCAAAAAAATTTTTTATTGTTTATTATATAGTTAATTAATAACACAAATCCAAAAACCAAATTTAAAAAGCTCTTGTGATTTTCTTTCCAGAATTTTTTTAAAAAACACTCATAAAACACACCCCTTAATCTGCGCCTCATTTCTCAGCCTTAGTAAAATCTCTGCTCATTTTTCTCATTTCTAGCAAGCACCCAGCACTTCGGCTGGCAGTCAGATAGCCACTGTCTCCCACCTGGTGGCCCTGGCCAAACAGCAAGGCAAAACAACAGACACGCCCGCGGCTGCTGCTGCTGCCATTGAGACCACCAAAGAAGGGGATGAGCATGAACAGGAGCCACAATTGGATGAAGAGGCGGCAACCACAACCGCAACATCAGCAGCTGCTTTGGCCGATGAGAATGGCGGCGGCGGCGGCGGAGGCAGTGATGATGTGGAGAGCAAGGACGACTCGGTGGAGGTGCTCGAGGATCCGCAATTGCAACAGCAGTTGGAACAAGTGCAGCAGCAGCTACAGAAATCTAACAACAAATCCTCTGGTGGCGGTGGTGGTGGGGCCAGCACATCAAATGCCACAACAATTACATCAATATCAGCGCTTTCACCCACCACACCCCCCGCAGTACAAGCCTCCGGACCCATGACCGCCAAGACCAGCGCATTGACAAGTTGTAACCAGGCACATCCGTTGTGTAGTTCTGTACCCGTAACGCCCGAAACGCGCTTTAAGCAGCCAGCTGCTGCTGCTGCTGCTACCCAGCCCCCACCTCCACAACAACAGCAATTGTCCAGCATAGCCAATCCCATGCAAAAGGTGAACAAACGCAAAGAGACACTGGAGGCCAAACGGGAACGGAAGGCAGCCAAAACATTGGCCATTATAACGGGTGCATTTGTGGTATGCTGGCTACCCTTTTTCGTCATGGCCCTAACCATGCCCCTGTGCGCCGCCTGCTCCATCAGCGATAGTGTGGCCTCACTCTTTCTCTGGCTGGGCTACTTTAACTCCACACTGAATCCGGTAAGCATATTTATTTTTTGGACATTTTTACATTTCAGTTTGAATCAATGTCCATACTTTTGAAAATCCCATTCACGATTGTCCAGGGGGCATACCTGACGGGTTTTTAGCCAACGCGAAATGCAGTGGAAATGGAAGGCATGGTTGCATACGCCCCAGGCCTGTAAAATGTTAAATGATAGAAACAATTTTTGTTGGTATAATTTACAATATTTACCACTGTGCACTCCTCACTGGTGGCCACCGATTGACTGGCCTGACATTCAATACACAGATCCATAATGTGATTGCGACAAATGGCACAGTTGTCCACCACAATGTCCCAAGCCCATAAAGCTACGGCATTCCATTTCTTCACCTCGAAACGTTTCGGTTCACCGGTTCCACTGGTGGCGCTGGTGTTGCTGGTGGTGCTGCTGCTGCAGGAGGGTAACTCCTCATCGACTTCCATATTTGTGGGTTCTGAAGAACAAACGGCAAGCAAAATTTAATGGAAATTTTTTTTTTTTTTTTTGAGAATATTTTTCTTACGACTTGTCGAGTTGGCAGGAGAATGAAAATGAACGAGTTGGGACCAGGTAGTAAGCACAAGTCAACTTTTGACAGTAATCGGCTTGGCCTGCTGAGGTTTTTTAATATTTGAAGCAGGAAATATAATGGAGAAATGTCAAGTCGAAACTGGTCACATCAGCAGCTACACAGAAAGAAAGAAAAAACAATTTGGAATGAATATCTATATGTGGTTGATTCCATAAAAAATTTACCACTCGGATTTTTTTGGGTTTTTTGCAATCTTTGTTGAAAAGTACGAGGTACGTATTTCCAGGGTTTTCCCAAAATATGATGAATGCAATTTTACAGATTTTTTCCATATTTTTTTAACAAATTTTTCATTATAAAAAATATTTTAGACAGCTAATTAGTCATTTTTTGTGAAAACCCTGAGAATACGTACCCCTTACTTTTCAACTGAGATTGCAAAAAAAATTATTTCAACCCAAAAAAAGTGCGAGTGATAAGTTTTTCGTGGAATCACCCATATATAAAAGAGTTCAACCTGACTGACTGACTGACTGATTGGTGACCCTTGCACAGCCTAAACCGTTAAAGAAAAGTAGGAAGCTGCATTTTTTATTATACCTTCATCTTATTCTGAAACTGAGTACAAAGGCGGGGTTTTTTAAAAATCCTTTGGGAAACGTGTAAAATTCACAGAAAACTGTTGTATATCACTTTTTTGTTTATCATCCGATCAGCTACAAACTTATTTTTAAAAAATCTAAATAAAAATTCCACAATAACTGCATACCAGTTTTCCGCAAAATTAACCCACTACACCCCCCTGGGTTAAAAATCGGCTCGCTGCCTAGCGTAATTATTTGGTTTGCTTATAACTCGAATATCGTTCATCTGATCTTTAAGCGGTATATTAAAGCTCGATAAGTAATAATGAGTGGAATTTATGTCCAGAAGGTGCGAACTACCTAACTCCAAAATTATAGGAGATTTGAGGTGCTTCTCATATTGTGGGGGTGGCAACTCTACTCTCGTTTGTCTGATAGGAAAACAATGTATGAGGGGTCGATAAGTAATAATGAGTAGAATATGTGTCTAGAAGGTTCGAACAAGGTAACTCCAAAATTGTGAGAGATTTGAGGTTTATTCAATTGTGGGGGTGGCAACTCTTCTCCCGTTCATCTGATCTTTTAACTGTGTATTAGGGCTCAATAAGAAATAATGAGTAGAGTATATGTCAAGAAGGTTTGAACAGCGTAACTCCAAAATTGTGGGAGATTTGAGGTGTTTCTCAAATTGTGGGGGTGGCAACTCTACTATCGTTCATCTGATTTGAAATCGATGTATAGGGGCTCGATCAGTAATGATGAGTAGAATATATGTCTAGATGGTTCGAACAACCTAACTCCGAAATTGTGGAAGACTTGAGGTGCTTTTCAAATTGTGGGGGTGACAACTCTACTTTCGTTCATCTGATTGGAAAAGGATGTATGGGGCTCGATAAATATTGAGG
This sequence comes from Lordiphosa mommai, assembly GCA_018904225.1. Lineage (NCBI taxonomy): Eukaryota > Metazoa > Arthropoda > Insecta > Diptera > Drosophilidae > Lordiphosa > Lordiphosa mommai. The sequence continues at coordinate 343,763 of JAEIFT010000100.1, read as the reverse complement.
AGTATACATTATATGTCTAGAAGCTTGGAACAACCTTACTCGAAAATTGTATGAATTTTGAGGTGCTTTTCAAATTGTCGGGGTGACAACTCTACTTTCATTCATCTGAACGGAAAACGATGTCTGGAGAGATCGAACAACCTAACTCCAAAAATTGTGCGGGTGGCAACTCTACTGTCATTCATCTGCTTGGAAACGATGTATCAGGGCTCGATAACTGATAATAAGTAGAATATATGTCTAGAAAATCTGGAAAATTAATGGAAAATGTCTAGAAAATCCGGAAAATTTCTTATTCTGTTATGTAGATCCGAAAGAAGAACAAAAAAGCCGCATATATCAGTTTTCTGACAATTTTTCGACTTTGCTAGCGGGCTTTCTATAATTGGAAAGCCCGTTGGTTAAAGTGGGTTCCTTATTGAGATACTTTTAACAAGTGCGAGCGAAGCCGTGGGTAGAAGCTTCAACAAATCTCTTTCGACCAAAAATTGACCCAAATCGTATGGGAATTGGTTCGAAAGCGATTTGTGGAACACCTGGGATATATAATATTCTATTTTTGGGGGTATTAAAATATTCACTTTCATATCCTTTAGACGATTTCCAGCTCCATTGGATGCCAAATTAAGATCAAATAAATATTATTTAATATCAAATGGTTAAAAAACGAATATAATATGCAGTATATATCTTTAAAAAATCTTATTTAGCTAGGCATAAAAAGTATAAAAGAGTAGTGATTGGGGAATCCATTGAAACTTCTAGCTATCTACAACCAATTCAATTTCCTTTTCATTTTTAAAATTTTTTATATAAACAGAAGCTTTTTGTAGGTATAAAAAAGTAGTGATTGGTTAATTCATTGAACAACTACAACTAATACACTTTCCTCTTAATTTTACAATTTTCCAGGTTATCTACACAATATTCAGTCCGGAATTTCGTCAGGCCTTTAAGCGCATACTCTTTGGCGGCCATCGACCAGTCCACTATCGCAGTGGGAAACTCTAGATAGTGCATGCGAAGAGGCGAAGGTGAGTACTAAGCAAAACAATATTAGGGGGGGGGGAGGTCAGAGAGTGCGCAACCCTTGTAAATTGAACCCCAGCAAGCAATTGCATTTCGCTTTGATACTTTTCCAATTTCCATTTTCGATGCAAGCAAGCGAAATCGAAGATGCAGCTTGCTGGTGTGTGTGCATTCTCGCTTACGGCATTCAATTTTGCCATATTACTTAAACACAGCGTTGAAACAAAGTTTCAGTTTTTGAAATGAAAGTTTTTATCAACCCTTTATCGGTGCCTGTCATCTGCAGCCGAAAACCATTTAAAATTCACTTGGTCAGAGGATGCAACACGGCCCAGCGGCTATTAGAATTATGTGCCACACAATGTGACGGCTTATCTACAAAGGGAGAAAATGCTTTGAATAGTTTTTGGATGGAGGAGCAGCCGAGGCGAGGCATGGACCCATCTGCGTGTGGCAGCAGTTAAATGTGTTGCCATTCATTCATTTTGCGAAAGTTAAATTAAATAACATTAATTTTGAATGCAACTTTTTCTCATTTCAGACGCTTCTGCTAGGAGACGGCGGGCAAGGCGATCTAGCCTCTTCGGCATTATTCAAAGTGTATACCAAATAAAAAATTATATAAGTGTAAATAAGCGTACAGCTAAAAATGTGGTTAAGAATTAGCTAAATTGTGTATGTGTTAAGTCAAGACTGTTTTTGTTTTTCTCGATTCTCCAAGCGTTGAATGAAAAATGCCACCAAAAAAGAAACACAAAATACACACAAAATCTAACTAATCAAAAAAATAATTAGTACTAAGTTAACTCCAACTAACTATCAGATAGAACAATCTACTTCCAAAAAAAAAAACAACTAAATTCTCTCACACCCAAATATACCATATTATTAATACAAAAATATATATATAGATATTAAGTCTCCTCTGGCAAGGGAATCATCATAACTGAAGATACATTGAATGTGGTTTAGTCTTAAATATATTTGTTGAACCCCAAATGAAATCAATATATTGTAAGTATTATTATTATTAATAATTAATCCTGTTTAAATGAAATTTAAACCTAAACTGTTGTATCAATATTAAATGCTAAGCAAAATTATATAAAATACACAAAACAAAATTCTGTTGGTAATTCTCTATGTCAAGGATTTCTTTGAATTAGACGCATATTTAAGAATACTAAGTTGCTTAAGGGTGTAAAATTTGCCAGAAGCGCAAATCAACTTTCGGGATAAATGGGTAAAACGTAATTAGCAAAATAAACCATATGCATATATACTTAAATCTAAGCAAACAACCAACCCACAATATCACAATTTACTAAGCAAAATCAAAAGCAAATTTAAGTGTTTACACATCTATGTCTAAAAACAAGAAGAAAGATACCAAAAAAAAAAAAACTAGCCATAGAAAAATTTACTTACATACTTTCTGCTTTCCCTATCCAGCAATAATTCGAACTACACCCACACACACACACTTTTTTTTTTAATTATGAAAATTAATTATTTATGTTTTAAATTTAGTTTTTTTTTTAAAAACAAATTGGCGCGCATTTAACAGAAAAAAGAATTATTGCTGGATAAGCGAAAAAAAATAAATAAAACAAGAACAACAAAACACTTTTAGGTACATACATAAGTTGCCATAAACGCTATACTAATAATAAAAAAACAAAAACAACAATTTACTGTAAACTTTATTGGCTGCAAATTAAATAAAAAATAAAAAAAAAACAAATTCAACTTTCAAGCAAAACATTTGGGATACAAATCGTTTATTTTTTTCAAGCTGCTGGGAGAAGAATAACTTTCTTCGATTTAGTGTTCATTATTGTAGTAAAATTTATAAATCCTTTCATGAGGATCAAGTAGACAACAGCACAGTTTAAGTACTCCATCGTAAGGTCATCCTGGATTTTTTTATCATGTTAGAAAATGTCAAAAGTTGCTTTCAAAGGCCTATTTTCAGATCACAGATAAATTCATTTCGGCAAAATGCTTCATATGAATAGAAACACGTTTGAAGAGCTTTGAAATCAGAAAAGTGCCGAAAATCTGAAAACACAGCAGGCTGTGGAAGACCACTCACCAATAAAGAATATATATATATTTATAAGTGAGTTGCAATTTAAGTTTCTGGCCTAGGTCACTTCTAGCCTTTTTAGGACCAATTGGCCTTTTCCCAAAAAAAGTTTGGACTTTTATCGATAAAAGCTCCATACAACTCTTTCATGTGTGACCACGTTTGATATCGATTAACGATTAATCAAAAACTTACCTCGGCAGAAAAATGGAATTAACTCGTGAAAATTTTCGTGCAATCATTTTTCACAACTTTCGACGTGGATTATCATGACAAGAGTGCAACGATAAACTTAAATCTTTGTATGGCGATGAAGCACCATCCTATAGCACTGTGAAAAATTGGTTTTATGAATTCAATCGCGGGCGTCGCTCGCTCGAAGACGAAGGTCGTACAAAATCTGTCGATGTGCAAAAAAAAAATAATTAATGCCGTGCGTGAACTGATAATGCAAGATCGTGATGTGACATACCGTGAGATAGAGGCAACCTTGGGCATTTCTTCCACCAGCATACATTCGATATTGCATTAACACCTGGGCGTTTAAAAGGTTTGTTCTCTTTGGATCCCGCACAATTTGAACTCGTGTGGATTGGTGCAAAGAAATTTTGAAAAAATTTAATTGCGGTGTTTCAAAAGACATTTATAAAATCGTCACAGGTGACGAATCATGGACCGTCACGGTCACATCAAGACCGTGTGGGTCTTCGAAGACGAGCCAAATCCAACGAAAGTCGTTCGTGGAAGAAGCACTTTGAAGCAAATGGTAGCCTGTTTCTTCGGTAAAACTGGTCATATGGCGACTGTTCCACTTGAGCAACGTAGGACGGTCAATTCGGAGTGGACAAAGTGCTTCGACAATTGGTTTGAGCGCATGCAAAAGTGTATTAATCTTGCTGGAGAATACTTTGAAAAACAGTAAAACCATTTTTGACCATAAATATGGTTTTTTGGAAATTAAACTTACATCGCAGGGGTGAAAGAGAGAAGAGGCGATTTTAGACCATGAAATATTCGCGTTTTCAATTCAATTAGTTTTTTTTTTTATTTTAATGAATAAAAATAGAAATTTTTGAAAATATTGATGATTTTTTTTTCCTTTTTTTTTCTCCAAGTTCAAATAATTCTTAAAAATGTTTAATGAGTTTCAAAAAATCGCGGTAGAACTTATTCAATAGACCCATGTATCCTCTAATGTACTACATTCACAGTTTAGCGATTATTATGAAATATGGTATAGAACTCTATGCATTTCCGGTTTAAATATGGCATTACATTTTTATGAACACAACAATTATGTTTAAAAATTTGACTATTTAAGTCGTTCTTAAATTTCAATCTCACAGCCTATTAGATTTTCAAGCAATTGTTAAGAATCGAAAGCCATATAAATAGGTTCAAAGGTATACTCCGACTTTTGATCCTCGCTCACTTCCAGTAAACAACTTTCGCCCAGTAAGCTCCAAGCCCAGGGATGTTTCTGCAAAAATTTGACCAATATTTCAATGTTTGCATAACATAAATTTGCATTCGAAAAACTTACCTTTTTCGGATACGGACAAATCCAAATATTTTGATATAACAGGAGAGCAAGTTTCAGGTAACGTTCTTGTACTATTTCTTCGACTAGAAATACATAATCCGTGAATGAAAATTCACAATCTTCAAAACATAAAATCTCCAAATGTTGACTGCAAGACAATAAGTGATTGAACTCTGATTGCTCCATTACAAAGCAGCATTTGAAATACATTTGCTTGATATATTGCAAATTTCTACTACTCCAATCAAAATATAGATTTGGGCGCAATAATTGACTGTCGGCCACAATTTTCAAATAATTTACATGTAGCTTTTGGATTATGACAGTTTCCAAAGTGTCTGATAAATTGCAGGTTTCCAAAATTTTCAAATGGCGTCGATCTGCTTCACATAATTTCATACACAAATTTGAAAGTGTAGTGGTATCCCGACTACCCAGTCCAGAGAGATACAATTCCTTTAAATTGGGTAGATTACCGAAATGGTTAATAAACCAGGGCAATTCATCCACATCAATTTCAATATATTCCAAATTTATCAAACTTTCTTTGGGTAAACTAATCTGAGCAACTGCATTCGGTACAAAACGCGTCAATTTGAGTTTCTTGAGCTGATGTCTTTGCAGAATTTTGAGTAAATATTCGGGCATAAATTGACCAGAACAAAAGGTGGTAGTGAGATTTTCCAATTTTTCAAAATTCACAAAATGTTCACCGGTAAACTTGCCTTGTGGACTGAAAGTTTTTAAATTTGGAAATGCCTTTAGAATCTTGGGCATATCAGATTCACCTATTTCACTGGGATGATATACGGAAAATCGAAAATCATCAACTTTGGGATAGATGTAGCTAGTGAGAGCATCTAGATGATGCATACTGATCAAACGCAGACGTAAGGTTTTTGTAGACTGACAAATACTTTCAAAGAAATAAAGCAAATTGCGCGAAGAAAACGGAACCTCTTGCAGGGAGAGATTAACGGATTTATATTGCAAACACCAGACTGAGGGCATCAAATGGTAGAATCGTGAATGCACATCCAACATGCTGAGTTGAGAGTTAAGATCCAAATAGCCAAGAATAAGCATAACTGTATCATCGTTGAGAGACTCCATGTTGGGCCTGAAATGAAAATTTAAAAAAAAAGGTGTGAGTGTGGTTAACCCTCACGAGGCTTTGATGTGAAACATGTTAATTGAAAATAGTTTATAAATACCGTGGGAAATGCCACGGCAAACAGAGTTGGAAAACAGTGTTCCAGATCCCTGATCCCAGACCCCAAATCCTTGAGCCCCCATCCGAAATCCCTGATCCCTGATACCAGACCCCCCATCCCAATTCCCCGATCCCTGATCTTAGATCCCAGATCCTTGATTTCAGATCCCTGATCCCAGATCCCCGAACCCAGATCCCTTATCCGAGATCCCAGACCCCTGATCCCAGATCCCTGATCCGAGATCCCAGACCACTGTTCCCCCATCCCAAATCCATGATCCCAGATCCCTGATCCCCCATCCGAGGTCCCAGATCCGAGATCCCAAATCCCTGATCCGAGATCCCTAATCCCAGCATCCATTATCCCCTCCCAGATCCTGATCCCAGATCCCTGATCCCAGATCCCTGATCCCCCATCCCAAATCCCAGATCCCAGATCTCTGATCCCAGATCCCTGATCCGAGATCACATATCCCAGACCCCTGATCCCCCATCACAAATCCCAGATCCCTGATCCGAGATCCGAGATCCCAGATCACTGATCCCAGACCCCTGATCCCCCATCCCAGATCACTGATTCCAGATCCCTAATCCCCCATCTCAAATCCCTGATCCCAGATCTCTGATCCCTGATCCCCCATCCCAAATCACAGATCCCTCATCCCAGATCCCTGATCCGAGATCACATATCCCAAACCCCTGATCCCCCATCACAAATCCCAGATCCCTGATCCGAGATCCGAGATCCCAGATCACTGATCCCAGACCCCTGATCCCCCATCCCAGATCCCTGATCCCAGATCCCTGATCCCCCATCCCAAATCCCTGATCCCAGATCCCTGATCCCCCATCCCAAATCCCAGATCCCTCATCCCAGATCCCTGATCCGAGATCACATATCCCAGACCCCTGATCCCCCATCACAAATCCCAGATCCCTGATCCGAGATCCCAGACCCCTGATTCCCCAACCCAAATCCCTCCTGATCCCAGATCTCTGATCTCAGATCTCTGATCCGAGATCCCAGATCACTGATCCCAGATCCTCCATCCCAAATCCCTGATCCCAGATCCCACATCTCTGATCCCTAATCCCCGATCCCAGATACCTGATCCCAGATCCCATAATCCCAGATCCCAGGATCCAGTTTCCTTATCCCAGATCCGTGATCCCTGATCCCAGATCCGTGATCCCAGATCCCTCATCCCAGATCCCAGATCCCTGATCCCAGATCCCTGATACCAGATCCAGATCCCTGATCCCAGATCCCTGATCCCAGATCCCTGATGATCCCAGATCCCTGATACCAGATCCCTGATAGATCCCAGTTCCGAGATCCCAGATCCCTGTCCTGTGCTAAACTACTACTACTACCAAATTTAATTGAAATGCCACTGTTGACCAGGCGATTGCTTGGAGTGTATGCTGTGTCCGTTGCGTTCCAACACTGCTTTTCCACATTGGTCAACTGGCCGTGGTCAAGTGGCCATAGTTGGCCAGGCAATTGCTTGATGTGTAACAGTGAGCGATATGCGTTATGCGTTAGGCGTTATGCGTTATTTTCAAATTGAATTTTACCCCTACTAGAAAATCATCGTACCGAAATTAAAAATCAAAAATCCGTTAGTTAACAGAGCCAGACCGATGGTGATTAACAGAAGCAGTTAACAGTCGGCTGTCGATATTTTTTGTTATCGATTACTTGTCTGGGGTATTTTCAAGTCTGCCACAGACGTACACACTGTTACACTATTATTATAAATAAATATTAAAACAAACTCACTTGCCACAAACATGCAAAAATATGATAAAATGGAGAAAATTGGCGAGGGCACCTATGGCACGGTGTTCAAGGGCCGAAATCGAGATACCATGGAAATAGTGGCACTTAAAAGAGTACGCCTGGATGAAGATGACGAAGGTGTGCCCAGTTCTGCGCTGCGTGAAATATGCTTACTGAAGGTAGGGTTAACAAACAATTGTTGTTGTTAGGAATATATTTTAGTTTACGTTTAATTAACCCTTACATGGCACATAATTATTTTACATTTAATTAACCCTTAAATGGGTGTCCTTTTTTTTAGGAATTAAAACACAAGAACATAGTGCGTCTAATAGATGTTTTGCATTCGGATAAGAAGCTTACACTGGTCTTTGAACACTGCGATCAGGATTTGAAGAAATATTTTGATAGTTTGAATGGAGAAATCGATATGGCCGTATGTCGCAGCTTTATGTTGCAACTGTTGCGTGGTTTGGCCTTTTGTCACAGGTAAGTGAAGGAGGGTTATAAAGGAAAGTTTAATAATAATCATACCATTTTCTCTTCCCCCCCAGTCACAATGTGCTGCATCGTGATTTAAAGCCCCAAAATTTGTTAATCAACAAAAACGGAGAACTTAAATTGGCTGATTTTGGTCTGGCACGTGCCTTTGGCATACCCGTCAAATGTTATTCAGCCGAAGTGGTGACATTGTGGTATCGCCCACCAGATGTTCTGTTTGGAGCCAAGCTATATACCACCAGCATAGATATGTGGTCAGCTGGTTGCATTCTGGCCGAGTTAGCTGATGCTGGAAGACCACTTTTTCCCGGCTCAGATGTTTTGGATCAATTAATGAAAATATTCCGTGTGCTGGGCACACCAACTGAAGATACTTGGCCAGGTGTATCACATTTATCCGACTATGTGGCGCTTCCATGTGAGTAAATTTTTGTTTAAATGTATTTAACAGAAATAATTCCTTTTTTCTTTGTAGCCTTTCCAGCCATTACCTCCTGGAGCCAACTTGTACCAAGACTTAATTCAAAGGGACGTGATCTATTGCAAAAGCTACTTGTTTGCCGTCCCAATCAGCGCATCAGTGCCGAAGCTGCCATGCAGCATCCCTACTTTACAGACAGCACCTCTTCGGGCCATTAAAAATTTTTGTTTTTTGTTTTAAATAGATTATCTTGTATTAGTTCTAATATTTTATGTTCCTTAGTTGTTCAAATTTACATAAACCAAAAAAAATGCAATCAATTTTAATATTTTTAAGATCTAAAATAATGATAATAAATCTTAATGTACTTACTCCAGTGAATTATCCCCAAGCACCGTCTAAGGGTTAATCATGCGTATGCGCACACACTCACGAATGGCAGCGGGCCAACCAGTTTAGTTGATTCTAAATTCTGTTGCGATCCGGTCGCGTTTGTGTTTTTTGGGGCCCTGGCAAAAAGTGTGGAATTTCTTTTTAATTAAAATAGAAATTCTGATAACGTGTCGCTCGACCTTGAACGAGAAAACAAGATAAATCGAAATAAACATAATTAAAAACGTATAAACATAAAAATCTAATTGGAACGAAATGGCCTGGGGATTTGTCACCTGTGGCCCCAACGAGGCCCTTGTAGTCTCAGGTAAACAAAGAGCCAGTGTGTCACCATTGCAACTGAAATCCCCACCAGATTGCAGTCAATCAAGTGGTTTTAATCAGCTTTAAAAAAAAAAAAAAACAAATATGAGTTCATATGAAAATAGATTTAGCCACCCCACTCCCTAAATGACGTCACTGCTTATCGATTTATGTGTACCGCAAGTGGCAAGAAGCAGAGAGAGAGAGCAAGTTACAGTCCGAAGCCGTGCGCGCGCACAACGGCGTTGTTTTTGTATTTTGTAAACAAACCCTGTGTTATCAATCTCCTCCCTTCCTCCCCAGGATGCTGCTATATGAAGCCTCTGCTAGTGCCCGGTGGACGTGCCTTTGTCTGGCCAATTGGTCAGCAAGTACAGCGGTAAATTAATTTAACCTTCAGCTAGTGCTTCAATAACAATCTTCACTTTTCGTTTAGCATCTCATTGAACACCATGACTTTGCAAGTGGAGAGCCCCTGTGTGTACACCAGTCAGGGCGTTCCCATTTCGGTAACCGGCATTGCCCAGGTCAAGGTGCAGGGTCAAAATGAGGACATGCTCTTGACCGCCTGTGAGCAATTCCTTGGCAAATCGGAATCTGAAATTAATCATGTGGCCCTGGTCACCCTGGAGGGACATCAGCGTGCTATTATGGGCTCCATGACGGTGGAGGAGATCTACAAGGATCGCAAGAAGTTCAGCAAGCAGGTGTTCGAGGTGGCTTCCAGTGATTTGGCCAATATGGGCATTACCGTGGTGTCCTACACCATTAAAGATTTGCGCGATGAGGAGGTGCGTATGGATGTAATTGGAACTGATTATCTAGAATTTCTTTGGTTTTTTTTCGTACTAATTTTTTTTTTGTTGCACTGGCATGTGAAACAGTGTTGCCAATTTAGCCAGTTTCAGCTATTTTAATAGGTCGAAAACAGGTCACATTATTTTGGGATAAGTAGCTGTTTTTTTTTTTTTAATTTTTAAGAGTTGGCAACTCTGTTGATTTAGTTGGTTTCCCCATTAAACAATTTACGATAACTGATACAAAATCATCGTTGAGGGTGAGAAATTTAAATTGATAAGATTTGCTTGAAAAATAGAACTATTTCTTTATCTCATTTGTTACGACTTTACTGTGTTTCTGTTTCCGGTTTATTGAAAAGTTTCTGAGTTCTAAATTTATTTTATTTGATTAAGAAACTTTGGTTACCCCTGAGGGTAATAGGTAATATTTTATCAACATACTTTCTTGAACTATAAAACAATAAAGATAACCCCACACGCGACATTAAAAAGCCATCTAGCTGAATTGTAGGCCATAGTACAATCGATGGTGAGTCAGTCGATTGAATTTGAATTTAACGGAAAATATTTTTTTTTAAATTGTTGCACGTTATATTGGTACACATTTGGCCTGTTCGGGTGTTTACTAACGATGCCGAAATAAGTGTAATTTTTATGTTGTTCTCGGGTATTGTTAATTTTATATCGGTCTGTAGTTTCAAGCGGTGATATTCTTCTTAATTAACTAATGACCTCGAAATTAAGCATGTAAAGCATTATGATTTCAAGTAGCGCTAATCAACAAAAGGTCAAAACACACTCGTTTTGAGATAATGATGCAGAAATCTTTGCCGTTTCATATTCTATTTTGTGTCAAGTTTTCATATAGCTATCTCTTATACTTTGAGTAAGAGCAACTTATCTTAGTCTTGCTGCAAACGTTTTTTAACATCGCTTGGCTTATATCTAATTATATATAAACTTGTCAACAATAACGACACATCTCACTTATGACACCCAAATTAATTTAATTAAGCAACGATAACGTCACAATTCAAAGAAGATAAAAATAAAATTTAAAAAAGAGTCCTTTAAGGACTATTTAGACGCATTTTTCTTTTATATACATATTTTATATATAACATTTTACTAGATTGATTCGAAGTCATACGATTTTTTCTCGTTTCTGTAAGAGTGAAAAACATTGAAAACTTTTAACGCGATTTTCTCAAAATCGATTTTTTTGAGTTTTGCCGGTATTGAATTAAGTGAGCGATATACACTTTTATGTCATCGATAAACATTACAAAAGGCAACAAAATTCAAATTTTTTCATTTTATAGAAGGAATAGTGTTGATCTCCGTTTAAAAAAAATCACAGAATTGCTTGGGACAGTTTATTATACTGTTCGTTAATATCAAGTCATAAAAATCTTATAGGTTGCCCTAAAATGGTCAAAATATTAATTTTTTTCAACTTTAGACTCAAAATACCAAAAATCATGAAGTGATGTATCATTTTGAGAAAACAGATTCGTGTTTAGAGGAAAATCATCTAGAATCAGCACCACTCCTTCTAACAAACTGTACCATGTTGTCTAGTGTATTTGTTTATCAACTTATGTCCACCTTCTGCAATCTTTGTGTTGACATTTTACCCTTCAAACCTTCTCAAAGTTTTTAAACAAAACATGGCGAAGTCTTTAAGTCATTTTCGACTCGCGTCTGTACCAAATAATGCTCCGATCTAGTTCTAAATAATTATTTACACGGTGAAATAATTGGAAAATCGTATTTTTGAACCTTAACTTTATCAAAAAGAAAAAGTCCGGTTCAGAAGGTCGTTAATTAAAAGGGTTCGGCGCTTGGTTCCGTCTAAGAGTGCCAAAGTAAACCTAACCAGACCGGTTCTAAAAGGTTTGGTTCTAGATCTGCTTTGAGCGTTAGGTAAAACGTTACTCAATAAAGTACAATGGTACATACAATATATTTACTTAGGTATTTAGAGTCTCAGATCTAAATTTATAATTTTTTAAATATTTCAAAGTTGAAATTTCATTTTTAAAATTTGACCAATTTTTTAATTGAAAAATTTTCAAAAACTAATAAATTCGACCTATTGGCTTACTTAATTCATTATTTTGTCTTCTATATCTGCACTTGAATATGTATAGCTTGAATATGTGTGTTTATTTAAAAAAAGGTACCCAGCAAGTAAATACTTCGTTAACAATACTGTTTACGAGAGTTTCTCGTACGTAAAAAGGGAATCAAAAACGAACAGAATTTAACTTTTGCTCCATTTGCGACAGACAAATAATAAATATACAAATCGTTGCTTATTAAAAAACTCATTGAACAAATTGGCCTTGTTTAAGGCCTATGCGAAGATTGGTATAAATATTATTTTCGTTACAATACTTCAAATAAATAAAAAACACTTTTGAAAGGCTAAATGGATTTGATAAATATTGTTTGGAATATAATATTTAGGTAATCTCCCTATGGGCCTTTATGTTAATCAACCCAAAACTAAATTTTGGTTTTTGAGTAACTTGTGTATATATTTTATTGCATGTACATATTGGATTCACTTCTAGGGCGACTCCAAGGTGCGTATATAGCCTGCTCGGTAAAGTGTGTGTGTGTGTGTTGTGTAGAATTTTGTTTGAATGTCCTTTCAATCTTTCTTTCGAAAACGAACGAACCTTTTTTTCTATATCAATTTTTTGCATATTTTATAGGGCTATTTGAGATCTTTGGGTATGGCCCGTACAGCTGAGGTGAAGCGTGATGCACGCATAGGTGAGGCCGAGGCTCGTGCCGAGGCTCATATTAAGGAGGCCATAGCCGAGGAGCAGCGTATGGCGGCTCGTTTCTTGAACGACACCGAAATTGCCAAGGCTCAGCGAGATTTTGAGTTGAAGAAGGCCGCCTACGATGTGGAGGTACAGACCAAAAAGGCCGAGGCTGAGATGGCTTACGAGCTGCAGGCGGCCAAGACCAAACAACGCATCAAGGAGGAACAAATGCAGGTGAAAGTCATTGAGCGCACCCAGGAGATTGCCGTGCAAGAGCAGGAGATAATGCGACGTGAAAATGAGCTGGAGGCCACCATACGTCGTCCGGCTGAGGCGGAGAAATTCCGGCTGGAGAAATTGGCAGAGGCCAATAAGCTGCGTGTGGTCATGGAGGCCGAAGCTGAGGCTGAATCGGTAAAAGATGAAGTTGAAGAATTTTGTATATAAAATTAAATATTTCCTTTGTTAGATCAAAATACGCGGTGAAGCCGAGGCCTTTGCCATTGCAGCCAAGGCCAAGGCTGAGGCCGAGCAGATGGCCCAAAAGGCCGAAGCCTGGCGTGAATATCGTGAGGCAGCTATGGTGGAAATGCTTTTGGATACCTTGCCAAAGGTAAGTTAATTCTCATGTTTCATTCTTCATTTTAATCATTTTTTTTTTATTTAAAATTAGGTGGCCGCCGAGGTGGCCGCTCCGCTTTCGCAGGCCAAGAAGATCACCATGATTTCCAGTGGCCAAGGCGATATTGGTGCCGCCAAGCTGACTGGCGAAGTTTTGCAGATTGTCAACAAGGTGCCAGAGCTGGTTAAGAGCATTACCGGCGTGGACATTGCCCGGGTACGTTCCAATTCTGAATTTATTTAGAGCAACGGGACAACAACTTAAAGAAAATTTATAAAAAACAACAACAAATGGCAATCAAAAGACTTGGTAGAACAAATGTAGCAACATTCAAAATTTAGCGCCTTCCTTATTTGATTTTGCTTTAATTTGATTTCCATATCTTTATTCTTTTCATTTCAGTCTGTGCATGCTGGCTAAAATATCCAAAAAAAAACATAAATCCAACCAAATTACACACACAAAAAAATCTTTACTCCAAAACAATTCTGATCGAATACTTAAAAAACAAAAACAAAAAACAAACAAAAAAAAATTATATAAACTCATTTAACTTACCGAACGCATTTAACAATTTGTTTGTTTAATAACGTATTTACTTATAGTGTTTAAAAATGATTCAAATTTTTTAATTATATTATGTCTAACTCCAACATAAAAAAATAAAACAAATTTTGCAAATGTTTTTACACACGAAAAAAATCAGAGGCAAAAATATTTTGTATTCAATGTATATGTGTATTTTTATGAATGTTTCGCACAAATGTGAAATAAACAAAAATCTCTTAAAATGCGAAATGTTGTTTTAACTTGGCGGCGGGGGAAACGTAAATTAAAGAGTCTTTTCAGGGAAAAAGTATTGTCTCAGAAAAGATTTTAATTTGCCTTTTGAATAACTTCTATCATTTGTTTAATATTCATATCATATCATATCATATCATATCATATCATATCATATCATATCATTTCATATATATCATATATCATATATCATATATCATATCATATATCATATATCATATATCATATATCATATATCATATATCATATATCATATATCATATATCATATATCATATATCATATATCATATCATATATCATATATCTATTATATTATTCATATTTTTAAATTTATTTTAAATTAAATTCTATTGCATAATCTTTAATTTATGCGCTTGGTAAGTAGCATGATCCCCGACGTTAAAAACACCTTTTAGATACTTAAAGTATACCTTAAAGTTCACTTAAGATTTATATAAGATTTTGTTTATGCATCACTTGACAAGCAAAGAGTTTCACTTCATTTTGAAAAATACCCGTATGTATTGTAGAATGTATGTATGTTTGTATATAAGTATATCAATTTATTGGTAAATTATAAAACAATCACTTTCTTATCTACATCTAAATCCGTAATATATTTGTATGAGTCAACCACTGTCAGTTCACTGTCAACAAACACACATTTCACAATAGTATTAAATACATTATTCTAGAAGTTTTATTGGTTTTTTCGCGAATATCAACCAGAATTATAAAGCTAGTTTAATTTAACGACAATTTTCCGTTAAATTGTTTCCGAAGAAATCTTACTTGTATAATTAATTAACTGTAATCAATTTTGTTGTTTATAATTTGCGAGCACATTTGTTATTGAACGTGCCGGTCTACATAGATACGGTGCATTGTAGATAATAATTTTGATTATGTTGTTATTTTTTAGCACATTTTTTGGCAGGTCGAGCAGGCAACTCTATTATACAATATCATGTGGCGCAAATTTTGACTGCGGGATCGGGACGGGATAGATGTGGTCGGGACAAATCACTAAATTACGGCTATTAAAGACCATTACAAAAGCTTTCATACTTCACAGGTTGTCAGTCGGAATTTATCATTTATAAGTGTATTATGGCTCAAGATGTATCTATTATAGGTGTGGCAAACAAAAAAAGTTTGTAAACTCGAAGCTTTTGGCTAAATGCGTAAAAGTAAAGCGGATAACGTTTGCATGAATAGCAAACTGAAATATGTAAGCTGTAAAACGAAAGCTTTTGAATGACCGCCGCACCTGAAATAGATACACCTTGTTATGGCTAGTGAATACCCGCAATATTTTAAAGCTTATCTAGTAGAGTTGAGTAGTAGAGAGGCAATAAATTCCGTCCCATTTCTATGCCGATCCCATTTTCAATTAAATCCAATGTCTTACAAAATTGTTATAGGAAATTATATAAAAAGTTTGATATTTTTAAATAGACAACAAAGCAGTGTGGCCAATTTAGCCATTTTCCCTCCAAATCTAACTGTTTTGTAATTTCGAAAAACCGGAAGCTATTTAGTTTAGCAGGAGCTAGCATTTCGAATTATTCTTGAAAATAAAATAAATTTTGGATTCAGTTTTGCCAATTTAAGATAATTTAACAGCCGATTTTCCATTTTCCGCCATTAATAGTTGGCAATACTAAAACAAAGTGATTTAAATTGATGCAGCCTTTAATAAGGGAAAAAGTCATCTGAGGCTTAAGTGACTTGTTCCTAAGAACATGTGAGTGTTCAAGAAATAGCATGTTTGCATGCATTTTGCATTCTCTTTAAACAAACAGTTCAGATGGCTCGCATGACACTTCCTTGAATAATTTATCCAATCAACCACAAAACGTGTTATAGATCGATATCATTCCAATGTGCACGGTAAATCTGACTGTTAAATCCAAGCCAAAATTCTCTGTCACTGTTAATCACTGAGAAAGAGTACCCTTGCTATAATCGCCCAGGCAACTCTAATGCCTATCGATTATCGAACGACCAATTCCAAGTACGGGCTTACTAATGAGTTGCTAGCTCCAAAGTACGGGCTCACTAATGAGTTGCTAGCTCACTGCGTAGTACGGTCTCACTAATCGACTATCGAACCACCTATCGTCTCTTAACAACTCAGCACTTTTCGCGGAAAGAAGAAAGTGTTGGTCGATTTTCGCAGGCAATTGAACAAATTAACCACTGACAATTTATACATTTAAGTTACAAAGTTTCATCACAAATAGTTTACAATGGCAGACTCCAAGGGGTAAGTGTAATTGTGCGTGAAAACGCAACCAAACCGAAAGCCGACAAGAGTCAGGCCAGCCGCAGCTCAAAATCGCGCAGTCATTGGCCCCCTCCAAATGAGAAAAGGCCACATAGGGGGAAAAATGCTAAGACAAATAAAACGAAAGAAGGAAAAAAAAGTGCAACAAAGCGAACAATTTGGCAAAGAAAATGTGCTTGGTTGGATTCGAAAAGGAGGAAGAGAAAAACGAAAAAAATAAATGAATGAAAATATGTTGAAATTAGGCCAAAGTTAAGGGGAAACGCCATTTTGAAAGAAGAAAAAAATGGTGTGTGTTTGTTGTTGTTGCAATTTGTAAGCGATGGCTTTGTTGTTGCCCCCCGGGTGAACTGCTGATGAAATGATTCATTACAATATTTGTTTGCTAACCAAGTTGGGAGCTGCAAGCAAAAACATTTGAACAGCCTGGATGAGTTCAATAAGCAATTCACTTTAGAGCCATATTTTGTTACATCCAGGTAATCCTTAGGGGTTGCTACTTAGTTTCCCTGGAGATGGAGGCGGCTGTGGGGTCTCCGCTTTTATATAGCTGTTCCTTTTAAGGGATTCCCCCGAAAACTAAAAGGAATTGGTTATTTTTAAAGAGAAGATGCCATCAATATGGGCTTGTCCCTTTACTCCTTTAAAGAAAATAGTAAAAAAATTAATTTATTATTTATTTTTCACTTTTCCCACCCCCACTCCCCCCCCGCCCATCATCCAAGTGCCTGTTTGTTTAAATTTCAAATCATACGATTTTTCCTGTCACTTGCTTTTAATGGGATTAGCCAGCTTTAGTTCAAGTCTTTTGTTTAAAAAAAAAATAGCAACAATTACTAAAGAGAAATGTCTGGCGGGAATGATAGTAATATGATGGATGAAGATCGAGATTTTGCTGAATATTTGCGTAGCTATCGTCAGCAGGGAGAAGAAAAGTTAAAGCCGCCGCAGGCTTCCATGGACAAGCGGTGGGGCGGCTTAGTGATACCTCCTCCTACTTTTCTCCTTCTAACTTGTTTTTATTCCTTTTCCTTAGCGATGATCTGGCAACCGCTATTTTAAAGCGCAAGGATCGTCCAAATCGTTTGATTGTGGAGGAGGCTCAGAATGATGATAATTCGGTGGTGTCGCTTTCGCAGGTAAGTGCCTAACCATAGGGCCACGTCAGCACTTATCTTCACTCTCCTCTCTCTCTCTTCTCCAGGCGAAAATGGATGAGCTGCAGCTTTTCCGTGGCGACACTGTCATCTTGAAGGGTAAACGTCGCAAGGAGACTGTTTGCATTGTTCTGTCGGATGATACCTGCCCGGATGAGAAGATACGCATGAATCGTGTGGTGCGCAATAATCTGTGCGTTCATTTGTCGGATGTGGTGTCGGTGCAATCCTGTCCGAATGTCAAGTATGGCAAACGTGTACGCATTTTGCCCATTGATGACACCACCGAGGGTGTCACTGGCAATCTGTTTGAGATCTATCTAAAACCCTATTTTCTGGAGGCCTATCGACCCATACATATGGGTGATAACTTTATTGTACGCGCTGCCATGCGTCCCATTGAGTTTAAGGTGGTGTTGACGGATCCGGAACCCTATTGCATTGTGGCCCCGGAGACGGTCATTTTCTGTGATGGGGATCCCATCAAGCGTGAGGTATGTTTAGTCTCTATGAATGTGGAACAAGTGTCACTTATAATATACTTATTTAGGAAGAGGAGGAGTCCCTTAATGCCGTGGGCTATGATGATATTGGTGGCTGCCGCAAACAGCTGGCCCAAATCAAGGAGATGGTGGAGCTGCCTCTGCGTCATCCCTCGCTGTTCAAGGCTATTGGTGTCAAGCCACCGCGTGGCATTTTAATGTATGGTCCACCCGGTACGGGTAAGACCTTAATTGCACGCGCTGTGGCCAATGAGACGGGTGCCTTTTTCTTTTTGATCAATGGACCCGAAATTATGTCCAAGCTGGCTGGTGAATCCGAGTCCAATTTGCGCAAAGCTTTCGAGGAGGCCGAGAAGAACTCGCCCGCCATTATATTCATTGATGAGATCGATGCCATTGCCCCCAAGCGTGACAAGACTCATGGTGAGGTGGAGCGTCGTATTGTGTCCCAGCTGCTCACCCTAATGGATGGCATGAAGAAGAGCTCACATTTAATTGTGATGGCGGCCACCAATAGGCCCAATTCAATTGATCCCGCACTGCGTCGTTTTGGACGCTTTGATCGTGAGATTGACATAGGCATTCCCGATGCCACTGGCCGTCTGGAGGTATTGCGTATACACACTAAGAATATGAAATTGCACGAGGACGTGGATCTGGAGCAGATTGCCGCTGAGACTCATGGACATGTGGGTGCCGATTTGGCTTCGCTGTGCTCAGAGGCTGCTCTTCAACAAATCCGTGAGAAGATGGATCTGATTGATCTGGAGGATGATAAAATTGATGCCGAAGTGTTGGCCTCACTGGCTGTGACCATGGAGAACTTCCGCTATGCTATGACCAAGTCCAGTCCCTCGGCTCTGCGCGAAACTGTGGTAGAGGTGCCCAACACCACCTGGACGGATATTGGTGGTCTGGAGAATGTCAAGAAGGAGCTGCAGGAGTTGGTACAATATCCGGTGGAGCATCCCGACAAGTTCCTTAAGTTTGGCATGCAGCCAAGTCGTGGTGTCTTGTTCTATGGCCCACCCGGTTGCGGTAAGACTTTGCTGGCCAAGGCCATTGCCAATGAGTGCCAGGCCAATTTCATTTCCGTCAAGGGACCCGAATTGCTGACCATGTGGTTCGGTGAATCCGAGGCCAATGTGCGTGACATTTTCGATAAGGCCCGTTCGGCGGCTCCTTGTGTGCTGTTCTTCGACGAGTTGGACTCCATTGCCAAGGCTCGTGGCGGTAATGTGGGCGATGCTGGCGGTGCGGCCGATCGTGTGATCAATCAAATCCTTACCGAAATGGATGGCATGGGTGCCAAGAAGAATGTGTTTATAATTGGTGCCACCAATCGTCCGGATATCATTGATCCGGCCATTTTGCGTCCCGGACGTTTGGATCAATTGATCTACATTCCTTTGCCCGATGACAAGTCGCGTGAGGCCATCCTAAAGGCCAATTTACGCAAATCACCGCTGGCCAAGGAAGTGGATCTTACTTATATAGCCAAGGTGACACAGGGCTTCTCGGGTGCTGATCTTACCGAGATTTGTCAGCGTGCCTGCAAGCTGGCCATACGACAGGCCATTGAGGCAGAGATACGCCGTGAAAAGGATCGGGCCGAGAACCAGAATTCGGCCATGGATGTAAGTGTGCAAGTTGAAGACCTAGAAAATTTATTTCTATCAAATTTCTTTTATCTACCAGATGGATGAAGATGATCCCGTGCCGGAAATCACACGCGCTCACTTTGAGGAGGCCATGAAGTTTGCACGCCGCTCTGTTTCCGATAATGACATCCGGAAATACGAGATGTTTGCCCAAACTTTGCAGCAGTCACGTGGTTTTGGACAGAACTTCAGGTAAGGACTTGGCCTAAATAAGAGTGTGGCGGAGTTAAACTAATCTTTTGCTTGCCCTTTCCAGATTCCCCGGTCAAACCGGCAACACCTCAGGGTCTGGCAATAATATGCCAGTTAATTCGCCAGGTGACAATGGCGATGATGATCTTTACAGTTAGATTTCTAGTTTTTACACCGCTAAAGAAAACAAACAACAAACAACAACAACAACCAGAGGAAAAACAAAACAAAACAAATTTTTTAACATACAAACCGAGCAAACAACAAATCACATTCTCGATCTGGAGGCGCTCCAAATGATGAACATCCAACAACAATAATTAGCTCATGTAAATTAGGTTTGATTTGCACCCCCCCCAAAAGAAAAAGATCAAACCTAAGAGAAAACCCAAACTCCAACTTCACGCCTCCACACACACACTTATCATTCGTGCATTGTCGGTACAGGGTGACTCCGATAAATGAGTTTCTATCTATACATAATTATATAAAACAATACACATACACACACACACAAACACACATACATCTAATGATAAAAAAAAAAAAAAAAAAAAAAAAAAAAACATACGAGTACATATATTAAACATCGTAAAATTATAAGTGTATTTGGAGCTACGTTTTTAAGTGAAATAAAATTTAAAAATTCATTGGGGTGTGGCGTGTGTCGAGAAGAACTGAAGAAATGATCGGATTAGCAGCTTGTCACTTAAATAAGGAGCCAGCTGATAGTTCTTCGGGGGAATTAACATTTGATGGCATTACCAAATGCTCAAGTTGAGGCCACATCCTCCGGTAAGGCTAGGATGAAAGGAGTGATGCGACTTGCTGGCAAAATCATCGACCATCTAATTATCAGAAGGAGCCCAGGACCCGTCATTCCATTGGATAACAAATCTCTGCCTACTAATTTGTCGAGACAGAATCCCCGATCCTGCAACGCTTATATATTAAGCAGCCTTTCCTCAAGCTACTCCGCCTTTCCCTCGTATTTATCAGCTGATAGTCCTTGAGAGTAGAATTAATTCAACACCAATTTGGTCCTGATCCTGGCAAGGAAATGGTAGAAGTGGTCCTTGATATCTCGTCTGTAGTTTAATCCAGGATTTAATAATGCCATCGAATGCAAATTCACCAGGACTATCTGCTGACCAAAGCATATCCTTATAGTCCTTTAAATGGCCGAGATAAGGCCATTTTTGTGACTCAAGGATAATACTTATGTAGCTCATATCTGGCGTTTATTTTACAGTACATTGGGAATTGCTTTGCCCAAATCCTGGCAAGGATATGAGAGATTTGGCCTATTTACTAGAAACCGAAAAAAAAACTAAATCCTGAATATCTCAGCTATCTGCAGGACTATTTGTATGTTCTTTGGCCAGATGATAGTCCGCCGGGGCACAATCATTGTGACACCAAATTGGTGCTGATCCTGGCAGGAATACAGGAGCTATGGCCTATTTAAGTTTTAAAGAAAAGTCCTTATTTTTCGTCTCTTTAAGGGATAATCCAGGATCTAGTGTTGCGAACGCAGGCTAATTCAGCAGTACTATCTGCTAACCAAAGCACATCCTTGTAGTCCTTCAAATGGCCGAGTAATGGCCATTTTTATGTTTTAAGGA
The DNA here is from genome assembly GCA_018904225.1 of Lordiphosa mommai. NCBI lineage: Eukaryota > Metazoa > Arthropoda > Insecta > Diptera > Drosophilidae > Lordiphosa > Lordiphosa mommai. Next base: position 322,056 of record JAEIFT010000100.1, on the reverse strand, counting down.
TATTTATTTTGCTCATAGCGGGCGTATATCCTGCCGCAGGACCTCCGAACTCGGTTTCCCCGAATCCTGGGGACTTTTCTAAACGATTGGCATCAAAGGATATGGAGGTCATCTAGCACTCAGGCACTTGAAAATTTTGCAACCCACCTTTTCTCGGCCATTTGAAGGACTACAAGGATGTGCTTTGGCCCGGATATATATCTCACTAATTAATGACGAATGGCATCGAGAGATCCTGGATTATCCTTCCAGGAGCTGAGATTTTATGGCATTTTCCTTAAACTAATATAGGCCATAGCGGCCGTATCCTTGCCAGGATCAGGACCAAACTGGTGGCAAAATAATTCTCTTATCGAGGACTATCATCTGGCCAATGGACATACAAATCGTCCTGCAGGGAGCCGAGAAAATAGGGATTTTGTATTTTTGGTCAATTTCTAGCGTGGCCGAGGCTGAAAAATTACAAGTTCTGGATTCCTAGATGACCCCCATATCCTTTGATGGCAAATGATCAGAATCGATCCCAGGACTCGGACAAACCAAATCCCGATGTCCTGCGGCAGGATATACGCCCGATATGAGCAATTTTGGGAATTTTTGAGTTTGAGCGAATTTGTTTGCCCAGTGCTTCTAAAACTGTGGTGGTTTATTTTTACAGTTTTAGAGCATCGGTCAAATTAGATAAGTGTAGTGTCTGGACAGCACAGTTTGACCAGCACTGGTGGAATTTTAGATTCGTCCTAGCAGGCGTATATCCTGCCGCAGGAAAGGACGAATCCTGTCAACAATTCTGATCGATTTGCATTAAGGATATGGGGTCATTTTTTAACTTAAAATTTGCATAGCATACATGCAGGCGTACAGTTTGGTCTCGCAATTGGTTCATATCTTCGCTGTATATGCGCTGCCCTCAAAGGAAAGTTTATAAAAGGTGTAGCCTACTCTCTGACTGACCCCAAAGCTGCCATAATTATAGTAACTTTTCTCTAACACATAAATTGGTCAAGTTTCCCATATACTGGCCAGGATCATGTCCAAAATGGTGTCAAAATAATTTTACTCCGGAGGACTATCATTTGGACATGCAAATAGTCCTAAGCATAGCTGAGATGTATATGTTTTAGCGATTTTTGACCTGTTCTAGCTTTGAACTTACCAAGACTTTGCATCCACCTAAATCCAACCAAGATTTCCACCCCCCCAAAAATAAAAGTGGCTCTGTTTTTTAATGGCTTTAATTAAACTTTTATTCATTCGTCATGTTTGCTTGCAATTTGTTTGGATTCTTAATTTTTTTTTAATTTTTAGTTAAATGTTTGCCACATAACGACGACACTTTAGGTTGAATTTTTCCACACTTGATTAATGCATCGTCTCGTTTTTTTGGTCTTATAAATAAACTGTTATGCCAATTAAGCTGCATTTTTTGTTTTTTGTTTGGCATTAGTTAAATGAGGAAATAAAATGAAACTTAGGCAAAAGGTGACATAATTTTCTTTTTGCAGCTTCTTTTGGCGCTTTCAATTGATTAGCTCATTTAATTGCAATGATTTCTTAGTTTTTTTCATTTTTGTTTTTTATTCAAATAATAATAATAATATTTTTTGTTGTTTAATTATTTGTTGTCAGTGTCTACACTTTCAAATTTGCTATGCTATGCGCATGGGGGGTTTACATATATGTTTTTGTTTTCAAATTACATACACATTTATTGGTTTTACACATACATACATAATGAAATACGCTTTATGCATAATTACAACACAACAATTAAAATACGAATAGGATTATTTGAAATTTTTTTTTTGAAGAGTTTCAACGAGTTGTTTGAGCTTTGCTTGTTTTGCTTGAAATTTTAGGCGCTGTGTGTGTAGTTGTGTGTGTGTGTTTATGTGTGTGTGTGTAATTGGAAGAAAATGTCCAGCACTTTCAGCTTCTTATATAATTAAGTTTAGTTTTATTTTTATATTTTGATATATTTTATTCATGTTATTTTTTTGTTTATTTTTTTTTAAATTTTTTTTCAAGAATTTGTTGCTTTTAAAGTCTTGAACATAGACTAGACACCAATTAAGATTTAAATATATTTTCATATTTTTTGTTATTTTTTTTTTTTATTTGCTTCCTGTGAACACCTTTTCGACTGTTGGTATGCCAGTTAAATATTTTGTTTTTGTTTTTATATGCATATACATAGCTAAAGTACATACATACATATGTTATTGATTATCCATCTACGATTTGTTGTTGTTATAGTTGTACGCACTTCACAAATCAAATAAAGTTACATTTATAAAGTACTGGAGTCGGTTTTTTTTAGTTATAATAGTTTTATAGTTTTCTTTTTTTGTAAGCTCATTCAGTTATTACATATAGTTTTATGTATGTGTAGTTACACGAGAGTGGTGGTAGGATTTTGGGAAATTTTGAAATAGCAACTTAATGATACGACTAAGTACATAATAATGTGGTGTGTGTATAGTTTTTTTTATATCCTAGGCCTTTCGATATTGCTTTGCTTTTTATTCATTCATCTGGCCCACCCTCTAAATCCTCAAAAACCCATAACCAATAAGAGCAGATAAAGCAGTTAAGCAGAAGAGAGCCAGCTAAGCTTCCAATATAATTTGGTTTTCTTTTTTTTTTTTAGTTTTTTTCTCAAAAGTTTACTAAGTTGATCCCATGCAACGTATTGATTGTGCCTTTAGCCTTTTCTTTTTTTTTTGTGTTTTTGTTTTCTTTTTTTTGGGTAGAGAACCAATTTTGATAAATTAATATTTTGAATATAATAATTACAATAACACGTTTTCGTTTTTGCTTTGATTACATATTGAGATCGTTTTGTGGTGGTGCCGAAATTTTGGTTTAGGTTTAGATTTTTTTTGGGTTTTGATGTGAAACATTTAACATAGATTCTGCAAATTCAGCGTCACATCACGCGTAACTAAAAGGCATTCTTAACGAAATGTACAAAAAAACTGGACAATATATAAGTAGTTTTATTTTGTTTGAATAATTCTTGAAAGTACGACAAATTTTTATTAAAAACACTAGTTAGAAAACCCCCTCCAAATTTTAGTTGAAATCGTGGGTCACTTTATAGTTTGTCCTTTTAGAAATATCATACCTTAAGCTAACATCCCACAGGCAAACAATTTGCCAAAATTTTGTTGGAAATTTGTCTAAATAACTATTAGCTTAATCTTTGCAGGACTTCAAAGTAAAGCTATGGATCCGCCCGCAAAAGAATCTCAAAAAGTTCTGATAAATTCCCTATTTAGGCCTATTTGGTCAAATTTCCCTCACAATTTGGGCAAATTATTTGCCTGAGTGAACTCAGCCTAAAGCTAAGGTCCCACAGACAAATAATTTGCCCAAGTTTTAATGAAAATTTGTCTACATAGCTATTACTTGAAATATTGTAGGACTTAAAACTAAAGCTATGGCTTACTACGCAAATAATTTGCGCAAATAGTTTCGAAAAACGAACTATTTTATTTTCTTTGACAAATAATTTTCCCAAATTTTATTAAAAATTTGTCGAAGTAGCCTTTACCTCAGATTTTGTAGGACTTTAAACTAAAGGTAAAATAATGACTTTTGGAATTTACTTATGAATGAAAAAAAGCAGATACTTCCTAAAGGCCGGAACTGTTTACCTTGAGAGCTATTACTCGCCTATCTACGCACAATGTATTCTGACCAGAACTCACAATGTAGAAAGATTTTTATTAAAAAGTCCATAAATAACAGTTACTGAAGACTTTTGTTTTATTACTCAGAACATAACAATTATTAAAGACTTTATTTTATTTCTTAGAAAATAAGTGTTATTGAAAAACTTTTATTATTACACACAGTATATAAAACTCAGTCAGAGATTTCGATTTTTCTTAATCACAATAAAAAGTCTTCTTTATTTATTGCAGTTAATGATTAGGTATACCCAATGGCAATTCATGCTGAGGCTATAATAAATGAAAAGACTTTTATTTAAAAATGAGTTTTATTTACTACATTTTCTTAAATTAGTCTTTCGAAAACTCGAATTTTTTGATTAATAAAATAAAAGTCTTTCGATAACTCTTATTTTTTGAGTACTAAAATAAAAGTCTTTCAATAACTTCATTTTCCGAGTACTAAAATAAAAGTCTTTCAATAACTTCATTTTCCGAGTACTAAAATAAAAGTCTTTCGATAATTCAAATTTTCAGAGTACTAAAATAAAATTCTTTTGATAAAGGCCTATTCTCAGATGACATAAAAATTATTTTCGTTACAATGCGTCATTTCAATAGAAACACTTTTGTAGAGCATTGAAATCAGAATGCTTTTGAACAGCTGTCTTATTTATATGATGCATAGTGCCGAAAATAAAATTTTTGTCATTTGAGATCAGGCCTTTACTCTAATTTTCAAAGTTCTAATATAAAAGTCTTTTGATAACTCTTATTTTCAGAGTACTAAATTAAAGTTATTTCGATGACTCTAATTTTCAGAGTACTAAAAAAGTCATCCGATAACTCTAATTTTCAGAGTACTAAAATAAAAGTCTTTCAGTACCTCTTATTTTCTGAGTACTAAAATAAAAGTCTTCCGATAACTCTAATATTCAGAGTACTAAAATAAAAGTCTTTCGATAACTCGATTTTTCAGAGTACTAAATTAAAGGTCTTTCGGTAACTCTAATTTTCAGAGTACTAAAATAAAAGTATTTCTATAACTCTTATTTTTTGAGTAATTAAACAAGTCTTTAGTAACTGCTATTAATTGACTTTTTCTTGAAAAATCTTTAAAAATTATAATAAAATTATTTAATTATTCCAATGACTGTTATTAACTGTGTAATTAATAAAGACTTTAATAACTGACCTTTATAATAAAAGTCAGTATACAAATTTTTATTGTGGATATCGATGGCGGATAGAAAAACCAACGTTTTGATGTATTTATAATAATTTTACCACATGAAAACTTCATTGCTTTCTATCTATTAGGGCCGATTTCTCATCTCCTATCTGTCACATAATCTTACAAATAACAGAGTAAAATGTATGTTTATATAACACATAGCAACTATCTGGAAAATGAAAAATCGGCCACAAGAGTTGTATGAAAATAACTGTTATCTTCCGTACCTGGTTTAAACAGGCAGACGACTGAACTATTAATGGTGATGGGGGCTTCGATATGCTGCGTTCTGTCTATAACATTTATTTGCTTGAACTTAATAAGCCCCATTTTAGTTCTACGAATAAAATTAAATAAAATGTTTTAAAAAGAATTCTGTTCTATTTTTTTCTTTTCCAACAAGTTTCAGATTTATGGCAAAATAAAAATAAAAATGAATTCAGTTTTGTGTACAAATCGACTTGCAACTCATAAGTCAACAGAATGTTGCTGGCAACAATGTTGCTGGCAGGCAAATGTTTCACATCAATTCCGCTTGAGCCACTCCACATGCTTTTTGTTGTAAGTTAATTTTCTCATAGTTTTTAAGTAATAGTACGCAAAATTATTTGCTGAAACACTTTGCCAGCTTCTCTTTCTCTTTTTTCTCTTTCTGTTTTTGTTTTTTGTTTTTGTTTTTTTCGTATATTAGACTAGTACATTGATTGGGTTTTGTTTTTTTTTTTACTTTATTTTATAAATAAATTAGCTTTTGTTTATGCATATGTGTACGTTTACGTTTCATATATGTGTGTTTGTGTGTGTGAAAGTATCTTCTTCTGTAGATATAAACTCTGTTTCTTTTGCTTGTTGATGTGTTCATTTGCGCTTATTTTTGATATAATCGTGGCCATTTTTATACAAATTCATTAATTGAAAATGAGCAGCCCCAAAATCTGTGTAAATAGGTTTCTTTCTTCTCTTTTTTGCCCTCTTCTAATATGTAATATGTATTGTATATATATATATATTGTGCTAAATTATGCATAAATCATTGAATAACAAGAAAAAAAGAAATAAAACAAAAAACTTAAACTAAGTCACCTTAACACAACAAAAGGGATTTCTTAGTTATTTTCACTTGCTCAAGTTGTGTTCTTGTTGGGGGTGGGGGGGGGGTTTTGGGGTTAGGTTTCATCATCAATTAAATACATTAAAATTACAATTGCTAATACATACATACAATTCTTATCATGATCATTATCTGAATATTAATATTATAGTATAATTTCATTATTTTACCTTTTTCTTGCCTAACAAATTATGTCCTTGTTGTGTGTGCGGTTGCGTGTGTGTGTGTGTGTGAGTTTGGTATTTGTGCTGGTATTGGTATTATTTTTTTTTTGTATTGTTTCGTTCACTGCATCAAACTTGGTGGTAAATTATAAAGTGCACATTTAGTTGTTGTTGTTGTTGTTGTTGTAGCTGCGTTGCGATTGTTGTTGTTGTTGTGGTGGTGGTTCAGACTTTTTATCGTGTATCGGTGATATTATTTTTACTGCCAAATATCTTTACCAGCTGTGACTCATAGTCATCAATGCTGCGCTTCATAATATCCATGCAGGGTCCCAGCAAACGCTCAAAGGCTCTAACATCAAGGACTTGAAATGAAAATATATATATATATATCAATTTATAAGTTAGCCCAGGCTTTACATAGTCACACATATTTATATATTAAAGCATGCTCAAGGTTAGTTTATAAAATTAGTTCCCACTCCCAAACCCAACCAAAAAAAAAAAAATGGATACCACAGGCGCCTACTAAAAATTCTTGTATTTGGAGATGGCTCTTTGGACTCTTACCAATTCTGTCTGTGTCAGCTTCAGACATTTTATGAGCATCGAACGGGTAAGTAGTGTGCTGGCTGTGTGTGTGCGGGGGTTGGGTGTGTGTGTGTATGGTGTATGAATACAAACACAACTTCATTTGCTTTGAATTTTTTTGTTTAATTTAACTCAATTAGATCGGAGAGGCTAACACAATAAATTTGAAAACGAACTGCAAATCTTGATCATATATTCTTTTTTCTTTCTTCTCACAAACTGGTATTACGTCTTGCCATATCTGTGAACATTTGCTCATAAATCACTATATTACGCTTCAGTACATCGGTTAGGAAGCCCAGGATGCGTTCAAAGGCATCTGTGTCTAGGACTGGACGGAGGTTCAATTAGTTTAAATTAAAAAAAATATCAATAAAAAACTAAACTACAGCAATTGCAGGCCATCAAAGTAGGCACGTAGATCGCGCTCCAGGTAGCGATAGTGACGTATGCCGCGTTGAAGCAGACCACTACATCGTCCCATCAAACGCTCAAAGCAAACCACATCCAAGACTACACACACACACACACACACATGAACAACGGGAACAACCAACAATAAACAAAACAAAAATAAAGCATTAAATATATGGCAAAAACAAAAAAAAAAGCACAATTACAAGATTAGGGCCAGCCCCGGGAGGCAACTAAAACGTTTAACATGTCCGTCGTCGTCTAAATATATATATTTATAGCATTAAGCACACACTTACATGCAAGTTTAACCTGACCGCCTTGGGCGTAGACGGAAGCAGCACGTGGTCGATGTGTCACCAGCGCCAGTTCACCAAAGTACTGACCCTTGCCCAATTGCGATATTTCAATTTCAGCATCCTCCTGATCCATGCGCACCGAAACGGTGCCCTCCTCAATGAAGTACATGCCATCGGCGGCATCACCTGAGTAAGAAAAAAACGAAAGGTGGAAGCATGTTTTTATCAAGGTGGCAAAAAAAAAATTGGTTAAAAAAATATTTTAATTTTTCAATTTAGCAAAATTTTTCTTATCCCATATATAAAATCATCATATTATAAAATCCATTCTGCTTCAAAGTACTTTGACAAGCGTTCTTAAATTTAAAATGGAATTTTCATTTGTAAATTGATCAGCCATGTTCCCAATTCCAATTTTGTGGTTTAAAATAGAGTTTGTCCTCCATAACGCCACACAGACACGAGCCGAACGCATGCCAAGTCGCAATTAGCCAAGCAAATCAGTCGCTGGCTAGCGTTTAATAAAGTAGTTCAGAGCCGCTTTGCGTCGCATTATATTCGCATACCAATACTTTCTAAGTCCGTGTTTACACGATGAAGTTTGCTTCATGAAGCTCTTATCGAAAGCTTCAGGTCATGAAGCTTTGCCAGTTTCGGCTGCGCCCCTCTTCACCTCTTTCCCACAAACAAAAACTTCATGAAGGACTAAGACGGGATTTACACGATGAAGCAAACTTCATGATGTTTTTGAAAAAGCTCTTGCTTGTGGGAAAGAGGTGTAGAAGGGTAAGCTTTCCCTCCACACCTCTTTCCTACAAGCAAGAGCTTTATAGAAAACGTTATGAAGTTTCCTTCATCGTGTAAATCCCGACTAAGTTTTTTGCCTCGCTCTTTTTGACTTTTTGAACCAGATTTGGTTTTTTAAACAACTAAATTATTATGGAAGTGGAATTGAGATGGTGGCTGTATATTTTGAGATTTATGAAATCATATTTTTTTCCGATAAGGATATGGAACTTTCCCTAAGTAATTGTAAAATTTTGAAAAAAATGAGATTATCCTCACCAAAAATTAAAAAAAATATCTCAAATTCGAAGAACACGTTTGTAATATGTTCAAACATTAAAAAAATTTAAAATCAAGCCAGAAGACAGTGCATTTATTAATGATTTCTTGAAATTTCAGTACAAAGACCCAAGGGGACCTTTTTACTCGTTTCCTTACCAATCAAATTTAAATCTCAATAAAAACTAAACTTTTGGTCGGATATCGCCTTGAACTTTTTTTTAAAAGATTCTATATAAAATTCTATATAAAATATCCCCAGAGACCTTCTCACTTATCGGAGGGTTAAATAGCTAAAGAGCCAGTATTAATAAGAAATAATTTGGATATGGATTTGGATGGTATAAGATAAAAGGCATAGCGTGTTAAATGTAAGACCGGTCTCTAAGATCCAATTCAAAATTTGAATTTAATATGATGACCCAATTTTCAAAACATTATCCTTCATCTCTAAGCAGTTATATCGTGCTATGCCCTTAATATTGTATAAAACATGTAAAATTTGTTATGTATATTATAAGGTCATACATTGCAATTAACAGAGTAAGGGCCGTTTTCTCATCTTCATGTTTTGAAAACTAAATGTAGATTGTCTACTCTTAGGCCGCGTTAAATATCATACGTTGTAGACACAGGAACACAAATTAGAGGCGGCCTAAAAGCAGGCAACACACATTTGCATTTTTTTTTTAAATATATGACGATGAGAAAACGGCCCTTAATTTTCCATTTATGTTAGGAAATAAGAAATCGCCAAAAACTATTACAACAGTTTTCTGAATTTGCAAAAAAATATCCCGAACCGACCTGATGAACCCGCTTCGTAAACCAGAAACCACAAAAATATTAAAGGGTTCCAATCTCGGAGTATACCTCCTGATTTTTAGTGGATTTGATGCCCTGATTTATATATTTAAATTGGGATATGTGGTATTTGATAACTTACCCTGTTTGATAATGCGTTCACCATTCTCATAGGCTTTAGAGACCAAAGCATCGGCCAGATTCATGCGTTCGTAGTTCTAAATGGAATACACAAAAACAATATATTTTTGTTATTTATATAAGCAATAATCAATCATCGTTACAAACTTAAATTCAAGAAAAAACGAATAATTAAATTAAATTTAACTCTGTGAAGAAGGTATTTACTCCTCAAAGGTGGCCTAATAAGGGGCCTAAAGCAAGGTAAAAAGCTAAGCTGTTCTTTTCATTTCTGTCTATGATTGAAATACATATGTGTGTGCTGATGTAATGTTTAAGCTAAGTTGACATAAACTGGCAGGCTGCCAGATTTTTTGGCGTCAGTTGCTTCCATACATTTGTAATCTCTTGTCAGAGACAGTGCCAGTTGACTGTTGTCATATACTCGCAGAGAAATCTGTCAGCCTTTGTAAACACGTAGACATATTTGTCAGGCCACATATCAGATCAATATTATATATATGACTAAGTTCCTGTAATCAACATTGTAAATCTGCGTTGCCGGCCAGTCGATGTGAGCATATGGTAAAATAGATCTCATAACTTAGTTGGTAAAGCAGATAAGTAGATTTCTTTCTTCTTGCATAGGCTTGCCAAAGAAGTGGCAACTGTAGATCTGGCATCAGGCTTGCCATATAAAAAATTATCCAGATATTCTACTTCGTCTGAACCATAAAAAATGGGACAGTCTGTCAGTGTGTGCGAACTTAGCTTTATTCTTATTTAAAGTGTGCGAGCAAGTTCACTTAAACATTTTCATTTGTAGCTTTACGCACACTATTAAAGGATCGTTTGCAAGCGTTTGTGAGAAGGTATAAGATCCCTGAGTTTACATCACCCTCCCTCGGTGGATCGCAACTCATAAGGGCCTCTGGAATGAATGAAGAAGGCACTAGGCGGATACTATGCCTGCATAAAGACTTTCGGTAGGAGATGGGAATTACAACCGTACATCATTGACTGGTTGTACACAGCCATCGTCAGGTCTATCCTTACTAACACCAAATCCCATCTTAACAACCTCCACAAGGTGCAAAGAGCAGCTTGCCTAGGAATAAGAGTATCCCCGCGATTCAACCCCCAGGCGGCGCTAGACGTAATTCTCAACCCAACCAATACGGAAATTCCAAAAAAGGTTCCAAAAAGGTTCATATATACGGACGGTTCCAGCTCTAATTCCACCGAATTGGTGTAGCGACTTTCAAGCTTAGATCTATGCAGTCTGGCAGGCGGAGAAGTTGATATATACCTTGGATGAAACACCAAGGAATAAATCAATCCTTGTCGACAGTCTGGCTGCTAATAAAGCTTGCCCTGCACTTCATAGGAAATGCACAGAGTACCTGGAAAAACCATTCTACGAAGACTTGGGTTGTCTGGCAAATTTGCCCGTATGGGAACTGGATCTTTTTATCGACTTCTCAAAATGGTTTTCATACATTTTGTGTGTGTGTCATCAAAAAATTTGTTTGAAAAAAAAAACAGTGTGACCGTTTGAAAGTGGGTTGAAAATTGCTGTTGAAGAATTACACTGGGGTTGCTTGCCTCAATCTTAATAAGCAGCTAATTTCGCTTGCAAAATATTTTGCTAATGTGAATACCAAGCTTAAAAAGCGGAAATTGGAATTATCTAAGCTAAACTATGAAACAAGTAAAACTAAGACGATTGATTTAATAAAACTGTGGTCTGATCTTAAAAAAAATATACAGAATAATTATAAAGAGAATATACCTTTTAAAGTGACAAGAAAATATAGTAAAAAATATCTTTAAGATAAAAAGTTTCCGTCCAATATTTTGTAAATTTTGGCAAGTGATGCTATAAAGGATAAACTGAAATATGAATTGAAACTCACCTGCAAGGCCTTTAGCATTGGGACACTGTTTAACAACTCCTCGTACATTTTTCGCTTCTTGAATGCAGACTTCAATAGAATACGTCGGAATGTCTGGCGATCCATGGCCCACAGCAAACCAATGGATTCCGCTTGAACGGTGGCCGCTCTAATGGGAAAAATCAATATCAAATGGGAGGGCATCAGCATCATTTCATATCCAAATACAACTATTTATATATATATATTGTGAATAGCCAAATTAACACATTTCCATCAATTCAGATGGCATGCTGAATGGCAAATATCACATCACGTCACATCACATACCTGGGCATATTGTAGAGCAGCGCTAATTCACCAAATAATCCAGTATGATTGTAGGTGTTAATATGTTTGTCATTAATAAAGACTTTATAGACGCCACTGAAGGGAGAGAGAGATAGGGAGAGATGGTGGAATTCATTAAAATAAATGCAACTTATGTGGGATCATTATTATGCGTATGAATTTTTATTGCCGATTAATACAAATTAATTAAGCCGTTTAATTCTTTCACTTACGATTCAATAACATAAAAGTTATCACCATCATCACCCTGACGTATAATATAATCGCCTGGCTGCACTTTTCGCTCAAACATGGCATCCAGCACTTGATTCATCTAAAGGGGGTTGAAAAAACAAAACAACAAGTATTTAGTATAAGGGAAAAATCTCATCTAGCCACACAACCGCAAGCAGGCACATTGGGTGTGTTTTGGGGTTAGCCAACACAGCCACACCTTTGGCCACCACCAGGCAGGCATGCCAGGCAACAAATTTTTGATGATTTATGTATGGGAGTTTTTCAACACGCACCTGTTCCTTCTCCAGTGAACGGAATAACAGTACATTCTTCACCGACTCAATGAGTCGGGCACGCTGTTCATCTGTTTTGGGGAATATGGCAGTGGCGCCCTCATCATCATCATCCGCCTCGGGATCATAGGCCTCGGCGAAGACTGATTTGCGGCGTGAGCTTTGTATTATTGGTGGTTCTGTAAGAAATGGAAAAAAAATAAAAAAAACAAATCATTTTAGACATTTTACGAGCCGGATGTAACACTATTATTTGGAATTGCAGGCTATGCAGCTGTGCCAAAAGCAACAACCTTGACGCCGAGACGAAGTTCTGATACCCTAATTTGCAATGCAACTTTTACTATATTATGTAAAAGTTTAACTGAATAATTTCCTAATACAATTTTATTCAAATTTAAATTGAACTAAAATTGTTTACTGCTGAATTTAACGAGGTTGCCAACAAAAATAAATTAAGTTAAAATATAGATTATATAGTTTTTACGAGAATGAATGATTCATTTGGAAGAGAATACGATAAGTAACACATTAATAAGGTTTTCCTAACTAAGACCAATTTTGAGAGCATTCTTTAAAGTAGTAAAGTAGCGCAAAGTTAACTTCGACAGTGCCGAAGTTATAAAACACTTGCAAAAAAATCACTCCAACTGATTTATCCGATAGAATATATTTAGAATAAAGATAACAGATATTTATATATTCAAAATCATTAAGAAATCAAAATTTAATTACGCTACCATCCAAAAACAAATAAGATTTCTCAGTACAACACATTTTCCGATCGGTCTATAAAATATAGCTATAGAATAAAGTCTTCCGATTTGGACTTAATTTTATAAAACTGTCTGAAAGCATATAATACTCGTAATTGCCGAGTTAAAGAACGCTTTCATGAAAAGCAAACAAGTTTTTCTTACTTAGACCTATAGTCCGACAGATCTATCCTATGGCAGCTATAGGATATAGTCCGGTCAGTTCCAACCAGGGAACCGGAACCGTTAACCAAAATAAACCGTTTAAAGTATTAAACCGTATTAAATTTATTTTGAGAACCGAAAACCGTTATAATAGGAACCGAAAAAAACCGGAACCATACCGAAACGCTAATACCGGTATTGTTTCGGTTTCTTATAATTTATTTTATCAATCTATAATTATTTAAAATATATATTTCAACTGGTAAAATAGCATTATATACACTCAGAAAAAAATCTTACATTTTAGAAATTCGCCCTTTAAAAATAACTAGAATCAAATTCTCTTTTTAAGATACATAAGATACAGAAAACAAATTTGTAAAAAGCGGAAAACTTTTGGTTGGGAAATATTAACTCTGTAATTAAATTTAAAGGATTTCTAAGTCTTAAAAAAATGATCCCTTAAATATATATAAACATTTTTTAATGAAGCTTATTCTTAAAACACAATTTTTTAGTTCTTGTACTTCCGTTAAAAGAATATCTTAATATGATTAAAAACAATGCTTGTACCGGTATATCAAAATAAACATCTGAGTACCGTATCGGAACCGAAATAAAACCTTTAACCGAAATTCTTATTTCGGTACGTACCGGAATCGGTACCGGAACCGATATTCGTTTCGGGATTAATCCCTTGTTCCAACATATTAGTTGCGTGCAGTAAAAAGAAGAGAAGAAACAGACAGACGGACGAACGAAAGCTCAATCGATTCAGCACGTAGTCCGAATATAGACAGACAGACGGACGGACAGACAGGCGGAATTGAACTCAGCTCTTGATCAAGAATATATATAGTTTATGGGGTCGGAAATGAATATTTCTATGCGTTACAAACTTCTTTGCAAGTGTATAAAAATTTCCCCAATTTGGAGACGCTACTTATTAAAACAAACGTTTTTTCTAAGTAGAACATATATTTGCACCGATTGATCCTATGGCAGCTAGGTATATGCTTTAGCCAACCGATCTGACCGGTTTCTATATGCATTTGAAGACTACGTGCAAAGTTTGAAGCAGAAGAGAGCGTAGAAATAGACAGACGGACTTGGATGAACTCAGCTCGTCATGCTGATCACGAATGTACACTTCTCGTCACTTGAATAGGACACCCCTTTATGTGTGTTTTATAATGCATACTTTAATTTTTGTTGTAATATAAAGTTTATTTTATTGTTGCAATATAATCAAAAACTGAACTAATTCTAGGTTCTAATTTTGCGCCACCTGAATAGAACATGCATGCGTTTTTTAAGCAATACTTTTCCTAAGTTTTAAAGCTATATGTATCAAGCAGAATCCGATCTATAAATGATGATTCCAACTGATCGAATTAAAATTTGTTCCATTAATTAAGAAAATTGCACTGAGAATTTCGTGCCTATCCCACATATAATCATTATAAGCAATTTTCTTGATTTTTTTAAGTGAATTAGAAATATTTGTAAAAATATTAAGAATTTATTTAAACTTATAATAATTCCGTGTGATCGCTGAAATATTGCCTACGATGCCTAGCAAATTTCTGGCCAAACTAAATATACCCCCTTTTGGCTAGTTTTTCTTTTCAAAATAAAGAATTTCCCTTTGCAAATGCATTTTTGCCCACTCAGCAGGAGATGCATTGGCATTTGTTATAAATGCTGCCATAGGCACTTATATACATAGCTCAAATGGTATGGCCACTGTGTATATGGCAGCTTTTGAAGAGTTGGCAATTCGCTTGGTTGATACACAAACAAAATGTTTGCAATTTATCATCCGAAAAGCACTTCAAAAGCCAGACACAGACAGACAATCTGACAGGACAGACAAACTAAACCACTAAACCAATTGCAGTAATTATTCATTTCGCTTGACCTGAACACGAACACATGAGCGTATGAACGCATCCGTCGTCGTTCCCCTTAACCAAATGTTGAGCTTGTTTTTTGGATAGGTTGTTATTGCTTACCAGCCAATAAATTGCCAGACACTTGTGTAGACATTGTATTGCAATTGATTATTTGTGTTGTTGTTGTTTGTTTGTTGGTTTGTTGTTTCTTTTTAGTGCGTGTATTTTCAGATTTTTCCAATTGCAAAAAACCAGTTTAACTTTAAAATCAAATGAAATATATGTAACTCAAGGTAATATGCACAAACACACGCACACGCATCGAGCGAGATATTGAAGCTTGCCAGTCACACGCGGCGTATGCGTAATAAATATTTATACGCTTGACTTGACTTGGAAGCCTTCACCATATTTGATGTTTTAGTTTTGTTCTTTCAAGTAGCCAAGGAGAGTGACAATTTATTGATGCATTCGCACACACACACACGTACACACACACACACCATTTTTTCACAGACAATCTCAGCTGCACGTCTCACTGGTAACTACAAGTAGATACTTATTTAAGTGTGTCTACATTGTGCCCCATTGCGGCAGCAGCAACCGCCCACATCCGGTCAAAAAGCTTTGGCCAGCTATTTCCACTCAATCTCAACCTTAGTGTCTTCTTTACGTCCTCAGCTGGGAGACACATTTGATTTGATTTAAAGCGGAAGTTTTGCTGTTACTGTTTAGTGGCATGGATTTCTGGCAAATTAATTGAATTAAAGGGAACTTGGTTCAGTTTTCTGCTATTGAAAGTTGATGTTTAGAGAGTTTATTTGAGAAAGTGAAATGCTGAAAGGTCATATTTCAAACTAAAGTTGAAAATGTGGAGCACTTTTAAGATATGCGCATTCATTATGTCGAACGGGACTGTCGAACACATTTGATGTGAAAAACGGACTTTTATTTTTTTTTTATCAGAAGGCTTAACTTATAGCTCTTAATTAGCCCTATAATTGATGCAAAGGTTGATGTTGAGCAATTTTTACTTTTCAAGATAATTGCAAACAAACAAAGCATTCGCACGGGACAAAAACAGAAGAGGTTTTCCGACTTCAGCGAAACCTTAGGCAATATATCAATGTGTCAAATTTTAGAATGTTGTGCATTGATATCACTTTAAAATGGTTTTGATTTTACCCTAATAAACCTTATAAATTTTTTTAAAATTCAATTTTAAGCAATTTCGTACGGGACATGTCGCACGGGACATTTTTTTCTATCATGATAATTAGGCTGGGTTCACATGAGACACGACAATCTAGATGGTCCTTATGTTGTCTGGATTTCATTGTGAATAGCTTGACTTTTGACCTTCAAAACAATACAACATGAAGGCTTACAAAATTATCATGTCTCAAGCGTCGAACAATGTGAACTCAGCCTTATGTTATTTCTGTTGCTCTTATTATGAAATTATATCTAAACAAGCTTAGTAAAATGTTGATAAATTAACAGAAGATTTTAATGTATGTATTTTCACATAATAATAAATAAAAAATTTTATTTTTAAATTATTATATTGTCCTTCAACATTTCTTAAGACCGTTAGCAACTCTCTTTATTTTTTTTTCGCCACCGTTTTTGCTCAATTAGATTTAAATAATTAAAAAAAATATTCATCATTACGATGTCGAACGGGACCAACTTTATATAAGTACCAATGATTACAGATCTTCTCATTTTTTAGCAAGGTGTTAAATTGTATTAAAAATGTATATTTGTACTCAATATTGGATAAGCCTTGTGTAGGTACTTTCGACGCACAGATAACAAATTATGTTTTCAATGTCGCACGGGACATCGAAATATGCGATAATACAAATTAAAAAATTAGGATTTTTTGCAATTGTATTTTTTTTTTTTCTCTTCGTATCCTTAGAAAGATTTAAGAACGCAAAAGTCAATGCATAAGGAGAGACTTTTAAGACCTTTTTATCAAAACAAAAAGTGTAATAGAGATATCAAAATAAGAAAAGTTGCGATTGCACTTTGCTTTTGAATATATCGAAGTGGATTATAAATAAATGTTAGTTGAAGTCCATACAAGTGGGGAAAGATCCTGACTGCCATTCATTTGGGAGTAGCCAGGGGTAATTCTATAACACATATCATTGAAAACTGTTTTATTAATTCAGAGCACAGATGCAGGTATTTTAAATAAACATCACTCACTGACGTTAAAGTTGGGACTATTTAGCTCTTTTAAAAAAAATTATATCGGAATTTTGCCAAGAACCTCAATGTGAGGTTTCCCTAGCTCTAATAGTTTCTGAGATCTTAGTGTTATGGACAGGCATATGGACGAACAGGGTTAAATCGACTCGGCTATCGGATCGAATATGCTTTCTTTTGTCTTTTACATAAATTTGCACGATCTAAGGGCCGTTTTCTCATCTTCATGGTTTTTTTAAATCTAGTTGGTTATTAATAAATAAATGTTGCCTACTTTTAGGGCACCCTAAAAATCATTAGCTGGTCGTTTGAAGCTCAAGCATTGATATTGCAGTTAATAGAGAAATCTGCTGATGAAAGGACCTGAAAATTGCTATACAGACAATCGATTTTCTGTATTTAAATGCTCAAAAAAGGCACTTTTGTTCACCTAAGCCTTAAATTACCAAAAATCCTTATCTGATGGATCATTTTTCTTAAGAAAATCATTTAAAATCACCACCTTTCCTTTTATAAACTGAACCATGTTGCCAAGTGTTATTAAATGAATAATGAACTTTGATCTTTAGCCAGCTTAAACTAGCACATTGACCACCATTTTGTTTTTCCAAATTTTAAGCTTCTTTCTGGTTGGCTTAGGTACCCTAAGGACAGATTTTGTATTATAAAACAAATTAAATGTATTTTATTTTTAGCAGCCAAGTGACAGTAATTTAAACTGAGACACAAAACTATTTCAATTAAATAAGCTGGTTATTTTACACACTCAAACACACTCTCACGCACGCACACACACACACGAGTTAGAAAATTTAATTAAGAATGGCAAATAAAAGTTGCCTGCATTAATTTCATTAGCGGAATGAGACGACAACGAGGACGATGATGACAGCCAACTGACTGGGGAGTATAAGTGAATGGCGAACTGACAGACTAACTGCCAAACTGACAAGCTGACGGACTGACACTTTAGTGCGAACGGAGTGACGTCTGGCAAGCGACTAAAACTGCCAATGGAGCCAAAGCAACCGCAACACATCCAACATCCATCCTAGCAGCAGCAGCCGCATCAACAGAAGCAGGAAAAATGGTGACAGAAAACATCAAACCAAAGCGGAAATAGTGCCTGTAAGTAGGCAACCGACAGCAGAAAAACCACAACCATGGCAGGCTATGAAAGCCACGCGCTGTCTGTTCTATGTATAAATAGCAAACACTTCGCTTTGTCTTGATTAACATGAATGAGCAGTATTTCTTTTTTTTTTGTATGTGTGTGTGTGTTAAGCGCAACAGGAGCGAACAGAGACAGAATAATGATGCCCAGCAATTTCCGTTCAGCAAAAAGTCCTTCTACAAACGCCGCTGGCATGTCAATAATGTTGAAATGTAACTCAGCTCAGGGGCTGGCGCCCTGTGTGCCTGATGAAGCGTAAGTGAGCGGGCGAGCAGCATGCCTCAGTGGGCTTTGCCTTTGTGTTTTCTCTCTTTCTCTCTGGCGCTATGTGGGGCCAACATAAGCGTTAATAAAATGTACAACATGCCCAGAACACACACACACACATAAACACACATACACAGTCTCACCTTATTAAGCCTCATTTTTGGCTCACACAAAAAAGTTGTTCGGCCCCCTCCCAGCCACACCACACGGCGTATGCTTAATGTTAAAATGAATTTCATTCCAGCTTAAAGTAAAAATCATTTTTAAACTGTAGCCAACAACCCCTACACTGCTACAAAAATTAAAACATAGCAGTTTTTAAATGCTGTGTTAATAAATCACTTAATTTTAACCATAAATATATTAACATAATCTGTTTAATATGAAAATTGGAAAGAACTAAGTGCAAATAAATTAATGTCAAGTTTGACATATTTAATCGCATGCTGTGTCACCAAATTGATAATAATTTGATTGAAATAAATATGAAATATTAAATGAAATATTTTCATAGTTTTTTTTTTTTGCAAACAACCGAAAGTGTTTTCCGATTTTTGCGACCTCTCTAAAAATATAAAAAGGCAAGCCGAGCTTCGCTTAATCTTTTGGCTCGTGTGTCTTTTAATTTTAGCTCAAGAGAAAGGGACCTACAGTTTAACACCGAATCCGAAAGCTGTACGCCTTGTGCGTAAAAGTTTTAAATAAAAAACTTTTTTAATTAGATGTTCCGAGGAGGGATCGAACCCACAACCTCCCGCACAGTAGACACACACGCTACCCACTGAGCCACACAAGGCCACACTGCCAGAAATTAGTGATAAAAATATGCATACGAATAATGGAAATGTAACTTAGGAAATGCCCATATTAATATTTAATATTAAACTTTAAATGAAGTTGCAAGTACTTCAATTAAATATAAAATATGTTGGTCTGAAAATCAGAGATGGGCGCAAGAAAGAAAATTTGATTCCGCCTCTTCCATTTCGAATCAGAAATTTTCTATTCTATATTTCTATTTCCGCCCGATCCGAGACTTTTTAAATTTATCATTGCCAATTTGGAAAATGAATTTAAAAGCTTTAAGACATAATTATTCTAGGAAGATGATCTTTCTTTTCCCGGAAGAAAGGAGAGGTTCGACTGAAATCCAGATAAAAGGCTATAATTTCCATATCGGTATCGTAAAACCTAGGTTTAAACAAGTAATAAAGTCGGTCAAGCCCGACTGTAATATACTCTGTACCTGTTTGTATATAACTAATAACTTTAAAGTGTGGGATCACACAAACTGTGCAAGTGCTGCCCATCACGATTACGGGCAGTGCTGCCCAGCGTAATTATTTGATTTGCTTATAACTCGAATATCGTTTATCTGATCGGAAAACGATGTACCAGGGCTCGATAAGTAATGATGAGTAGAATATATGTTTAGAAGGTTCGAACAACCTAACTCAAAAATTGCAGGATATTTGAGGTGTTTTTCAAATTGCGGGGGTGGCAACTCTACTATCGTTCATCTGATCGGGAAACGATGTATGGGGGCTTGATAAGAAATGATGAGTAGAATATATGTCTAGAAGGTTCGAACAACCTAACTCCAAAATTGTAAAAGATATGAGGTTTTTTTCAATTTGCTGGGGAGGCAGGGGGCGTGGCAAAAATCAAAACTAAACTTGATCTGCCTGCAAGTATAAGAAATATATGTTCCATACATCTCAAACCTCTATCTCTTACCATCTCTGAGATCTCTTCGTTCATACGGACAGACGCAACACTGCACGGCTGTTGATGCTGATCAAGAATATATATACTTTATAGGGTCGGAGATGCCTCCTTCTGGCTGTTACATACATTTGCACAAACCCAATATACTCTGTGTACCTTCGGTACAGAGTATAAACGGTCGACTTGCCAGTATTTTTGTAGCCCGTATGGTAAGTGCGGACACTAAATGGTACGGCAATCTAACACTTAAAAATTAATTAAGGGCATATTAATTCAGTGCAAACACTTGAAATCTAATAAAACGCTCAAAAATTAGTTAAACCTCAGTGTAAATAGATAAATTTACGTAGAATTGTTTTAAGTGTATTCTTAAATTGACATCAAAGCATAAAAATACAGACAGAAATCGATGAAGTGAGAGAGGGCAGACACACCATAAATATATATATATATAGGAGAAGCTATTTGCGTGGCACTTTGAGCTAGGGATTTTAAGGGCTTCACTGAGCAGCAGCAGCAGCAGCAGGCAGAGACAGGAGTTTTAGTGAGACAAAGCCGTAGCTCCAATTAAATGTCAGGCAAACTAACAATGTAGAATGGCAACCGCATTATCCTCTCGAGCTGTGTGCGCAATTAATAGAAATTTAATGACAGACACAGGCCAAAGCCAAAGGAGCACCAGCTGCCCCCCAGTAGATGCCATTCACATGGCATCCCTTGTGGGCTGCGTGTTTGATTAACCGGAAGATAAACACGCAAAAGGAAGCTGGGCACAATGCTGAGTGAGTGAAAGAGAGAGCGCCAGCTTTATCATCATTATTATTTAATTTGCTGCAAAGATTTATGGCCATATGCGTGACCATCAGGAGTGAGCATCATCCTCATCAGCCTGTGCTAATTGTCTGCCACACGTGCACCAACATAATGAGGTACACGACAGGAAAGAAGAAAAGAAAAGACTTTCAAGAAAAATGAAATAAAAATTAAAAAAAAAAAAACTTTAAGGAGAGTTTGGCCGCCACCAACTGCTCTGACGTCACAGCCAAAGAAGCAACCGCTGTAGTTGTAAAATAGTCCAAGCAAATCGCATGACGGAAATAACTAAAATTAAGCTGAACTATAAATAAACACGAAAAAAAAATAGAAAAAAAAATTGCAACACGCAGCCAAAGGAATGCCGCCAACTGACGCAGTTGGCCAAGTACAGGACTCCCTCTTGGATGACAGGACACGCCATATGTAGTTGAGGAAATGTGGCAAGTAAAAATGTCATAACCGATTTGGGCTTGTGAAATGAAAAACCATAATTTGATTTAAAATCAACAAAATGATTATATATATACATACGTATGTATGTGAAAATGTCCCAACTTTCACAGTTCCTGACGGCCATATTGTTTAAGAGTGTTTGACACAAACTGCAATTTATCAAAGTCATTTCATGCTGCCCCAAGACTTGCAAATGATTAAAATTACTTAGAGAAACGAAACATCTGGTCACACTGGTTTCCCTCCTAAAATTGGAAAATTAAAAATATACTTTTTGTGCCAACAAAACACAATTTGAGCTAAACACTGCTTTTTATTTGTTTTCATTTAAAGAAAACTCTAGCTGAGAGTCATTAAACGTCCTGGGAAGCATATAGAATTTAGGTTGGGTTCACACTGTTCAAAGCATGAGACATGACAATCTAGTAGGCCCATAATTGTCTTGTTTTCATTGTGAATAGCTTGTCATTTGACATTCAACATGAAGTCTTACTAGTTTATCATGTCTCTTGCATGGAACAATGTGAACTCAGTCTTATTCTCAATCAGAATCAACCTATCAGTTTTGGTTTCGACTAGAGTTGGACACGTGTCGTGTTTTTCTTCGTGTCATAAACACGCACGACTCTACACGACGTATTCAGATTTCGTGCGTGCCAGTTTAGAGCCCTTAAAGTACGAACACGGTCCAACACGACTTAACACTACTAGTTAACTCAATAGTATGCAAAAATACTAAGTCAATGGGCCAACCGGACAAAATATACTGTATAAATATCTACATTTATTCCTTTATCGGCTGTTGGTCACACTTATTTAAAGTCGACTCGTTATAACCAAATTAAAAACAAAATTCATAAAGCGATTCGTCGGAACTTTTTTTTTTATCACTATTAATGTTGTGACGTTTTGTGTGCGTGCTTGAAATATGCCATTCGTGTTAGTTCCGACATTTTTAAAGTGGTGACTTTTTAGAGAAAACCTCGGCCACAATTTGCTATGGTAGTACAAAAACAATTGGAAACACTGAACTGGGATGTCTTATCCCTCAAGCTATATTCACAAGAATTTGCTTCTTCAGACTACCACTTATGGCGGTTAATTCGAAGAAGTCAAAAATAAGGTCGATTTGTTGATCGCCTAAAAAGACTATAAGGTTCTTCAACCCGAAATCCTGCTGCCTGAAAGATGGGATAAAGTCAAAGCAAACAAATAAAACAATTTTAAAAAGTAAAGTATGATTAAAATGTCCTCGATTAAAAGATACTATGCTGACTTTGCTATAATTTTGAGCAATATAGTCACTGTTCCAGTTTTTTAAAAGTGTTTCTATTCATATGAAGTATTGCGCCGAAATAAGTTTTTATGTCATCATTTAGCTCTAAATTGTTCTAACGGGATTTAGAATAGCAAACGCTTAAACGAGCATTAAAATAATCGTTTGGTGAGTCCTCGTGAGCGTGACGTGATATAATCGGAACGACACTTTTCTCCAGCTCTAAATTATAATTTATTTAAAAATAAAACTCACCATCACCATCCTGTGAGTTAAGGCTCAGTTGATCATCGGAATTATGATCTG
Organism: Lordiphosa mommai; assembly: GCA_018904225.1. Taxonomy (NCBI): domain Eukaryota; kingdom Metazoa; phylum Arthropoda; class Insecta; order Diptera; family Drosophilidae; genus Lordiphosa; species Lordiphosa mommai. The sequence continues at coordinate 298,767 of JAEIFT010000100.1, read as the reverse complement.
CATTGATTATGATCGGACGATTTGACTGAAGTTTGCCAAAATATTCAACAGCATAGTCAATCACATCTGGAGGCTGTTCAACCAGATACGAAATGGAGAATTGCAATAGAACCTCCTTAAGCTCCTCGGGCACTTGAATGCGCCGACTGGAATCGCTCGACATTTTATTTTGTGCTGCAAAGATAAATTGAATAATTAAAGATTAATTGAATTTGTTTTCAAATTTGATTAAATTATCATCTTAAAGCCACAAAATCAATTAACAACTATTTAAAATGTGACCAAGCGAGTTGGTTGCGGCTGAGATTATGCCACCGTTAGTTATGCAGTGCAATATGAAGCCAACTGTTGGTGCTCGTAATTTGTCAACGCATGCAATTTGACCTTAGGGGGGGCCAAGCCCAGATACAGGTAACCGATGCCACTGCTGTCACTTGCTGCTGTCTGCTGCCGGGTACCTGCTGGTGGTCATTTAGTCGGCAATTAGCCGTTCTCCCATGCCCGAGGGAGCCATCATCACCATCAACTCGGGGCGCGTGATTCAACATTGCACAATTTTCAGATTTGGACTTGTTGGCTCGTTCATTGGAAGCGGCGAACGTGAGCTTCATGTTAATTTTTTAGCGGGGCGCCAAACGAGCTCTATACAACACAAATACAATTTACGAGTAATTCAGTTTTATTTTAGACATAAAAGCTTACATTTTATTTCAGTTAAATTTCGAGAGTCGCTTTAGTCAGCAAAGCGGTTTATGAAGAAATTTGACGGAGCAAAACGAAGTTTTCAGTTTTTTAGTTAAGCAGAATTTTAGTTCACAAGTTTTTCCTGACGGATCAAATGTTCGATCGGTTTTCAGTGAAATTAAATGAACAAGTTTAGTGCACTTAATGAAAGAGGCAGCAGCAGCACAGCAGCTTTTTAGCAAAAGAAAAAGCTTATAAATCCCTGGGCGTAGCCAGGTAGATAAAGGGGTGGGACAGACGCCCTCCTACATAACATATTGCCTTGAAAATAGGTAAGCTTTCATCACTCTGTTCTTATTGCCTTCATTAAAATATAGATTTTGCCCCTCTAAGCTACGCTCTTGCACAATTCAGCACAAAAAATTAAGAAATGTTTAATTTTGTGAATGTTTGCATAAAATGAGGTTGAATGAAGCACTTGAATTACATGCTGCTGAGCTGCTGCTGCCTCTTTTAGATATTTCGAAAACTGTTTTTAATCGTGCTTTAATATGTTAGAGTGTTCTAAGTAGAGGTGCGCGCGTGACGTGAATTTATTCGTGTCACAGTGTGTCACGACGTTTCACGACGTGATCGTGAGAAAACACAGCCTTTGATTCGTACGTTAATATAAGTTACGAACTTTTTTTTTATTATATTTGTTTAATAATATATATTCCTAAATAGGACGAGAGTGAATTCCGCTGTCTTCCAGCTGCTTCTGTACAAAAGGCGCACTGTGTGTCTACGCACAGTCCCATAACTAGAATTACGATCTCTCCACTCAAAAATTCGGGGGTGGTTGATCGTATGTGATCATTTGTGACATTTTCTTTAATCGTGCATAAATCGTGCGTGATGCAAAACGCTTAAAAATTTGTGTGCGTGAGTCGTGCGTCAAGATATTTTTGAATCGTGCGTTACGCGAAGAAAAACTCGGTCACGCGCGCACCTCTAGTTGTAGATAAACGTTGTGGAGCATACTCAATTTTTCTTGTCTTTTTTTAGTCAGATCTCGTCGTTAAGCTATGCGTACTCGGTTTGTTTTAGGTCTTACTTCCCATTGCTTTTGCTATGATATTCAGTATAAAGATATTTATCACTTCATTCATGTACTATTTACTATGGAGAGAGAGAGAGACTGAAAGTCACATTTAAAGAGCATAACAGTGAAGCACTCTTCTTCACGCTGCTGAGCTGCTGCTGCCTCTTATAAGCAGTGCAAAAGCAGTTGTTAAGCTTGGTTTTCTTTGCTCGTCTGTGAGTTCTGCGTACATTTACTGTATTAGGTGACTCTTCCTTGTTGAAATTTCATTTTTCCTTTAGAAAAACTAAAAGTCACATTTAAACAGTATTTGGAAACCATTGAAGTAAAAGTTGGGCACGCCATTTCAAGCACCATTGCTGCTGCTTCGTATTGCTTGTCTAATTGACAATTTGAGTTGAAAATCCAGAACACACCAGATTCAACCGCAAAACGGCAGCAACTCTGTTGCTCTGTTGGACCAAGGAAATTGTAAGGAAATGAAAATGGCTTAAGTTTTTTTTTTTTGTTTTACTATTGGTTTTTCTTTTATGCTTGTACTTTTCTGTGGTCTGTGGTCCTGATGCGTGCGTGCGGAGCACTACTAAAGCAGCCAAATCAGACAACGGACAGGGACAGGGTCTGGGTCTGTCTCATTCGCTCGTTGCACCTCCCCCTCATTACTTTGTACGTGTGGTGTGTAAGCTATTTTTAGTAGTTGTTGCTTTCAAAGCAATTTATTTATGTACTGCATTGCGTTGAGTGAACCACCTTGACCCACTAATTGCATGTCTACTGGCAAATAGTTTTCGCTTTTGCTTTTGTATTTGAATTTTTTTTTTCTCGCCTGGCGACCACTGGCCAATCGATAAAGTTAACAAACTTTTTAGAACAAAATCATTTACCAAGCAGCATTCAATTATGCATCAAGTTGAAGGAACTGTGTGCACTGGGACAATTGGCAGGATACCTCAAAAACCTTTATTAGTTTGTAATTTTATTTGAATATTTATTTATGCGTCGTTGTTGTTGACGCCGTTGCAGCCCGCAGGCCAAGTTGAATATTAATGAACTTAATTGAAAAAGTTCGCTTAAACATTGCAAAGTGTGCGGGTGGATGGCTGCACACAGCTACAAAAACAACAACAACAATAATAATAATAAAGCTCGGCTGCTCATATTTGGATGGAGCAACATCCTGCGCCTTCCTTTGGCCAAAAATTAATTTCCAAAATTACGACAAATAAAATATTTAGCAGGAGGAATCAAGTGGGCGACGGGTGGGCGGCGGGTACCAACTTCCCTTGCCCAAAACTTAATATACAATTTGCATAATTACGCATATTTGAGAAAAACTTATAAATATTTATGTTGATTTTAATATTAAGTTGCAGAACATTTTGAGCAGAGAAAGACATTGAAGCCAAGTTAATGATTTTACTATAAGTTCTACAATAAATACTTTTTTAATATTTGAAATCAATTTCAAAAGTAGTTATGAAGTTAGATAAGTACGAAAAAATGTATGATAGGTTCACATTTTGTCATAAAATGACAAATGTTTTCCCTTCAAAATGTCACGAATTTGTCACAAAATGACACAAAATGAGTCCTAGTACAAAATTCTCTTTCCAGCTACGATTACGAATGCTGAAATAATTAAACTTGAGGCTGTAATACAAATTATTCGAAGGTGGATAAATAAATATGTAAATTGGTCGAAATATTGTTCACTTTTTTAACCCCACCAAAAATTATTGGTATGGCAAGAAATTAAACTTGGATTTTGAAGAAAGATGGCTTTAGTCATAATTTTGAACGGCTGATGGACCAGGCATCTATGCCTCGTTTGAAAGCTTAAAGTCTAAGCTTACATCGATAATAAAGATGATCGTTATTCAATAACATTTGTAAAAGACACATTAAATTAAGCATGAAAAGCAAAGAACGCGATCTAAACTCCAACAAAATATATAGCCATATACGGACCTGTGAAATTTGTGGAAAGAAAAAGCAGAAGTTATGATTTCTTCACCCTTTACATTGTGCCCATACGGAGCGGAGAAGTACTGTTGCGCTCAACAGCACATGAATGGAACCTATGTTATCTATGTGGACTTTAGTTTACTTCACGCAACTGAAGAATCATTGATGCATTCTTCTGTCTTGACACCATCAGCTAAAAGGTGAAATTATGGATTTGTGTGGAAGTTTTAATACTGTCGAAAATGCTCGTTTAAACAAGGGTTTGAATTACTTAATAAAAATTGCAAAACAGAGAATTTTTGTAATTTCTTAATAACAATCAAATCCAGGCAATGAATAATGAAAACCGCTGTTATTCAACAAGACAGATTGCCGAGAAGCTTAACGTGCAATCGAAGGCCCTCAGAGAAAGGTATCTAGCTAGAAATGAAGCCATCAGTTCAGATGTGTACTGTGTTCAGCTCTCGAAATTGAATAACAAATTTATAAAATAGAAAGAAGGTGTTTGCTCTCATTTCAATTGGGAATTAATGATACATTCACCGTATAGCCCCGACCTTGCACCAACAGATTATCTTTTTATTCACTCTCTTCAAAACTTTTTAAATGGTAAAACAGTCCATCCTTTTGTCGATAAGGTTAAGTTCCTCGATTACAGAATAATGCAGTTTCCCAAAAAAAGCACAAAAACGGTCGTACAAAACGGCTTATAGTCGAAGTACAATTTCATCATTGATATTTTAAAATGATCTTATTTCTGGAACAATTGACAGTCCCATCTTGTTAAACAAGATAAATTTTAATATACCAACCAGAAATCTTAAATCTTATTAACCTTTTTCCCATTATATTACTCGAAATAATTATTCTTTAAAGGAGCCTATTTGTAGGACACTTAGAAACTATAACTCATTGCCCATTATCATGCGTTTCGACTTTGACTCTAATAAGTCAGGAATCAGAATCTTGCTGGCAGAGTTTTTTCCTCTTCTAGGATTTAAAATTAGTGTAGCCAGTTAAGAAGTCGTTCAATTGGCGAATAAATAAATAAAGTCCCCAACATAAGCTTTGGTCTTGGGTATAACCTCGCCTTCCGTTCGTCCATCTGTCTGTCTGATCTAGGCAAAGTGGTTTCTCAATTTTAAAGCTATGGAGCTAATGTGTTGAATCCGCCCGGATTGAATGACTATCCCAGGTGTTCCAAAAAAGGTTTTTGCCCCAAAAACGATCCCAATTCTTAAAGTTCCCGGTCGGTTGGAAAATGGGTCTTTGTGGGGAAAACTTTTGGCATTAGGATTCTTAATATACCAAAAGTTACGTGGTTAGATTTGGGTTCCCGTGTTTTATTAAAATGGTGCCGGGTACATACAAATTTCGGATCTAATATGTCCAATACCAGGCTGTTATACTTTTTAGAGATTGTTTTAAATTTTTCACAAAAATCCATAAAGATTATTTCATTTGTTTCCCAGAAAATTGTGTACATTGAGGGGTGACTCTTTCAAGAAAAGTCCATTGACTTGGACGGTTATTTTATCTCTGGCATTTTGAAATGAATTCATATTTCATCAAATATAAATTGTTTGTGATTTCGTTAAAACAGATCCATTCACTCATTTGATAGTGAAAGCCGCATTCGCTTGTTGTTTATGGTAAGCAATCGAGGCACCCATCAAGCAGAGAGCTTTTTTTGGTCGAACTTTATCAACGATGTCTTTTTCTCATCAAATACATCTGCCATAAAACCGCTATTGAATAAATTCTAAAATGATTCATTGAATTAGAAAAATATGAATGAAAAATATTTAGAAAATGTAACTTAGTTTTCAGCGAATTGACTTGTCATATTTTGCTAGCAAATTTCCCACTTGGCCAAACATGCATATGCAAATATATATTTTATTCAATTCTCACTGGGGAAATTGGTCTCTGCTCTACAATTTTCAGTTTGTCGTTCGTTAACGTCATGATGATGATGATGAGTAGCTAGTTTTATGGCATTAAGCAACCTAATTTGGCATTTTTGTCGCCATTGCCAGGTCCTATGGTTGGTGCAGTTACTGCTGCTGTTGCCCATAAAATGATTATGGCTTAGTTATGCACTAAAGTTAACCATGTGCACATGGCTTTCATTTTAATATCATTTTTATTGCAACTGCAGGTGGCTAGTTATTCTCTCTTTTTCTCTCTTCCTACTTTCCATCCTCACACACACATGCACTTTTGCATATTCTGGTTGGTAATCTCCATGCTAATCCTCTCTGTCTATCTTGCATCCAGCAAAGCTGTTTGTTCGTTAGTTGCTTTCAAACAAATTAAGTTCCGAGTTCAAAGTAAAATTGCATTCATTCAACAACTTAATTAATATTACAGTTAAACAAGTTTGAAGTTGCTGTCCTTCGGTAAAAGTTAAAGCTTATCATATCGTATAACATAACAAGAACTCGACCTTGAAAACTTTCTCACACAGCACAGATGATACAGATTGATACGAATTGATGATGAGATGGCCAACAGTTGGCCTGTTCCTAAACTCCACAATAAACTATCAAGTTACGTCAACAACACACAGAATGGAATGGGACACCTGTGCGTGGGTTTTAAATGACTTCATTATGTATGTATGTGTGTGTGTGTGTGTGTGTGCGTGCTGAGACCTTTGTATAATTAGCTAAAGTACAATTTAATGTGACATTCAACAGTTGAAGACCTGAAATATGTGCAAAAGAGCGAGCACCCTATTATTATGTATGTCCAGTGCCAGGGCGAGGTTTTGTCATTGACAGAGAGTAAAAACTCACTTGACCTTTTTTTTTTTCTTCCTCCTCTATATATTGTGTGATTCGAATTGGGTTAAGTGTTAATGGTTGGAGGGGGCGGGGCACACAGAATCAATTTTGCATAACTAAAAGTCAGTTTGGAAAATATGTCTGAAACAAGGCCAGGATATGTATGAAAACTCAAGTGCCATGGCATTGTGTAAGGTTACACATAAAGAATATTTTTTGAACCTTGCGAGGATCCTCCTACTCGAATAATTAAGGGCAAATGCATGGACAACATATTAAAAAATGGCCCGTTAGTCATAAGTGGAAGCAAGTTTTGTCAGTTTTTTGTTATTTGAAATTTCCACAAATATAATTTAAAATATGCATAAACAGTATTCCAACTTTTAATTTTTTCACTAAAAAAATTAAATATATTTTAAAATTTCTAAGTAAGTTTGAAGTAACTTTTTCTGCAGTTTTTAATTCATGTGCAAATTTTTTTCTGTAATTTTATCTCTTTCCGGTCAATGCATCAAAGTGGCAGCTAAAAAGTCGCGGCAAGCACTTAATTTTCCGCCCTCCCTGACAGGGGCCCAAAGCTGTCCTGAGTGGATAAATGCATATATATATATATAAGCGTATACAGAGACACATGTACACAAAACAAACACATGCATATAAATGTCTGTGTGTATGTACATATGATTCACTTATTGTGACAGGGAAATATCGCATATACATCAAAGCAATTTCAAGGCATACTTCAGGGCGCCGCTGCCACTTGAGCGAATGTTTAAGGTTTAGGCTTTTGGAGTTGTCGCAACGCATCAACCGTAAATGTCAGAATCAGCAAAAGACGCCACCCACACAAACAGAATCAGAGACACACACACATGAGAGATGAAATGAAGTTTAAATACCCTTGCAAAATCTATAATTCATATAAATATAAATCTGAAATATTTATTTTAAGAAAAAAATTATTCTCGCTAGTTAAGTGATTTTCCCAGCTGACTAAAAGATGACGCCTTTCCTGTGACTGGCAGGCCAAGCCACAAGATAATTGTTATATTGGAGCTATACAATACTTTCATCTGATTTTGTTTTAAGCCAGATAAAATAAATTATTAGGAAGTTTAGGTCAATTTTTTCATCTTAGGGCCGTTTTCTCATGTTCCTGTTTTTCAAATCCAGGTGCTTTTTCAGACAATTTATGTTGTCTACGTTTAGGCCGCATTTAAAATCATGCAGGGGTCCTTTTAGTCACAGGCTAGACATGTAAAAGCAGCCTAACACTACGCAACATAAATTTTCTTAAAAAGGACCTGGATTTAAAAAACAGGAACATGAGGAAACGGCCTTAAATGTTACTGAAATCTTGTTAGATATTTAGTTAATTACTGTTGCCTACTTTTGGGTCGCTTTAAAATACAGACACAATCATATACATCTTAGATGCAGCCTAAAATTAGGCAATACATTTTCTGTACACCCACCTCGATTTCAAAAACATTAAGAGCCGTTTTCTGATGTTACTTATTTTCAAATCTAGGCGCTATTTTTAGAAAATATGTGTTGCCTACTTTTGGGCAGCCTTTTTAATTATATTTGGATCGTTTATTAGGCAACCTAAAAGTAGGCAAAACTTTTTTTTAAATACCCACCTCGATTTCAAAAACATTAAGGGCCGTTTTCTCATGTTTCTGATTTTCAAATCTTGGCGCTAATTCAGAAAATATGTGTTGTCTACTTTTGGGACGCCATTATTTATATTTGGGTCGTTTATATGGCAGCCTAAAAGTAGGCAAAGCATTTTCTGAATACCCACCTCGATTTCAAAAACATTATGGGCCGTTTTCTCATGTTCCTGGCTTTCAAATCTAGGCACTATTTCAGAAAATATGCTGCCAACTTTTTAGTTGAATTTTAATTATATTTGGGTCGCTTATAAGGCAGCTTAAAAGTAGGCAACACGAATTTGTTCAAAAAGCAACTAGATCTTAGATCTATGAAGATGAGAAATCAGCCCTAAAACGAGAAAACGGCCCTTATAGTTGCTACCATGAAAAAAAAAACAATTTTTTATCAGAGATCGAAATTTGGAACGATCGTTCCTTTGCTACAGCTATCCGATCCGGGCAGTTTTGACCAAGGTATGTTTTGTCCTATATGTTTTACAATGCTTCATGTAAAGTTTGATTTTGATAAATTTAAAAGAAGAAGAAGACAGCTTGGAAACGGATATATTAATATTGACTGATCAAGAATATATACCACCTATGCATACTTTAAGGAGCCAAAAACCTCGTTTATACGCACAAAATTTACCATGATAAATGCCCATAAAAGTATGCAAACTTAACTTGATCTCATAATTATGTATTTGAACGAATCGTTTATGGTAGGGTCATACTTAATTTACACTGTGCGTTCATACTTTCGAAGCAAATAATAGAAAAATGTTCAATTATTATACCTATTCAGGGACATAGCATACTTTGAAGGGCATTTTTTATGATAAATTTTGTGTGTATAAACGAGGTAAAAGAGGCTGCCTTCTATGTGTTACAAACATTAGACTAATTTTGTAATACTCACTGCAAGGATAAAGTATACAAAGCATCAAGTCCCGCGAGTATTTGGCGCAAATTTCACTTCGTCACGCAACTTTAATGGCAAAATACTTGTTTGTCTGTGTGTGTGTGTCTGAGTGGCTAAGGTGTGTTGGCCTTTGTTTTTTTTGTTCTTTCTTAGCATTAAAGTAAAAAGGTTATCAGCCAAAAAAAATGTTTGTCAAAATATACGACGCTAGGATATTGATTTATTAACGTTCCTTGAACACATGTCGTATGCGTAATGAGAGGCTTACTTAGTAGGTGAACACATACAGGCAAAATGAAATCCCGCTGGCAGGAATATAACCAAAATGGAACGCTTTAAGCTGTCAAAGAGGAATTTCACAGCCCTGATAACTCTCAAGGGACTTGTAAGTGTGCATGTGTGTGTGTGTGTGTATCACATATTCAATTCTACACAATTTATTCCGTTGACGCAAACCGGGGTTTCGCCCTGTCGACGATGAGTGCGACAACTTGCCAGTTAACCTTTGACGTCTATCTCTGTCGCTCAATCTGTTTTTTTTTTTTTGTTGAGCCTTCTACACAAAGGCTTTTTCTCTGTTTTGTTCTTTACTTCTACAGTCAACAGTCGATTCAATTACTTTATAATCTATGGGATTTACTCTTGCATGCATAAGATTTTTGGGGCCATGACCTTTAGGCTTCATTTTTATTTTTCAAGCTTTTAAATTAATTTACTTGACTTTGACAATATTTGATTATTCAAGCTAGAAAAAAATTAACATAAAGCATTTCGAGCAAATTAAACATAAGTGGAACACTGAAACATGGAGATAAATACTAGACTTCAAATACTGACAAATAAAAAAATGTTTAAAAAAAATCCGTGAATTTTGATAATATGCAACAATATTACAATTTTGTTCTTTTTGCACCAAATAAAATTAAAGTTCTATTACGACGGCCATTTAATAATTAAACCTTTAAACCTTCAAGGCATAATATGATTTGATATGAGAACATACCTAACAGTGCACTGTGGGCCAGAAGTCTAATTTTTGTACAGCGATCTAACTGTGTCCTGGAAATCCCTAGAGAACTTCTATGCTGACTTTAATTTCGAAGTGCTATCGATTATAGTCACAGAACAAGAGTCACGGAAAAAGAGTCTCGGAACAAGAGTCTCGGAACAAAAGTCTCGGAACAAGAGTTTTGGAACAAGCGTCACAGAAGAAAAGTCACGGAACAAGAGTCACGGAACCAGAGTCTCGGAAAAAGAGTCTCAGAACAAGAGTCACGGAACAAGAGTCTCGGAACAAGAGTCTCGGAACAAGAGTATCAGAACAAGAGTCTCGGAAGAAGGGTCTCGGAAAAAGAGTCTCGGAACAAGAGTCAAGGAAAAAGAGTCACGGAAAAAGAGTCACGGAACAAGAGTTTTGGAACAAGAGTCACGGAACCAGAGTCTCGGAACAAGAGTCTCAGAACAAGAGTCACGGAACAAGAGTCTCGAAACAAGAGTATCAGAAGAAGAGTCTCCGAAGAAGAGTCACGGAACAAGAGTCACGGAACAAGAGTCTCGGAACAAGAGTAATAGAACAAGAGTCTTGGAAGAAGAGTCACGGAACCAGAGTCTTGATTATTTTCAGATTTCTGAAAATTTTTAATAGATGTTGAATTACAAACAGGTCAAAAAATATTAGTAAGGTACAGAGAGCAAAAGCACCCACTTAGTCAGCTGCGAAGATTAAACCTAATTCGATTTTTTAAGGTGTCCGTAGGACCACAATATTCTGTGAACATTTTGTAGTTACGTCTTCAAAATGACGGAGTATTGATGATATGCAGCATTTCCTAGGTAAAGCGTACTACAAACGCTGTTGCTCTTGTTGCAATAAAGTCTCTTGATACCGGAAAATGGCTAAATCGAGTATTAAAAAGTACCTAGGAATTAAAAAATGTATTCCAAAATGCTTTAAAAATGGAAAATAATGTTTTAAAAATAACTAGAAATGTTGGCTCAGAGGAAACTAAATAGCTTCCGGATTTTGACCTTAAAAAAGTGTTAGATTTGGCCGGAAAATGGCTAAACTGGCAACACTGCTGGTGACCGTTCACCTGAAAGTACGTTTTTCGACCGATATCGTTCAAATTTATATGGGATGATCTGAACAGGTGTGGGTAGCGCTGAAACTAGATTATCTTAACAAAATCCAAATTTTTGGAAAAAATATTATAAACCGCATTAAAATCATTTAATTTACAATATTTTTCAAATATTCTTGTACCGGCGATAGCGACATCCTCAAAGATTAAAATGCTTTCAGAATTTTTGATTCTAGTTCAGCCAATATTCCTGAATTGCGGTCGCCAATAAAATAATCCCTTATCACTTTCGATTACAATAAATCGATAAATTTTCTATATTATATCAATAAATATATGACAATCAAGTTAAAGGCTGAAGTCTACTATGAAATACCCTCTACACTTGATTTTGTGTGTTGTCATACGAATATATATACACATCCACATACGCACATAAACACACTGAAGCCGCTGCATAATTTTCCAAATCTAAAACAAACTTGATCTGCGTATGGTATACACCTACTTGCATGCAAAAGCACAAGTATCTATGTCTTATAAATATAGACGGACATACGGACGGTATATAGTTTAGTCTTATAGTTTCTGAGATCGACGCGAGACAGACATGGCTATATCGACTCGGCCGCTGATGCTGATAGATTATATATACTTTATAGGGTTGGAAATGTTTTTTTCAGTCTGATACATACATTTGCACAACTTTATGCCACCCTTTTTATCCATTTTTTATGAGTACAGGGTAAAAAAAGTAAAAAGTTCTAGAATTTTTCTGGTTTTGAAAAAAAAATTTGCCAAAATGGTGAAAAAAGAGGCCGGCACTTGAAAGGACCCTTTAACTTTTTGCTTACCGATTACACATTGGATAACTATAGATACAAATAGTTGGCTTAATAATATATTGGATAATAATATTGGAGTACCTTTACTTAAGTAAGAGTTCCCTGTCCATTGCCCGTCAAGCAAGTTGAATATTATCCAAAACCAATTTTAGGTGGCGTGTAAAAGGTCTTAAATAAACTATTGTAAATGTATTTTATTTTTCTGTATGTTTAAACATCTATCTACACTTTTTCACTGACGTCAGTTTCAAATATTTAAATGAGTTTTGCAACTATTTTAATATGTAAATAATTTCAAGAACAATTTCCGTATCAAATGTTTCACTCAACTTTTCCAGGACTGTCAACAAGTTTTTTTGCCCAGCTGCCAGAGAAGACAAAATGAAGGACAAACGCGGTCACCCACACACAAAAGCTCAAGCTATAAAGTAAAATAAATAGTTGAGTTAAAAAAAAATACTTAAAGTTACCCACGCGCGCGTTCCACCCAATATCTTTAGCCCTATTAGGGCTGGAATGATAAACTGCCAGCTGGATAGATTGACGTCCATTAGCGTTAAATTAGAGCGCAATTATGTTACGCACTTGCTGGAGGAGCAGAGATACTTACAGCCAGCAAAAGATACAGATACTTTAAAAGGTAGTGGCTGCTCCCACGCACCCACAGATACACAAGCAGATGCTGTGTGCATAGTACAGTGCAGACTGTGGACTGGGTAAAGGCAGTAAAGTGGTTGAAAATTTTAATGAAATTGTTCGTGTCACTAGCTAACACTGTATTTGGTGTGTGTGTGTGTTTGTATCTACACCGGCAACAACGATTATGTGTTGTAACAAAACGTTTATCTACATTGCTGTTGTTGCTCTCATCCCATCAAAATTTGCTGCTGCTGTTGTTGTGCTCTCCGTTTAATTTTAAACTCGACTCGTTGTAGTTGTTGTTTTTTTTTTTTGGTAAATTTGTTTCGCGTGGCAGTTAAACGGCGCGTGCTCCGTAGTAAACAAGCCCCTTAACAAAAAGGAGAAAAAAAAGGCCAAGCGCACAAAATAAAAGGCAAAACTTGCGCTCGAGTATTTCGGCAATTAACAACATGGCAGTGTAGATAAAAAAAAAAACTGTAACTGAAACGATTCCCCCAGTTCCAGTTCGTTTAGCGCATTGATTGCTAGGCCAATTTGTGACAAATAGGCCAAAGTGTGCCGAACGACAATTATAAAAAACACCTTTAAATTTCCTTTGAGTTATGCAATTATTATAGCATACATTCGAGCGTTTCAAGCAGCTTTATACACACTGCATTAATTATACAAATTTTGGAATTGATTATAAGCCTTGAAGTGCCGCCCCTTCTTAAGCTACCCTTACTCTATATCTGTGTATCTATATCTAACCAGGTCGCCTTGGGTAATTATGCAAAAAGCAGTCCGTTTGAAATATGTGTTTCTTGCCTTGGAAATGCAAAATGGCAAAATAAACAATAGACAAAAAAAAAAAAAAACACCCCTCCCTCCTCCTTCCTTGACAGCATGTGGGTTAATGTGGAAAATGTGCTAAACAAACGCAAATTTCAGTTTGTTTTGGCCTATGACTTTATATGCATGGCCTTTTTGTTTGAGGTTGGGCCCTGCCGACGATGACGACGACGACTAGTATGATATCCACTTGACATTTATGCAAATTACTTGGACTCACTCACTCTCTCTCTCGCTGTGTGTGTGTGTGTCTGCAATGCCAACTGCATTGGAAATCACTTAACAAGCAACGAGGACGACAATGCAACTCATGTGTGTGTGTGTGAGTGTGTGTGTGTATGCCAAATGGCGAGCCAAGTTGGAAATGGACACAAAAAGCCCCAAGGCTGCGGTTGCTACTACCAAATGCTAATGAGATATGATGACGTCAAGCTATGTCTACTGTCACAGACTGAAATAAATTTGCACTTACTTAACATTAGTTTGATTCAGTTGTGCGATAAGGCAACAACAAATAATATAAATTAAAGCTTGCATAGTTTGTGTCAAAGTTTTTCAACTGATTGGATTGATAAAATGTAAATTACAAACGAGAGGGCAAAGCTAACTAGCTCAAGCTGATTCTTTCGTTGGGTTATATAAAGGGGTATTTCGGATAATTTAGAATTATTAAGAATCGGATCACTTAAACCCCTTATTTCATTATATATTATCAGAGTGATTGGAAATCAGGGCCATTTACAAAAAATATAAATAGATCAAAGGCAACACTGCGGATGAGTGATAACAAAAACTTTAGAACCTTGTCGCACCCATTAAAAATTAATGTTTTTAACCTTTTTTCACTTTATGTACACAACATAATCTTACAAGTAAACAGGGGCGGCCGTATGACCTTAAGTGTTCCATATAAAATATATTTCGTTTTATGTACACACGAGCTTAGAGCGACAGTTTTGTGCAAAAAAGATGTGCAATTTCCCTCGCCATGACAATCATCTTCACATAGAAAGCGCACACAAAAATATTTTAAAAGAAAAATCAAAGGAATCCGTTGTAGCTCGGATTGATGATCTGTTCAGCCTCTCAATTAAAATGTCACTGGCCAAAGCCGATGTCAAAGATGAGTGTGTTTTATTGTGTGCGGTTGCTGGCCTAATTGAAAAAATCCTTCATTCCTTTGTGTAAGGAATGGGATATTTGCAATTGATAAATTGTTTAAATGTTCGACGCAATTTTCGAACCATCAAATGTCAGATTCAAAACTATCAGCCATGTTCCGAATTTGACTTCCACAAAAATTTTGTGATTTAAAACCGATTTTAGGACCAGATTTGGTCTCCAAATCACAAAATTTGTGGAAGAGGAATTCAGAACATGGCTGTATATCTCTGAAACCACTAAACCGATTTTTATAACATTTTCACAGTATGTTCATGTCGATCGGGAAAGAGTCCAAGTATGTGAACTAGTTTGAACTCTGCTTTAAATGGTTCAAGAGTGGTTCAGAGCCATATCTTTGGCCTTATTTGAGATATTTTAGTGGTTCAAGAACGGTTCCGCATCTGCTGAACCAGTTCAATAGTGGTTCAGAGCCATATCTCAGAAATAATTGAATCTCTAAACTTGAAAATTGGTTTGTAGGTTAGTTCTGTATACGACGAACAATATTTTACTCGTTCAAGACCGGTTCCAACTCCGCTGAACCGGTTCAATACTGGCTCAGAGCCATATCTCAGAAATTATTGAAGGTATGAACTTGAAATTTGATATTTATCTATGTCATATAAAAATAGACATTTCTTTGGTTGAAGTTCCGAACCCGCTGAACTGATTCAGAAGTGCTTCTGAGCCATATCTTTGAAGTTATTAGTTTCCGGGGTGTAAAACGCGATACGACCAGTTAGTGAAAAGCGATTCCCAACCAGTTATAATTTGATTATAAACTCTTTCATAATGGTATTACAATTATATACAGCTATTTATATACAGGAATACAGCTATTTTTTTTATATATATAAAGAATGTAGCTTTGATTTCATTTTCCGATGTCGGAAAAATACATATTTACTTGTTTTCATATTGATATTTTTAGTGTGACCGACTATTTTTAAAACGTAAATATTGCATTTGATTAGTGTGAGGGTATACTCAAAAAAACAATCAAGAATTCCGTACTAAAACAGTGAAAGTGCTTGTACAAACGATCTCAAAAGATTACCAAGTTCGGAATTTCCAAATCAGAGAAAGTCTTCTTTAAAGTCTTGTTAACTTAAAATTAAATGAATTCTATGATATTATTATTATTCTAACTATACTGTTTTAAAATGGAAGACAGATTTATGCGCGATTCAAGAAAAAAAGAACACAAATGATTTTAAATTTTTTAGAACAAAACGGTCTAAATTCAATTACGGACATTCTTAAATGACTCTTTTTTTTTGGGCGTATACATAAAGATATTTTTCCCACTTGGGAATGGAATTTTTTTAAATCCCGTCTTAGTACTAATTTTCATCATAATTGAAAACTTCTGTCTGAGTTATTACTTTGCTGGCTCTTACGGTTTTAGCCATTCGTTGCTTGCAAATATGTAATCCATCAGTGCGTTTTTACTATATGTAATTAGATGTGTTTCACGGAATATTGAGCATTTTTTAAAACTACATATATCCAGTGGCGCCCACTATTGATTAACAATAAATGGGAAAATCTTTTACCGACATTCTATCAAAATTTCTTGGCTTTTAGAAGCCAAATTCAGTAGAAGCCGAGTTATCGCTCATAAAGTGAGACTGTATGTATTTGTGATATCAGTCAAAAAATTTAAAATCTTCCTTAAACGTGATACTTCTAGATAGAATTTACTCTGTTATTTGTATGTTTCTGTAAAACATGGCATATATATAGAAGATAATAAATCGGCCGCTTTCTTATGTTCATGATTTTTAAATCCAGGTGAATATACCATAAATGTTTGTTGCCTGCTTTTAGGCTGCTGTTGATATACATTTGCTATTGTCTTCAACAAACCGCGTATGATTAAACAGATGCCCGCTTACTTTCCGCTTCGTTTAATTAATTTCCTAAGCCTAATTACAATGTGGAAAGCAAGAGGTAAACTGTTTAACCATACGCGGGTCGTTGAAGACAATAGCAAATATATATTAAAAGCAGCCTAAAAGCAGGCAACATACATTAAGTCAAGTAAGGTCGGCAAACATTTAGTCGGGATTTACACCATGAAGCAAACTTCATGAAGTTTTCTTAGTAGGCGTGAAATTTAGAGGAACTCTTTCAGATCTTTTTAACGAATAGTATAGAAATACATATAAATCTCTCGCCTACTAAGAAAACTTCATGAAGTTTGCTTCATCATGTAAATCCCGTCTAAGTCGCCAAATTTTAATTAATAAATTATTTTTTTTCACATTTTTAAAGAAAATAAATAAAAGTGTTAGAATTTTAGTTTTTTGGAAATGATAATGCCTTAAGATGGAAGAAAATTATGTAACGCCAGGAGTTTTTCTTGAGTATGTATTGATACGAAGTTTATTTTCTTTTTGTTCCCTTAAATGATTTATTTCAAAAATGGGTCACAAAATCGAGTAACTAGATAATGAAGTAAAATTTTCTCAACATTTAAAAGTAAATAAGTAAGTTCATTAAAACTGTAAATAAAGTCTAAAACATCTGAATTAGCTGAGTATTGGCATTCAATTAAAAAAAAAAAAACAGTATTTTTGCTATTCCCTGGTCTGACGTCAGGGCCAGGTAAAGTTTGTTAAATACTTAGAGAGCTACCCCAATAACTTAAAGCACACATATGCATGTAAGATACTTACTTGCCCTCCCTCCCCTCCTCCAATCTTCAGTGTCTCAGTCACCCATATTAGAAACTATGCCAAAGTCGTAAAGTCGTATATATAATATGTGTGTGTGTGTTTGCCCGGCAAAATGGACGGCGGCTGTTGGCTGTCAACTTTGTACAAGAGCCAACAACAACAACAACTACAACAACAATAGCAATAGCAACAGCAACAATTACCGCCGTGGAACAGAAAGTATGACAGCCATTTGAAACGGCCGAGTGACATTTGTTGTGCGATAAATAAAACTGAGGCCATTTAAACGAACGACAAACACTTGCTGCTGCCATATGCAAATTTAAATATACAATTTCAAATGTTCAAAATTGTCACAATCGCACTTATAGAAGAAAATGAGGGTGGTACAAGCACCCGCAGCCGCAGCAGCATTCCTTCCTTCCCCTTCCTAGACATTTGGGTTAGACGACAAATGGCCCACAATTAGTCACAGAGCTTTGAACAAATGTGATGAATTAATTGCATAATTAAGTATGTTTTAAATGTTTGACATTTTTTTGCATGTTATTAAATGGCAATTTAATTTGATGTCAGAGAAAAAATTAAATGGACAAATATGTGAAATAAAATTGTTTACACAAACCAAACAAATTAATTGTCATTTTCAGTTTATAGATAAACAATGCAAATTATAATTAAATATGCACAGATTGTTGTGGAAATGAAGCAAGCATGAAGCAAGTCTCAATGTATCTAAAGCTGAAAAAATGTTTTGGTTCTTTTTTGGGTTTCCAGGGGCAATTAATCAACATTTTTTCTATTCTAAGCCGACAGCATTGGGATAACCTTTCACACAGCAGAGCATTGGTCCACGAATGGTTCTAGGTTCGTTGACAAGTAGGAGTGGGAGGATTTTCTCTCAATCTGAAGGGAATGTATACAAGCTGACATGTTTGGATAAATCCATTTATAAATGTTTTTGCTGGACGATGCGAGACATTCCTATAACTATAGTCAACTTTTCATCGTACTTGCAAATAAAAAGGGAATCAAAAATAGGAAATTTTAATTTACGTTTTAGTCTTGGTGCAAATAACAAATAAAAAGAGAATCAAAAATAAGAATTTTCCATTTTCTGTTTTAAACTTGGTGCATAATTATAGCCGCACTTTAAGAATGTTAAATTGAGAAATGTGGGGAGAGTAACAATTGGCAATTACCAATAAAAAATCAAAAAAATTTCTTTATGTTGGTCATTCCTGTAAGAAGTGGGAGAGTAACAATTTGCTGGGCTAATGGCTGTTAAATAGAGAAAAGTGGGGAGAGTAACAATTGGCAATTACAAATAAAAAGAGAATCAAAAATACTAATTTTCAATTTTCGTTTTATGCTTGGTGCATAATTATAGCCGCACTTTAAGAATTTTAGATTGAGAAATGTGGGGAGAGTAACAATTGGCAATTACAATAAAAAGAGAATCAAAAATAAGAATTTTCAATTTTCGTTTTATGCTTGGTGCATAATTATAGCCGCACTTCAAGAATGTTAGATTGAGAAATTGAGAAATGGGGATTAATTCGTTGGTGTAATTAGCCGACTTCAAGAAAGATGAGAAATGTGGGGGAGAAAATTGCCAATAAAAAGAGAATCAAAAATAAGAATTTTTAATTTCGTTTAATGCTTGGTGCATTATTGCAGCCGCACTTCAAGAATGTTAAATTGAGAAATGTGGGGAGAGTAACAATTGGCAATTACACATAAAAAGAGAATCAAAAATAAGATTTTTCAATTTTCGTTTTAGGCTTGGTGCATAATTATAGCCGCACTTTAAGAATGTTAGATAGCGAAATGTAGGGAGAGTAACAATTGGCAATAATCAATAAAAAGAGAATCAAAAATAAAAATTTTCGTTTTAGTCCTGGTGCATAATTATAGCCGCATTTCAAGAATGTTAGATAGAGAAATGTTAAGGAAACATTTTTTTGAAGTTATTTTAGTTAGTTTAGTTTGTGCGGCTATAGTTATGAACCAGAGTTTATCATAATAAATTTGAAGCTGATTTACTTGAAAAATCATAATTGATTTGAAATTGTTCTGTTTGGTTTCATTGAAACGATTCATTATATGGGGGAATCCGTCTAAAGAGTATATTCTAGATTTTGGAGAAACCAAGTCTAAAAACCAAACGAGCCCTAACACAAAGAGAATCAAGTTGGCAGGCAAATGTTAGTTTACAAAGTATAAAAAATTTACGTTTTAAGTTTTAAATAAGTAAGAAACAAAAAGTTTGTATACCCAAAAACTTTCAGTGACAGGTCCTTTCGTTGTTTTTTTTTAACGTTACGCAGTAAAGCAGATCTGTGCTTTTGCTCCCTTTTCATGGTTGACCAAAACAACAATGCAAAAAGCGCACAAAGAAAAATAATCATAAAAAAGAAAACAAATAAAAAAAAAAAACTGTTGCTTGTGCCCCCGCACATATAATAAAAAGGCGCAACGGGAACGGGCAGGCGACAACTTATGTTTATTTATGGCTTGCATATGTTGCTGGCTGGCCTTACTATGTATGCATATGTGTGGGTGTTGAAGTGCGTGTGTGTGTGTGTGTAGTAAAGCAACATGTAGCTGCTGCATCCGGAGCTGTGTGTCTGCCGGAAATATGTACTCTAACTTTTTTCTTCCTCTGCTTTAGACCAAAATGAAGTTTTCTCAACTTTTGCGCCCCCACTGGCAAGCATTATCCTATTACATGTGCCAGAATATTATGTGAAAAGTTAACTTTTATACAGCAATGCACTTGAACCTCTACAAAATCCAAAAGGTGACCCAACCCATTGGCTGACACAATTTGTGGCACTTTAAACAATGAACTTGACTACACACATATTTTTGGAGAAATATAAACATCCTTTTGTGGGTCTTTAAGTTTTGCCTAATGCACTTATCAAGTTGCATGCATAGGAATTACTTCGTATGTTCGTCCATGCAAATACGAGAAAGAAAATCTCTTGAATGAAAATTGCTTCGCAAAAAATGTAACTACATTTGGGTAATTGAATTGCAACCAAATTTTCGACCAGGAATCGCATAATTTAGTTAGCCAACCAGCCAGTGAAGGACCGCAGGCAAACCAAAAAAAAACAGACCAGGATGCAGACAACCCAAACAGCAATTAGTCAAGCCATGTGTGCCCTAAAAGCTAATCAAATTATATGTCGGGGGAGAGCCAGCTACGAAATGCAAGAAGATGGTGGCGTAAGTGGTTTCTACTGAATTTCTGTTCAAATATATATATACAGTAAGTTGATTTCTTTTTACAAACAAAACAAAAGAAAAACAAATAAAATTTATATAATTTAATAAATTAATAATCAACTAAAGGGAGAGTGGTCCCAGAAGTATTTGATAAAATGCATAGATAGCAATTGTGTTTAAATCAATTTTGTAGCAATATTTCAGCAAATTATTTGCATGAGAACCTCTTGGCATAAGATTGATAATAATTTTGATGGTAAAATGCACAGGAGCCTAAGCACTTAATTTTGTAAAGAACTTAGACATAGCGAAAAGTGTTCTTTATCTGATGCAAAATTTGCGTGATTTTTTTCTCAATAAAAAAGAATGTTAAGTGACTTTTAAGATCATTCGTTGACCAAGTCAAATATATGTTTCGTTAGCAAGAGTTTAAGAGGGAAGCCTAAATTTAGCCTATTTATAGCTAAAGATCCACGAAAATCTCGCAACATGCTTAAAAAACGTTTGATCATCCCTGGTATAGACAGTAACTTGCAAAACATGGAAGCGATTTTCCATCCAGAACTCATTTTCAGGATATTTATTATTTTTAAGCGAGTTGAGGATAGAAGCGCGAGCTTCTTGAAAGAAATGTATAGTCGAACAGCTTCCTTTGTTAATACATAACTTATATGATCTCAAGCTATTATTAAGAAATATTTGTTAGTTTTTTTGAAAGATTTTATATAAGTTAAAAAAAAAAACTTAGAATTTAATCTGTTATTCGCAGGGATGAAAACCGGCTCTGAACCGAACCGAACCGAACCGTACCGAATTGCTTATTCGAACTCGTAAGCCGAACCGCAAACCAAACCGACGAATTTTTAAAAATGCCGAACCGAACTCAAAACCGCAAGGGAAAACGGTTTGGTTTATTAATGGAGGAGTTTGATATCGTAAAGCGCCTACTTTAAAGCAAAAATTATTGGAAATTTTTGAAATTTTATTAGAAAAATCAACGATACGAAAATCCTTGGATAATTCTAGCGTTGAAGAGTTTTTCTAACTACCTTTTAAAGGACTAAAAGTTGTCGGATTGCAATGGGTACTCCACATCATCTGATTTTGTCCTTCTCCTGCAATTGTCATCCCGTTTCTTAATATTTCTGTCATCATTTTGAATTTTTTTCAATTGGAAGTTGTGATTTGATTTGTGTAAGCTTTCCAAATTCGGTTTAATCTTTAGTTGGTAGTGATACTCTTATTTAAACTCACTAAAGCAAGGGATATATTATCTAGTGCACTACTTAACGTGGTCTTATCGGTTACGAATTTCCCAGTCACCAATTTTACTAGGATATCCGACAAGATGCTTCCATGGATGCTTAGCGGCTAAGAATCCAATTGATACACACCGTTCACTATGTGATATTCACTACATTCCTGCTTCCCAAGGAATATGAATATTTTTCTACAACTTTCTTATCAGCTATACAGAGAGTGAACCACTGAACCGAACCGAAACCGCTGTTTGGTTTGTTCAAAAACCATGTTATAAACCGAACCGGTGTTATAAAACCTCCATGAACCACCAGTTCCAGAAACCCAAATATCATTCGAACAAGCATTTTCAGCACTAAAGTTGGTTCTTTCTGATCTGAGAACAGGTAGAGATGAAAAAACTTAGTAAACTATATGGCATATAAACTTAACAGATCTTAAAAATGACTAATGTCAGCTTAAGGACTTGATAATTTTAATATTTTTCTTACGACCGATTTCTTTTCTTCTAGAATCTAAGTAGATGCTATTTGTCAAATATACATATATTTTACTCTGTTATTTGTAAGTTTAAGTGACATAAAGTGATATGTAGGAGATGAGAAATCTCCCCTAAAGGTATATTAATTTTAAAAATTTTGTAATTCATCTGGCGACCTTTCTCACGTTACTTAACAAGGCAATCAAATTGTTTTTGCTCACAATTCCTTATGGTTCATGTAAACCGAGGATCAAATCAATCGACGTTTTTCCACGTTTGGATAAACATGTATTAAACGTGGCATATTTACCCCATATTAAGTAACATATTTATTCCAGCATTCAAAAACACACAAGGAAGCATGTATATCTTCTAGAAGTGTGCGAGTGACGTGCATTTAAGCGTGTCACGGTGTCACGATATGCCACGACGTGATCATGAAAAAATACAGGACGTAGTTCGAGCGTGTTAAAGTGAATATAAGACAGCCTTAGTCACAAAGAGCGAGGCGAAAAAGTGAGAGTGTATTGGTGAAGGAATATAATGCGACGCAAAGCGGCTCGAACCTACCTTGTTGAAGGCTAGGCGAGCACTAATTGGCTTTGCATGCTTTTTTACTCTCTTTGCGAAGGGCTCGATATGTGTTCGGCTCGTGTCTGTGTGAATTTGCCGAATGTGTTCGGACGCCTGCGTCTTGGACGACGACGTCTGATATAAGTCAAGCTGTATTCACGAAATTTTATTTCTGTTATATTTGATTAATAATATTATTCCTAAAGCTGATTCGTGAATCCGCTTGATCGCGTGTGGCCGTAACACCTATGAGTTAAGTCTCTCGACGCAAAATTCGAGTGTGGCAGATCGTGCGTGATCTTTCGTGACCCCTGCTTTAATCGTGCATGAATCGTGCGTAACGCAAAATGCTCAAAAAGTTGAGTGCGTGATTCGTGCGTCGTGTTTTTTATTTTGTGAATCGTGCGTTTCGTGAAGAAAAACGAGGTTCAGGGATTTTAGGAACCTATCCCATAGATTCCTCACGGATTTAAACCCCCTAAACCGAAGCTCTTTCAAATCGTTGGAGATTTACTAAGCTAACACAAAGGAAAAGTCAAAAGAATGAGCTAAAAGGGGAATATACAGCTTTAATTGATTATACAAAAGTTTGTTTTCATCCAGATAAGACACAAGTTCACACATCCGTAATCGCGATGGGCCAAGTTAATGAATCAAATTTTGCACAATGAAAATTCACATTTTATGAGAGCAATTGACAACTATTTCCAAAAGCACCAAGATAATTACTCTAAACAACATATTCAGCATCAAATAAAGACTGATGTCTCTCCCCCATAATTACAAATTGAGCCAAAACCCACGCTAAGCAAGGGAATTTGATTGTAAAAAGTACTATTGACTTCTTGTATTTTACGTGTGGGCTTTGACCACATACTCTCTCCCATGTTGAAGCTACAATTGACGTAACACAGCTGCTGCCTGCTGCTGATGCTTGACTACTTTGATGTTTGCCTGTTGAACGGACAGACTGGCCTTGAGTGGAGGGAGGGGGGGCAAAACTGGCTGGACGGCCGTTAAGGCAAATTGTTTAATCGATTAAACGCAAACTTTTCCATTTCCATTAAGGCACCAAAAACCTCAACAACCACAGCAGCCCAAGCGCAGAGCCAGAGCCAGAACCTGCGCCTGATAATGCTGTCAATCATTTGCTGCAAAGTTTTGCAATCAAGAAAGTCAAAAGTTGGCCTCACTATTTACTAACTAGGTAGCAGGCAGCAGGTATATATATATATGTGTGTGTGTAAAAAGTTCTCCTAATTAGCCAGCCAATGGTTGGCAGGTGTCGTCGCGTAACCCTGGGTAATCTTGGCCAGCACAGACCACAGACGTCACCATTAGATTGTATGTATTTTGCATATATGATTTTATTCTATTTTTTTTTTGTCTTCTTTTGATGATAAGCCAAGAATGAAAAGCGGTCAAATTGCGTCAGGCGGCACCAGATATCTTATCGGGGTAATAAAAAAAACAAAAAACCCAAAGACCCAGCCAGACTACAGAACTGTGAATCAAATCTTTGCATCTTTTTTGCTGACACATATACTCTCTTATATATTTTTTTTTATCTATGCGTGGGCAGAGATATTCATGCACAATTTATGGAGAAATAAAGTGAAACAAAGAAAAATATTCCTCAAGGAGGCAGAAAAGTCTAATTTACTGCACATAAAATGCTGCTGCCTGGGGAGTCGTCTTCAACACAAAAAAAAAAAATAAAATATAAAAATCACTTTTGTCTGACACAAATTTCAACACTTTAAGGGGCAGGGTAGGGAGGGTGGGGGGTGTGTGCGGCAGATGGCAAGTCTGCCAATGCCAATGACAAGTTGAGCATATTGACAGGCCATGTCTGATGTCTTAGTACACATACGTAGACACAGACACAGCAGATAAATAAGCTCATATCGAGCGTTAATTGGCTTTTAAAAGTCATTTAGTGTTTGTGCTTGTCCCTATTTGGCTTGGGCTACTAAAAATAGGTTTGCCACCTCACGTGCCAAAGCAGCGCTTATCAGTTATATATGTGTGTGTGTGTGTGTATGCATGTTTTCAAGTATTCCTAGAATTTTTTCTAGGCGAAAAAACTAAACTAAACTGACATGAACCGCACTTTGGCTATTCAAATAAGTTTCTCAGAAAATATCTCCAAATGAGAAAATTGTGTAATCAAATGTAAATTATATTATTGAATTTACTAAATTATAACTAACAACAACCACTTATTGCTTTATTACACTGCTCGACATCAATTTTTGTAAATGGACCAAATTACCTCAGTTTTTTTTTTAAGTATTTTGGCACGCTAAACTCGAAAATCGGCATGAAAAATGTATAATAAAAAAATTTATAATATTATAATATATATAATAATATCGCCTAGTTATCGAGATATTATCATTAACCTTTTTATTTCGATTTTTTTCGAAAGAGGCCTCCACTTAAATTCAAAGACCTTTTTTAGTTTTTCTACCGATTTGAAAGTTCTAGGTTGCTTTTGTTCCTACAAAACCCCATTCGGGATAAGCATTGCTTCTATCTGAAGAAAACTGCAGCGGAATGGCAACAATTTCAACCTTTGTGTACCGAAGAAAGGCCACCAACAAACCAACAACAACACCTAGAAGAACGCTCTGCAGACAGCAACTAATGCGATTGAAGCGAGCGATTGCAGAAAAATGATCGGAATGTCATTGATCTTCCACCATGATAATGCTCGGTCTTATGTCGCAAAAGTGGTAAAAACCTTTCTCAATGGTATCAGATGGGAAGTCCTTAGACACCCGCCTTATAGACCAGACATTGCACCCTGCAAAAAACCCTAACGGAAACACGCTCTACTTTAGTTTTATATGATCTTCGACTTCAAAGAGCTGTTTTATTGAGACGAAGCCCATGCATTGGGGAAAAGTGAAAATAAAATCATAGCTAGCGATCGGCAGCACTCTCAATAAAATACAATACATTGTAGCAATTTTTTACAATTAAGTTTTCAAAATTGAAAAAGATCCATTGCACACCCAATATTTAAATAGGAGAAGTAAGCGATACTAATAAACTTCCTTTAAAAAAGAAAACATCCAATTAAAACAAGCGAAAGTGCAATGCACTTTTAGGTACTTACGACTGGTCTGAGCGACCAAAGATTAAAGATTATTAGGACCATTTTCATATCTTGCCGATACAGTCTGGCAACTCTTCGTTAGAGCTTTGGGGCGAGCAGAAAATATCGGAAATGTTGCCAGTGTAAGGAGAAATATATACACCTGTGTTCTTCAAATCGCTTCCGACCCAAAAACGACCGAAATCGTATGGAAATAGGGTCGATTTTGGGTGAATAGCGATTTTTAGAACACATGAGATAAACCTCGGATTTTGATTGCCAGATTATTTGGTCGATTGTGGTGAAATGGATACCAAGATATGGAAACGGGCCTTAGTTGTTGTACTACCTACAGCTAAATTTGAAAGTTTTTTTTTATACAAGTTTCAAAATGTCGCAAAAAAATTCAATTTGTAAACTCGCACCAAAGTCTTCCCAGATTATTTTCAATAATTCTTAAGAAAAAGTTGATTTGGTCCATTGGGATTTACTGCCATTTTGTAGGGATTGTTTATTCTGACAAGAAGTGTCTGTCTGTATTATTGCTGCACGCGTATCTTACTGAGACTGGGATTCAAGACTATTACCAACGATATCCACTTTTCCAAAATAATTTTTAAAAGAAAAATCTTTAAATTAGATGTTCCAATGCGGAATCGAACCCACAACCACCCGCACAGTAGGGACACACGTGGCTGTCACTGAGCCACACATGGTAACTAGCAATGCAGTTTTTGCTTGAAATTTTTAAACTGGGTCCTCGACGTTGGTGGTCCAGAGATCTGAACCATGTCTATGGTATGGTATTCTATCAAGTCTACTAACAAGATCCACATGTCGAACTCCATGCGAGTCGTCGTTAAGTGGATTTCTTGCCAATTTATTTTAAAAATAAAATACAAAATTTAAAAAATACACGACAAGTTTCCATGACACTACTTAATTTTTTGTGAGACGATAGAATTGGAACCATTTGCTTCAATATGCCTATAACCGGTTCGAACCCGGAATTCCGACTTTTCTTTCACTGCAAACCGAACCTTGAACAGAACCACTTGTGGAAACATAGATGAACTAGAACCTGTACCGAACCAAAATTTTCGGTTCGGTTTAAGAAAAGTTACAAGTTTATTTTGTATGACTAAAGAAGTAGAATATATATTATATTATTAACTTAAATTAAAAATAAATGATATCGTACGTTCAAGTAAACAAAAACTCAGAGAGTCTGAATATTTTTTAACAAATTTATTGCTTTTGATTTAAAATTGGGTAAAACTGGAGCCGAACCAAGATTCGAACTTAGCACAAAAAACCTTGAACCTCATATTTATGAACCTTAGCCATAGGTAAATTTTGTTTTAAGCCCGCGTACCGGAACTCCGGAAAAATGATTTGGGTTTGCAGCCCTGTAATTTTTTTTAATATTGCAAAAATATTTCAGAAAATATTCAAGCTATTAATTTGAAATTCGGTTTGTAGGTTGGTAATTAATATGGATAGTTTAGATATTTTTCTGGTTTAGAACATATTTAGAAAAAAGTGGTTCAAAAGTGATGCAAAGCCTTATAATTTGGTGTAGAGGTTTGTTATGTGAAGCCAGATATTTAAGTGGTTCAATACCGGTTCCGAAACTGATTGTACCAGTTCAAAATTTTGGGGTGTTAGATATTTACCGATTTCGAACTAGTTTAAAAGAGTACAAATATGTTAAAGAGGCACAAAAAAAACACAAAATGTCCTGCTCAAATCCCAAAAAGGTTCTTTAAAATTGGTTTTGTTTTTGTCTACTAGGATAACATTTTTTCTGAAAATATGCAAAATCCGCTGTCGACTCATTAAGGTATCGAAAAAATATAAAAAAATTGTAAAAGTAAGACTAACGATGAGAGCAGTTTCCTTAAGTTGACTTTCTGAAACCATTTTAAATAATTTGTATCATAAAATGTGTCGATGAAATGTACCGAATCCTTGTTTTTTGCGGTTATAGGTTCGATTCAGAATTTTTTTAAGTGGACACAGTTTCGGTTCACGAGCACAAATAAGCGGTACGGTTCAGTTTGGTTTTTGTTACGGTACAGAACCAATTAGCATCCCTGGTGCGACCTCTTCTAATGGGGGGTTAAGACCCCGTTGTAACCTAATCTAATAAACTTTCGTTTCCGTGTCAGCGATCTTAGTTAATTCCAAAACTAATCTTATTTCCTTCTCAGCTAATAAACTTGTGGTTTGTGTGTGTGCGTAAGCGTATGTATGTCTGCTCTTATCGATTTCTGTCAATCCCCACACAACTAATTGTTAAGTGTTGGCAAGTAAGTAAGAAAAAAAAAAACAAGACGAGAATAATTGATGAGTTGGTTCCTCTCTGCTATACGAATCTGGACCCCTATACAAAGCGCGCGCATCCACAAAATACAGTGTTTGGCGGTTTTGTCTGGCCCGAAGGTCGTTGCTTTTTTATTGGCCGTCTTTTCTTTATTTTTTTTTTTGGGTAGCCAAACAATTAAATAGATTTTCATTTTCCCGTTTCTTTTCTTTGGCAGGGGGATTTTTTTTCGACTTTTGCTGAATTCGTTTTTATTGTTTCGGGAGGGGAGAAAATTATGATTATTTATTTGGCCAGCTCCTACGCAGCCAAGAAGAAAAAAATTTGTGTGTGTGTGTGTTGGCCACTTTATTAAAAACGCAAATTATGCGCAATAATTTGTGACTCACTTTACACGCTTCGGCAATTGAAATTGAATATATTTTTTATCAATATATTATTATAATAAAAAAAAAAAAAGGGAAATACCACTTGACGTCAAAAACTTAGTCCGTCTAATTAGACTTAAAGAGTTATGCACAGCGGCAGAAAAGTAATTAATAACATTAAATTCAAATAAGCCTCGCAAGGCTTAAAGTTTCTTCTGTTGTACGTGAGGAAATCAATTTGCGCTGGATTGGGAATGCCAATTGTCTTTATTATCGCAGGTAAAGCTGATTTATGGGTTAAAATTCAGCTCGAAAAGAAAGGAAAGGTAATAAAAGGAAAAACAACTTGCTTTTTTACTCTGTTTTATGATGAGTTTTTCACGTGCCGCACACACAAAAAACCCTTGTCAATGCCAGGACACACACATACACATACACAATAAAGGGGCGGCTGTCAATAAAAAAATCCCTTTGAGCCGTCCAAACAAACAAAAATGGGGAAACTTTTCCATTGGTTAGGTATTATGATGGGAGCATAGAAGCCACATAATTGCAATATGTTCTCTCAATGGTTTTTCATTAATTATGCTGCCCAGTAAGAGAGAGAGAGAGAGAGCGAGAGGAAAATATAGTTTTCCTTTTGCCAAAATCAATCAATAAAGCCACCCACTCACACTCCTAGCTCATCAAATAAGTAGAAACCTTGGACATAAGCGTAGCACGACCAGGAAACGTGAGGACATGACAGAAATCTGCTGGAACATAAAAGATGACGAGCCTCGCTGCAGGCTATTGAATCGAATACGCATTGAAGTTGGCATCCACCCACTGGTATAGAAATCGTTTGTGTGTGTGTGTGTGTGTGTGTGTGTATGTGCGTGACTAACATTTCCCCGCAATGTTGATGGATGGCTAAAAGGAACTGGACAGGAGGCTTACACAAATCTTGATGAAATAATTAAAACCAAATAAATAAGAGGCAAATAAATAAATTCAACTTGAGATGAAATTACAGACCAGAAAAATGTTTGTATTGCGACGCAAGTGCCTCCCACTGGAATCTCTATAGAATATTTTGCCTTTTAATTATTATTTTTCAACAAATGTTTTCACTCAATCACAATCTTTAATATATAAATATGTCTTCAATCAGATTTAAAGGTCCAAGTTTAAGCCTAGCTTATTCACTTTTCTTTGATTTTAGTTTTTCTTTGCTTTTCCCAACTATATAATTAAGTTTGAATTGCTTCTTCAGCCACTTAATTTGCCAGACTAAGCTACCTCAAACTTTTTTCTGTTCGCAAATGGCCAACAATGCTGAGACAGAGTCTGTGTTCGACAATTATTTTTATTTTTAAGCTGGATATCAATGCAATGGAATGTCAAACTCAAAAAAGGATTATCTAAAGATATAAAACAAATTGTTCAAGAATTTTTTTGTGTCTTTCCTTTTAGATCAGCGATTTCTGGGAAAGAATTAAGAATTTTTTAAGTCAAACATCTTTAACTTTAGTACAGAAGGTTTTTGGGTAGAGAAAAAATTCAAAATAAAAAAAAACGCCTAACGTTCAAACGGACACAACACACATATTTGGCATGCGCCTGGCCAAACGTGGTTTAATTGACGTTTTCTCATGTTCATGTATTTCAAATCCAGGTGCTTTCTAAGAAAATGTTATGTTGTCTACTTTTAGGTGGATTTTAAAATCACAAGTGAGTTGTTTAAAATACAAGCAAAGATATTTTTAAAGCTGCATACATTTTCTGAAAATGCCACCTTTTTTGAAAAACATGAACATGAGAAAATGGCCCCAAGTCTTAGCATGCTCATTACAATTGAACTTTTGTGAGAATACATGAATGCGATTCTATTTCTCTGTTGTGAACAATGCTTTCTTATGACTCGGCACTAGAAACCAAACTAAAAAACAAAAAAAAAACATTCGCCTGGCCAAACGTAAAGTTTCGCTGCAGCATGAGGTTGTTGTTGTTGTTGGTTATTGCTTGCTGGTCAAGAAAATCAGTACATATTTATTCCATGAACTTCAAACACAATTTTTACACATATGATGCGAATGAATACAAGTGTTACTACTTCCAAATTACTCTTAAACTTTAATCATTGTTGTCGATATTAGAGTTTGGTCATATTGAATGCATCCTGAATAGCAAACACACAATTATTTTATTTGTCCAAGTTATATCCAACTATGTACTATAAATGCGTGTATAAGATTTAGTATAAGAGCTATAAGACCAATTTCTAGTATACAGAGAAAAAACCCTGTTTAAAAAATAAGTTCCGGTTAACTTTAAATAAAATATGAAAATTTAATTTTGTGTTCAAATGAGCATAACTTAACCACCATACAGAAAAATATATGTAGCATCTTAGAGGTGTGGCAACAAGTGTGTGCGATGGTGCAGAAATCATTTAAGAATTTGTATCTTTCTTTCGGTATATATTTAGTAATCTTTCACCACTGTTTGCTTAAGTAGGTAGAAAAAACACCAATCATTTTAATATAGATTTTTTTTAAATCAAGAATTCATATTTTACAAGAACTTATAGTTCGAAAATATTGAATATTTAGTTCCGTCCATGGTACATTCATTACAATAACAAGTATTACCACCTTTTCTTTTAAGAAATATTTATTGTCTTAATATTTTTCTGTAAGTTCCACAGCAAATTGTAAAACTATAATCTATAAATAAATAAATAGAAATTAAGCATTTTTAGCATGCTTTAAATTTATTTTTCTGAAAAGAACATTTTTTTTAAACCATTTCGGCATATTAAAAATTAATTTCGAACAATTATGGTTTAGGTTCGATTTCTGACTAATCCAAAAAAATTGAGCGACAAAGAATTCGAAAGCGGTTTGCTTCCGTGTTATTTCATGTGCTTAAAAGTCCTGAGTAAGTTAACAATACTAATTCTTTCAGAAAGTCAAAAATTAAGCAAAACTGGTGAGATGTATGATTCTTGATCCTACAGATTTTGGTGGAAGCAGCAGCATATCAGTATATCATACTTGTAAATATAATTCCTTAATTCAACACAGATGCATTCATGCGAAACCACCCAAGGAGCATATTTGTCACCTAATGACATCTGATGTGCTTTTTATTCCTAAATTAAGCATATTTTGTTTCCAGTTGAGTTGTCTTTAAAGTTTCTGCGTATTCAAAAAAATGTGCTTGAAGTGAGAACATTCAACTTTAAAAAATTGTGGCTGTTTGTTCATGTGTCGTTTTTTCACTCAGGGTACTTTTATATTTTAGCTCGAGTAGTGTAATATATGTCCGGCATGTTTTTAATAGGCGTATGGAGGGGGGAGTCTGTCAAAAATATTTTAAAATCCTCGGCGCAGAAAATAAAATATGAATTAAAGAAATTTATGTTTTAAAAATCTCAAAGTTTGGAGGAATTTCGAGAGAAACCGTCGCTACCAACATCTATGTGATCTGGCGATACAGACAGAGGACAGAATCAGTCCGTACTTTTTGTTCTACGAAAAGTTGACTGATTCTTGGATATCCGGCATTTCGTTTCGCTATTGAGATATCACAACGAATTGGGCGGAGCCTCTAAATATTTTTCTACAAATATTAATTTTTTCAAGATTTAAAATTTGAAGACAAAGAAAAGTCGAAAGTTTTATATGTTAAAACTTTTCAGAGTATTTTTTTCTTAAGACTTTTGTGACCTTTTTGGGATTTCAGCATTTGATTGTGGGAGCTTCTTCTTGGGTTTCCTTTTTGCCCATTTTTACCACCCTTGAAATGCTGTTAGTTTTTCATCAGCTTTGCTGGTGTTTTTATTTCCAGTTTTCTTCATTTTGTTATTTATTTATCAACCCAATGTCAACCCTTGAGCTATTGATAAGCGCGTTAAAATATTTAATCGCATACAATGCGAGTCAAAAAAAAAAAAAAAAAGCAAAAACAAAAACAACAAAACAAATACGTCGACGAACGAGTAAGGCAACAACAACTACTCGTACATACTTGGCACACTCACCTGACTTTGGCTGGGTACTCCAACGACGACGACGACGACGTTGATGGGGGGCTGATGCTGCTGCTGCTGCTGATGTTTGTCTCACTGACTTGACTTGACTTTTTGCTATAGGCTGTCACTTGCAGCTCTGCTCCTGTTGTTGCGTTTGCTTTTTATGGCTAAAACCAAATTAAATTTGTTACTCTGGGTGTTGGTGTTGTTGTTGTTGTTATTTTGTAATGTTTTTGCCGGGGCTGCCTTTTGGGTTTTGCCTCCGTTTGACTTTGATGTTTGAACAACAAACAAAAAAACAACGACAATTCGTTATTAGAATTGATGTAGAAAAACGTATTTACTGGGTTTGAAATTTAGAAAAATTTTCAAGCATTATAATTAAGTTAATGGGAATTGTTGCTGCAGTGCCCCAATGTTTATCAATGATTTATGTTTGTTTAACATTTTTCTTTCCTACGCTTTGTGTATACACCCATGCTGACATACATATACGTTAATATATATATATATATATATAGAGAGAGTGAGGTGTATTTGTGTACTATACACTTTTGTTCTGGCCATGTAATTGTTTAATTAATTATGGTGTGTGTGTGTCTATGTGTATGCGAAATAATTTTTCGCTTAAATAAACATTTCGCAGGTTTTTGTGTGCGTTTTTGTTTTTTTTGTTGTTTTTGTTTTGCTGTCTGCAGCAATTCGTTAAGATTATGTATGTGGGCATGTGGGTATGTTTGTATGTTTGCATGGCTTATTTGCACTTGCTTCTCTCTGTCTATTTGCCGAACAACTCCTACACTAGGCAACATGAGATTACTCGTGACGAGGAGTGGTTACCTATTAACCGACCTCGATTCAGAAAAAACTTGAAAATGATGTATGGTGTCTACCTTTGGGTTTTGAAAGATCATTTTGATTTGATATGACCAAAGAAATTGAATTTCTAAATCGAAAAGCAAGTTTCGAATGTGTCATTATATGAAAGTATTGCATAAGCTTCGAAAAGAAAGAGTATTCCTTATTTTTGATTTCATTTTTAAACCAATTTGATGTACACTTTTATTCCTGGCATCCTTTTAAGCAAATTCACATGGATTTGCTAAAACCAGGATCATAAGAAAACAAACCGTATCATCAGGTAAAAGCTTATTCCTACCCCAGGCGAGATTAGTCTACAAAAATGGACTCAGTAAAAAATTATATCATTTTTGTATGAGATAAAGAATTGTGCGATTTTTTTAATAAACTTCTTGTTAAACTAAAATAAAATCGAGTTTTATTTAGGTTTGGTAGTCCCAAGATACAATCGGTTTGACTTCTCACTTAAAGACATCCGATCCCTTATATACAATATGATGTTTTACAACTTCTTAACTATTTCAATTGTCCTGTGACTCAGATCCAGAAACAGTTGCTTCACAATGGAGCATGCTACAACTTACTCAGGTTTTAGGTAAAAAAGAAAAATGAAATAGGCTAATTTTGGAATGAACTTATTTAGAAATTAAATAGTATTTAGTATCTGCAGAGTGCCAAAATTATTTCTAACAAGTTATATTCAAGCAAAGCTTAAAAATCAATTTGAATTTTTGTCTTTGACTAACACATAATGCTATGTAGAGAGCTTTGCTCACAGATTCTCATTAAAAATGGTCACCGAATGACCGACCTAAAACAAATTATTGATTGAATAATTTACTTTAATCTATACATATATATATAAAAGTGAATGTATGTATGTTTGATTGTTCCTGATAGGCGTCTAAACCACCGAAATGATCAGGAACCTGTTCGAAAGCGCTTTAAGACGGTTCACAAGTGGTTCAGAGCCACATTTCTTGAACCATCGAACAGATCTTAATGAAATTTTCACAGCAAGTTTATGTCGATCAGGAAAGAGTCATAGGCTAAGTCCCAGGTCTGTGAACCGGTTCGAAATCGGTTTAAGACGGTTCACAAGTGGTTCAAAACCACATTTCTTGAACCATCGAACAGATCTTAATGAAATTTTCACAGTAAGTTTA
The DNA here is from genome assembly GCA_018904225.1 of Lordiphosa mommai. Classification (NCBI taxonomy): domain Eukaryota; kingdom Metazoa; phylum Arthropoda; class Insecta; order Diptera; family Drosophilidae; genus Lordiphosa; species Lordiphosa mommai. The sequence goes on along the minus strand of JAEIFT010000100.1, from coordinate 264,028 downwards.
TGTCGATCAGGAAAGAGTCATAGGCTAAGTCCCAGGTCTGTGAACCGGTTCCGAAGCAGTTTTAACCGGCTCACAAGTCGTTCAGAGCCATATCTCTGATACCACTGAACAGATCTTAATGAAATTCTCACAGAATGTTCATTTTGATTGTGAAAGAGTCATAGGCTATGTGCCAAGTCTATAACCCGGTTCAGAGCCATATATTCGGCCATATTCGGTGTGTAGTATAGTTATATGCTAACAGATATTTTGCTGGTTCAAGAACTGTTCCGAACCCGCCGAACCGATTCAAAAGTTGAGCCACACCTTCGCAATTTTCGAAGCTATGAATTTTCCTGGGTGTAGAACGCGTAAAAATGTTTAATATCTTTGTATTATAAATCTAATTGATTAAAACAGTAATTCCCTGTTTTTTTTTAGTTATTTTTTATATAAGAATGGAGCCCTTTTCAATTTTTTTGTATCCTATTATTATGTATGTATGTAGCCTTTTTTAAAGAATTTTGAATGATTTACATTTTTTCAAGTGGCGAGCATGCCTATGGTAGGCAGCAGTGTTTGTACCTAGGTGCAAATTCTGTGTACCTTTGACCATACCTAGGTATTTTGAAAACCGAAAACTTTTAACCTTACCTTTATGACGCTTCTATCCTACACTCTACCCACAGCGCTTAGTGATAACTCAATCTTCTTCCCCTTAATAGTTGTAAGATGATGACCTTTCACAGTATCCAGCCGTATTTCTATGTATACACAATCAATTAGAACCCTTAGGGCCATTTTCTCAAGTTCATGATTTTCAAATACAGGAGCTTTTTTGTGTCTTCTTTTCAAACCTAAGTTAAGCGATCTACCCACATTTCTGTCATTTGTAACGATTACAGAAGTTTCTACGCTTCGCTGATTTTCCGCTGATTCCAACAAATATAGAATATTACTCCCGGCTCTGGCTCTGTAGCTTTTGTCCATAAGCTCTTGACTGCTAAAAGTGAGTACGAAGTTCTTATTGAAATTCAAGTACCTAGTACATACTTTTTCTACGAGAAGGTAAATGAAAATTTGTACCTGGGTAAGATAAAAGGTACTCGAATTTTAAAAATACAAGTATACCTAGGTACTCCCTAACACTGATGGTAGCTTAATAATATGATCATCTTTTATTTAAAAGTAAATCAGTTTAATAGTTGCTAACTTTTATAGGCTTCCGATGGGATACCTTTAAACAGCATGTATTAAAGATATTACTCTATTTCAAATTTCTCAATAGTTTAAAAACTACGAAAAATATAGATAGACGGCTACCAAGGCTGTAGAAATTCTTATTTAGGAATGGTCTATCGAACCGAATATACTAAATAAATGACCTTCCAAACCCAAACCGAACTGTTTCTTTTCGATCTGATCAAAAGAGAGAGTCCCCAGTTATGCCGTTTTTCATGAACTAGTTCAAATGAACTACTCATTTAAATTACCTAATGAACTAGGTCTCAGTGTTTGAACTGTAGTTCATTTTATGAACTATATCTATCATCTGTCCACTCGTCTGCCTCTACGGATGAAAAAATATAGTTCAAAAAAAGAGCTAAAGTTCATTAAGGCTGGATTATGGATAAAATTATTTTGGAAATTTTTTTTAAATTTTGAAGGAAACTTTTTGATTTGTTTCGGGCTTTGAAATATATTGAAAAAGGAGTTAAAGAAGTTACAGGGGACTTGAAGTGATGTCCAAATTCCATAATCAATGATTTGAGCAGTGTACTTCGTTTGTAAGTTGAGAAAAATAGAAGCTTCATGAAACTCTCTGAGAGTCATGCATAAGTGTGTGCGAGAAAAAATAACTGTAAAATCTAAAAGGTTTGTGTACGCACTAAATTTTGTAATATGGGAAAGCGACTAAAGCAATAGCATCCAATAACTGGAATAGCTCAAGTGGAACCCAATTGGGATGCGCCCAAAAGCAGGCAATAAGAGTTTAAGGCATAATCTTTATAGGTAGAGATGAGAGAAAACGACGAGTCAATTTTAACAGAATGCTGGAATAACAAGATCAGGCAATTTGGAAGAGCACTCTCTGTTCAGCGAATAACTCTTTATATAAGAGATATTATGACACAATTCTTATAAGTTGGCTTAAAATAGTCCTATACTGGGTACGATAAGTTCCAACAACTAGATTTTTAAAACGGCACCTGTTGTGGAAGCAGTTGATAAGAGTTTAAGTAGTTCACTTGGTTGAACACCCACTGGATTCATATTCAAGGAGAAATTGCTGAAACTTTGTAACTAGTTTGAAGATGACCGAGTTAGATTAACCGATTACAGCAGTTCATTTAATTTTTTAATTAAATTCATGTAATTAACACTTCATTAAAAGCTTGACAATTGCCGTCGGCGACGCTCCAAAAGCCGGCATTTGTATCAGCATCGCAATGCTCAAAACCAGGCCTAGCTCTGCTCCCACTCAATAGCCCAGCCTCAAAGCGTGTTTATTGATTGTCCCCCCCTCTCTGCCTAACTGCACAGGCGCCCCCCGCCCACACCAAAAAAAAACCTTGCCGACAACCAACAGGCAACAACAACAACAACCAAAGCCAGCCCAAAGTGATAGGTAGATTTTTGTATGTATGTGTGTTGGTTTGGGGGAGCCTGTCGACTGCCACCCCCTCGCCAGCACCGCCCCCTTCGTTCACTCCTCGTGCATATCGGCCTCGTTTTTTTTTTTTTTTTACGCGCACGTAGTGTAATTTTTTTCACCTTTTTGTCTGTTTTGGTCAAGCACTTGCACAATTCACGGTTGAGGGGGCGGCGGGGGAGTTTGCAACACTGTGTACTTTTTTAAAATTTTTTTTGTGTAATTACTTTTTAAATTTTTAAACGCACGCAGAACGCATAATCCGATATCCGACAGAATTATGCGACAAATAAATGGATATCCACTGACGACGGCACACGTTACTATAATACTGAAGTGGATCCCTGACGACGGCTCATGTTGCGTTACGCTACGTTACGTTAGGTAAGGCAAAGGCGTTAGCACAAAAGCGATAAGCACTAATCGAATGTGGTCACACTAAACGGTTAATCGACAAGTGATTTGGAATGTGTTTGTGTGTGTGTGTGTAAAACAAGCAGCAGCAGCATAGCAGGCGACTAAAGTTTAAGTTTAATTTACAACTATGGCGTCTAGCTAAGGTTAACATTTTCCACTTGCCCACAGCGGGGAAAGAGAGATCCAAAGGCCAGATTGAAGTCCAGTCCAGTCCAGCAAATTTCTTAGTCGCCCCTCCTCCCCCGCCACCACAAATGAGTGTTCGTGTTTGGCCATTTCCAGTGTATGTGAATCATTAAATTGTTACCAACACAACAGATAAAGATAAAACAGACGACGACGGCGGTGGCTCCCTCACCCGCGGGCAATCGAAATCATACTTTGGAAGCAATTACCGACCGTTCCGTGGTCTGCATCAATAGCATGGGCAACGAGGATCATCAACGACGAAGAAAGACACCCTGTGGCTTCTGTATGTCTGTGTTCAAGTGGATTCCGGTGTTGTTTATAACCGCCGTCATAGCCTGGTCCTACTATGCCTATGTGGTGGAGCTGTGCATACGTAAGTTGATTGCTCATTCCCCTCCCCACCTCTTCCACCTAATACATATGTTACCATTTCCAGACAATGTGGAAAACCGTGTGGCCATGTCCTTCATGCTAATATTCTATCATATAACATTGGTATTGTTTCTGTGGTCCTATTGGCGTACCATTATGACTTCTGTGGGCCGGGTGCCCGAACAAGTGAGTGGATGATTAACACCTTGTTATCAGCATATTTGGGCTAAAATTTGTTTATCTCTTGGCAGTGGCGCATACCCGACGAGGAAGTGACACGACTCTTTCGTGCCGATAACCCAGAAACCCAAAAACGTATTTTAAATAATTTTGCACGCAATTTGCCGGTGACAAATCGGTAAGAAAAGTCAGCTCTGTCTTGGCTAAGGCTTAACCAACTCTTTTTTGTTTTCAGTACAATGAATGGCTCTGTGCGATTTTGTGAAAAATGTAAGATCATAAAGCCAGATCGTTCACATCATTGCAGCGTTTGCAGTTGCTGTGTTTTGAAAATGGATCATCATTGTCCCTGGGTCAATAACTGTGTGAATTTCTACAATTACAAATTCTTTGTACTGTTTCTGGGCTATGCACTGGTCTACTGTCTCTATGTTGCCTTCACCACACTGCACGATTTTGTACAGTTCTGGAAGGTAGGTGCAGTAAGTTTCGTTTTGAATTCCTAGAAAAATGTTTGCACGAATCTTTGATAATTTTATAAGCATGCTCTTAACCCAACCCAATTGATGCAGCTTAAAAGGGATGCAATTTGTGGTGGAAAATGTTAAAGAGAAAACTCTAATATTCAAGCATGTGTAACCGTTTTACTTTGCTAACATTTCCAATGCATTTGCATCCCTCTAACGGCTTGAATGCACATTTTTTTATGATAATAATAATTTGACTTGTTGTAATGCCACTTAAAACACATATTACTTACTTATATATAAAGTACGAAAATGACTACTTGGAACAGGGCCAATTAAACGGCGGCGGCATGGGTCGTTTTCATATACTGTTCCTGTTCTTCATTGCCATCATGTTTGCCATTAGTTTGGTGAGTTTGTTTGGCTATCACATCTACCTGGTGCTCGTCAATCGCACCACCCTGGGTAAGCATCAATAATAATAATGAATCCAATATCCCCCCATTTGAATTTCCATTTTGTATTTGCAGAGGCCTTTCGTGCGCCCATTTTTCGTGTGGGTGGTCCCGACAAGAATGGCTACAATTTGGGTCGCTATGGCAACTTCTGTGAGGTATTTGGCGATGATTGGCAGTACTGGTTCCTGCCCATATTTTCCAGGTAGGTGGCTTTGGCTCTTTAGCCATATAAAATTATTCAACTCATGTTTACCATTTGCATTTATTATTAATCTGTGCTGCACTTTGAGACAAACGAAATATGTCTTTAGTTGTTGTTGTTGTTTTTGTGTGCTTTTTTGTTTTGTTTTTTTTTTTTCTGTTTACTTTCAAAATATTTGGCAAATTAAAGCTCTTGCTTCGTAGTGCAACTCGTAAATGTTTGTAATAAAAAACTCACTAAATTTGTTTATAAATCAAGTTTAGTGGCCGGGATAACTCTTATAGTTAATAATACCAGTGTAAATGTTGTTATTAGATTTAAGTAAAATCCAACAAAAGAAACGTTACTGAAATTGGACACATTTTGTTTTGTAAAAAAGAAAAAAAAATACTTTGAGCTAAGCAACTAATAATATTTAAATTTATAAAAAAAAAAACGATTGCTAACACTTTGCTTAACACCAGAGAACTGCAGTCGGTCGTGTTTTCTAACCAAGTCTTGTATGAAAATAAAACTCCGCACCTGAATATCGTAAACACCAACTTTAGCCGGAATTTAAATCACAGAATTTGTATACAAAATTCCGAAATGAAATTTTAACCCATAAATACCCTTGCAGTTTTTGAAAGACGCTACCATTAATAACAAAAAAGTTTTTCTTACTAGAACTAGTTTTTGGACCGATCGATCCCATGGCAGCTAAAGGCTATAGTTATCCAATTTTGATAAATTTTTCCAAAATGATGTGAAAGCATATAAAACTAATATATACCACGATTGGTGACGCTACGATAGAAACCAAAAAAGTTTTTCTCACTAGAACTAGTTTTTAGACCAATCGTTCCTATGGCAGCTATATGCTATAGTCATCCGATTTTGATCAAATTTTCCAAAAATATGTGGAAACATATAAAACTAATATATATCAAGATTGGTAACACTTCGATGGAAAACCAAAAAGTTTTTCATACTAGAACTCATTTTTGGACCGACCGTTTCTATGGCAGCTATACGATATAGTCGTCCGATTTTAATAAATTTTTCTAGAATTATGTGGAAGCATATGAAACTAATATATACCACGATTGGTGACGCTACGATGGAAAACAAAAAAGTTTTTCTCACTACAATTAGTTTTGAGACCGATAGTTCCTATGGCAGCTATTTGATATGGTCATCCGATCCGGCCGATTCCGACAAATGTGCAGCCTATGTGTATTTAAAGACTTTTTGCAAAATTTGGTCAAGATAGCTTGAAAACTGAGGGAGGAGATAGCAAAGAAACAGACGAACATTGCTATATAGACTCAGCTCGTCATGCTGATCAAGAATATATATAGTTTATGGGGTTGGAGATGCTTCCTTCTATGCGTTACAATCATCGTGACATTTTAATTAAAAGGGTATAAAAAGTTAAAGGACCTAGTCTTTACGGAGCGAAGATGGCTTAGCAATGGGACCCGCAAAAGAGGTCGTTCTCGGTAGACTTGCATGCGCCCAATCCATGCAGAAACCCGTACAAGTTGAAATGAACTAAGATACCTGGCTTTTGTAGACAGGAATCATGATTTTCACCTTTTGCTCCTTTTAGGGGCGATATACTTAAATATATCAAGGAATCATAAAATAAAGAGCCTAACCTGTATCCATGTAATGCCCGAATAAGCTCCACCTGAAAATTACAATTTATCATTACAAATTGGTTCACAAAAAGATAATTGTTTCAATCTTAAAAATATTAATGCTGCAAACCAGCTCAGAGCCAGTTCAGGTTTTGTTTTGCCCCTCGAATCGGACCATAAACCGATTCTTCTAAATTTATTACTTCTCAAATCGCATCATTCAATTCTTTTCATTTACAAACAAGATCTGTCGGGAAACCAAACCGAATCGTACGGAAACTTACACTGCTCGCCACTTGAATAGTACACCTTCTTATGTCTGTTTTATATTTGGTACAGTGGATCACAGCAGAGTTAAACCACGTGGTTTTTAAGCTAACTGAACATTGGTTTCGGTTTATTTAAGTGGTTCACGCTTTATATTTTATCGGGAACGTTTCCGATTTCGAATTTCCGAGTTTTCTATTATACTAATTGTTACTTTTTGCACTTAACTTCAAAATAGAAGTCCTAGAAAACATTTCTATAAACTAAAAGTCTTAATTTAAATGTACTCATTATATAAATTAATAGAATCCAGGATTGTCTGTTTAGAACCGGTATTACTATGGTATTACTATGGATCAATCCGGTCTATTTGTTGGTGGTAATAGGAATAAAACAATTGTAATTTTGTATAATCAATCGTCTTGCTCCTTATACTGCAAAGTGCTAAGTCATGACATTTCACCGAAGCAACCCGTATTTTTATGAACATAGCATCAATGAGGAACCCTTAGATCGTATCTACAAAGTAGACGATCTAGGTATACTTTTCTAAAACCAATTTAAGCTTCAACAAACAAAAATATTGCGGTAAGTTGCAACTAGACCAAAAGTGTGATTGATTTTATCAAGAAATGGTTCTACACTTCGATGGTTCGTCCTAATCTTAACTTGGTAAACTTTCTATAAATATATTTTAAAAAATCCGGTTCGCATTCCTGGATATTTTATGGAATATAAAATACACTATATGCAGTTCTGGAAACTTTTCCAATCACTAATCAATAAAGTAATTTTTGTGAATTTATTAAGCGTTTTAAGCTGTAATTGAAGCAATAAAATTGATAAATTAAAAATGCTCAGAACCGAAACTGTACCGGTACAAAATTTTGGTTCTATTCGGTTGCAAAAATAGCGGGTTTCTATACCAGTTCTTATAAAATGCAAAACATCGGTTCCGGTTCTGAGTTTTAAGCGCTTCTTTTCGGTATATAGTTTGGATTTCGGTTTTGATACTCTGGTAAAAACACGAAAAAACCCTTATTTAAAATATCTATTCACACTGAAGTAAAAACTATTAAAGTAGACTGAAGAAATTACTTCACAAATAAATATGGGGCTTTATGATGAAGCTAGGCTGAAAGTAGTTACCAGTGCGCAGAGTCGGGATTTACACCATAAAGCAAACTTCATGAAATTTTCTTAGTCTGCGTGAAATTTAGGGCAATTATTTCAGACCTAATAAATGAATAGTACAGAGATACATATAAAACTCTCGCCTACAAAGAAAGCTTCAGGACTTTTGATTCATCATGTAAATGCCGTCTTAGACCGGATTTACACGATGAAGCAAACTTCATGAAGTTTCTTAAAAATCTTTTGTTTATGGGAGAGAGGCGCGGTGCGGTAGCTTGCCCCTTTGAAGCTTGATTCATCGTGTAAATCGAGACTTAGACAACTTAGTTTCTGAATAAACAACGACAATTTATTCAAAGCTCCAATAAAAACTTGGTTTACATTACTATTTTCAATTTGTGTTGTAGGCGGCGGCGTTTACGATATTTAAAGAATTTAGAAAGCAGTGTTTACGATATTTAAGGCGGTGTTTGCGATATTTAAAGAATTTAGAAAGCGGTGTTTACGATATTGAAGGCGGTGTTTACGATATTTAAAGAATTTGTTAAGCAGTGTTTACGATATTTAAGGCGGTGTCTACGATATTGAAAGAGTTATGATAGGTGGTGTATTATCAATGCAGTTTTAAGTATGTTAAACGACAAAAGATGGCGTCTCTGAATATGTAAACTCAATAGTAGATCGGTTTAGATCAATTAATGTTCTGCTTGCGCTGATAAAGAATAAAGTAAATATAATAAATTTAAATAAGCTTGATTCCCAAAAATATCCCCGCTGCAGTTCTCTGTTAATTACACTCAAATAATCACACACACACACAACAATGTATTAATAAATGTTCAAAATTCTAACAAAAAAAATGCAACTACCACAAAAACTCAATTTTCTGTTTAAAAACAAACAACAAAAAATTTATATAAAAACCTTTTGCTTATATTCACAAAACAAATTCGATATTAGTCGGGGTGATGGCTTGAGCTTTCCCACATCCACGGATCAGCTGGGCGATTTACCAGCCCAACGTTATGATGCCATGGGCGATACCACAACAAACAGGTTAGAAGGCAATCCAACAGATAAGTTGATTGACGCTATACCCCTCAATTCCACATTGAATAATCATCAAAATCCACCACCACCACCGCCTTATCAACAAGTAAGAAACAACCACCAAGATCAACAGCTAAAGCAGGAGCAGCATCAGCAGTCCCCGCATTTAATCCCTCATCCAGCATTGGGCCCACCGCAGCAGTTGGAGCTGGAACTGGCAAACGGCCGGTCATCAAGCAACAACATGGCACTCAACACAGTCCCGTCTAGCACGGTTGTGGTCATTGATATGATTGGTGATCAAGCGACCAAACTGAATGGAAGCGGACCACCCATGGCCATCTAAATTGAAGATGTTTCACCTCCTCCTCCTCACACTAGATTTATTTTTGTTTTGTTATAAACTGCCAGAGTTGTGCTTCAGTAACAGATCAAGTTGCAGTTGTTGTGTAAATGTATGTAAAATTAAAATTTAAAAACAAAAAACAAACACACACCCAACACACATAGAAAAACGAATCCTAATCCTGTATAGCTAGTGGCCCAGTGACTGAACCGGAGACTCTAATATATAACAATATAAATTTTTAATTTTTTTCCTTTCTTTGAACGAATTTTGTAAGCTGGCATTTAACGAAATTATTGAGCAATTGATTAAATGTTTTGTTAAGTTGTTCAATTACTTTGTAAGAATTTAAAAAAAAAATATACAAAATACGTAAAGCAAGTCAGGAAAGCTATATAGAGATATATGGCTTATGGTATTTTCTATTGATTCTAAATGTAGTTACTTTTTTTTTTATATGTTACAATGGCTTAATTAATTATTTTACTTTATAACTTTTTGATATGCTGTTTTTCCAACAAAAAAAAAAATATATTTTATATATAAAAAAAAAAAAAATTTAAATACTGCCAAGATTTGTTTTTAATTTGCCAATGTTCCTTGCTATAAAGCTAACTTGCTTCTACGCACCCGCACACACACACACACACATACGCATATAGGATATTCTATATAACCACCCCAAATGTTTTTTTGTGCCCAAACAATTTTTAATCGCTATAATTTAGAAGAACTATATATAGATAAGAATACCTTATAATGGTTTTACCCCACCGTCCATAGTTTTCAAGATAATACGAAAAAGACTTCAAATTTTCAAAAAAATAATACATTTTGAACGTAAGATCGGTTTAAAACGATCCCAAGACAAAGTTTTGTCAATTTCACGAAAAAAAAACAGCGAAAACGCAACATTTGAAACAAAAAAAACATTATTCCCGTGGATTCGCGCCGTCTTCCATCTTGGAATAAATTTTTCAAGTAACATACATATATTCTAAATCTGAAAAAAAATTCTCGGATCAAATATCAATTGGCTCTTTCTTCAAAAAACCGTCTTCAGATAACTCTTAGACCCATATTTTTTTCGAAAAGTTTACAGAAAAATGACAAAAAAAAATTTCGTTGGATCGATATAATCCGATGTTCCTTTGATAAGTTATGATTTTTTGAAATTTTCAAGTCTTTTTCGCATTATCTTGAGAACTATCGACGGTGGGGGAAAACCATTTTAAGGTATTCCTATGTATATATAGTCCTTCTAAATAATAGCGATTAAAAATGTTTTGGGGACAACAAAAAAATTGGGTTGGCTGAGTTGATATGGAATATCCCATAGATAAACACACATTGCACACACATATTACTAATCATGCCCATTAGTGTTGGATTGTTCATGAGTAAGTGAACAAAAATGAGTGCCTTACTTAAAAGAACAAGTGAGCATGTTGTTCTTTAATTACTCTTTTTTGTTCAGTTGTTCACTCACTTTTTCCTCTTTGTTCAATTGTTCAGCTTGCTCTTACTCAAAGTTGCTCAGTTGTTGACTAAACTTTGAGGGATTTGCTGATATGGCAACGCTTATAGAGAGAATACCTTCAACAACTGAGCAAAATAGATGAACAACTGAACAAAATTACTCTCTATGTTCACTTAAATGAGCAATTTTAACCATCCTCACACTTTCAGTTGTTCACTTGTTCAATTTACTTGCTCTTACTCAAAGTTGCTCAGTTGTTGACTGAAATTTGAGGCATTTGCTGATATGGCAACGCTTAAAGACAACAACTGAGCAAAAAAAGTATACAACTGAACAAAATTACTCTCTATGTTCACTTAAATGAGCAATTTAAACCAATCCCACACTTTTAACCAATCAAAATGCAAATGCAACTACCAAATCTCTTAGCTTTGGCGATGGCATTAGCTATCCCATACGACATCTTGAAGACGATACCGAATCCCTGCTGGGCTATCATAGCGATACGCGCATCGAACTGGAAGAGGACTTTCTGCCCCAGGCACGTTTTCAGGACACGATTCCATAGCTAATCATGACTAGCGACAATGTGGCCACCTATTATATATAGTTCTCTCTCTCTCTCGCTAACTTGTAAATATATATGCAGTATTTGACAATTTTTGAATTAGTTTATAAATGTACAATAAGCGCACCACACAAAACACCCACTACCAGACCACAATCACCACCAACCATAACCATTATTAAAAGAGAAACGAACTCCTAGTGTCTTATATATAAAAGTGGACGACAGTGCCAAGTTTGTGACGCCGACTGAGTTAAATACCAAAAATGAAAAAACAATAGAGCATTCTGTTGATGCTCCCCCACATACTCGCAATAATTAATTGTTGCTTTGCACCTGTATAAAATCAAACGCTGCCCTACATACATACAAACAAACAAATAATGTTGAACAAATAACGTAAATTGCTTAGACATTCCAATAAAAAATATAAAACAAATTGCAAATTAGTTGATAAGTAGACAAAAAGTTATTAGAGCGTTTCGAACAAACAAACAAACAAACATGTTGTTGTCTCTAAAAATGTATATGAGGTTAAAGAAATTATCAAGAAATGCATTGTCATCTTTATTTAAAGTATATAGTTAACAAAACTAGTAAAAAAAAAAAACAAATCAAATAAAATCTGAATACTATATATATCAACCCTGCAATTTGCTAGACTGGACTTCAAAAAATGTTAAAATCATCGAAATAATACAAGTTGGTCATCAATTTGAAACCTTTGAGTATCATTTATTTTCTAAATACTTGAGGTATCAAATCAATAAGGTAAGCATCAGTAGTAAATCTATTCATTATTAAATTAATTTTTAAATCAACTAAAAAAGGAGAACGCAAAGCTAACTTCGACTAAGCCGAAGCTCGCTTCAACTGATTTATTCCAGATGGAATATATTATATATATACTATATAGATGACATATGGTTTCAAGAGTAATAATAAAACCGAAAAACAATCTTTGAAAAATAAGCAACGAATCGAGATTTAGGATCGTTTTCTTATCGTCATGTTTTTTAAAACTATGTGCTTTTCAAGAAAATATATGTTGCCTATATTTAGACACAAACACAGATATTTAAAAGCGGCCTAAAAGCAGACAACACATTTTTATCAAAAAAGCACCTGGATTTGGAAAACAGGAACATGAGAATACGGCCCTTAGTAGTTCAAAAATGGGAATAAATAAGTGAAAACGTCAAAAAATGATTTATTTAGGAATAATAAAATTAGTAAAACAAAAAAAAATTATCAAAGTTGCAATATAAGTACAACAATTATATAAGAACTGAAATGAGGAAACTGGAAATCTTTATAATTTCTGTCGATGGTAAATTTCACTCTCCAAAGAGGTAAATGTTTTGTAGAATTACCCCTCTCCAAAAAATGTAAATCATTTATCCTCAATGTAACACGAATTTACAAGAATTATCTTGTTTTCAGATCGCCGGGACTTTCGCGTTTCAATAGTAAAAAATATTTTAAAATTTAGTTTTTAGTAATTTTTTCAAAATATGTGGTTTTTTTTAAATTATTTATGTACATAAATATTTTATGTATACATTTTCCTGTCTTAAAAATACGTGCTTAACAAAGGTTAATGGTTCTAAGCTGAAATTCAGCGAGTTTTTAAATAATTAACGGATTGGTGAACCGATCAATCTTTCTACGACATGAAACGATCCCATTGGGAATAAGTTCCTTGCTGCAATCTTTAACTGATACGATGAAAAATAAACCGTCTTCTCGCTTAATTCCACCTTAGATCCACTCTTCTTCGTTTAACACGTATTTTTGAGTCATGTAGAAACATAACATACCCGGCAGACCTTGTTTTAACGAATTTAGCCATGTGAGAATCATGGACTTTTTGGAGTCAACCCCAAAATGTACATTCTTGTCTTAAGACTTACTAATAGTAATTGCGCATGCCACGCGAATTAGAAATGGCAGGCATCTCAATGGAATGGGCGGTTCTATCCGCGGTAGAAGATCAACTTTCACCATGAAACTTGTTCAAAATGTTAGCTTGATATAAGTTGCTTTATCTACGTTACCGACAACAGCATCAATATCAACTTTCTAACTTCATATAACTTATTAAACCTAAATTTAGATTAACGAAGAAATACTACCACTATCTTAGAAAATTTTTAAAAAATTCACAAGAACAATATCGTAGTCTTTACATCATTAAACTAATCGATAACATATAAGCGGTTCGGTACGGTTTGGTTCGGTTCGAAACCGGTTTGCATCCCTAATATAAATTTGCACTTTACGGACCATTCAACCAGTTTTTTTTTGAGGTTAGCTAGAATCTGGAGACATATTATTTACAGTTTTAACTCTAGTTCAAGACTACAGTTCTATAATAGGGGGCCCTACTTCAAGGATAAGGATTAATGCCACATAAAAATCAAGAATCTCGAGAGGCTGGGCTATTAATTGTACAATTTATTATTTAATCAAATCGACTCAAATCAACTTTGCTGCCCGCGCTGGTCTGACTTACCAGAGCAGACGTTGTGCTGGGCACCACTTCAAAATCATCATCAGCTGGTTCAGAAGTGTCAGCATCTGTTTTTCGCTCGCCAAATGGATTTATTGTTTCCCGTTTGGCTGGCTTAGGTTCTTTTATCTCCACTGGCAACGTCTTATCTGCCTCCTCCTCCATCACTTTCCTTTTTTTCTTTTTGTTGCTTATTAAAGCATCCCGGGTCATTGGCATGCCGGTATCCTCGCTACGTGGCAATAAATCGCTTAAATCCTCTGTTTCCACATCCGCCTGCTGGGCTTGCAATTTGTCTTGCAGAGCTGCCATGGCAATAAGCACAGCTTCCTCGGTTCGTATGGTGCGTGAACCTTGCCGGGGCAGAACATTGACATAATGATCGAATAGCAACTCAGGATCATCTACAGTTAACTTTTCATCATTGCACAGAGCTGATTCGAGTCCCTGCAGACCACCGAATACAATGAGCAAGTGATTGTATTCATAGGATTTAGAGGGAATTTCATGAATATTCTTGCCACGATCAGAGGTTCCCAGGGTGACATCGTAACCGCTGTCGTAGGGCGATTTGGTAAATATTTCCGACAAAGAGTGGGCAATGCGCACCTGATAGCCCCAATAGACGCCCGTCTCGCGACGTGGTTCATCTGGACTGACTAAGGTGCCGCGCTGTTTCCTCGTTGTTTCTAGGGGGGATAAAAGAAAATGTCAATACTGCGGTTAAAATTTTAGACTCCAACCTACCATTTGGGGCATCCATTTTGACTGTTACTCGTACCCCTGGCTCAAGGGATTTGTCCACCAGCACATCATTCAGTAAACCCACATTGGCATAGCTTTGCCCTTCCTTGGCCTTCTTGTCGCATATTACACCCTCGCGATAGCGAAATTTACTTTGCTGCCTCAAATGATGCGGTGTGTCCAGAGGATTAAGCAGGCCTGAGTATTTCAGATCCTTGTGCAGAGGAAAGAAAAATTTGCGCAAGTACTGCGGACACTCCAGATACTGCAAAATGCGTGCCAATTGCAGTGAACTGCTCCTAACCGTACCAGTGGCATTGCCCTCCGCATCCTGATCGTAGCTTCGCTTGGTTTCACGCGCCGTGGCCATACCCACATCATCGAATACAATCACTTCATTTACACGAAATATGCACGCAGCCCGGGCGATTTGTCCAGCCACATAGGCACGCAGTTCAGCGGATTGAGCATTCTCGAGAATGGAACCCGGCACGGCTATGCTTACGGTAGAGGGATTGGGCTTCACTTGTGATGCCCGCAGAGCGGCGGCCTCTGACTGTGCAGCCGAATCCTTCGATTGCTGCAGCTCTTTAAGCAACTTTTCCTCTTTGCGTTGACGTTTCAGGGCCTTGCGTTCCTCATTCACTTTCTTCCAGGATTTGTGCGGCTCATTGGTAATAGGCTTGCCGTTGGCTGCGGGGGTGGCAGGCATGGTTAAAAACAATTATTGTTTAACCGGAGTACAACTGTTGCACGTGTGTGCCAGTGTTGCCAATTCTAGCCACTTTCAAGCCAAGCAAAGTCAAACTAGCTGAATTTAGTATTATGGTCAAATAAGTGACAAAATGTTCACAGAAAAGCCATAATCAATCAAAAACATTTGGTTTTGTCCATAAGCCATTAAAAGAGGCTTAGAATTGTGGCCTAGTTTTAATTTATTAACACAGTCTAACCAATCTGGCTTTTTTTTTTTGTTTGCATTTAGCTCTTTTTTTTGCTGCCATCACCGACAGCTGACTTTACTGTGTTTTTGGTATTTTTTAGTACATTTTCTAAAAACGCTTTAGGCCAAACTTTTGCTTTCAATTTTCACTGACTGGCAATTCACTTTTGGTCTTCCCCTGAATTGGACCTGCCCAAAGCTGCGTTAAAGTAATAATTCTGCTAAAAGAATGAGTCGCGAAGTCATTGATCCACCTGTAGTTAACATGAGCCATGAACGGCGCTATCGTGTCAATGTGGTGCATGAGGACTTTGGTGGCCAGAAGTATAATGCCGGCAATAAGGGATCTCGGCCAGAGCCCAAAGGCTATCAGGAAGCAGGTTAATCAAGGAAATGGTTTTTAATGAAGTAACAATTGCATTAATTTCTCTTGTCTTTACAGATCTCTATGCCGAAGATGATGACGAGGATGATGAAGCTCTGGGCCAGATTGAAGAGGTTTCCAATGGCGATTTTAGGCTGGCCTTACATGTGCCCAAGTGAGTGAGCCCTGAGGTATATATTAATGCCATTTTATTTACTTCTGCCTGTTTTATAGATCCTTCTATGGCGGCATAATTGGCTTTAAGGGCTCCACCAAACGCCGCATTGAGGAGGAGACAAAAACTGATATTTATGTGCCACGTCCGCACGAAAAATCCAACGATTTGCTTATCAAAGGCAAAGAACGCAGTCAAGTTGCTGCAGCCTTGCGCAAGCTACGCCATCTAATTGATTCGCTACGCAAGCGTATGAGACCCACCCACTTTCTGGCTGTACCCCTAAACTCGGGTCAAGTGAACCAAGGATTTTTGGAGCTTAAGAAAAGCATCTTGGAGGCACAATTGCCAGGCATAGATGAGGATTTATTTATATCCGAAAGCTGCAATCATCTTACCTTGGGAGTCTATGTGCTACTCGATGATTTTGAACGCCAAAAAGCTTTGGAAGAGCTAGAGGCCTGCCGCCAGTTTTTGGCTGACCAAACCAAACCGTTTGAGCTTAAAGTCAAGGGTTTGGAGATAATGAATGATGATCCCAGCTCCACACGTGTGCTCTATGGCCGTGTAGAGTCGCCGGAATTGCAAAAGTTTGCCGACAATTGTCTACGTCATTTCCAAACAACCGGACTGTGTGCTACGGATAATCAGGACCGTGATTCCATCAAACTGCATATGACGGTGATGAACAATCGCTATCGTCAGGAGGCCAAAGATAAGAATTCCAAAAGTTTTGATGCACGTGAGATATTGAAACGTTTTGGTGACTTTGATTTTGGTGTGGCCCAATGCAATCAAGTGCATTTGTGTGTGCTGAAGTCATCGCGTGAGGTGGATGAGTTCTATAAGATAACAGGCAGCCTGAAGTTTTAGTAGACAGAAATGATAAGCCACTGAATGGCTTTTTTTAATTACCATTTGTTAACTTGAAGTCTAAACCAATTAACCAAAAATGTAAAACTCTTAATTGGTTGTACAATTTTTTAAGTTTTTTAGTTTATTTGGACAACTTAACAGATTTGCCTGTCTAACCAAAAGAGTTTCAACAATTGGAAAAACAAATGTGCGCTGTGTCATATATATATATATTCCTATTTTCTGTCTTTTTTTAAATATATAAAAAAATGTACATACATAAAAGGTTTGATTTATTATTAACAGAATTTTTTGTATATATCAATATATTTAGTTGTGCTTAAAAGTTACGGTTTTTAGCAGCAGGCATGCCTGAGGAAGGGGGAAGTAGTGGGGGGGGGGGAAGGCAGAATCTTACACGCACACAAAAAGCGTACAAAAATTGTTACAAAAAGAAAAAAATATCGAATGTTTTTTTTTTTTTTGCTTTCTTAATTACTAAACTACATTTCTTGATTTGTTTTATACAGGGACCGTGTAACAGTTATAAGTTTTATCAAACAAGTCATTATTTACCAGTTGATATTTTGCGTTTTATTATAAAACTTGGAAAAACAACAATAATTATTCTTTGATTTTTATTTTAAAACTCGGAAAATAACAATTATTTTGTGATTTTTTATTTTGTTAGTTACATGAAAGAAATATTTTTTCCATAAGTAAAATTTTTTATTTTCATGTCTGTAAATAATTATGTTTTATATTGATGTTAATTATCATCATAATTTTTGTGGATTTTTCGAATCCTTTGCTCATTACAATTATTTTGTGATTTTTATAAAATTTTCTTCACATGATAACAGTTATTAGATGACTTTTATTTATAAAAGACTTTTATTTTTAAAGGCATTGCATAAAAGTCATTTGCATATATCACATTGAAAGAGCCATTCAAGACCCAAATGTAAACTTATTCTTAATCAGCTCTACAAGGGTTATGGATAAAGCCCAATGTTTTGTAAGTAAGACGGGATTTACATGATGAAGCAAACTTCATGAAGTTTTTCTAGTAGGCGAGAGATTTAAATGTAATTCCTTACTATTCGTTTAAAAGGTATGAAAGATTTCCTCTAAATTCCACGCCTACTAAGAAAACTTCATGAAGTTTGCTTCATGGTGTAAATCCCGACTAAGTCTAAGTAGTACCAAGTCTAGCGAGGTACAGTGTCAAGGGCTTTAAGAGCCAGCTTGGCTATCTGAGAATATAAATACGAGGTTTTCAAGAAGTTTTGCAGTCGACCATACAGTTTAGATGAAAATGGAATTTTTTGAACTTTTTGTAAGGTCCTTAAAAAGGACAGTATCAATCTTAACTAAATTTTGTGATCGTCCTCAATGTTTCCTTCAATGCGATATATGCAAATGACTTTTATATTATGACCTTTAAAAAATACAGTTGCGAAAAAAATAATAGGACCACTATGACACCTTGTCCAATTGATCAAAAAACAAAAAATTAGTGTGGCGATTTTTTTTAAGACTTGTTTTTTTTTTAATATTGCTTAGTATTCCCCTAATAAGAAAAAAGTAGAACTGCCCTTGAAATGGTTCGCAATATTTTGTTTTTTATTTTTTTATGGAAAAAAAATAATAGGACCACTTTCGCATTCTTCATAGAAACCGCTATATTTCGGTGAATTTCTTTGATGAAAAGCACGTGGTTAAGGGATTTGACTTTGATTTTATTATTTTGATCATCAAGAGTAAGGTAAATCAATACCAAGGCTCGTGAAAAACACTGGAGTTCGGAAAATAGAGATATCATCTAAAAAAAATGTATATTGATTGGAAATTCATTTAGAGAAGTTGTTAGATTGGTTGGGTATTCAAATAAAATAATACGGAACGCAACTAAACTACAAAGAAAAGACTGAAACAATTGCACAAAAGCGATTCCTGGCCCAGTTTCACGTCAATAGATTCATTTTCGATTTTAAGGCTGCAACAGAGCTCAAAAAGGACTTAAATATAACTGCGTCAGTGCAAAAACTTCACACATGACCCAGAGAACAGATTTCAAAAACCAAGAAAAAGCATTCTTTTAAAATTCACATGAAATTCGCAAAGGAACATCTTAATGTTGGAATATTTAATAGAAAAATGAGAGTTAAGTTGTTATATTTCGTGGAAAAGGTTCTCGTTTATACGCCATGACTCCTCTAAACTCAGAAAACAATCCAAAATACACTGGAAAAATAATTAAAAATGAAGGCTCAAGTGTAAAGGTATTTGGAAGTTTTTCTTACTATATTGTATCATA
Organism: Lordiphosa mommai; assembly: GCA_018904225.1. NCBI lineage: Eukaryota > Metazoa > Arthropoda > Insecta > Diptera > Drosophilidae > Lordiphosa > Lordiphosa mommai. The sequence continues at coordinate 244,731 of JAEIFT010000100.1, read as the reverse complement.
ATCATAATGAATCAACATGTATACGTCCATATTTTGGATATTTGATGCTGCCCCTCACAGAATATGAGATGTCGCTAGTTTGGGTCTTCCAACAAGACAATGTGCCCAGGAAAAAGCAAAGGAATGGTTAAGAAAAAAGTCACCAGACCTCAATCCCATTAAAAATCTATGGTCTAATGTCAAAATGAAGTTACTACAGTTAAGACAATCAGCACCGGATCAGTATGGGAAGTCTTTTTAGTAGTCCTGAAGCAAGATTCCTCTAAAACGGTGCCAGAACTTGGTTGAAAAGATTCCAAACATTAAATTTATTGAATAATCTTAGCTTTAATATAAAATGATCTTTCACTAATCATTTAAGTGATTTTTTAATTTTAAGTGCATATTTGAAAAGTGGTTCTATTATTTTTTTCGCCTAATTTCCCAATTTTTTTTTTGATACAATTTCTAAAATTTGTTGAAATCGGTAAATATTCCACGAATTTATAATTTTGAAGAGTCTTCTCATTCTAAAAACGTATTCACAGGTTTCTAAATGTGAAGTTCAGAAGTCTTTAGAAAATTTGCTTGTGAGGGGGTGGTCCTATTATTTTTTTCGCAGCTGTAAATGTCTATGAATAATTTTTATTGATGACTATTATTTTAAAAAGTTATCAATAACTGGTTATCATGTGAAGAAAATTTAAAAAAAAATTATAAAAAAATAAAAATCATAAAATAATTGGTATTTCCGAAGTTTTAAAATAAAAATCGATTAATAATTCTTAATTCAAAACTTTTATATAAAAATTGCAATTTAACTGTTTATTTATATTTTACCTGTTACCGAACTGTTTTCGGTCCCTGGTTTCATATGTTTTTGTTTTGTTTTTGTTTTGTGTGTGTTCAGTAGCTTCAGTCTAAATTTGAGTTGAGGTTTTCCATTGGTTCTACTTCAGGGGGTTGGAGAATCATCTACTATTATAGACTATATTGGAAGAATTCGTAATGTTTCTCTCTGTGTGTGTGTGTACAAGCAAACAACAGTTTTAACAACAATTAGACCATCAATTTACATATACATTACAATATGGGATGCACAATTAGAGTTTAACAAAACAGAATTGTTTAGAGGCTTAGACTTATTTATTACTTTGGCTTCAAAATTGTAAAACGAAACCATTAAAAATGTGTGTGTGTGTGTGTGTGTGCGTGCTTTTAGGATAATCTCACAGGCTGTGTAAGCACCTGCTACTGTTGTTGTTGATATAGGTTGGGGGGTGGGTACCTATTTGCCATGCCCATTACTAAGCACCGCCGGCACCACCGCATTGATCACCTCAATTTCCTTTTTCAAAAATGCTTCACTTTGCTCACCCACCGCAAGGCTGGCATTTTCAGCAATCTCATGATGATTAGTGGATATGTTACGTTTGCGTAAACCATTAGCGGCTGATGCATCCAATGGTGTCGTCTTGAGCTTGGGAAACTCTATGTCACGCATCAAATCGTTTTTGAACTCAACAATGCCGCTTACGGTCTCCGTCACAGTCTTATCAATAAAATCCTCAATGTTTTTGGTCTCGGCTTCAAATTTCTCCTTCAGCTTGCTGGACAATTGATCCATTTCGCATTGATCATGCGGCACACTAACCGCTTCGCGGGCGCACGACATTTGCTGTGTCGGCGGCTTAGGGCTTTGATGTGGCGTTAATAGCTGTGGGCGTGGTTGTAGTATTACTGGTGACTTTGCTGGTGTTTGCTGTTGTTGTTGTTGTTTAAGTGTATTGTTGTCATTACGTTTAGCCAGCTGCTCCTGCTTATCCTCGGCTGTTACATTGAGATCATCCGTTGTATTAGTTGTAACCAGCGGCTGGTTAGCATTTGTGGATTCAGCCGTTAGCTGTGTGGACTCCATGCTGGCGATGGACGGCTTGGTTGTGCGTTTTTCGCCTCTTATGAATTGTGGTAAAATAAATATGGTCACTATTGAAATAATGTGAAGGCACAAATAAAATCTCAGGTACAATTTGATGCTGCCCTGTAATTAAAGAAAGAGGAAATTGGTCAAATCTCAAGCGTTTACTCAGTTATTCTTTTACTTACCATAAATTCAAGCAGAACGAATGGGAATGTGGCATAGCCCATCACAATGCGTGTAATCAGACAGGTGAGTATGTCATAGAACATGCGCGTTACTTGTGTGCTTTGGAAGCGATGACGGAACAGGCGACGTCCCGTACGTGCCGCTGTGACCACCACAGCGCCAGTGGCAAAGGTTAAATAGTAACCAGGATAAAAGCCATGCCACACGGCACTCAAGGCGAATGTCAAAAGTGTGCCATATTTTTTGGGCACACGCTCATACACAAGAGTGCGCAGCCAGCGATTCGTGCCACAATTCCAATTGTTGATGGCATCCCGCATGTTCGAGGCAAACTGAAAGTAAACAAAATTCATCAATCAATCACATCAAATCAAATAAGTAACACATTTTCATTTGGCACTAGTGTTAAAAGATATTGAAGGGGCCAAGTTTCTTTTCTCTAATTAATCAAAAAAATAGTCCTGGAACTATTTAAGGGGCATAATTTTTGAAAACAATGCTCGTTCTAGAAAAATGAGACTCAAAACCCGAACCCGAAACTTTTACCGTAATTAATCGAATAAAACTTAAAAATTTGAACCTATATATCAAATTTTTTAAGATCAGGTATTTCAGAACCAATAATCTTGGAACCAAAAACACCGTTTAAACACCAGGCTATCTAACAGGCACCGTTTACCATAAAGAACGAAGTAGTACTTGGAAGCGGAACCTATTTTTTTTATTTTTTGAGAATCGCTATTTGGAAACCGATATTTTTGAGACCAAAGAGTATCAAAACATTGTCGGGTATACCCAAAAACGACTCGAAACGTATGAGAATTGGGTCGATATCGATTTGTAGAACACTTGGGATAGTTAGGGTACTGATTTTCTTTTCCCGTTTTATTCGTTCTGGAAAAATGGAACTCAAAACACGAACCCGAAACATTTACCACAATTAACCGAACAAATCTAAAAAATTGGAACCTATATGTCAAATTTTTTTTAAGAACTAGTGTATCAGAACCAAAAATCTAGGAACCAAAAAGACCATTTAAGGGCCGATTTCTTATCTCCTACATAGCGTTATATGTCACGTAAACTTACAAATAACAGAGTACATTTAACGATTATCTGACATATAGCTCCTATCAAGAAGATGAGAAAACGGCCCTAAGGTTATCTAACTGGCACCGTTTACCATAAAAAAACGGAGTAGTACTTGGAAGCGAAACCGATATTTTAGATTTTTTGAGAATCGGTTTTTGGGAACCGATATTTTTGAATCCGTACCATTCGTACCAAAACATTGTCGGGTATACTCCTGTGTTTTACAAATCGCTTCCGACGCAAAAACGTCTCAAATCGTATGGGAATTGGGTCGATTTTGGGTCGAAATCGATTTGTAGAACACATGCGATGGATAGGGTTCTGATTTCCATAAATTTTATGACTTCAATCAAGGTTTTCCCGCTGAATCAAAAAATTTCGGTACGTGCATATTTGAACGCGGGACGTGATTTCCATTGGTTCCGAAAAACTGAGGAATCTGAACGGGATTAAATTTAAAACTTGAGCTCGTTATCGGAACGGAATTAAATTTAAAATTTGGGATCGAGATCGATATGGATTGAGATAGACGGAATTGAATTTAAAATTTGGGTTTAGGATCGGATGGCATAAGCCAGGGTCAGGATAAACCAGGGTCAGGACGGGATTCATTTTAAAATTTGGGTTTGGAACGGGTCAGAATAAGCTAGGATGGGGATCGAGACGGGTTCGGATAGGCTAGGTTGGGGACGAGTATACATTTAAATTTTGGGTTCGGAATAGGAACGGGATAGAATTTTAAATTTGTGATCGGGACGGTTTGGGTTCAAATTCATCTCTAATACGTAGTACTTACTTAACCTGGTTCTGAAAATTTGATAAAAACCGAAACATTTAACCGGTACAGTTTGGGAACTTTTTGTCGTCTTTTTTTGAGAGCGTCAAAAAATAGAAGATATCAGCAGACAACTAACAGCGCCCGGCGACACGGTCGTTATTTGACAAAGGGACGTGGACGTACAATGCGAAGTACGTTCATGTGTTCAAACTTGTTACGAACGAACCCCTGGTAAAATAGCAGCTCACCTCCCGCCCGAAGATTTTGTTAGGAGCGCCGTTCGACTTCGGTTATAAACACTGAGCCACCAAAGATTAGAGACCTCAAAAACTCCGTCTGAATTATCTTGGGAAGATTGACGGAGTCCTTCCGAAATAACTCTTTTAAGGGACTCCCTGAGGAACAATATTTTCATATATGTTTAAAGCGCCTTTTTCTCCAGCGGATAAGCTCCATAGGGACTATATCTTCTTCTTCTTAATATTCGAATAACCAATATTTTTGAAACCGAAAAGAACCGAAACATCGTACCAGTACTGTTTCCTTTTGTATTTAGTTTTATTGCTTGATGTTTCGGGTTTTAAATTAACTTTTGGTCCGATTAACGCTCTTTCTTTTGTTAAATTTTAGAATTTTTGCCCTGTGGCAATTTTAAAGACCGACGCTGTCAAATCCTTGGTTTTAAAAGATTTTTTAAATAATACCGAAATAAAAATATGTTACAAAACCGAATGAAATTATTGCCAATATAGTTTTTCTTAAAAAGACAGTGAAATTCATTAACCCATTTTCCACTCACCTCAAACGACAGCACATTGATATTGGATATTAAATCCCATTTGGCATTGCCATCCTTATCATAACCGGTGAAACCTAAACCGGAATTATTACATATAGCATCGGCCAATAGCCATGCATGATAATACTTGAAGCGTATGCAGGTGGTTGCCATCATGGCATACCAAAATTTATAGGGTATGCTGGTGTCATTGATAAAGTCATCCTCCTTCATATTCTTCACTGGATACAGTTTCACGAATTTCATAAATATAAATGCACAGACCAAACTGCCCAAAACTTTGCGTATTACTGTTTTCGTAGGCGATGGCTCCAGCACCAATTCTGTTTTGCTATTGTCCAGATTGCCCTGAGGAAAGGGGAAATAGGGAAAATGAAAACTGGAAAGAGTTAAATGTGACTTTCACTTACATTGCTTGTGGGACTTTTTAGCAGATTATAACCCTCAACAAATTCAATATAATCTTTGTAGAAAACCAAAGGTCCAGCCATAATGCTTTGGAAATGCCACACATAGGAAAAGTATTCCAAGGCTGAGGGCATTTTACGTATGGCATGATATTGTTGAGCCTTGGTCAGGTCCTAGAAGAGAAAGTGGCTTTAAATATTTTCTTTAGTTAGGGCTAGAAGTAAACTCACCTCATCCTGGCGTACAAAACCATCGTGTATGCTAAATGCCAAACTGGTCACCTTCTGTGTAATGATCATCAATGGTCCGGTTATGTCCAGAGCATATGATCCATAGTCGTATAATTGACGCATTAGATGCACACAAAGCAAATAGCTCATGGCCACCAGCATGACGCTTCTGTAATAAGAACAAAGGGTTTAACAAAGAGAAGATAAGAAGGGAGAGCAATGGATTTACCTTTGAACAATGCGTGGATCTTGAGTGCGTATGACAATGTAACATATTGCCGGTAATCCAGCAATGTGTATGGCCTGTTGGCCAAAACAAAAATAACCAAAGGCCAGGCCCAAGGATAGGGCAAATGTGTGACGCAAATCGGCTGATACCTTGGAAGGATGCAACAGCGAACGGAATAGTGAGGCCAGGAAGAGGGCCAAGATTTGACAAACCAAAAAGTTTACCTGTAAGAGAAGAAGGCATAAAATATTTTAGAGCAGAGCGAGGACAAAAAAAGTGAGAGTGGTTGGTAGAATTATGGAAATGCATTCTATTATATAAAATAATTATCAATTTGAGCTATATTGCCTGGAGCTGAGACTCTGGTTGCTCAATTTAAGGAAGTAAAAAAATATATATTTATTTTTTTATTATTTTACATTGGTTGAGATTGAGTTTATATGAAGATAAGCATTTATATTTTACATGGATTGAGCTTATGAAAGGGTTATCATAAGCACTTGGTAATGTATAAATATTTTTGTTTGTTTCAACTTGTATATAAAGGCCTTGCATGTTTCACTGTTTAGCATTAGAAAGATGGAAATGAACGGCAACCAAAACGAACTGCCCCAAACAGTAAATAACACAAGATATATCATGAAGGTCAGGCCGGATAATAAGAGGAAGGTCTATCTGGAAAATACTGACAACTGCAGCAGCATTGCCTTGGAGGATGTGGAATCTCAGCTTGCCCAATTTCGTGATATTTGGACAGAGAACAAGTTTTTTATTAAAACGCTAAACAATTTCGTTCAAACCTATATTTTAGATATTTACAAACAATCTCTGGAAGAGAAAGAAAATGAGGAAAATCTTTCACATTTGTTAATGGAACGTGATAGGCCGCCACCCATCATCAATCTCAGTTATTACAATGCTTATTCGCATTATGCAATGTTTGACATAAAAATGTTTAAAAAAATTCAAAATGAGAATAATATTACCACATTTTCAAAAGTTCATTATGGTATGGTTGAAATTGAAGTCAATGAATTAAATATTTTTACAATTATGAATTTATAAATATATTTTTGAATAAATATGAAAACTACAATGTTAAAAATGGATTGAAAATAAAATGATTGATTTATTTAAAGCATTACAAAAAAATAGGAGGCTAAAAATTTTAGCCAAAAATCCACTTGCAGTTTTTGAAAGAAGCTACAAAAAAGTTTTTCTCACTAGAACTAGTTTTTAGACCGATCGTTCCTATGGCAGCTATATGCTATAGTCATCCGATTTTGATAAATTTTTCCAGAATTATGTGGAAGCATATAAAACTAACATATACCAAAAAAGTTTTTCTCACAAGAAATAGTTTTTGGACCGATCGTTCCTATGGCAGCTATATGCTATAGTCATCCGATTTTGGTCAATTTTTTCAGAATTATGTGGAAGCATATGAAACTAATATATACCAAGATTGGAGACGCTTCGATATAAAACAAAAAAGTTTTTCTCACTAGAACTAGTTTTTAGACCGATCGTTCCTATGACAGCTATATGTTATAGTCATCCGATTTTGATAAATTTTTCCAGAATAATGTGAAAGCATATAAAACTAACACATACCAAACATTCGTGACGCTGCGATAGAAAACAAAAAAGTTTTTCTCACTAGAACTAGTTTTTGGACCGATCGTTCCTATGGCAGCTATATGATATAGTTATCCGATTTTAATAAATTTTTCCAGAATTAGATTGGTGACGCTACGATAGAAGGTTTGCTCACTAGAGCTAGTTTTTGTACCGATCGTTCCTATGACATCTATGATTTAGTCATCTGATCCGGCCGATTCCTATCCTATATCCTATACTATATCCTTTATATATTTTACCGGTTAAATCAGTTGAAGTAAAGTTTTTTTTTGTATAAAAACTTCGGCACAGTCGAAGTTAGCTTTGCCTTCTCGCACTACATCACTAAAAATTATGGAAGGCTTTTCATCATTCCGAACCAAACCGTTATCATTTTCGAGTTCGGGTTCGGTTAAGCTCGAGTTAGCGGTTTGCATCCCTTTTTAAAATCATTCCATATTACGAATTTTCTGTATAAGACATTCGCCAAATGGAAGTTCAACTGTATGTCTATAACTTTTCTTGAGTCGAACCACAAATTTGGGTTCGGCACAGGATTAGCTATTTTTTTCAAAAGTGGTTCGGTTCACAAGAATAATAAATTCGAAATTCCGGGATCAAAAACGGTTTCCAGTTCTAGTCTAAACTAGTGAACCCATCTTTATAAAATGTTCATCGTAGGTCAAAGACAATGTCCCAATTCTGTGAACCTGTTTGAAAACCGGTTTAAGCCCGGTTCAAAAGTGGTTCAGAGCCATATCTTTGAAATAATTCTATGAACTTTATATTTTTTTTATTATATATAAAGTTAGATAATGTCGGAACTGGTTTACAGAGTTGCGTACCGGTTCGAAGCGGTTTAAACCCGGTGATTCAGAGTCATATCTTTGAAATAATTCTAGAAAATTTATATTTTATATTATATGAAAAGTTAGATATTGACGGAACTGGTCAACAGTCTTGTGTACCGGTTCAAAAGCGGTTCAGAGCCATATCTTTAAAACTATTTAAGCTATGAACTATGTATGGTTCACAGGCTTCGGAACTGGTTCACAGACTGGCGTACCGGTTCGAAGGCGACTTTAAACATTTTCAAAAACCATTTATTCGAACTTATTAAAGCTATGAACATGAAATTTGGTGTTGAGGACGATATTTTCCTCCTCTTCGAAATCGGTTCCGAAAGTGAAAAATTAAAAATCGATTACCAGCCGTTTCAAACTTGATTAGGCTGAGTAGGCATGAGACATGATAATCTAGTAAGCCTTCATGTTGTACTGTTTTGAATGTCAAATGACAAGCTATTCACAATGAAAACAAGACAACATAAAGGCCTACTAGATTGACATGTCTCATGGGTCAAACAGTGTGAACCCAGTCTAGTAAACTCCCTTAATAAAATTATTAATATCAATAGAATTTTTAGTACTCAAGCGGCGTCATGTATATAAGGGATTGAATTTAAAATTTGGGTTCGGCATCAGGATAGGGGGAACAGTATACAATTATTTTACCCGAGACTATCTCTAATGCAGATAATACTTGATAAATTTTATTTGTTTCCTTATTAATGACGGCCTTAGTCTGCCGATATGTTCGTCTCAAATAAACCCAAACGAAATTCAACTCTTTATAATATATGAGAATATAAATGAGAAACACTTGTAACTAATAATAATAATAATCATAAAAAACCCTTCCCTCGTCAAACACACACATGCCGGCAGCATGTGACTTGTTGCTTGCCTTTAATTGGCTTTTAAATCAGCAATAAGACATAGAATTGTGGTCGCGCTTATTGCTCTTGATCATGATCACGATCAGGCGTTGTGATCAATGTACAAACTGGCCTTGGCTGGCGGTTGACATTTTATGCAAATACTTTCTGAGTACAAAACAATATTCTCTTGGCTCTGTGCATTAGAAATGGGCAAGGTTTTTTGTGTACTTTGCCAAATTGCCATCCGGACATTGACATCGACAGAATGAGAGCACTTGAACGACATTTGACAATTGCTAATTTATGAACGAATAAATGAATTGACACCGAAACCCACAAAAGGTTCTCTGCATAAATCTCTCGGTGTACGTAAAATAATTATGAACATTTGGCTCCTCGCTGCTTGCTGATAAGGCGTAGGCATTAAAGATTGATAGCCCCCCCCCGGGGCAAAAAATCTCACAGTGCCAGCGGGCTTATCAATAACTGTTAATTCAGGGCATAAACGGATGTGAGACGGAATGTTCGATTTACTTATCTCTGAGACAAAATAAAAAATATGACAACAACAACAACAATGAGCACTTGCACCCCGGCATAATTATGGAAAATATTTTGTTGTTGTCTACAAGTCAAAATCGGTGCAAATACAATTATAGTGCAGCACTATCTTTGTGTGAGGCTTATAAACAAATCAAGTACTTATATTCACAAAACAAATCCAAATAGAATTGTGTTTAATCAGGGTTATTAATTAATATAAGTGGAAATGGGCAAGTCAATGACTTGAGATTGATTAAAAAGATTCAAGGATCGGGCATTCCGCTCTCAAACTGATTTGGTACAGCGGCTAACCGATTTAACTATGTAGAACTTGTCCCTTTTCGAAATCATCCATTGGCACATCTTTTCATTTTATTGCACATTTAAGAAAAATACTTTTTATTTGGAGAACAACTGGTGGTTAAAGATATGCAGTTTGTATGTAAGTAGGTTACATTGGACAGAACAGTAAAGCATCACACAACTCATTTTTGTTCACTTACTCATGAACAATCTAACATTACATTCTATATGCTGCTAGTGGAGTTCACTTATAAGTGATTACAATGTTTGAATCTTACGAGGTGTTATTTAGTGTAAAAAGTTTAGTTTCACAGGGTGTAGTCATTTGAATCTCACAGGGTGTAGTTGTTGGATGTTCGGTTTTACGGGCTGCAGTTACTGGTGGGTTCTTAATATAGGATGTAGTTGCTGGAGTAGCAATTGTTGAAGGTTCCGAATTACAGCTTCTAATTTTTAGAGAATCGGAAACACAGGGTGTAGTTACTTTCGTCTAACAGGGTGAACGCTTTGTCATGGTAGGTTAGGTCATCATTTTCGTTTTTACCGCATTTAGTTCCTAAAATTGTAGTAGACCCCGGAAAAATAGGTCTAGTTGGCTCGATAATAGTAGAAGTTGTTGTTGCATCGGGTATAGGAATGATTCCATTTGTGGATCCGTAATAGATGTAGCTTCTGTTTGTGCAGTCCAACAGGGTAGGCGTGTAGTTGTTTGTGGTTTGGTTAAACAGGATGTTGTTGTCGTAGATTCAGTTATAATGACTGTAGTGGTTTGACATTCGGTTGTAGTCAGTGGTGTAGGTTTTGTCGGTCTCGTGGGCTTTGTTTGAGGTTCGGTTATGCAAGGAGTAGTTGGTTCAGGTGAAGCGGGTGTCTTCGTTTGGGGTTCGGTTACAGAAGGAGTTGTTGGTTCAGGTGAAGCGGGTGTCTTCGTTTGAGGTTCGGTTACAGAAGGAGTTGTTGGTTCAGGTGAAGCGGGTGTCTTCGTTTGGGGTTCGGTTACAGAAGGAGTAGTTGGTTCGGTTACAGAAGGAGTAGTTGGTTCAGGTGAAGCGGGTGTCTTCGTTTGAGGTTCAGTTACAGAAGGAGTAGTTGGTTCGGTTACAGAAGGAGTAGTTGGTTCAGGTGAAGCGGGTGTCTTGTCGTCGGTGTTGGTTCGGTGAGGGGTGTTGTTTGGGTTCGGTTACAGAAGGAGTTGTGTTCGGTGAGGGGTGTCTTAGTTTGAGGTTCGGTTACAGAAGGAGTAGTTGGTTCAGGTGAAGCGGGAGTCTTAGTTTGAGGTTCGGTTACAGAAGGAGTTGTTGGTTCAGGTGAAGCGGGTGTCTTCGTTTGGGGTTCGGTTACAGAAGGAGTAGTTGGTTCGGTTACAGAAGGAGTAGTTGGTTCAGGTGAAGCGGGTGTCTTCGTTTGGGGTTCAGTTACAGAAGGAGTAGTTGGTTCGGTTACAGAAGGAGTAGTTGGTTCAGGTGAAGCGGGTGTCTTAGTTTGAGGTTCGGTTACAGAAGGAGTTGTTGGTTCAGGTGAAGCGGGTGTCTTCGTTTGAGGTTCGGTTACAGAAGGAGTTGTTGGTTCAGGTGAAGCGGGTGTCTTCGTTTGGGGTTCGTTACGAAGGAGTTGTTGGTCAGGTGAAGGGGGGTGGGGTGGTTACAGAAGGAGTAGTTGGTTCGGTTACAGAAGGAGTAGTTGGTTCAGGTGAAGCGGGTGTCTTCGTTTGAGGTTCAGTTACAGAAGGAGTAGTTGGTTCGGTTACAGAAGGAGTAGTTGGTTCAGGTGAAGCGGGTGTCTTAGTTTGAGGTTCAGTTACAGAAGGAGTTGTTGGTTCAGGTGAAGCGGGTGTCTTCGTTTGGGGTTCGGTTACAGAAGGAGTAGTTGGTTCGGTTACAGAAGGAGTAGTTGGTTCAGGTGAAGCGGGTGTCTTAGTTTGAGGTTCGGTTACAGAAGGAGTTGTTGGTTCAGGTGAAGCGGGTGTCTTCGTTTGGGTGTTGACAGAAGGAGTTGTTGGTTCAGGTGAAGCGGGTGTCTTCGTTTGGGGTTCAGGTTACAGAAGGAGTAGTTGGTTCGGTACAGAAGGTGTTTGGTTAGGTGAAGGTGGACAGAAGGAGTTGTTGGTTCAGGTGAAGCGGGTGTCTTCGTTTGAGGTTCGGTTACAGAAGGAGTTGTTGGTTCGGTGAAGGGTATTGGTTGAGCGGGTGTCTTAGTTTGGTTAGGGTTGGTTCAGAGGAGTGTTGTTGGTTCAGGTGAAGCGGGTGTCTTCGTTTGGGGTTCGGTTACAGAAGGAGTAGTTGGTTCAGGTGAAGCGGGTGTCTTCGTTTGGGGTTCGGTTACAGAAGGAGTTGTTGGTTCAGGTGAAGCGGGTGTCTTCGTTTGAGGTTCGGTTACAGAAGGAGTAGTTGGTTCGGTTACAGAAGGAGTTGTTGGTTCGGTTACAGAAGGAGTTGTTGGTTCAGGTGAAGCGGGTGTCTTCGTTTGAGGTTCGGTTACAGAAGGAGTAGTGGGTTCGGTTACAGAAGGAGTTGTTGGTTCAGGTGAAGCGGGTGTCTTCGTTTGAGGTTCGGTTACAGAAGGAGTTGTTGGTTCAGGTGAAGCGGGTGTCTTCGTTTGGGGTTCGGTTACAGAAGGAGTAGTTGGTTCGGTTACAGAAGGAGTAGTTGGTTCAGGTGAAGCGGGTGTCTTAGTTTGAGGTTCGGTTACAGAAGGAGTTGTTGGTTCAGGTGAAGCGGGTGTCTTCGTTTGGGGTTCGGTTACAGAAGGAGTTGTTGGTTCAGGTGAAGCGGGTGTCTTCGTTTGGGGTTCGGTTACAGAAGGAGTAGTTGGTTCGGTGGGGCGGTTAGAAGGAGTTTCAGGTGTAGCGGGTGTCTTCGTTTGGGGTTCGGTTACAGAAGGAGTAGTTGGTTCGGTTACAGAGGGAGTAGTTGGTTCGGTTACAGAAGGAGTTGTTGGTTCAGGTGAAGCGGGTGTCTTAGTTTGAGGTTCGGTTACAGAAGGAGTTGTGGGTTCAGGTGAAGCTGGTGTCTTCGTTTGGGGTTCAGTTACAGAAGGAGTTGTTGGTTCAGGAGAAGCTGGTGTCTTCGTTTGAGGTTCGGTTATGCAAGGAGTAGTTGGTTTAGGTGAAGCTGGTGTTTCGTTTGAGGAGTAGTTGGTTCAGGTGAGCAGGTGTCTCGTTGGGGTTCAGTTACAGAAGGAGTTGTTGGTTCAGGTGAAGCGGGTGTCTTCGTTTGGGGTTCGGTTACAGAAGGAGTTGTGGGTTCAGGTGAAGCGGGTGTCTTCGTTTGAGGTTCGGTCACAGACGGAGTAGTTGGTTCAGGTGAAGCGGTGTTTTGTTTGGGGTTCGGTTACAGAAGGAGTTGTTGGTTCAGGTGAAGCTGGTGTCTTCGTTTGAGGTTCAGTTACAGAAGGAGTTGTTGGTTCAGGTGAAGCGGTGTTTGTTTGAGGTTCGGTTACAGAAGGAGTAGTTGGTTTAGGTGAAGCGGGTGTTTTGGGTTCGGTTACAGAAGGAGTTGTGGGTTCAGGTGAAGCGGGTGTCTTCGTTTGGGGTTCGGTTACAGAAGGAGTTGTGGGTTCAGGTGAAGCGGGTGTCTTCGTTTGGGGTTCGGTTACAGAAGGAGTTGTGGGTTCAGGTGAAGCGGGTGTCTTCGTTTGAGGTTCGGTTACAGAAGGAGTAGTTGGTTCAGGTGAAGCGTGTGTTTGAGGTTCGGTTACAGAAGGAGTTGTTGGTTCAGGTGAAGCGGGTGTCTTCGTTTGAGGTTCGGTTACAGAAGGAGTAGTTGGTTCAGGTGAAGCGGGTGTCTTCGTTTGGGGTTCGGTTACAGAAGGAGTAGTTGGTTCAGGTGAAGCGGGTGTCTTCGTTTGGGGTTCAGGAAGAAGTGGTGTTCGTTTGGGGGTTCGGTTACAGAAGGAGTTGTTGGTTCAGGTGAAGGGTGTCTTCGTTTGGGGTTCGGTTACAGAAGGAGTAGTTGGTTCAGGTGAAGCTGGTGTCTTCGTTTGGGGTTCGGTTACAGAAGGAGTTGTTGGTTCAGGTGAAGCTGGTGTCTTCGTTTGGGGTTCGGTTACGGACGGAGTTGTGGGTTCAGGTGAAGCTGGTGTCTTCGTTTGGGGTTCGGTCACAGACGGAGTAGTTGGTTCAGGTGAAGCTGGTGTCTTCGTTTGAGGTTCGGTTATGCTAGGAGTAGTTGGTTTAGGTGAAGTGTGGGTTTCGGTTACAGAAGGAGTAGTTGGTTCAGGTGTAGCGGGTGTCTTAGTTTGGGGTTCAGTTACAGAAGGAGTAGTTGGTTCAGGTGAAGCGGGAGTCTTAGTTTGAGGTTCGGTTACAGAAGGAGTAGTTGGTTTAGGTGAAGTGTGGGTTTCGTTTTTACAGAAGGAGTAGTTGGTTCAGGTGAAGCGGTGTCTTCGTTTGGGGTTCGGTTACAGAAGGAGTTGTTGGTTCAGGTGAAGCGGGTGTCTTCGTTGGGGTTCGGTTGGGGGTTGTGGTGGTGAGGGGTGTTTCGTTTGGGTTCGGTTACAGAAGGAGTAGTTGGTTCAGGTGAAGCTGGTGTCTTCGTTTGGGGTTCGGTTACAGAAGGAGTAGTTGGTTCAGGTGAAGCTGGTGTCTTCGTTTGGGGTTCGGTTACAGAAGGAGTTGTTGGTTCAGGTGAAGCTGGTGTCTTCGTTTGGGGTTCGGTTACAGAAGGAGTTGTGGGTTCAGGTGAAGCGGGTGTCTTCGTTTGGGGTTCGGTTACAGAAGGAGTAGTTGGTTCAGGTGAAGCGGGAGTCTTAGTTTGAGGTTCGGTTACAGAAGGAGTTGTTGGTTCAGGAGAAGCTGGTGTCTTCGTTTGGGGTTCGGTTACGGACGGAGTTGTGGGTTCAGGTGAAGCTGGTGTCTTCGTTTGGGGTTCGGTCACAGACGGAGTAGTTGGTTTAGGTGAAGTGTGGGGTTCGGTTACGGGATAGTTGGTTAGGTGAAGCGGGTGTTTGTTTGGGGTTCAGTTACAGAAGGAGTTGTTGGTTCAGGTGAAGCTGGTGTCTTCGTTTGAGGTTCGGTTACAGAAGGAGTTGTTGGTTGTGAGGTTTGTTGGGGTTCGGTTACAGAAGGAGTTGTGGGTTCAGGTGAAGCGGGTGTCTTCGTTTGGGGTTCGGTTACAGAAGGAGTAGTTGGTTCAGGTGAAGCGGGTGTCTTCGTTTGGGGTTCGGTTACAGAAGGAGTTGTTGGTTCAGGTGAAGCTGGTGTCTTCGTTTGGGGTTCGGTTACAGAGGAGTTTGGTTGTTGGTTCAGGTGAAGCTGGTGTTTGTTTGGGGTTCGGTTACAGAAGGAGTTGTTGGTTCAGGTGAAGCGGGTGTCTTCGTTTGGGGTTCGGTTACAGAAGGAGTAGTTGGTTCAGGTGAAGCTGGTGTCTTTGTTTGGGGTTCGGTTACAGAAGGAGTTGTTGGTTCAGGTGAAGCGGGTGTCTTCGTTTGGGGTTCGGTTAAGGAGTTGTTGGTTCGGTGAAGCGGGGTGGTAGGTGAGTTGTTGGGGTTCGGTTACAGAAGGAGTAGTTGGTTCAGGTGAAGCTGGTGTCTTCGTTTGGGGTTCGGTTACAGAAGGAGTTGTGGGTTCAGGTGAAGCGGGTGTCTTCGTTTGAGGTTCGGTCACAGACGGAGTAGTTGGTTCAGGTGAAGCTGGTGTCTTCGTTTGGGGTTCGGTTACAGAAGGAGTTGTTGGTTCAGGAGAAGCTGGTGTCTTCGTTTGAGGTTCGGTTACAGAAGGAGTAGTTGGTTTAGGTGAAGTGGTGTCTCGTGGGGTTCGGTTACAGAAGGAGTAGTTGGTTCAGGTGAAGCGGGTGTCTTCGTTTGGGGTTCGGTTACAGAAGGAGTTGTGGGTTCAGGTGAAGCGGGTGTCTTCGTTTGGGGTTCGGTTACAGAAGGAGTTGTGGGTTCAGGTGAAGCGGGTGTCTTCGTTTGAGGTTCGGTCACAGACGGAGTAGTTGGTTCAGGTGAAGCTGGTGTCTTCGTTTGGGGTTCGGTTACAGACGGAGTTGTTGGTTCAGGTGAAGCTGGTGTCTTCGTTTGGGGTTCGGTTACAGAAGGAGTTGTGGGTTCAGGTGAAGCGGGTGTCTTCGTTTGGGGTTCGGTTACAGAAGGAGTAGTTGGTTCAGGTGAAGCTGGTGTCTTTGTTTGGGGTTCAGTTACAGAAGGAGTTGTTGGTTCAGGAGAAGCTGGTGTCTTCGTTTGAGGTTCGGTTATGCAAGGAGTAGTTGGTTTAGGTGAAGTGTGGGTTTCGGTTACAGAAGGAGTAGTTGGTTCAGGTGAAGCGGGTGTCTTCGTTTGGGGTTCGGTTACAGAAGGAGTTGTGGGTTCAGGTGAAGCGGGTGTCTTCGTTTGGGGTTCGGTTACAGAAGGAGTTGTGGGTTCAGGTGAAGCGGGTGTCTTCGTTTGAGGTTCGGTCACAGACGGAGTAGTTGGTTCAGGTGAAGCTGGTGTCTTCGTTTGAGGTTCGGTCACAGACGGAGTAGTTGGTTCAGGTGAAGCTGGTGTCTTCGTTTGGGGTTCGGTTACAGAAGGAGTTGTGGGTTCAGGAGAAGCTGGTGTCTTCGTTTGGGGTTCGGTTACAGACGGAGTAGTTGGTTCAGGTGAAGCTGGTGTCTTCGTTTGGGGTTCGGTTACGGACGGAGTTGTGGGTTCAGGTGAAGCTGGTGTCTTCGTTTGAGGTTCGGTTATGCAAGGAGTAGTTGGTTTAGGTGAAGTTTGGGTTTCGGTTACAGAAGGAGTTGTGGGTTCAGGTGAAGCTGGTGTCTTCGTTTGGGGTTGGGTTACAGAAGGATTAGTTGGTTCAGGTGAAGCTGGTGTCTTCGTTTGAGGTTTGGTTATGCAAGGAGTTTTTGTGTTAGATTCGTTTATAATTGTTGTTGTGGTATACGTTGTAGTAGTACACGGTGGAGTTGTTGTCGTCGTACATGGCGGCTTCGTAGTTGTACATGGCTCTTGAGGGGGACGAGGCTTCAGCCTATGACCACATACGGGTGTAATGGCAACAGCCGCAAGGATCACCAGTAGAAGGTTAACTGGAATAACTCTTGCGTAAGGCTCACAAATCTTGCTGGTTACACTGATGGCGATACTTACAATGTTTCATTGAAGTTCAAAGGATAACTAACTGCCGATTACCGCTTACGTTGCAACATTATGAAGGGGCTGTGCCGCCTGCATCGCCTTTTATAGACGATCTTTTCAACAGAAAACTGGAGTGTTTTTTGTGTATTTGCACAAGATACAAGGAACAGGGAACAAGTTAAGATAATTTGACAAATTTTGCAGAGTGCCAAGAGATATGACATTTTACGCTGTCCAACAACAATTCATTCAATGACCAGCAACATTTTTAAAAAATAACAAGAACTTTCACAAGTAACAACAATTTTCTTTTTAGTTGGGTTCTGAGTTTGAAACTGCTGATTAGTTTGTATACCCTGTGTAGCAGGGCTACACAAAGGGTATAATAAGTTAATGAAAATTAATGTAAAAGGCAGAATGAAGTATCTGATCACAGATCTCAGAGATATTAAAAGCTAGAGGCACCAAATTAAAAATATTCAGATAATATTCCAGAATTGGTCATAATAGTGTGTTTTTGGATAAGACTCCCATTTAAAGGCAGGAAAACGGTTCTCGCGTACTGATATTGAAAAAAGTCTACTTCTAGCTGTGTAATACATGTTAAAACGAATCCAAAATGGCCAACATGATCAATCTGGGTCGGTAATTGAATTTCACAATCCTTTCCTTTAAATATGTTGATTGCACCAACAATCAAAATAGACCACGTCGATTATATCGCGCCATAGGTCAAAAACAAAGGCAACCATGGGCTGTTGGATGCCAGCGTCTGCGTCATAAAGATAAGTTCTAGCCAATGAACTCGTACATAAGAAGAACTGCGTGTTGGGCATTAAAAAACAACGTAGGTGTTAATTATTCACCGTGACATGATCTTCCCCAATCACAACTACCCACATTGGCCACATACGCAATGTTGTAATCTTCCGATGACCATGTGCAATTTGGGTATACACTCGCAATTGTCCAATTGGTTAATGTTGATGGTGGCAGTAAATAAAACCAGTTTGTATTGTACAACTTGTGGTTCGATGGCCAAAACAAAGTGGGCCAACGAAATGAAAATCTTGCAAAAGAATATCATTCCAAGCGAAGTCATAGTTTTTTGTTTATGGCCCAACAGGTGGGTGCAACTTGTAGAGAGGTATTAGGTTAGTGATTTAAAGTCTGGCCATAAATTACATTGTTACGCGGAAGGCAGGAAGGAAGTCATCTGAGCTTTTGTTTTCAGTTGGTTCAAGGCTGGAGGGACAAAACGAGTCACTCAAGGTAAATCACTTGTGTATATGTATGTATACATGTCGGACTGGTACTCTCTTGTACTAGCCTCATTTCTGGTGATTGAAAAACGCAGCTGTTTCTGACATCTCGTTTTATATATTATTATCCTTCTTTTTTTGTTTACTTATTGAAATTCCTTATACGCCCCCCCCCGTTCATTGTCTGATGCTTCAGATAAGCCCGCAATTCACAACAACAATGCACATGCTGCAATTTGCATTCTTGTTCCTCCTTCATTGTTCATCATCAACATTCTTCAGTTCTTTGAGCAATCTAAGTTCACTTGAAGTGTTGTCAAAGTACTTAAATTGTTGCATTCTGCATACTAGAAAGTATCAACCGAGAGTTGCCAATCAAACCAAATGGAAATAACAACCATAAATCATTTCATTAGATCCCCAAACAAATATATAACCAGTGGGAGGGGGGAGGGGGCGCAGCTGGGGGCAAAACGCCAAAAAAGTGGCGTGATGACTATAAATAAATTAAACAATAAAAACAACAACAACAACAAACATTTATTCGTGGTGTGTGAACGCATGATAAAATATAAAAAAAAAAAATAAACCAAAAAAACAAAGTGCCAAAAAGATAACCCACTGTGTGCATACATACTCATACATATGTACACTGTACACATGTGTATATACATTTTATAATAATTTTGCTTGTAAGAAATGGAGATTGAAAGTGAATTTAAACTTATGCCTTAAACCTTGTAAATAAGTGTTGATTCATAAAGCTCTTTTTTTGTTCTGATACTAAGTGGGTCTTTTACACGAATTACTGGTATCCAGTAGAATTGGGTCATAACGCTTATATTGCTCTTATATTGTTATTATATTGTTCTTATGTTGCACTTATATTGTTCTTATATTGCTCTTATATTGTTCTTATATTGTTCTAATATTGTTCTTATACTAGATGTTATAGTAAAATTGTTACATTCAGGTTGGTACCTGGAAGTGGAACGGAATGAATCTAACAATTTTATTATGACACCTAGAAGAAGATGAGAAATCGGCCCTTAATATAGGAACTAACTATATAACACTAATTCAAATTTTCTGGAAATACAAACAGAATTTGAAACATTCGAAATAAATGTGTACTTTTTGTTGTATCAAATCTGATCTTAACAGAACTGTAATCATTTTTTCCAAAGCTTGAATCTGGTTGTTGTGTCGTGTTAAAAAATCCTATGGAGTCGATAAAAAGAGCCGGAACCCTAGTACAAAATTGATTAAATAGCTCAGGACCTTATCGATTGGTTTTCCCCCAGTTGCGTTTTTTAAGAAATGGAGCGCAGTAGCTGTTAAATGCTTTCTATCTCTTCCTGATATTCGCAGAAAGAGTTTAACAAACTCCCGAATTTTTATACCCTTGCAGAGGGAAGCATTTCCGACCACATAAAGTATATATATTCTTGATCAGCATGACGAGCTGAGTTCATTTCCGTTTGTCCGTCTGTCCGTCTGTTTCTATGCTATCACCTCCCTCAGTTATAAAGCTATCTTGACCAAACTTTGCAAAAAGTCTTTAAATACAAATACGCTGCACATTTGTCGGAATCGGCCGGATCGGACGACTATATCATATAGCTGCCATAGGAACGATCGGTCCAAAAACTAGTTCTAGTGAGAAACACTTTTTTGTTTTCTATCGCAGCGACACCAATCGTGGTATATATATGTTTTATATGCTTCCACATAATTCTGGAAAAAATTTATCAAAATCGGATGACTATAGCATATAGCTGCCATATAAACGGTCGGTCCAAAAACTAGTTCTAGTGAGAAAAACATTTTTGTTTTCCATCGTAGCATCACCAATCATGGTTTATATTTGTTTCATGTACTTCCACACAATTATGGATAAATTTATCGAAATAGGATGACTATAGCATAAAGCTGCCATAGGAACGATCGGTCTAAAAACTGGTTCTAGTGAGAAAATTTTTTCTGTCATCAATGGTAGCTTTCAAAACTGCAAGGGTATTTCAAACATATGTTAGCCTTCTATTTTTAAACTTTAAACAGGTTTTTCTCTAAACTGTGTTTTCAAATTCGGTGATCAACGTATTTCAAAAACTGCTCAAGCGATCGATCTGCAGTTTTTCACACAACCGTCTTAGATATATGTATTCTAATGGGATTAATCGAAGGATTTAGATATTCGATAATTATTTCTATTTTTTTTAAACCATTTTTATGAAAAAAATTGCTCAAAAATATACATTTTTTTATAAATTGTCACCATTTTGTCGAACATCGAAATTTGAACTAGAATCCCAGCATTCATCTATCCCCTAAAAGAATCTATTTGATTTTTTTATTTCTGATAAGCCATACCAGAGAGAGTGATCACCGCTAAACGCCTTTTTTAGGAGGATCTTCAGAAGTTATACTACAGGAGCCGTATCCTTTAATAATTTTAAATTAAAAACTTAAAATAAGATACTATATGAAAAATTATTGCTTTCAACTGAACAATAAAATCACTTTCTAAAAAAAATTATTGAAAAAAGTTATTTTTTGGGCCTTGCAACTGCGTATAACTCCTAATAACAATGAAAAAATAAAAATTTTCAAAAGATTGCTTTATATTTGCGTGGTAATTTAGCAACAAGAAAAATCTTCAAAGATATATGGACAAAAATAAAGGATTTTTTTCGGTTTTAACCTGGAAAAATTAAAATAATTTTGCTCCAACTTTAACTATTTTTTTTTCGAATTCAGCAACCCAAAATACATACAACTATATTGTTTTTAAATATCGGTAGGACCTTTTTGAAAGTTTATCCCTGTTTTAAAAACAAACAACCATTAATAAAGGCAGATTCTCCGCAGGGTGCTGTAAACCACTAAACTGAACCATCCCTAATTCTTGAGCGGTTTGCATCCCGGCAATATACTGACTATACAAATTAAGCTAAAGGTCACAGGGAACGGAACGTCCACCAAGTGTTCAAGTTTATATAGTAAATTCTTATTAAAACTAAACCGGTTTGCCAACCTGGGCTTAAGACTACTGAGAACTAATCAAAACGTCATTTGTACTTATAAATAAATAACACAAAGTGGGACTGCAAAATGGCCTGCTATTTGCTCTGGTTTGCATGGTTCTATTTTGTGGGATATACCAACGAGTAATGCCAACTTTGATATGGGAAGGTTATATTCTGAGCTTCAAAGGACCTTAACTAATACTCAGATTTCCAATATAAACAATAACGTTTATAGGCCAAAAATTGTTGACACAACTACGTCGCCAACAGCTGATGGCCAAAAATGACAGCCACAAATAGCCAC
Source organism: Lordiphosa mommai (assembly GCA_018904225.1). NCBI lineage: Eukaryota > Metazoa > Arthropoda > Insecta > Diptera > Drosophilidae > Lordiphosa > Lordiphosa mommai. The sequence goes on along the minus strand of JAEIFT010000100.1, from coordinate 223,269 downwards.
CTCATGCTGGTCCCACAACAAGTTCAAACGAGATCACAGCGAGAATCCATAACTCAAGGTCAGAGAAATGATAATTTAATATAATTTATGCAAACAGCCAAAGAGAATAGCGCCATTTAGACCAGGCAAAATGGGTCTCTCTCTCTATCAATCCCTCTCTCTCTCTCTGTATGTTAACGATCGAGTGAGCCCGCTTTAAGTTCCAGAGCGCTGCGCAATTGGTAATAAGTGTGTATACAAAAAATATGTATGTATGTAACATTTAATAAATAAATACAACAAAAGTATTATTTATATACGAATGGATAACAAGAAAGAGAGATAAAGAGATAGAGAGAGAGGGAGAGAAATGCATTTTATATTTCTCGTACGATTTCGCCGGTTTAATGTATATTTACGTGTGGGTGATAAAATCAACCACAAGTGACCTTCCTGCCCATTCCCCGAATTGTGGGCAAGGTCTGGGTGAGTCATCATCAGCTGAGCCAAAATATCAACAAAGCACACACTCACACACACACACACTGTTGCAAATTGTTGTTTGCAAACAAAAATTCAATTATCTTAGAAAAAAGGGAAAAAGAAGCCCGCAAAATTGAATGAAGTCAATTCAGACGACAAATCAACAGTTGTGAAGCCAATTTCGCAGTGTATTAACACGTCATGTGTGTGTGTGCCGCCCTCGAGTTTTTATGTATGTATGTATGTATAAAGTGAACATTAGATCATCATCATCATCCTAAGACTAACGTCATTGCACAATTGCCTAAGCCGCACTTGAAACGGGGGATATGAATCTCTTTTAGGTTTTTATGGGTTAATTCACCTTCATCATAATTTTTGCTTAATGATGCAGAAATGTTTAATGATGCGTCATATATGTGATTACACCTACTTGATATTTATTTCAGTTGAATTAAAGTGACAAATTGATGTTCGTCCTTCCTTCCTTTCCAACTGTTTGATAACAACAAAGTAGAGCAATCAAAAATAAACAATTAAAGTTGTGAGCCAAAACTTTCGATTAGAGGGGGGAGCCCATACCATGTGGAAACACCTCTACAATATCTGACGAAATGTTGGACATGCTGTAGGGGAGTGGCAGTAACCGGCATTTAACCTCGACACGCTCCTGACCAGTTATAGTCGTAATTATACTGCAGTAGGGATTCCATTTGTTGTTGTTTTAAATTTATGCATACAAGATGCTGCGGCTTTGTCTGCATACATACACTCACACACACACACACAGACACGCACGTGCACACACCCGCCTGAATAACGGGCCGGGGCTGCAAGAACTTACCAAATCCACCGACAGCCCCACCATGTCCGCCAGCCAGGTAAAGGCGCGACTGCCATCGTAAAAATCATTCTCCACAAATTTGGGCGATTCGAGCATTTTTCTATTCTGTTTCTCTGTTGTCTGTCGTCAGTTGTCTGCCTTTTACTGCTTCATTTGGACAAAGATTCTCTCACGAAAACTTTTGGTGAGCGACAACCCGTACCGGAATTGGACCCGTCGCTCTTGGTGAGCACACGTTATGCGTTTGCGAATTTACTTATAATTTTTTGTGTAATAATAATTTTGGAAGTCCTATTTTATATATATATTAATTGTTGTTTATGTCGGTTTTCCGTGCGTCAAAACGAACCGTTCACTTTGCCAGTATTCGAAACACACTAATTTTGAGTGGGACCGTAAGTGACTAACATGAAAATGTTGAACCGCAAGCGGGGGTGGCTAAATAATCTTACTAGAGATGACAGTGAATTGCAGCGACTGTTGATTAGTGATGAGCGATACCTGTTACTTGAGAACTGGAAAAATCACTGTCGTTAATTAATAATTGTTATTATAATTTATCTTTTAATAATAATGGTTTGCTTTATTGCCCAATAATATATACAACAATTCGCTTAAAGTTAGCTGTTCAGAGGAAGTCAGTGATTAGATATTCATCTTTACATCTGAGAAAGTATAACAATTTATTTTTCAATTTAAAATTTGTTGAGTATTTAATTTAGATTTACCCACGGAAAAGGCAAGAAAAAAATCTTGGCAAGTAACTTAAAAATTAGAATTAAAGCTAAGCTTTGGCTAATTCTTCCTAACACTATCTTTTAAATAAGAAATTGAATATGGCCTCGTTCCAGATGGCCTAAAAATTTATTTCGGCATTATGCTTCATATAAATTAGACAGCTTTTCAAAAGCATTCAGCTTTCAGAACTTTCAAAAAAGTTCCTATTCAATTGAAGTATTTTAAAGTCATTTGGAAAGAGGCCTATAGCAATAATAGATTTGTCAATGATTACCTACCTAAATTTGTCGTGGGTTTTACCCAGTTAGCGTTATAGTACATACATTCACGACGTTTCCGAAAAAAGTCGTGTCAAGCAGGCGCGTAGCTAGATTTTTAATTTCGGGAGTGCTGGAATTTAATTTTTGATAGAAAAATTATGTATATCTAAAATTGGATTCGAGTGGAAGAACTAACATTCAGTAACCTAGAAATTTTGAAGAAGTTGGGTAGGTGCTGAGACCCCAATGCCCCCCTAGCTAGGTGCCTGGTGTCAAGAAATTCTGCGAAAATACAGATAAGCTTTTTAAGATATTTTCAATATGACATCTATTCTTTTTGTAGTTATTTTTAGATCAATCCTAAGAGTATGTTGCTCTGCTTCCATATTTCAATTTAAAAGAAGTATAGGCAGGGGTCTAATGGACGAGATTCAAATAAATATGTAACATGATTCTGTACAGGATTATTATCAAAGAATATCGCCCCAAACTTTCAATCAATACACGTAATACCCATATTTCTTATAACTTTAAAGGCAAATAAAGCGATCTTATAAAATTTAGTCAAGCTTTTATCACAAGAAGCTTTTGAGCTTTCGCTGCCAAAGGGCTAACGTGAAGAATTCACAGCATCATAATATATATATTTTGGATATATATATTGGGTATTTTCCAGTTATACCAATTTAAATTTATATCATCGAGAGCGAATTTAAATGGAGGCCTGAGCAGGTACAGGGTATGTTACAGTTGGGTTTAGGCGACTTTATTACTTATTTTCATTTAAATAAATCTGAAATACAGCCATGTTCTAAATTCCACTTCCATAAAAGTTTTGTGATTTCAAACCGGTTTTTGGACCAAATTTGCCATAAAGTATTGCCAATTTAGCCATTTTCTGGCCAGATCTAATTATTTTGTAAGGTCGAAAACAGGAAGCTATTCAGTTTTGCTGGAGCCAGTAATTTTTGAAATATAATTTGTTATTTTTTAAGCATTTTGTATTAATATACAATAATTATAAATTATATAATTTATAAATTATAAAACAAAAAAAAAAGATACCGATAGTTAGCATAGCCAAACAACAGCAACTCACGCGCTGTTAATTAGGAAGCTAAAGATATTGCGCTTAACAGCAAACGGTCACACACCCCCACACTGTTAAAGAATTGGTTCTGCGTGCTATTACAAAGTTTTAATTGCAAACTTACCAAATAAAAAACTAAGCAAATATGTTGGGCCGCAGCAGTGTCATTGCACGCAACTTCTCCCAGTCCATGGTCCGCTATAGCGGTCATGGTGGTGTTCCCGGCGAGGTAAGTTTGAGCAAGCCAAATATGTGATTACATAACTGAAGCTAGTCATAATCCTGATGAAAAATCCAATTGCCCTTGCAGAACCTGCCCTTCAGTATCCAGAACAAATACCGGGTAACCGCCTTGTTCACCATCGGCTGTGTTTTGGGCTTTGGCTCGCCATTCCTGATTGTCAGGCACCAACTGTTGAAGAAGTAAACGTGAGGCGGGTGCTGCTCCTCTTACTACCCCAGCTGACCAGCAAATTGTAAGGTTAGTTCGCTGAAGTTTTTCAATGAAAGCATTTAATTTGTATATTTTCTTTATTCCAGAATAAAAAGCTGTATGTTAACTTCTAAGCTAAAAGTGGAACCCCTAAAATAAAGTTACCATAAAAATGTAGATCAAACAATTTTGAATGATTGTTTTTCCTTAGATTTAAGTAGGCCTGCACAGGCAGTGTCATGGGCCAGAGACTTGTTCGAGTCAGACACAACTGAGATTTTATATTGGTCAGGCGAGAGCAATTTGAATTTTTGAATAAGTTTTGCATAGAAATTTCTCATCATGTGGTCCACACTGCGCACTGCGGTACGCAAAGCAGGAGTTGGAGCTCAGCTGGCTCGCACTTGTTCCGGCCGCGGCGGTGGTTGCCCAGGGGCGGTGAGTAGCAGGCACACAGGTGCAAGGATATTTATTTAAGTTCCTCAACCCACAGAATCTACCCTGGCCCAAGGGCATTAACAATCCCATGCGTTTTACACTCTTTTGGCTTATTTGGGGTGTTGTGGGTTTTGGTGCACCCTGGCTGGTGGTGCGTCATCAAATGCTACGCACTGTCAACAATCCCGAACCGTAAGTTTAAGTGCAATAACACAGAAAAGCAGTAAATAGGAAGAGTTATGTTTTCAGCAAAACCGAGGAGGAAGAGCCGGTCGCAGAGGACAAAGATCCAAAGGCCGAACAGGCAAAGAAGTAAACAGGAAACTTCGGCTCCTTTACTCGTAAACATGTTCGATTTTTGGGGGATAAATAAAACTGTTCCATGTTGTTGCTTCATCTAAGAGGTCATTGCACATTAAAATTGTGATTTATTTATCCAAAAATATAGTTTAATTTCGTTCAAAAATTCAGTTCAGATTAAGGGGTCCTGCCATTGGAGGACATTTGATCAAGGAAATTCGTTTACTTAAATTGTACTACAACTCCTCTTTGCCATCAAAATCGTATTCATCCTGCAGGGGCGCCTCATCACAGTATTTGGCCTGTTCGGAGCAAATTTTAATATCCAAATCATTGCCCAATTCTTCAGCTTGGAAGGCTTTCAGGAATGTCTCATCATTGTCCTCCAAAACTTCATTACAAAAGTGTCCCAGACTCTTGTTGAGATCACCATCCTGTACGAAATCGACCAGCGATGACTCGGGATTCATTTTGCCATCGATAATCATTTTGAGTAAAGTGAATTTGCCATTACTTTTGTAGGTGGCCTTCAGATAGTCATCCATTTTGTCACAAATCTTCTCCATCAGCTCGGTAAGATACATCTCCGACTTGATCAGACGCACACGCTTGCTCACTGAATTCCCAGAGGCGTCCAAGCGAAAACCGCTTACCTCCACCTTCTTGTTGGCATCTTCCTTGGCTATGGCCTCCTCCAGCTCGGTTACGGTGGCCTTGCACACTGTTGATTATAAAAGATTTAGCTGATCTTCATACGCCCTGTTGCTTTTGGACTTACCATGACATTTCACCTCCTGCGATGTGAAAGTATAACTCTGTGCAAGCCCCAGGAGACAGCACACTAACAGAGTCTTGGTCAACATTATTTATAACTATTTAACAATGTTTTAATTTAATTTAAATAAAAATTTACTGGGCTGTGTTTTTGAACCACGTCAGCACAAAATGCTCTAAGCTGATAATGGTCGACCGGCCGGGTTGCAAATAAATATTGACTGGCTAAGACTAAGAGCAACGTGGACTTCTTGAAGCAATTATAATATGTGCAGGTGGAGGGGGCTAACTGATTGCGGCAAATAATAACAAAATAATATTTAGACTTGCTGGAACTGGAACCGTTCTAGTTTGCACACAATTAGAGATGTTAACAGTTACAGTGTTGCCAACTGATTGATTACTAAGAACGGCTATAGCGACTGTTAAAAATAGCTAGAAATGGCTAAATTTATTTAAATTTAAAAATTGCTTTAAAAAAAAAGCTAAACACTTTTTGATTTGAAAATAATTTTTTTTATTCAACCAAATTCCAATAATTTTTTTTACCATTTATTAGGCAAATTACAATAGGCAACAGCCAAGCTGGTTTATGGTTGAAGCCAATTTGATTACACTTTACCGAAGGTACCAAAAGTCTCTTGGGTTTGTGCAAATGTATGTAACAGCCAGAAAAAAACATGTTCGACTCTTTAAACTAGATATATACTTGATCAGCATCAACAGCCGAAGCAATATGAACGAAGAGATCTCAGAGATGGTAAGAGTTAGAGGTTCCAGTCAGTGGGCAAATAAGTAAGTGTCATAGTTTAAGTTAGGTAGCAATGGTTGAATAGGGATGAAATGCCATTTCTTCACTTAGGCCAATTAAGTAAGTAAGTGTCATACACAGACATAAAAAATGTGACATTGTCAAAATAGCTAAAAATGGCAAATCAAATTTTCCAAATAGCTAGAATCAAAATAGCTAAAAATGGCAAAACAAAGAATTGCAGGCTCCGGCTAAACAGAGCAATGAGCTAGATCTGGCCGGAAAAAATGGCTAAATTGGCAAAACTGGTTCAGCTCTGAACTAGTTTGTATATGGCTGAAATATTTGAATTTAATTTTGCCGCGCACTTACTAAATGAAAATACTCAATTTAATCAGAATTCTTCCTAGCTTTTAATTTAAATTGGGGAAAAGCGTTCAGAACTAGTCAAACTCCAATCTCAACACTGATGATTAACCTACCATTTGCTTAATCGATACCTACTCACTCAATAGGCGCGGCATTTGAATCGCTTATGCTGCTTGCACAATAAATCAAATGTAACTCAAAAATTCCACCTAGAAACCAGCTTTGTTTTATTTGCTATTTTTAATATTTTCTAAGCATAGCTGCACATTGTTTTTGCAAATCTCTCTCTCATCGAGCGGCTGCCTCTCCGCCTGATATCAGTGTAAATAAAGAATTACTCGCATGCGGATCGTATCGTTGGCTGAAAGAAAGTGCGCGCTGTGCAATAGAAATACATACAATTAATCATTGCTAAACTAAACGCGAAATGTTTTATTTTTTTGTTTGGTTTTTTGTGTCTTAAATATAGAATTATGCATTAATTTTTACAATTTGTTGCATTATTAACAAATTCTCATTACGAGTTCAAGTATAATTGGCGTTAATTGAATGTGCGTCTCTCCTACTCTCTGTTGGTTGATTGTCTTTCATCTGCTTCTGTTTGTGTGTGGGATTGACTTGCCTCTCCCCGGCTGCTCCGCTTTGGCATCAGCCATTTAATTGATAAGAATTCCTGGGGTAAAAAACGGAAATGCAGATAAAAAATTTGTGTTAGCTTTACACCTTGTTTCCAACTCACGGCCCCCCAAACACCAAGTGGAAGTTCGCAACGTTTTGAGGCGATAAGAAAATATTAAAATTTGCATGAATTAATCATGAAACTAACATTTTTAAGATGATCTTTCAACTTGGGGTTTTTTTATAAATGATTTAGGGGGACTTTTTTGTACATAGTTCGTGATCTTCCTGGATGGGCTGAAAAGGCTCACCGAACACTCTTCTTGAGATTCATTTTGGCTTGGACTTCGATATACCCTTTACTCAGGTAGGGAAGTATTTTTAACACAGCATTTACATTATGTTATGTTAACAGAGCTGGCACCAATAAAACAGCAATTCTGTGTATGGCATATGGACATGCTGATCGGAACTTCCTTTCGTTTTTGGAAGTCAAAAATTAAGTCGATTGGAGGATCGTCTTAAAAGTTAAGAAGTTTTATCCACACAGATCCTTATACTGACAGAAAGATGGGAAAAAAGTAGTGACTAGCGGGGAAATTGTAACCATAATAATAGAAATATTTAAGGACTTTTCTCTACAGTTGTATAACGGTCTCTTATCCATGCTACATTCGATTTAAAAATAATCCATAAGTGAACACTTCATTTATGGTTTTATAGAAAAAATATTTTCGGCCTATCTGCCCGACAACTATGATTATAAATATCGCGGTTTTATTCGTCGACGGATATTTTTACCTAATTATTTACTCCAGGATGGGGTTTAAGCGGTTTCTTATTTTTAAACATAAGAATAAGGCCTTGTTTTTTAAGCAAGGCTGCAAACCGGTCCGGAACCGAACCCCTTAGAACCGGTTCGGTTCGGGTTTCTTGAATTGGCCAAACTGGACCATGAACCGAACCTTCTACATGTTGGATCCCTCGAACCTGAACCCGAACCGAACCACTTATTCAAAAACAAAAGGTTCGGTTCACAATTTTAAATAATTTTTCAGACGAAAGAAATTTCTGATATGATTATTTAAAATTTAATATTAAATGACTACGACTGACTGTAAAAAAGGGAAGTTTATAAGAACAATAGAAAGGAAAAAACCCATGTCAAATATAAAATCAATCAATGATGTTATAGATTCCTTCGAAAATTGTCTAAGAGAACATACATCGAAAATGATTTAATATTTTGGAAAGGTCTTTATCAATTATTCTATTAACTTAGTTGTACGAGCATTTTCAACACTAAAGTTTATTCCTTCTTATCTAAGATTTAGTAGAAATTAACAGTTCCAGTAAGATATAATGCTTAGACAGACGAAAAAAGATATCAGGACTAAAATCAATCCCAATAAATGTCAGTTAATGGTTGATTCCAGATTTTATGAAACCAAAGTACAATAAGGTTCTACTCGTATTGAAATTTTAATACAAAGATCGGGACTTGAATTAACTTAAACAAGGCACGGTCGCCTAAATTAAATTATATCATTTTAAACGATCAAAATAATTGAATCGTATAAATAAATCGTAAACACAAGCTTCATATTATTTTTTTTTAAGTGAACCGAGTCTCGAACCAAAACCTGGGGTTCAAAGCATCCAGGAACCGGATCGCGAACCGAACCCAAAGATTCGTTACTGGTTCGAACCTCCGATCCGAAACTCTTCCAAAATTTGGGAGGTTTGCAGCCTTGATTTTAAGGCCCAGTAAAGTTTAGAGTTATATTTCAATATTATAATTGAACTTTTTCATATGGGCTTTATGTCTGAGGTCCTAACATCATATCACCCTTTATACTCTACGAGTACCTTGTTTACAAATTAATAAAAAATTCTCAGTACAATAATCAACTTCATATTGATGTTTGCTCTTCTCAAGAACTACTAAAGGTCAAGATTTACGAGAACAAGATTTCTGTAGAGCTGATAAGCGAATGATAAGAACCAGATTAAAATTTTAGCTATATGATTTATGAACTTATATTTGAATATAAATAATGCATCTGTAAATAAGCAGGCTCCTCCTTCTGAATCTAGCGACGACAAACGCAAACCGCTTTACCATTGCAATAACCGCCCTTGAAACGTTTAGCTATACAATGAGCAGCACAGGCCGTATGATTCCATCCCCATTTAGACAATAAGTCACAAGTGGCACGCTTCTGACGGCTATGCAGCTGGGCTTCTTCCTCATCCAAAGGCAGAATAGAGTGATCCTCATCCAAAGGCAAGTCAGATTGATTCTCTTCCAAAAGCAGAATAGAGTGATCCTCTTCCAAAGGCAAGTCAAATTGATCCTCTTCCAAAGGTTGGACCAATTCAACCTCAACCGCAGGCTCGTCAGTCAAAGGTTGCGCCTGATCTAAGGCAATTACAGCCAATAGAACTCCCAGGACTATGATCAATTTCATGGTGACTTTTAATTGAGTGAACACAGAGAGAGAAGACTTCACTAGTGCTGCTGGGATCGGTGTCTGTTGTCACTGATCGAGGCTACCGCAAGCTTTTATAGCCATGCTTGTCGTCTGTCCATTGTTTAAGATTGCTACACGTTCAGGGAGTCCCACTAGGTGACTTTTCCAGTCTATTGACTTCTCAGTATTCATGGACACGTCCGGGGGATTTTTAATGTATATAGCGCAATGTTTGGCAAGTTGATATGGTCATGTCCGTCTGCCTATTATGATCAACGTAAATTAGTCTTTTAGAAATAAAGAAATGATTGTATAAAGTAAGAAGAAGCTAATAATTTCAATCTTGTGTCAAAAATGACCGACAGCCGGATAGACGGACGGACGACTTAGTCATGCTGTTAAAGAATTTATTACGAGGGCAGCTTGATAAATTAGTAACTGCTGGATTTACCAGCGTAGTAAGTTTAAAAAGTGAGTTGCAAGTCTGTTTTGAACCAAACCGTACCGAACCGTGCTCTTTAACCGAACCGTTAACCGAACCGTTAACCAAACCTGCATCTGTTTGAAAATGCTGAATCAAACCGAAAACCGCAAATGAAAACAGTTCGGTTAATTTCATCGACGTTAAATGGATATTTAAATATTTTTTTATTTTTTTTATTTGATATAAAATAATAATAAATTGATCTATATTTTGCTTCCAATGAATATGTATTTGCCCCATACGGAATTGAGTAAAAAAGAAGAGTTTTTCGAACTACTTCTTACTTCTATAGTCGAGGTACTAGACTCCAGCCTTCTTATAAATATATCTGTTATTATTCACCATTTTTCCTTAGAAGTTGCGGTTTGAATTGCGTAAGAGTTGGTTAAGGTAGAGTTTCTCCAACTTAAAGGGGGAACAGTGTTTTTTGAGATTTTTGAAAAAATTCTGAAGAAAAATCCATGAGAGCTTTTTCAGTTTCTGTTATTTATTAATTATATAAGATAAGATAATAAAAAAAAATGTTTGCAGTTCCAGGGCTGTTCAAAAAGTTATCGGCCTGCCAATTAAGGTCTCCCAAAAAAAGGTGGTAGCCATGATTTCGGGACTCCAGGTTATCGAAAATAAAATCGGTAAATGAGGTTATGATCAGAATGGATGCTTTTCAGGCACGTACCTCAATCATATTTTTCAATATTTTTTTGAAAAATTTACGCTAATTTCTAAAAATATATCGATTTTTCAAAAAAATTTTTGTAGTGTTGTGTAAAAAATGTGGTAAAAAAATGGTTTTCCTCCTGACTGAGGTAGGGCTAGAGTTACATCAATTATGTGTCGAGTGCAACGAGGCTGATCAAAATCGGGTTAGTAGAACTGGCCCCAATCATGGCTACCAGGTCAAAATACGTGGTTTCGAGAAAAACGCGCTTAAGGCTTTGAGCAACGAATAAAAAAACATTGCTCTACTAGAATGGCCAGATCTGCTAAACTATTTCGAATATTTTAAAATGGTTTGAAGGGGATGAAAGGGGAATGTCCAAGCTATAATAAAAATGCAAAACAAAAAATCGAAAAAAATTTTTCAAAGGCCCCTTAATTTAATTAACGCGTTAGTTATAACCCAAAGAATATATCTCCTACTGCACTATTAGTCGTTTGTAAAGATATTGGTACATGTTCTAGTCGTTTAAGGAGTTGCCTGGCAGCTAATTTGCTAGGATTTCCGAAATTTTGCAGAAGTGGATGACATGTTATACGTTTTCAAGGCGGTTCATAATACAAATTCTTCTTTATTCTAGCTTTATCTGACACATAAACTTACATAAAGCAGGGTAAATTCTAAGTAAATCTGACACATAGAGGATATGTAGTAGATGAGAAATCGGCCCCTAATATAAACACGTACCTAAATTTTTATATTATAAAGATCTCAAAAATAAAAGCTTAAAGTTTTAAATATCTTATTATGAAGTATGCTCGAACCGAACCAATATCGCAGATTGCTCCAAAATCTAACATATATCAACAAAGCAACTCTGACCTACATCGTTTACGGCTAGGCAGCCACTGATTGGCTTTGCGGATTTTTTTACTCCCTTTGCGAAGGGCTCGGCATGTGTTCGGCTCGTTTCTGTGTGAATTGCCGAATGTGTTCGGCCTCAAAGGGGCCCTGGCTGGGGAACTCTGATGTAAACAGAAAAAAATGGGGAGCTATATTATAGTTTACAAAAAATTGATTTCATCCCGACCCTTAGATTGAAGTTTCAAGTACGAAAGACTTGGAACAGTCCCAGAATTCTTGTGATAATCCCAAAAAGATAATTTTAGGTTCAGATTTCACTTAAAAATCATGTAAATTCGTGCTCAAGTCAATCCTTTTGTACTTGGTTTAAGAAATTCAGGGATCGACCCTCTTCTGACATCGTTTAGTATCGATTTCCATTAAAATTTTTCGAAGTTTTTTTTCTGTGTACAAGATGCGAAATATCTTTGCAAATTTTGATAAAGTAACTCTATCTTAACCTCTTATCTAAATCCTAATCACTATCTAATCTGTTAGGAAATTACGCATTTAACATTTGTTTCCCCAAGATTTGCTGATTTTCCACAATTGTCATGATGTCTGGGGCTCAGAAAAATGAGTGCAGAAAATAGAGTAAATAATTTCTAATGAAAAAGTTTCTTCAATTTATAAACAAACAAGAGAATCATCAAATAAAGATTGGGGCGTAAGTGTGTATGTATCTGTATCGGTTGTTGTATCTGCATGTGCATTAGGTTCTGTGCCGGACACACACACACAACACAATCCCACGGCACAGGCAACTTATTATTGACACTGCCTCTCGAGTGGTCGCTTCAGAGCTTCGGAGAGGTCTCTGCTGTTTACCTTTGTTATCGACCAGGTTGTGTATTGAATTTGGCGTCATACTGTCTGGCAGTCGGCACCATTCCCCCACCGTTCCCCCCGGTTTGGGTCATAAAAGAAGACCACAAACACAAGCAGGCCGAAAACAATGCCCAGTCAGAGCCAGAGGCTTGCCGTCAGACTGTCTGGCAGGTTTCACACCAAACAACCGGCCGGCTCCCACTTGAACGAGCGGCTCTATAAATCACTAAGGCCAGGAGCAACCTCAACCTCAGCGGGCTCAACAAGTACATAGCTCACGTTTTCCTTTTCTCCTTTTACCTTTTATATTTTATATATATATATTTTATATGTGTGTGTGTGTGTGTTGCCTGCCACAGCTGGCCAGAAGATCTCTTGCTGCCGATGATCCCATCCCACCAAATGCCTGTTTTTTTGTTTTAGGTGTTTTTTTTTTTTTTGTTTCTTTTTTAGTCGAGGGGCAACCTCTTGAGTTATACAAAAGGAAGATAAATTTCACACTCACACACAGACGACATACATTCGAATGTGCACGCGGAGTGAGATCTTGACGATCGGCTCTTTATGCTGCCGCTGTCCAGTCCCAGAAGAAAAGATAAGATATGCCAGAGACAGGCCAGACATTGTGGCGACAATGTCGATTTCCAAGGCGGTGGCGGCGGCGGTGGCCGAAACCCATCTATATCTCTCCCTCTCACTCTCTCGCTCTGGCTAACCTCTCGTTCTCTGTTAGGCGCGCTCTCTGGGCCTGCTCCTATGGAACACTGCTTGCTTGGTTTCAGTCGTATCTGAAACTTTGCGACGCACGGTTTGATTTTTCAGTAATTTTGTTTGTGTTATACACATATAGAGCAGCAAAAATCCATTATATAAACAAAAAAAAAACACAACAACAACAAATCTATGAAAAGTTTACTATAAATAGCCCATGGAAATCAATTAATAAAATTCGAAATTGCGTCTGTGCGAAAAATCTATATAGAAAATATGCATAAAAACCTAATTCCATAAGAGTGCAAAAAAAAAAAAAAACACAAACTAAAATCGAAACCAATTTGAACAAATTCCTATCCAAAGTTAATTGTGACATTGAAATGTGGCTAAGATGGTTAATGGGGACTCTATCTGTGCTGGTGGTGATGACAGCAGCCGGCATTATCGCTGAACCAGAGCAAGAGCAGACGGTAAGTTCTTATACCTATACCCCCATTCCCCGATCCCCAGATTCTCATTTTGTTATACACAAAACACCAGCCTGGTGTAAATCCCAAGAAAACACTTGAATATTCCAGGTATTAAAAAATGTTTGGTCCACCACAAAACTTTGTGCGCATGCGCACAGTCGATTCGTTGTCGTCGTCGCCGCCGCGCTGTCTGCCAACTTCAGCCAAAACGTCTGCTCCTCGGCCACTTTTTGTATGCCCTGTATCAAAGGTACAAAAAGGGTATAATGAAATTGTACTAATGTATGGAACAGGGGGATTCTACACTTTTTGTATGCCCTGTATCCAAGGTACCAAATGAAATTGTGCTAATTTATGGAACAGGGGGATTCTATGAAATACTTTTATATATTAATGATCATAGGCGTCCATAGGTCCCATAGGCGTCTAGTAAATGAAGCACTGAATTTGGAAAAAAAGCTTGACCAAATTCAACGATTTCCCCCAATTTCGGATACCAGATATCGAACTATATTTTTTTCCTTTTATGAATGAACACGACCATTTCAACATTTTTTTTAAATTTTTTTAACGAGTTAAAAATTTTCAATAAATTAAAAAAAAAAAAAAAAAATATCAGGCCTGTATTTCCAATTTCGATCAAATTATGCGGAATCAATTAATCGGAAAGGGTAAATGTTATCGTTTTCAGAGATCGATCGTCTTATTCGGCGAATAACTTCAAATTTCCATTTATCTTCTTCCGACAGTTTTAATGCCAAAATGTATAAACCGACCCCAAAAAACGACCCAAATCGTATGGGAATAGGGTCATTTTTGGTCCCGAAAGCGTTTTGTAGAGCACATGGGTATAAAAAAAAAACATAGAGAGGAACCCCTTCGTTAGTCTCAATGACCAGCTACACTCAGAAAAATGCAGCTTCCAGCGTTCTAAAACTAACGGGATAGAATTTATACCGTTTTGTACTTCAAATTTTAAGTATAATTCGCACTGAGTTGTACTTAGTACGAATCAGTCTTTAGTTTCAAATTTACCCCAAGTTTTCCTTAAATGAGAGCAAATTTTTTAAATCAAGTACGAAATTCTTAAATCAAGTATTTTATGTACTCAGAGTTCTAGACAAACTGGATAGAAATTCTTGGGTGTACTTGAACTAAGTACGAATCAGTCTTTAGTTTCAAATTTACCCATTAAGTTCCTAAATTGACAACATCATTTTTAAATCAAGTACGAAATACTTAAAACAAGAACGGTTTGTACTCAAACGATTTATACAAATAGGATAGAAATCCTAAGTTCGAATCAATCTTAAGTTTCAAATTTACACAAAACGTTCCTAAAATGAGAAAAAATTCTTAAATCAAGAATTTTATGAACTCAAAATTTCTAGACAATCGGGATTGAAATTGTTGGGTGTACTTAAATAAATACGAATTAATCCAATAAGAACGAATCGGCATTGGTTTAACACGATTTCGTTCTAAGAATAAGGTTTCAAAAACCTTGAAATAGCCCAAAATGTACTTAATGTACCTCGAAATAATCTAAAATTAAGTATTTCGAGATTTTTAAAAATCCTACATGAACCAAGTATTTTTTACTTGTATCTAGTATTTTTGTACTTGGCGTTTGTACTTGATTTAGGTACAAAGTTCTCGTTTTTTTTCTGATTGTGAGAATGTCTAAAAGTTTAAGTCTGGAAATGTAGGTAGGGAGTCCTCATTACTGGATCCTAACTCAGGTTCCGTAAAGCAAATAAAATGAACTGTTTCTGGGCAGACTTAATACGTTTACAAAGCTTAGAGGATTGTGTGATCCAAATACAAAAACCAAACTCCAAAATAGACCTGAGAGAAATGTGAATAAGTGCTTATCTTCTTCTTCTTTTCCTCAATCCCGTATGGGATCGACCACACTTCTTTTCCAAAGGACTCTGTTGTTAGCCGTCGTTTTGAGTTCTTCCCAGCTATTCCCGATGCTTTCCGCTTCTTTACCGTCTGTTCTTCTTCAAGTTTCTTTGGGTCTGATTCAACCTGATCAAGCTGATGCGAATTCAAGAAATATTTGATTGAAAAAGGCTCTCTTCGATAAAAGGCCATCGATTAACACTTGCTGCTGTTCAAGTGCAACAAATTGTTGTGGAAGCACCTTAAAGATATTGCATTCAAATCAGCTTCTAAAGATAAGAAAACCTTTTCTCCAGGAGTATAATGAAAAATAGGCCATAGATATTAGTAATTTAACAGTATATGATGCTATTTCTATAAACTGAACTAGTCAACAAAACTTTTCCAAGTGCAGGGTATATCACAGTCGCAGCTTGAACTTCCTCTTACTTGATTTTTTTGTTGTTTTTGTTTCATCTGTCCGACGAACGTGTTTTAAACCAAAGCAAAAAAAAATATGAAGAAAAAAGAAGAAGTCAATAGCGTTTTGGGGCCCTTTACCTTCCTTCCTACACCACAGAGATTTTTGCCATTGCCGTTTGCCTCTTCTGATGATGACAAAGTGTGAAGAAGTATTTAATGTTGTTGTTCTTTTTGGCTCTGCGAGAGCGTGAGAACTGTCAGTCAATAATTTTGTCGTTATCTGGTAACAATCCTTGAGCTGTCTTCCATATATAATTTCTGAACATTGAGTTTTAAACAGGGTGTCTCGTATTTAAGTATATACACAGACACAAACAGCTGCCCAAATTATTCTAAGAACTAAACTGAAACCCCTACCTAGTTATAGTTATTTGAGCTTCCTATTCATATTCATTGCTGCCTGCTGATGCAGCCATATCAGTGTCTCTGTCTGATATCTGTCTACACCCAAATGCAAGTCCGACAACGAGTCACCTGTATACTCCGATTACCTGACAGCGCGTGCTCAACCAGAGGCACCGATAATGATTGGAAAGGGGCTGGTGCCGCTCACACCTGAAATCGAACATATGTATATATGGGTAAGATAAGACCGGGTTTGGGGGTGGGAGGGTCAAGTATTATTTGTTTTCTGTTAATTGTATAACATGCCTGTTTAGCTACTGGTATTTACATGTATTTATGACCTATTGACTTTTCTAACCAACTACAGGTTATAGATACACACATACAGACATGTGTACCTACAACAATATATTGCTAGCTGCTTCTGTTCTGTATAAGCCCAGCCAGTTCCCTAATACCAATTACTTGGGATACTATTGGATGTGCAATTTAATAATAATTTATATACGCATAAGGTTTTCCTTATATTCTTACAAAAGTTTTCCAATTTGATCCAAAACTGATAATGGAAAATATTGGTGGAGGTCGAAAAAGTAGGATTTTGCTGTCTTGAGTAATTGAAAGCAAGTGTTGAGAATGTTTGAACAGCTTAAAGACGTTGCGAATTTTTTTTAGAAATGCAAGGAAAGCTTACAGAATCAGAAATTCTCCATCAGGTATTAGAGAATAACTTTACGTTAATTGGTAACAGCTAACAGGGCTTAAAACGACTCATTTTTGAACCTTACTTAGAAAGTGAAGTAATTTTGTGACCTAAATAGGTCATCTTAGTTTTCGATCGATGATTTCGATTTGCGATTGCTAAAGATTTTCGGCTGAATGGCATTGATATCAGACCTTTATGATGCTGTGGTTTTAGTACTTTTTTATCAAAAAATACACTCATACTAATAAAATGTATTATAAATAAATAGTTGGTCACACTGAAAATATTTTTGGAATTATTCACTGAATGATCCCAATGCTTGCCTTCGCAAGTCGTCTTTCTTAATCAAGTTTTTCAGGACATCAGAATAAAATTTCAGACCTTATCACTTTTTTTGTTCCGGTACACCAAAAAAAGTGACAAGATCAATGTATTTCGATGTTTAAAAAACTCGTTTCTGAGTTCAAAAAGACCTTTATTTAATGGGAACTCCCTATGAAAACCCGTTTCCAGAGTACGAATATCAAGTCCAACCATTTTTTAGTGGGCCCGTTTTAAAGGAATCACAAAAAACTGTTTTTCGATTTGTCAGTTCTGGTTTGTTGATTTTAATAATTATCTTTTCTTTTACCCTATTAACTGAGAAGCTATTAAGGCTTTTATTGGCAACTTGCCTTCAATTTTAATCAGGCCTGTTCTCGTTTTCGAATCCGATCGATCGGAATTGCCCTCTATGTCCCTGTGTCCTGGGCCCCAAATAAGGTTTATGTCAGACTGTTTTGCCATCTCTTGGAGAGATTTCTGACAATCGTTAACCGATACCGAATTGGTGTATATTAATCCAAGGGCTTTAATGGCGGCTTGGTTGTCAGAGTAAACGCTTATTGTAGTCAGCGTCTGAGTTGAGTACAGTGTACATATTAGAGCTTCCTTGATCGCAAGAATTTCCGCCTGAAAGACACTACAATGATCTGGTGGTCTGAAAGAATGACTTATGCTGAGTTCGTCGGAGTATACCCACTCTATTATGGAGTGTCGAGCCATCAGTGTAAATTTTTATAGATTTCTGCGGTCCTGCTTTCGCTCTGCTCTAGAAGGGACGAAAACGTGAAAGGAAGGTAAAGAAGTATTCTGTTGGGATACAATTTTCAGTGACTGTAGGAAGTAGGGTGTTCCCCTGAAGGGTGCTAGAGTCACCGAAGTTGGTTGCGCGCCAATTGTTTCGATTCTCTCAGGCGTAGATCAAATAAGTTAGCTACTCTATATCCCATCTGCACAATTGGAGATATCTTTTGGATAGCATCTAGAGCATCACTAGTACCAGTAATGCATATTTCATAGAAGGCGACAGTGGCTTTTCTGAGCCGTTCGTCGGTGTTCAGACTTAAATCAAGCTTTCTATCTAATGTGAGGCCTAGGAATTTGGCGCTGTTACTTAGTCGAGATTTACACGATGAAGTTTTGCTTCATGAAGTTTTCTTAGTAGGCGAGAGATTTCAACGTATTTCTGAACTATTCATTTAATAGGTCTGAAAGAGTTCCCCTAAATTAGACGCCTACTAAGAAAACTTCTTAAAGTTTGCTTTATCGTGTAAGTCATTAGTTGAAGAGTTTCTCCATTGAGCTTTTGAGGAACGACAGAGAGAATTATGTACTTTCTGGTGAAGAGTACAAGCTCCGTTTTTGATGGGTTAACACTTAGCCTACTTTTTCTTGGTTAATTGGCTTGCTTATAACTTGAAGAATGATCATTCGATCGATAGTCTTCATGGTTGAAATTTTAATGTTGTTGACGATGCGTATGAGTATTTTTGAAGTTAAAACTTTAAGGCCTCATCGCGCTCATTTAAACTTTAAAATACCATTATTCTGTTTGACTTTTTTTTAACTATATAGGCCTCATTCCAGATAACATAAAAATTTATTTCGGCAAAACACTTCATATGAATAGAAACGCTTTTGAAAAGCTCTGCAAACTGAATGTTTTTGAAAAGCTGTCTTAAGAAGCCTAATGCCGAAATAAATTTTTATGCCATATGGAATGAGGCCTTATAAGAGAAAGAATTCTTTATGGGGTCAGCTCTAATGTATATTGAATAATACTGGATTGGCATATTTTTTATGTTTAAATATGTAAGTTAATTTTAATCCACAAACGACAACGAGGAACCAAGATCTGCTAGAGAAGATGCCGGATTCTCTCTCATAGGCAAACATTGCTTAGGTTTCCTGTTTTTTTGTAATAAACTAAAAAATACTTAAAATAGTTGAAACCCCCCCATAAAATGCGCAAATTTATTTGTGGTATAAATGTGTTTCCATAGCATAAAAGCACCAACTCCATAACTCTAAAAAAAAAACAAATCCCGCAACTTTATCTTATCCCAAACAAGCGTTTTAATGGCCCAAACAACCGACAAATATCTGCCATATCCATAAAGGTGTTTTTCACTTTTCAATTACAGCGAAAACTAATTAATGTCCAAATTACAAAATATTACAACAAATTGGTGACAAAAAGTGCTACGCAATTGTTTTTGTTGTTTTTTCTTTTTTTTTATATATGATTTACATACACACATAAATATACACACTTTTGTGGGCTAAACAAGAATTTGCTCGCTCAGCAGTCGGCCTAAACAGAGGCCCAGAGCCAGTTGGCCATAATTTTGGTTGGATTTTGGGTATGCGTTCGCCGCGTATTCGCGATGCCATTCAAGTTATGGCCTGACAACTTTGATTTTGATTTTTCATATTAGCCATGTCCATGTTCCAGGCGGCCAGTGTATGGGCCATTCGTATTCAAGTCAGTGTCGAGGGGGCCCAGACGATTGGCGACTTGTGTGACTTGGCCATAAATGCAATAAATCATTTAACGCGTGTTTGATTTTATGCACGAATCTAGGGAGGGGTACAAAATGCTTCACATTCACTGTCTTGACACCTCCTCCTTTTGGCCTTCCAACAGCTGACGCTGTCCGAGTGTGCGGCCAAGCTGGGTGAATGCGATGAGAGTGAGGGTCCCGTTTGTGGCACCGATGATCGCACCTATCCCACACGTTGTCACCTTTTGAGGGTGCAGTGCAGCGGACATCAAGTGAGCCTCAAGTATAGAGGATCCTGTAAGGGTGAGTTATTCAAAGGATAAGCCAGAGAATAGTTTTTTAAGAAAAACTTTTAACGTTTCCAGCCTGTCTGGAGGCACGCCAGTATTCGCGTCGCCAGCTCGTGCGTAATCCTCAGTATTTTATGCCTCGCTGTCGCAAGGACGGAAACTTTGCGGCCATGCAGTGTCTGGGCGATACGGGCTGCTGGTGCAGCGATAGTCTGGGCAGACCCATTGAGAATACCTCCACCTCGTCACGTCGCTCCAAGCCCAAGTGTCGTGCCTATAGACGCAATAATCGCCGACGTTCACCCCCACGTCTGCTTACGGCCGATACAGCCAATACCAGCGAAGGAGCTGGCTCTCGTCGTCCTTGCAGTCAAATGGATCGTTTGGCTTTCAATAAACATTTGCTCGAGATCTTTCGCAGCGAGTATAAACGCTCGGGTCAAACACAATCCGCCGGTGATGTGGCCGTTCTAGATTGGAAATTTGTCCAATTGGATGCGAATGGCAATCAGGCGCTGGACAGGCAAGAAGTTCGTGAACTGAAGAAGCTTGTCAAGCGGGTGAGTAGCAGCAAATAGTTTTTGCTGTCCATATGCCATGTAGATGTCACCCACCTAACTGCTTTGCGGCTGCTTTGTATGCACAGGCGGTGAAGCCAAGACGATGTGGACGTGCCTTTGGCAAGTACTGCGATGTCAGTGGAGACGATAGCCTGTCGCGACTGGAGTGGAGCACTTGCCTGGCCAAAGATGGCAATAATCGTGAGTAAAGGTTTATTTAAACAACTGCTGCATGCTTGAATTATCTCTCTTAAGTCTGAATGACTGATTCATTAACGTGCAGGACAAACAGCTTAAGCTTTTGATTAAAATTCCATTTTTGTTCCGGTTCCGGTACGTACCGAAATGAGAATTTGGGTTAAAGGTTCTATTTCGATTTTCACTTAATTTCGGTTATCGGTTCTGAATACGGTACCCAGATTTCTATTTCGGTATCGGTATTTTTTTTTTGTAAAACGCGAATATTTATGATCGAAAATGGTTTTATTGTTTTTCAAAGTATTCTCCAGCTAGATTTATACACTTTTGCATGCGCTCAAACCAATTGTCGAAGCACTTTTTCCACTCCGATTGAGACACCTCCAAAACATGGTGTTTGAACTCTTCAACAGCATCTTCTGGCGACGAAAATCGTTGACCACGCATTTTTCCCTTGATGTGCGGGAATAAAAAGAAGTCATTGGGTGCCAAGTTAGGGCTGTACGGCGGATGACCCATCAATTCGACGCTGGTGTGAGCTGATGTGTGAGAGCTCGCATTGTCATGGTGCACAATGATCTGTCTTCTCTTGTTCGTTTTTCAAATTTCTCCCAAGACTTCAGGCAAACAAATTGTGGTGTACCACTCAGAATTGACCGTCCTACGTTGCTCAAGCGGAACAGTCGCCACATGATCAGTTTTACCGAAGAAACAGGCGACCATTTGCTTCGAAGTGCTTCTTCCACGAACGACTTTCGTTGGATTTAGCTCGTCTTCAAAGACCCACACGGTCGATTGCTGTTTTGTTTCGGGCTCATAAGCATAGATCCATGATGATCTTATAAACGTCTTTTGAAACACCGCGATTATATTTTTTCAAAATTTCTTTGCACCAATCCACACGAGCCTTTTTTTGAGCGATTGTCAAATTGTGCGGGATCCAACGAGAACAAACCTTTTTTACGCCCAGGTGTTCCATGCAATATCGAATGTATGCTGGTGGAAGAAATGCCCAAGAATGCCTCTATCTCTATCTGTATATCTATCACATGACGATCTTGCATTATCAGTTCACGCACGGCATCAATGTTTTCTGGCACAACGACTGTTTTGGACGACCTTCAACTTCGTCTTCGAGCGAGCGTCGCCCGCGATTTTTTGAAGTGCATTAAACCAATTTTTTGCATCATCGCCATACAACGATTTAAGTTCATAGTTGCACTCTTGTCGTGATAATCCACGTCGAAAGTTGTGAAAAATGATTACAAGAAAATTTTCACGAGTTAATTCCATTTTTCTGCCGAGGTATGTTTTTGATTAATCGTTAATCGATATCAAATGTGGTCACACATGAAAGAGTTGTATGGAGCTTTTATCGATAAAAGTCCAAACTTTTTTTGGGAAAAGGCCAATTGGTCCTAAAATGGCTAGAAGTGACCTAGGCCAGAATCTTAAATAGCAACCCACGTATTAGCGTTTTGGTATGGTTCTGGAAAAAAAGTATAAAAACCGAAAAAGTTCCTTTATTGCACTTTGGTTAACGGTTCTCAAAAAACGGTTAATATCGGTTTTCGGGTTTCAAAATTATTTATTATCGGTACCGGTAAGTGGCTTGAAACGGTTTATTTCGGTTAACGGTTGCGGTTACGCTATTATTCCCTGGTTTAAGGGCTTACTAAGAAGTGATTTAAGTTACTAACCTAACCAATTCATTTTCCCTTGATTTTCACAATAAAAAATTTGATGCATATTCTTTCATCTGGTACATCCGGCAGGTAATGCAGCCGCTGTGGATATTCTTAAAAGCAGTTCCATATCGATCTCCACAACAACAACAACAACAACTACTCCAATACCACATCATACCCACTTTCAATTGCACACCATCTCCCTGCACACCAATCATAATCATGATCATACCAATACGAATATCATTGGCAGTTCGCATCACGATGATACGAGCGCTGATAGCGAGGAGCCTGACGAGAACTATGATGACAGTGGCACTGGCATGGGCAATGGCGAGGAAGAGGCTGGAACGGTCCAATCGAGCATGCCACATTCACGCACATTCCTTAACGATAGTACGTAAATAATGGGTCTAGACTAATCACTAACCAAATAATACAATTTGGCATGCTTTTCCAAAAGGGCATTATAGAAAGAGAGTCTATGCTAATGCCCATTTTTTCACAGTTTTGAATTCCAAGCCCGAGGATACGACCAACAATGAGAACGAGGGCGATGTCAATTGCTGGACGGATCAGGCTGTTATTCTAGAAGAGCAAAATGTAAGTTGATACCATGAAATATATAAAGTGAATTCGAAGAATAAACCCTTTTGCTTTCAGCATGGTAGCAAGAGTGTGCTTTATGTGCCCGAGTGTATGCCCGATGGTCGATATCAGCGTGAGCAGTGTTATCGTACCACTCCCTATTGCTGGTGTGTGCACGAGGATACGGGCAAGCATATACCGGGTACCTCAGTGAAGAATCAACGACCACAATGCGATGAGGTGGTTACGGTAAGACCCATGAAGGGTTGCTTAGAGCCGCGTAAAACTCAATTCCTCAAGGAGCTAAAGGAGTTTCTCAACACTCAGCTATTGCCCAGAGGCAATACGGGGTAGGATATATAAAATATATATACTAAAACCTACTGACCGCTTATTTCTTTCCTTAGAACCAACACCACCATGTGGAAAAACGAAGATGAACGCATTGCCACTTTAAGTTTTGTATTTTTGGACAAGAACAAAAATAAATCGTGGGAGCGCAAAGAATGGAAGGTCTTTCGTGACCTGGTCACCAGTGCCAGGTAAGGGCATTATTATTTTCTATGGTTATATCATCTAATGAATCTTTTTTTCCAGAAATTTGCGCAAATGTGGCAAAAAGATGCCACGCTACTGTGATGTGAATGGTGACAAAAAGATCTCGTTGTCCGAGTGGCTGGAATGTCTGCATTCCCAAAGGACGGAGAGTGCCACCACCGCCAAGCCGGCACAGTCAAGTGAGTGGGGATTACTAAAAAATCTAGATTAAAGCTAAACTCTTGATTTTTTACAGATGAGACAGCCACTGTGCGACTCCAAGGATCAAATCCGGTGGAGCACTATCTTAAAGATTAGTTTTAAAATAAAAATGAAGAACAGTTGCTCATTAGATGTCGTCGTGCCATGTCACACACACAACCACATACACACACACACAAACACACGCACACATTCCTAGCTTATAGATTCTATGATTTACATTGTGTATGTAATTACTAATTACTAATTAGTGTTGTATATATTATCTGGATATAAATGCCTAAGTTAAGCTTAAAGTAACAGCGCATCATGTGGAGACTTTTATTTATGGACAAGCATACGATCGTAATGATTCTTCAATTTAATCTGGAAATGTCGAATAATCCTTGGTCTGTACCGAAGCTTTAATCCACTTGCAAATGCTCGTTCCAACTAATCTTTCCGATTGGATATGTAAAGGATAAAGACGTCAGATCAAATGTTGATCTGATTATATAAATATGAAAGAACTAAACTGTGTCATTGGTTTTGTTCTAACAGCTTTTGTTTCCAAGTTGCAAATAAACATGATCTGCCTGAAGTATAAGTAGTCTTTGTTTCATACTATTAAAACCTTTGACTCTTACCATCTCAGAGATCTCGTAGTTCATACAGACAGACAGACTGACGGACATGGCTATTTCGAATAAGAATATCAGAATATATATATATTTTATTGGCGGAGATGATTCCTTCTGTATTTTTTACCCTCACCCAAAATGCACTTATATTTCAATTTATTTCATTTGGAATGGATATTAAGATGTCCTATTTTAGGTATATCAAAAAATACATTTTCATATCCTATAGTCGTTTATCAGCTCCATTGGATGCATAACTAAGATCAATTTAATATTATTTAATTTCAAATACATGAAAAACAAGTAAGAGCGCTGCAGTCGAGTACTTTGACTGCGAAATACCCTGTTCACTTGATGTTGTATGTTATAATACGAATATATATATATATCCGCAATGCTGGCCTCCCCCTGTATTTTTGGCTGTAGTAGGCTGTAACTTCGCCAAATAAACTAATCTGTGGGCTGAGCTCGTACCTAACCTAAAAATATCTAAGCTTGCTACGTTTTTTTCCTCATATAAATAGTAAGGTTCTAGACACAAAAAGGCTGCTACTTAGAAAATTTCGAAATTTTTAGAAGTTTCCTCTCAAAAATGTATATCAGCACCGACATCCCTATCTGAAACCAATGGACAGCGCCTGCGAATCCTACTTTATTTAATTAGAACAATGAGTTTTTATGATTTTCAATCTATTTAAATCAGAGATTAAAACCGATTCGAATAAGGGGTATGCTATCGGTAACTGATTATGCCAATTGCTATATTTCGCATACGATTTTACTAGGGTTATGGAATATCGATGACGTGACGGTTTAATAAAGCTATCGGGCCAAGCTATTACAGATAGTATTCCTTTCGGTTTTAATCTCCAACTTAATTTTTTTTTTTATAATTCAGAGACGGAAACAGGCCTGACAATGTACAAATCGTGAACCACTGAACCGAACTAGTCCTGATTCCGAGAGTATGAAATTGGAAATAAAAAATCTGATATGGCATTTTTTTAAGGGCTGCAAGACAGAAAAAAATTTGGCGTTTCTCAGGTTGACGTGTTCGAACCAAAACTTACTAAAGGTTATAGTGAGAAATTGTGAGGTTCGAGGTTTTTTGGCGAAGAGTTTGGTTCTCCGTTTACTCAACTTAAAAGGAAACCAAAAAACCAAAAAAAAAAATTGTTATAGATTCCTTAACTTTATTTTACTTAAACATATCATTGAATATATTATTTATCTGCAAGTAATTGTTTGTCTAGATTACTTCTTTGATTATACAATATGAAGGTGAATAAAGCCCATTCAACTAAGTCAAGAGTCGATGACGGATCTCTATACATACCCTCGAAAGCTCTAATATCAATAATCGATTTATAATTAGGAACACTTTATAGTAAGTCAAAACATCGTATTCTTTCAGAAGAAGATACTGACAAAGGCAAATTTCTAACTTCAACTTGACAGGGCTCTTGATGGGCGACTGAAGAGCCACCTGTATAAGATGGAAATAACAAATACTCAATTAATAAGATACTACAAAGAGAAGGGATAAGAGCATATAATAGCACTCTGATTCAAAAGCTTACACCCCCAACATAGACATAAAGAAATTCGTGACATTTGTAGAGAGAATAGGTCTAGGATAGGAAAGTTGTAAACTCAGCCTGGGGACACATAGAACAAGACTGGCTGACTATATAGTTCTTAGCTTTTTGCTTTTGTTGAATCATTTAAAAAAAACTTTAGAATCGAGAATCAAAAATAAACAAAAATGGTTGGCGATATTATTACTTATTTTATACGTCTTTCGCACAATATGGACAAGATAACATAAAAGTCGAACCAGTTCGGATCAAACCCGGTAGCCCTGGTATTTCTGTATAAATTGTTCCAAAAAACATTCTTATTTTAAATATAATCTTAAATCTGAATTTTTATTTACAAGCATGATCAAACAAGCATGATCAACACTTTGCATAACAATTTTTTTAATAAAGTCTATAAAATATATAAAAATTTTAACATTATCTTATTAAGTTATTTGGGAATGCTTAATATGCTAGCTGGTTCTAAAGTCATCATTATCAATAAAAATAAAAATCTTAGGGTTAAGTTCTGGCACAGCTTGTAATCTTTGTATAAGTCCACATTTATTGCAGCTTGGACATAACCCGTCCATAATTGATTAATCCCAGCAGCAGTTTGGATGCAAAGGCCACAAGTAGCAGCACCAATGTGGTCACCTCCATTATAACAAAATGTGAAATGGATGTACCAATCTCCAGCCAAGAGCCATGATTGCGTACCAAATACAAAAAGTTGAGTCCCATAATGTCACAGATCAAGAGCAGGCAAATGAATATCTGTTGCTCATGCTGACGGGCATACTCCGAGTAGGTATACACAATGGACATATTAAGTACCACGGGCAGCAGAAGTTTAAGCAAGACCAAGGCCATCATAATGAAGGGAGCAAAATGGCCCAGGAAGCAGCGTGCTATATTGGGATCAAAGGAACTGACTGAAGCAATGTTGCCGCTGCCAAAGAGCGAGAAGAATGTGTAAAGTAGTATGGTAAAAGCCAGACGCAGGGGTGACTGCTCTGAATTAGTGCTCTGAGTGGACATGGACAGGGTTAGCTCTAGTGCTAGTAGCTGTATAAAAAGTGATTCATAGGAGGTGCAGAGCAAAGCATAGAGTGCACTTAGATTATAGCAGATTTGAGCTAGACGCAACTCCAGCTTGGTATCTTTGTTTATAATGATGGAAGCAAAGGCATAGATCAAATATAACCAACTGGCTAAATGTAGGGGCCAAGGTATACCCTTTTGATTGCTGTGCAAATGAACACAAATGACGGTGCTGACTAGTATAAAGGCATTGCAGTATTTGGTATGTAAACTTAAGTTAAAACGTTGCTCCTTTGACCATAAATTGGAGATGAAAATTAACAGAATGCCAGCATATAACAGATAACGATTTTGATAACCCACTGAAGGCGGCAGCAAGGGGAAACAGGTAAGTATTAAGTATGAGAGCTAGCCACATATAAAACTTCCTGGTTTTGGCCCTAAAGTTACCCCAATTCTGGTAGCCGGCAAAGGCTAAGAAACATAGCGAAATCAAGCGACGCTCAAAAAAGGTAAATACCAAAAGCTCTGCACAGCCTATGAGCAAAAGAAGTTGCTTCTTGGAAGGCAATTGCAAGAGTGACGCTGCTTGGCCTGAGGAAGCAACACTGGGCTTTAGGGCCAACATCCAAACAAAGAGCGGTAGCAACACATAAAAGGCTATGACCACGGGTACACGCTGCATCACCAGCAAGATTAGCAATACCACCAATGTCCAATCCAGGCTTCTTTGTATAAAGCGATCATGATTTCGAAAACCTTCAAATTGTGTCAGCAAACGGCATAAATAGTATATCCAGCCTAGGAAAGTGGCAGTGGTTGCCAACAGCAAAACATTGCGATAGTAGCCATGGTAATAGTCTATACCTTTCAAAGCTAGCTCCATAATGACACCACTTCTGGCCATAGATTCAGCATAAGCCTTTCTGGTATGAAGTTCTAAGATTAATTTCTTGTATTCCAAAAGTTCCTTGATGTTCAGCTGCTCGAAGTTATTTAAAAAGTTGGTTAGAAGACCATGCTTATGCTCTTGCAGCAGCATTACATATTGGCTGAGCAGCTGTAGAGCATTACTGTAAGCAGCCAGGGCTTCGTATTCCTCACTGGCTTCTAGGTAACCCAAGGGTAATATACCAAAGTTATTCATGGGCGGTGGTAGGCCTATCAGGGCAGACATTAAAGGTGTTAATTGTGCCTGTTCCAGTTCATATAGCGGCAGCTGTTGACCCTCATCATTGGCCACAAATGTACGACCCGCTGTATTGGGAGCATTGCGATTGATGCCCGAACCCCAGAGCATAAAGGGCGTGTCTGTCTCGTGTGGGGCACCAGCACCATGGGAACCTGGTTGAGCAATTAGCAGTTTAACCATTAGTTATAAGTAAATGATTGTCATGACTCACCCGAGTCGGTCATGCCATGATCCGAGGTCATCAAATACACAGTTCTTTTGTCTGGAAAAATTTCCTCAAATTTCTGGTAGATTTCCCAAATGCCTTGCTCCGTATAGTTTAGATTCTCCATAAACAAGGGCGTGCCCGGCTTGTGCACATGTCCCGCCGTGTCCAGGCCCAATAAATGTAAAAAGAACACCACCGGCTTGGCCTGACGCAGTTCCTCCTGTTTGCGCTTTAGCAGAAAACGAACCTTCATAAACACCCACTCATCCAGTTTGTACGTTTTATGCTGTCCCGAGAAATCCAAATCATGATTATAGCTATCAAAATACATGGGTCGTCCGCCATTGGTGAGTTTCTCAAAGATATGCAAGACATCCTGGGCACCCCAAGCATAGGTATGTCCACTGCGATTAAATACGGTATCAAACTCAATGGGATTCTCCTTCCAGCCTCGAGTCACGGCCGAGGGATCCTCGTACAGACCGGCTATTAAAGCTATATGTCCAGGCCTGGATTCGGTGGGTACACGTGTGCGTGAAATGCCCACCAATCCCTCGCTTAGAAATATCTTACGCAAATGGGGCACATGACGGCAATTGTGCTCGAAGAAGGAGTCGGCACGCAGTCCATCGGTGACTATGAGTACCAGCCGATCTGCCGGTGGTGTAAGATCATAAGAAGTCAAAGGCCTTTGGGGTTGCAGGCCTTTGATTACGGGGGAGCGAAAGTATATTACAAATATGGAGCCCAGCAATAAAATATGCAGCACCAAAGCGTAAAGTATCCACATTTTGAAATTTGACAATAAAGTCACCGAAAGACTACATTTTTAACCCGCCAGTGTTGCCAGACTTTACGAACGCAGTGTTAATTCAGCCTTAAAAAGGCTAAATAGAAATACCGATTACTTTTAGCCACTAAACGGCTAAATAGAAATACCGATTACTTATAGCCTATCGTTTGTTTTGCCAACTCTAATAGCAAAACATGTCTGCGGCACGTTTGGTCCCCAAATTTTCGTTTATTTTCCACTAATTTAACTAAAAATGCCGTATATCACAAATATGGAGCCCAGCAATAAAACATGCAGCACATAAGCGTAAATGTTTTAATGCATGCCAATGTTGCCCGACTTTAAAAGCGCAGTGACCGATTTAGCCCTAAAACGGCTAAATTGTAATCTCGCCAAACTTGCATTACATATTGCCTATCGTTTGTTTTGCCATCTCTAATAGCAAAACATGTCTGCGGCACGTTTGGTCCCAAAATTTCGTTTATTTTCCACTAATTTAACTAAAAATGCCGTAAATACAAATGCTGTGGGCGGTAAAAGCTTAGTGGAAGGCGTGGCGGTGACAAAAAATGGCAAAACCATTGTAGCCTGGCATCCAGAGACGCCCTTTCCCTATGAACACACCAAACCGCTGCCGCAACTAACCCAGGCACAGAGCTCCGAGGTAATCAAGGAGACAAGTCTACAATCAGCCATGACAGCGTTTAAAAACAAACATCCCGAGGTGGCGCGACAAGAACTAATGCAACTTACCCACACAACCAAGCATCGTTGGTTTCCACGAGCACGCGACAAGAAGGCCAAGAAGACTCCCATGGACAGGCCGTATTTGTAAAGATGTTGCATAATAATAAATTTGTTTATATGGTTTAATCGAAGCGTTGCCTTTTGATGAACACATTTAGTAAATCGGAAATGGGTATATCCGCTTGAGGTGGTGGCGGTGGTGCAGCTGGTACCGTTGAATTGGAATTGTTGCGATGTTGTGGAAAGGTGGGCATCATGCGTGGATCACAAGCTGAGGGGATAATGAAAAGTTATACCCAAGTTGGACTTCTTCTGGGGCTCAACTTACCCTGCGGTGGGTCCACAAAGTATTTGCTGTTCAGGCACTCCTCGGCGGTGGCTCTGGTGCTGGGATTGTATATAAATAACATATTTAAGAGACCTCGGCCCGCCAGTCCCAGCATATGGAATTTGGTTTTTAGATTATTGTACGGCTGTTGGCTCAGGGTAAAGTTTTGCAAAGCAGGCAGCTCTGCAAAACCAGGCCAAATGGATTCGGAGGGTGCTCCAAGTAGTTCTATGATCATATCCAGCTGGGCTATCTCTGAATTGCCCGGCAGCAAAGGTTTTCCCAATAATAGCTCGCCCAAAATGCAACCAAAGGCCCACATATCCACGGAGGTGGTGTGACTGCGACTGCCCAGCAGTAATTCAGGAGCACGATACCACAAGGTGACCATTTGGGGTGTCATGGGTTTGGGAGGATTGCTATACAAACGAGCCAGACCAAAGTCAGCTGTAAGATGGAAACATTAAGGAAAAGTACTTCGATTGAAGAGTCCACTGACTTACCCACTTTGATGCAACCCTTGTCAGTCATCAGCAGGTTGGATACCTTCAAGTCTCGATGGATTATAAAGCGGGCATGCATATATTTCAGGGCACGCAGCACTTGCAGGGTAATACACTTCACCTCCGACTCGGTAAAAGGCTGCGACATATTATCCAGCACCGAGGCCAAATCCTGCTCACAGAAATCCATGACCAGAAAAATGCTGTCCAAGCTCTTACCCACCACTACCTCGCGTAAGCGCACAATATTCTCATGCTGGCATTGCTTAAGTATCATAATCTCTCTCAGGCCGCTTACGGGCAAACCATCTTTCTCCTGATCCATGCGTACTTTTTTCAGGGCCACAATTTCATTGTTTCGTGTGTCACGGGCGCGATCTGGAAATTGAGTGCTTAGCTGCGGCTGGAAATGGCTTCTATCAACAACTTACAAACTATGCCATAGCTGCCTTCACCCACACGATTCAGCTTTTCAAACTCCGACACGGGTCGACAGCGTCCATACTGGGAGAAGAGCAGGTATGAGGTAAAAACAATTCTTTGAAGCATTGGGGACTGACAACTTACCACATCCTGTTCGGGTATGGGCATGGGGTCCCCACTGTTCAATGATATGAGAAACCCTTTGCGGGTGACGGGCGCTTGAGGATCCGGAGCCGGATTAGACTCCAATTCAACTGATTTTCGGCTGGACATGGCCTTAGGTTACTTCTAAATAACAAATGGCTAGGCCGCTTCATGCATTTGGACCGGCAATTGTTGTTGTATTTTAATGTGACCAGATTTGAAGACGGCAGTCATATTTAGCTAGAAAACGGCTAAATATACGCCAGGGTTTGGCACTAGAACTTGTATTATTATTAAGGCGCGCAATTTAAAGAATTTGTATTATCACTTTAGTTGTTGTAGAAGTTCTTTATTAAGAGAACACAAACAAACATACAAATAACAAAGTATAATATGTGTTTATCTAACACATAGCGGCTATCTAGAAGATTACAAATCGGCCCTAAATAGGTATAGTCTTGGGCATTTTTGCCGTCTGCCTTTTAATCTAAATTGAACAATAAACATATCTAGAACAATAACTAATCTAGAGTTATCGGAACACCCGGCCTTTATAGTTACACCACATTGCACACATGTCGCAATACACTAGATCTTTCTTCCTAGAATTTATTTATTTAATCATTATCGCATTTTTTTTCTGTATTTCTGAGCATCCAGAAGATATTTAGCCAACAAACATGAAGATTGGCCGTTTAAAATAGTCGTCAGCTTTCCATGTATTAAATGACATATTTGAAAATAAGGTCACTTCAAAATATTGAAACAGAATTACCGTTTCTAGATCTATATTCCCAATCACCATTGCTTTAGCCTGTCCGAATTGACAGATTGATAATAAATAATTATGTAAAAAAATCTTTCATAATTCTCAAAAAACACAAAAGTTGAGAAGAAAAAAAATGTTAATCACGATTTATGGAAAGTGAAATTGCACTAGTTGAAAATGAAAGAAATTTCGTTAGCATAACCAAAGGTGCATGGCTTGGGCATTAAATATTAAGCGAACTTGTCATCAACTTATCTTAACACACGCAAGTGTTAAAATCTTCGCATACTATCAATTATCACCTTGAACTTGGCAGTCATAGCCCAACCCGGCTGGTATAAAAGTCCAAGCCGCCGGGAGCTAGTGCATCATTCAGTTCTGCAGCAACTGTGCAAGTGTGTGTGTGCTGAAACCCAAAGGATATATATAAAAAAAAAAAAAAAAAAGGATACTTTAATCATGCATAAGAATATAATTTGGTATGCGGCTGTGTTATTGGTGGTGTACTTTACCCTAGTGTTTTGTGAGCCAACGGAAAATCAAACTCATCAATTGGATACGCCAGAGGAAACCTTAAAGAATGCCGGACGAGAGCTAGTGGAAGTTGAGGGGCGTACTCGCCGTCATCGTCATCTATTTTGGTGTAAGTTTTTGAAAATGGAAATTTTTGTACAAATAGTTAACGAAATTTATCCATTCTTTGGGTAACATACTAGAAGTCTGCAGCTTTTAACAGTTACGTTTTGAAAAATCTTGAATTTAGATGATCTAAAGTACAGGCGATCCTAGATCAGAAATCAGGTTTTAGCATTTTCTTTTAGGATGACGTTGAGGTTTATTATTATGCAAGTGATATGCTATCAAAATGAAAGCTGAGAAATGGTGTTTTTAATAAAACATAATAAACACCCTATCATAGGTATTAGACACAAAAAATATTTATCAAAAAAATTCCAAGGTATATTCAATGTAAATTTCTCCGTACAAACAGTATCGATAAGAACACCCGTTCGTGACTTACTAACCCTATAAGACAATCAGCCATGCTCTCAATTCCACTTCCACAAAAGTTTTCCGATTTGATGACCAAATCTGGTTCCAAAAACTGGTTTGAAATCGCAAAACTTTTGTGGAAGTGGAATTCAGAACATGGCTGAATGTCTCTTCTAGTACCTAACAAAATAAACATAAATATCGAATTATATTTATAAACAGACGCGTTGTTATACTATTAAACTGTGTGATCCTTTTTGACTTTTACGTTTTTTTTTAAGATAGTGGTAGGATTTATATAAATTTAGCCATTGCAGTACCTTGGACATCTCTATTTAACGATTAAACAGAGACTTATACTCGTTCTTCTCGATCAAAAAATAGACTGACGCTTACTTTTGCTAGGCCATTCGATATTTTGTTTTTCCGAATGATATTGTAGCTCGG
Source organism: Lordiphosa mommai (assembly GCA_018904225.1). Classification (NCBI taxonomy): domain Eukaryota; kingdom Metazoa; phylum Arthropoda; class Insecta; order Diptera; family Drosophilidae; genus Lordiphosa; species Lordiphosa mommai. Next base: position 189,541 of record JAEIFT010000100.1, on the reverse strand, counting down.
AATCCAATTGATACGGACCATTTTCGAAATACTATGTTATATATTTATTAAAATATATTAAGTACAGTTATAATAAGATAAGCTCACCAAGGCTATAATGGATTTTATGGGTAGATAATGGTTGTATTGCCACCACAGTTTTCTTCTGTAGGAACAATTACATTGAGTAAAGTATCTACATGGTGATAGACCCTTAATATCACTCAAAATAGAGCGCAGTTTCAATGTTTATTTATCCATGAGTTACATAAATTTATACCGAAGTTTTCATTAAAAACCACCTGGTATTGGATCATGCTTTCAAACTCTGCCCTCCACTGGTATAAGTTTTTGGCTATTATAATAAAGTATTTTTTGACCATCTGAATATCCATATTGAAATTTTTATAAATTGATTCAAAAACTTAAATTTGTTCAGTGATTTTTTAACACAACATGACAGCTTTTTGCTGTCAACAGAAGTCTGTAGTGATTAACAGAACGATACCTATAAATCTACTTGACTTTAACATCTGTTAAGGGAGTCTTCTACCTTTGAAACATTTTTTTCTTTCGATTTTTTTGTTTTTCCTTATTATTATAGCTTATCATTTCATCCCCTTCAAACCCTTTTTAAATATTCGAAATAGTTTAGCAGATATATCCATTTTAGTGGAGCAATGTTCTTGCTAAAGTGAGTATTTTCAACGTTGCTCAAAACTTTAAGCGCGTTTTTCTCTCGAAGCCACGTTTTTTGACTTGGTAGCCATGATTGCGCCAGTTCTACTGAACCAATTTTGATCAGCCATATAGCAATCGACGTAAAACTACACTAAACTACAAAAAAAAAATTAAAAAAAAAACGAAATTTTTTTTAAAAAAAAAATATTGAAAAATATGATTGATTGATATGATAAGATTACATAAATTTTGATCATAACCTCATTTACCGTTTTCAATTCCGATAACCAGGAGTCTCGAAATCATGGCCATCACCTTTACACCTTTTTTTTTTTAGACCTTAATTGGAAGGCCGATAACTTTTTGAACAGCCCTCGAAATCCAATATTTTTTTTTTTACTTTTTTATTTAATTAATAAATAACACAAAACAAAAAATCTAATTTATAAAGCTCTTATAGTTTTCTCCCCAGCATTTTTTTAAATAACACTCAAAAAACACTGTTCAAAGGTAGAAGTCCCCCTAAGTCTTCTGAAAATCAAATGTTCACTCTGATTTTACTTTACCTTTTTAACTATTTCTTGATATCTACATGACAAACTTTATCTTGCTAGACCTGATAAAGAAAATGATATTTAATATGCTTTATTTACATAAATGTATCTTCTTTAAAGGCCAGATGACATAAAATTTTATTTCGGCACAATACTTCATATGAATAGAAACACTTTGAAAAGCTCTCAAAGCTGAATGAAAAAGCTGAATCATAACAGTTAGGATAATAATAAAATATCAAAATACATTTTATTTCAAGTTAAATAGACTTTTTAATCAAAATACGAACATAAATTTTTTCAGTTCGTTTGAATTCCCCCTGTTTAAGTATGGAATTCTTTATTTTTTTCTGAGTGTAGAAAATATTCAATTTGCATCTTTTAAAAAAATAATGTTAAATGATGACAGTTATAAGAAAAGAGTCGACAATTGCCTGAGATGTACAAAATCGGATGTTGTGTAAGCACAGGAGCACGAATACAACCCTATATGAAGAAGTATAGTGATGAAATACATTTTTATGCTATACAACACAAAAAGTAGTTGAAATAAAACTAAAACCGAATTCTCTTTTGTGGGGTTAATCTCTATTTCAGGTCTTTTTCTATACGTAACAATTAGCACCAACTTCAGCTACCGATTTGTTTTTATTTTCTGTTGTTTTTTTTTTTTTTGGATCAAAATATTTGTGCAGATTTATGTACCCAGCATGCTTAGCACTTTGGCACTTTCTTTGGGAAAGTTTTCCCCTCCAATTGGTTTATCACGACGATTAAGCATTTTTTTTTTTTTTTTTTTTGAAATTAACACTTTTCACTTTCAATCTGTGGGCGCCGTTCGATCATGGTAGAATTTCTGTGAAAGTTGTTGAGGAATATTTTGTGATGCAATTTGAAAACAAAAAAATTATTTAATCTTACTTACAGATCGTCACTTGTGGCCATTGGCCATTGCCTATTGGATTAAGGTGAAGGTGATCATAGTGTCCTTCTTTGTGGGTAGCGCTATATATTTGGGCTTTCGTTATTTTGTCCCCCATTATAACAAATGCAATCATCAGGAGATTATACTGGATCATCCGTAAGTTTTAAAAACAAAAAAAGGCTTAAGTATCTTACACATTCTTTTTGTTATCAGACCATCCTTTAGTCATCATGATCATATACCCTACTCCCTGGATCATTCATCACAAATACCCTACTCCTTGGATCATGATCACTCATCACATTATGATGCACCCACTTCCTTTGATTCGAGTAGCTTTGAGCCCTACTCCGCCTATGGTGGTTATGCCACTGGTTCGGATATAGGACCAGATGTACATAGTGAAGTGCCCACAGCTCCTAGTGATAGACGTCGTCGTGGCAAGCGTAGTATTGAAACTCAAGAGGAGGAATTGGAAGTGTTAGATGAGGAGATAAGCGAAAGTGTCTCCCGTCAAATGCCCGCCGAAGAGCAGTAAGTTTTTAACTTTTATTTTCCATTCCCTTTTTAACTGAAATTTTGTTTTGCAGAATTGCCGACTTTATGTTTGCCTTTTTGGGTTTGGATTCTCAGGCTTGTCGTCGTCGTTTTGTATGCGAAATGGAGTTCCGTTCCAAATTGAATCCCTTGACCAGCATGGCCTTTCGCATAGTAGGAAGAGGCTTCTTTGAAAAGTACACCAATGCACTTAATCCTGAAGCTCAAGCCTCTAGTTTCCTAGAATGCGCAAATGTAAATCCGGAATGTATTTTCATAGAAAATGAAGAACCCACGGAGGAGGCTGTTACCGAGTCAGTCAACTTGGATTCGCAGAATGAAATCAATTTGCAGGCCGAGCGAAGACATGCCAAACTGAAAAATCGTCGAGGTGATCGCATAGCCGAGCATATTTTGACACAGTAGGAAATGTCCTTTGAATTAAACTATTTATTTGTATTTATTAATTATTTAGCTATAAGAGTGAAGGATGGAAAAAGGAAAACACACACAAAAAATAAACTTGCCTCAAAAATTATATAAAAATTTTTTGTTAAACCAAATACCTGGGGGGAATATGACTAAATCTTCTTGGCCTTTTTCTTTTTAATGGCATTAATTTGTTCGGCCATTTGTTCAATTTCACGCTGATTAATGGGCTCATTCTTGCGCACCTGCGTCTTGCTCTTTTGTCGCTGCGCCAAATCGGCGGCCACATCGTTCAGTTTGGCCCACACAAAACTGAGGAAATTCACGGCCAAATCTTGCTTAAAGAAAGCTATGGCCACCAGGGCAATGAGTATTAAAGCCGAAATGGAATTCTGATTGAGATCTGCCTCGGCAGCACGCACTTCGGGCTTAAAGTCCAATTGTATAAACACGGAACATCTGTCGGCCACAAAACTGGCTGAGGGCAATTTATAGGTATAGGTTTTGTCCGATAAAGTGGATTGTAACTCAACCACATAGCTTTTGCCATCCAAAGGTATGCGTGGAAAATAGACCATTATGCCAGGATTCAAACTGGATTTGGGATTAAGAGGTGAGGCCACACGCTGTGAGAATACAGGTGAATCGGAGGCACCACGTCGATACATGACAATGCGCAGGGTTTTATAATGCTCATTGAGGGAGGCAGTAATGCGTGCGGTAATATCCACAATCTTGATGGGATTAATGGCTATTAGGTTGATATCTCGTACATCATCTTGGCCCACTTTAACGGTATGCTGGGCGGGTAGGGAACGCTCTACCTGTTCAGCGTCGGGCAAGACACGTACGGTGTAGGAACAGCCCGGTTGTAGGCCACGTATGCGATATTGTCCATTACCCTCGCTGGTGGCCTCCTCCTGTTGATGCTGGCAACCCTCATCGGCTGTGGCTTGTACATTTACGCCGGCAAAGGGATCTCCATTAAGCGAGGTTATGGAGCCAAAAATGGAGTAGGCAAAACGCTTGCCGCTAAAAAAAAGAAAAGCAAAACTATATTATAGTTCATCTGATCGGTAAGTAATGATGATTAAAATATATGTCTAGAAGGTTCGAATAAACTATCTCCAAAATTGTGGGAGATATGAGGTCTTTTCCAAATTGCCGGGGTGGCAACTCTACTATCATTTATTTGATCGGGAAATGATGTAAGGCGGATCGATAAGTAATGATGAATAAAATATATGTCTAGAAGGTTCAAATAATCTATCTTCAAAATTGTGGGAGATATGAGGTTTTTTCAAATTTTCGGGGTGGCAACTCTATTATAGTTCATCTGATCGGGAAATGATGTATAGCGGATCGATAAGTAATGATGATTAAAATATATGTCTAGAAGGTTCGAATAAACTATCTCCAAAATTGTGGGAGATATAAGGTCTTTTTCAAATTGCCGGGGTGGCAACTCTACTATCATTCATCTGATCGGGAAATGATGTAAGGCGGATCGATAAGTATTGATGATTAAAATATATGTCTAGAAGGTTCGAATAAATGGGAGATAGAGGTTTTTCAAATTCCGGGGGTGGCAACTCTATTATAGTTCATCTGACCGGGAAATGATGTATGGCGGATCGATAAGTAATGATGATTAAAATATATGTCTAGAAGGTTCAAAAAATCTATCTCCAAAATTGTGGGAGATATGAGGTCTTTTTCAAATTGCCGGGGTGGCAACTCTATTATAGTTCATCTGATCGGGAAATGATGTATGGCGGTTCGATAAGCAATGATGATTATAATATATGTCTAGAAGGTTCAAATAATCTATCTCCAAAATTGTGGGAGATATGCCGTATTTTTCAAATAGCCGGGGTGGCAACTCTATTATAGTTCATCTGATCGAGAAATGATGTATGGCGGATCGATAAGTAATGATGATTAGAATATATGTCTAGAAGGTCCAAAAAAGCTAGCTCCAAAATTGTGGGAGATATGAGGTCTTTTCATAATGGCGCGTGCAGAAGATACATGGTCACACTGAAAAAATGGTAGCTCTAGCTCTTATAGTCTCTGAGATCTAGGTGTTCATACGGACAGAAAAGGTTAATATATTTCCAATACTTACGTCAGGGTCACCTGTATGGTCTCGCCATCCTTGATGTCAATCATTTTGCTATTGGGTTCGAATTTGTACTCCTTCATCATGGGACGCAAATAATATTGCGAGGGCGATAGCGAATGGAAATTAATGGCTCCATTCTCTCCTGTGACCAGATTTTTGCGATAACTCTCCCCACCGCTGAGTGAGAGGAGTACGCCATTTAAAGGCTGTCCTGCCTCATCCTGTACACTCACACTAATCTCACACAGTTTATGGGCTTTAAATGAAGCCGTCTGACGATTATAGTCACTAAACACATACGATTCCTTCTCTGCCTTCAGCTCAAAGGCCAGACTCTCATCAATGGGTCCAAATTTGAACTCGCCCGTAACTGAAGTCAAGGTTTCCTGAGCCACTATATCCGTTTGATCGGGGAAAGTCAAGGTTACTTTGGCATCTTTAATGGCTGGCACCACTTTTCCTCTCAATATCAATCCTCGAGTGGCCACAAAATTAAAAGCAATATCCACACAATCACTGCCGCCCACAATTTGCTGATGTTGTGGAGCAAATAGGAGCACATCACTTAGGGGTGTAACATGCAGCACTTCCTCCGGCTTTAGGTAGGTATCATAGCGATAAGCAAATTTACCATCCACTTTATGTACCTCAGCAGTGGGTGTAATAATTTGGTTACCCAAGGCCTCAGACTCCACCACCAATTTAAGGGAGTCGGCATTTGGCTCCGTGGATAAAACACGTAAGCCCGTCTTATGGGCTATGGCATTAATAATTAAGGTTTGCAATTGATCCGGCTCAGGGGTAATAAACCGAGTGGGTAAAGTATCATCATAGAGATGGCAACCCTCCAGTTTGAAGTCATAATTGCCATATTTGGACACACAGAAGGTATTCACACCAGAGAGTATTTTCAAAGTTTCAGTGGCAGGCTTGGACTCGGAGGTAGCAGAGGTCACATGGGTGTATCTCATCTATAAAAAAGGCATAAAGTGAGTCCGGAGGCTTACTTGATGAGTCTAAAACTTACCAAAGCACGATGACTGGATATAATGGAAACCTCATAGCCCTTGTGCACAAAAGGTGGAGCCTCCTCCTCGGCAGCAGCCACATTTAAGAACACACGAGTGGATTCATAACAAAGATTACCCTGGGGTATGGTCATCTCATAGGGACCCGGCAGCACATCCTTAAATACATATTTGCCACCTGGCAGATAGAGAGAGAGAGAGAATTGAGGAGTGATTATAATTATATACTTTATGGGGTCGGAGATGCTTCCTTCTATGCAAGTGCAAGTGCTGCCCATCACGATTAATTACTGCCCAGCGTAATTATTTGATTTGCTTATAACTCGAATATCGTTTATCTGATTGGAAAACAATGTATTGCGGTTCGATAAGTAATGATGAGTAGAATATATGCCTAGAAGGTTCAAACAACCTAACTTCAAAATTGTCGGATATTTTACGTGTTCTTCAAATTGTGGGGGTGGCAACTCTACCATCGTTCATCTGATTGGAAAACAATGTATGGGGGCTCGATAAGTAATGATGACTAGAATATATGTCTAGAACGTACGAATACTCTAACTCCAAAAATGTGGAAGATATAAGATTTTTTCAAATTTCAAAAATCAAAACTAAACTTGATCTGCCTGCAAGTATAAGAATTATATGTTCCATACACTTCAAAGCTCTAGCTCTTACCAGCTCTGAGATCTCAGCGTTCATACGGACAGACAGAAGGACATGGCTAAATCGATCAAGAATATATATACTTTAGAGGATCGGAAATGCTTCCTTCTGGCTTAGTACAGAGTATATTAGGTATTGTAGTTTCCTTCAACTTACGATGTGCCTTGGCTCGCCATTTGTTTTCCGTGGGCTGACCCGTGGCATCTAGGGCTTGCAGTGTTACCTCAGCAGCTGTACAAGTGGCCGTGGCATCTGGCAGGCATTGCAATTCACCTCTTATCTGTGCACGCAACTGGGAGAAGGTTATACCATTTATGGGCATATCCTTGACTTCTGTTTGCTGTTCTACCGGAAAGAATTGTATGCCACTGGCCTTGTCTGCATCGGTGGTCAGCACTTGGATATTATATCTGCCCACTGGTAGATAGGCACACCAATTGCCACTCTCTGGCTTGGTAGTGGCGGTGGTATGGAATGTGGAGCCAGCTTTGGTCAAACCCACTATATAGGATTTTGTGGAAACAACTTTGCCGCATACCTCATAAGCCGTGGGCACTATAACGGGCAGACTGGCTGTGGTTATTTGAGCCTTAACTTGGAGTGGAGTAAATTGCAATTGATTTGATTCAATTTCAATGTTGTAGGTGCCTGCCTTAATGTTCTCCAGAGTATAACTACCCTGAGCATCGGTTACAGCCACTTTTTGTTGGTTTAGCTTGACAATGGCTGACTTGAGTGGGGCACCTCCAATGGCAGTCAATACCTGCCCCGAAACGGTAAAGCCTGTTATCTTAAACTCCTCTTTTAATTGAAGCGTATCCTTGCCCACTTCCAGTTCTAGATAATCCGGGCTAAGATGCAGTTTTAACTGGGCATTCTCATTGATGGCAAGCAGCAAATATTTTCCAGAGGGAACATTCTTAAAAGTATATTCTCCAGACTTATCCACCAAAGCATAGCAAGCAGCCGTAGATTCGTAGTCTTTCTTTAAAGTATTCTTATGTAAGCCAGTGGATGGTTCGCACTTGGGCACCAGAGTTTGCTAAGGGCGGGAGAGGTTCAATTTTTAAGAGATGCCATTAAATATTTATTTACTTATAGACTTACCCCCTGCTTCTTGAACAAAGCCACTCCCAGTTGACCCGGCAGCTGGTTACTCGTATCGAATCTTCCATTGATATTAAACCCAGACACCACCAATGAATTCTCCGGCAATTCTGTGTTACCACTAACCACCACCACATTATGCTCCGCCTTGGAGAAATGCCATTTGGCATGTGTGGCTTTGACCACATATTTGCCGGGTATAATGGGTGTAAAGGAAAAGATTCCTCTAATATCCGTCTTGGTACGCCTGACTTCACCTTGTTCGGAAAGCAGCTCCACATCCACATCACGTGCGCCACCGCCCGTGGCCAAAGCCACTTTGCCTGTGATGCCAAAACCCTTGAACACAAAGTTCACATCTTTGCCCTGACTGCACACGTCATGCTTGCCATCAAAATTCAGCTCAACATGTTCCGGCTCAAAACTCCAGCCGGGCGGAGGTGAAATGCTCAAAAGGTATTCACCTTTGTCATAAATGGGCAGAAAGTAATAACCATTGGAGGGTGAGCAATCGGTTTTATCTTTCAGCGAGCCCTGCTTGGTCAAACTGGAAAGTAGGTTAAATGAGAATTGTCAAATTTTTTATGATTTAATTAGTCGCCGTCTTATCAGCCGCAGTGGCCGCACTTACAGTTTAATTTCCACTTTGGAAAAGTCAATTTCGGCATGACTCTTGATGAAACCGCCACAACCCACTACTTCGCTGGCCTGGCCATTGACTTGGGCAATTGCTTTAATTGATAAAATAAGAAAAACACCGGAAAACCACCTCATTTTGCCACAAGTGAATAAAGACTCAACCGTGGTGCAATACGTAAAATGATAATAGGAAATTACGTTGGTTAGAGCGAGACGGACATGGTCAAAAATTAACGCGGATAAAAAGACAGCAAACAGCTGACTAATTTTAAATGAAATGATAATCGAGTTTGGTCACCCTAACTTATCTTTAAATCGAGTGTGGGCGCCCTAATTGGTGTGGCTGCAGTTGGCTCCGCTAGTTCATTAGAGATGAACTATCGCTTGCGATAGTACACGACTGGCCAGTTATACAGATGAGAATGTGACGAGTACTTTTATGTAACGCGTCACGCTTGTGATAAGAAGTAGCAGTGGGAATAACAGACATAATTTTTTGTTCATTAAGTAATAGCCTATTTCCAACAAAGAAGTGTTGCAACATTTCTTAAAAATTACAAAAATGTATGAAGAGAGAATCTTCCTTAAGAGAAACGGCATTCGCCCCGACATTATTTGGAATTTTGTCATACAATACTGAATAATTTATCGCTACCTTCAAGGCTGCATAAGTGTCATCAGCAATAATCAGTTGATTTGAATTTAAAAACTTGGCGCAATTTTTGTTAAATAAATAAATTATTATTAAACACTGTGGAGTTAGCTTCTGCTGATGATTAAGGTTGAGACAATGTGCTTGCCCAACAGAGTTGCGCACCGGACAGTGGTGTCTTTTTATACCCTTGCAGAGGGTATATTAAAATTGTCACGATGTGTGTAACGCATAGAAGGAAGCATCTCCGACCCCATAAAGTATATATATTCTTGATCAGCACGACGAGCTGAGTCGATATAGATATGTTCGTCCGTCTGTTTCTATGCTATCTCCTCCCTCAGTTTTAAAGCTATCTTGACAAAACTTTGCAAAAAGTCTTTAAATACACATAGGCTGCACATTTGTCGGAATCGGCCGAATCGGATGACTATAGCACTGCCTAAACGCGGTAAAACTAGTTCAGTGGGAAAACTTTTTTTTTATGTAGCGTCACAACGGTTTATAGTTTTATATGTATCCACATAATTCTGCAAAAATTTATAAAAATCAGATGCCATATAAACGGTCGGTCTAAAAACTATTTCTAGTGAGAAAAACTTTTTTGTTTTCCATCGTAGAGTCACTAATCGTGGTATATATTAGTTTTATATGCATCCACATAATTCGAAAAAATTTATTAATATCGGATTACTATAGCATATAGCTGCCATATAAACGGTAGGTCAAAAAACTAGTTCTAGTGAGAAAAACTTTTTTGTTTTCCATCGTAGCGTCACCAATCGTGGTATATATTAGTTTTATATGCTTCCACATAATTTTGGAAAAATTTAAAAAAATCGGATCACTTTAGCATAAAGCTGTCATAGGAACGATCGGTCTTAAAACTAGTTCTAGTAAGAAAAGACATTTTTGTTGTCATCGGCGTAGCCTTCTATTTTTTCATAATAAAGTTCGTTATGAAACATCTGCTGACACAAAATGTATCTTTTAATATATCTATAAAATATTATCATCATTATTGTTGAACACTTGCCTCTTCTTCTCGTGCTGGGGGGGACAGGCTGACATTGAATTGAGTCTTTATTGAAACAGATCTAAGCTTGTCATTTATTAATTATCGGAACGAATTTTCATTACGCCAAATTGCGATAAATGTACATATATAATGTATACATATGTATAAATATGTATGCCAACCAGATGCTTTCCAAGTAAAACGATCGGAGCAATAAAACGATACGAGAAAGAAATTCATTTCAAGCCTCGTTTGCGGCTATTGAGGCGCCTGCCTAATAAATTCGCTCACACAAAGCCAAAGAATTGTAATGAAGACATCCATTTACTGACATTGACTTTGAAAAGTGCGCAGCAACAGTATTTTTTTAAGTGGCCGGAAGTACGCGAGTATCGTACATATGCCAGGCAGATATTGCAATTCCAAACTAATTAGCCGACCCGCCACCAAAATATGCACCTTTGGGAGATTTATGACGGACGGACGGTCAGTCGGGCAGGCAGACAGTTTGTCGAGACCGGTAGCCGATGATCAGGAGTAATCACTTCAGTTTTATGATCTTGCGGACTATAATTAGAGCTCGGAGTCGTCGTTTTGGCTGCCTTACTTAGTGGTCGCCAGATAAGCCTACCGTAAATGTTGAGAAATAATAAATTTCTTTTTAATGAAATGCTAAAAGTTCATTTCGGCTTATCAGCGGCGGTTGTGTGTGTGTTATTTTGAAAAATCGAGCTAGGTTCAAAATTCCAGCTAATGTCAATGTCGTGTACACAAAATTGGGTTTTTTTTTCGTGTTGTGTCCCTTGGGGTGGTCTTTCTATATACATTTCACATCCGTATTGAACCGCTTAGTGGTGCAGATTTCACAAAAGCAATTTAAGTTGAATTCAATTGAAATTGCAACCCCCTTAAGAAAAGGGGGAGGTTTAAATAAATATTAAAAAAAAACTACAAGTAAGAGCGCTGCAGGTCACATGCATAGACTACGAACTACCCTGTTCCTTAAGGATCTGTGTCAAATGTAATGTCCATGCTGTATGTTAACTTGTGTTATTATTAAGAAAATTCACTTTGATTTACCAAATTTTAATTCAATATAATTGAAGTATCTTAGAATTGATAACCAGTTCAAATTTAGCAGCTCTATTTACCATCCAAACCCGAGAAAATTAACAAGATAACCGACTCCTGAAGAATTTTGTTTTTGTAAAATACGATAATTTTCGAAAGTATATGCTACTACGTAGGTTGCAATATATATTTCTGCCCTAATAATGAAAACGCGAATATTGCATTTTACCGAAGAAACAGGCGATCATTTGCTTCGAAGTGCTTCTTTCACAAACGACTTTTGTTGGATTTGGCTTGTTTTCGAAGACCCACACGGTCGATTGCTGTTTTGTTTCGGGCTCATAAGCATAGATCCATGATTCGTCACCTGTGACGATCTTATAAACGTCTTTTGAAACACCGCGATTATATTTTTTCAAAATTTCTTTGCACCAATCCACACGAGCCTTTTTTTGAGCGATAGTTAAATTGTGCGGGATCCAACGAGAACAAACCTTTTTTTACGCCCAGGTGTTCATGCAATATCGAATGTATGCTGGTGGAAGAAATGCCCAAGGATGCCTCTATCTCACGGTATGTCACATGACGATCTTGCATTATCAGTTCACGCACGGCATCAATGTTTTCTGGCACAACGACTGTTTTTGGACGACCTTCACGACCTTCGTCTTCGAGCGAGCTCGCCAATTTTTCACAGTGCAACAGGATGGTGCTTCATCGCCATACAAAGATTTAAGTTCATCGTTGCACTCTTGTCGTGATAATCCACGTCGAAAGTTGTGAAAAAAAATGAGAAAATTTTTTCACGATTTAATTCCATTTTTCTGCCGAGGTAAGTTTTTGATTAATCGTTAATCGATATCAAACGTGGTCACACATGAAAGAGTTGTATGGAGCTTTTATCGATAAAAGTCCAAACTTTTTTGGGGAAAAGGCCAATTGGTCCTAAAATGGCTAGAAGTGACCTAGGCCAGAAACTTAAATAGCAACCCACGTAAATATTGGTTCTATTTAATCATAACATTAAACTGATATTTTTGTTTCGGTGAAGGATGGGGAAATTTTCAAAATTTGAAACAAACTGCGACGCGTTCATTCAAGCAGACAAATGCTGATACTTCAAAGAGTCCTTCTGACTGCTGCTTACACTTGCACAAACTCATTATACCCTTTGTACCCTTTAGAATAGGATGTGAAAACTGCTCATAAAAGTCAACATGCGCTGCTCATATGTATACATATACATTCATACATACACATGTATGTGTCACCACCCCCCGAGGCGAGGCTTGCCAAAATAATTACAAACAAAGTGAATAGCGCAGGCGCCCTTAAGTATGCCCCGCCAGATAGATCTCTGCATCTCTTTTTCTGCATCACACTCTCTCTTTCTCTGTGGCTCTCTCAACATGTTCATGTGTGTTTGCCATACACTGGCCGTTATTTCAGTTTCTTTCGAATCGCAGACGTAAACGGACGTGTTCGTTTCCCATTATATTTCCGCAGAGCGCGTGCGCGTGTGCCTCCTCCATATTACCTCCAGTTTCGGTAGTTTGTTTTTTTACTGTAACACCAAAGATCTCTAGTGCTAGTGCTGCCGCTGCTGGTCCATCAAAAGAGTCATACACGCGCGCAGATAAATAAGCAGCTAAAAATAAGTGCAACTTGACAAGATTTTTGTTTATCGAACAGAAAAACAACTGATAACTCGACACAAAGGGGGAAAAAAAAAACTTGTTTCTTGTGCAAATTGCTGATCAATTTATACTATGTGAAGAGGGAAACACACTAAGGGCAGACACATCTACATACATATATAGTTGCTATCTGAGCTTTTGCACTTGACTTGCCCCAAACCGAGATTCACTAGGATCTCAGATCGTCTTCTTTCGGTACGCTTGATTAATTGTGCGTGTCAATTATGACAGCCGAGACACTTAAACCGTTTATACCAACGAGTGCCGTTGATAATTTTCCGGCCAAGCAATCAAGCGCATCGCATTCGCCCTGGAAGTGTAAACAACATATCACAACTCTACTAACTATTGCTGGCCTGGCTCTCCTAATGGTTATCTTAAGTTTAACGGTAAGTCTGATGCAGCTAAATGATTGAATGGCGTTATAATTGTTTTATTATATGAACTTACTTATTGAGATCGAGATCGAGCAAATTAGTTATCTGTTTCATACATACGCAGTAGAAACTTCAATTTGCCATTAGGTGATATCAGTTACAGCTGGGGCAAACACATTCTTATGAATTTCTAGACGCATATGGCGAAATTATTTCTTAGAAATATTGTGTGTGATTAGAGAGGTCTTAGAACCAATTCAAACAGATGAAATATTTTTTAACCGAATTTATGGATACAAAGTTTTAAAATGAGGGCTAAAAACATTTCCAAATTCGGAAGAACTTCACTATTTGCATTCGCAAAGTTTTCATGGTTCAGATATTAAGTTATTCTCGTTATAAGTTTAAGCCCTGATTCAGGTAAAAATTTTAAGGGGGTCATATACCTTTGCATATGGTTTTTGAGTGTTTTATTCTTAAATATTCTGGAGAGAAAACCATAAGAGCTTTTTTATTAAATAAAAAAACACAAAAAAAATCGTAGAATTCGAGGGCTGTTCAACTGAATATCGGCCTGCCAATTAAGGTCTAAAAAAGGGGAAGAGGTGGAAGCCATGATAATGGGACTCCAGGAATTGATGTAATTCTGGCCCGTACCTCAATCATATTTTTCGATATTTCTTTGGAAAATTGGCGGCAATTTAAAAAATTATGTATTTTTAAAGTTTTTTTTTGTAGTTTAGTGAAAAAAAAAATAGTAAAAAAATGTTTCTCCTCTTGATTGAGGTACGGGCCAGAATTACATCAATTCTGCGTCGATTGCAACATAGCTGATCAAAATCGGTTAAGTAGAACATGCGCAATCATGGTTTACAGGCCAAAAAACGTGGTTTCGAAAAAAACCCGCTTAAAGTTTTGAGCTACGTATAAATGACTTGGATAAGCAAAAACATTACTCCACTAAGAGATGGCTATAGCTATTAAACTTTTTCGTATTTTTGAAAACGGTTTGAAGGGGAAAATAAAAAAGGGATAATAATAAGACCCCCTTAGGAAATATTTGGATAAAAGTTTATTAAGGGGGTCTTCTACTTTGATTTTATTCTCTTTGACCTGGTAGCCATGATTGCGCCAATTCTATTGAACTGATTTTGAACTAGAGTTGGAAATTTTGTATCAGATTTGGAAATATCAAACCAAGGCTATTCCTGAAGCTATCCTGTTTTAGGATTAAATTAAGTTCCAATATTGGGCTTAAATCAATCTTTTTGAGATTACCGCTGGATAAACGTAATCTTTTTAGGATTAATATAGTGAGTTCAAATAATTTTTTTCAGCTCTGCTTAGGAATATTCGAGATTACCCTGTTTTTATTGCCGTTTAGGATTGATTTTTTTTTCTGTTTAGGTATTTGTACTTACAATTTACATTTTCCGTGCCAAAATGTTAGGGATTAGGTACTTTACTTTTGCAAAATGTTAAGCTTGCTGAAGAATGTAAAGAAAATTTTGAAATTGTGATCAATAAGTCTTTCTATACAGTTAATTCTAAAGACTTTAAAAACACCAACAGCAATGAAATGAAAATAAATTGATAATTGTTATTAAAATTCTAGAATTGATAGAGAAGACTATTTATAAGGCCGCAAATCGGTCCGAAACAGAATTACTGAGAACCGATTTGGACTTTTAAAATTTCCCTTACCGAACCATCTACAATTTTGAACCCTCGTAGCTGATCCTGAAACGAACTAGCTTCGGTTTACAGTATTAATTAATTTTTAAAACGAAATAATTCAAAATTAAACTTTAAATGACTCTACGTCTGATTGAAAAGAAGGCAAGTTTATAAGAGCAATCAGGGAATCAAACCGAATCGAATTTCGGTTCCGGTTCCGGTTCTGGTACGTACCGAAACTAATGTTTCGGTAAAAGGTTCTGTTTAGGTTCTTGTTTATTTCGGTATTCGGTTCCGTACCGGTACCTTGGTTTTTATTTCGGTATACCGGTACGTACCGGTATGTACCGGTATGAACCGGTATAATTTAAAAATCCTTTAATCCGAAGATATAATAGAAATGGTAGCAACCTACACAACAAAAAGTAGTTATTAAGAAGGAAAATTAAACATAAAAAACTTTACCTCAGAAAAAAATGTCCTAATAATAGAAGAGCAAGAAGATCTTTTGATATCTGATGAAATGTTAAAAACACTGTTTTCAGATAACGTTACCGATCACAATTTATTGAACCAAAATAGATGCAACAAAATAAGATGAAATTGTTATTTTTATTGAAAATTTCATTATATACCAGATGGTCACTTTAAAATGGAGACTTACAAAATATTGCGCTAACTTAGTTGTTAATTCTAGAAATTCTTGTCTTGATTCCGTCTTTAGCTCGGATGAGCTTGATTTCGTGTAAAGAAGCTTTTTTTTTAAATACACGGGATTGATTTTAGATAAAAATTGCTATGACATTGCAATTCCGTATTTAATTAAAACTCGATGAAGGATTATTTGAGTTTTATGTAGGATCTGTACTTGAAATACGAATTTTCAGATTTGATACAAGAATTTTAGGATTGAAGGATTAAACTTGGTGCTTGTTTTAAGTACAATCAAGTTCGACTCGCACTTGAAATATCAGGGAGATCTAAAAAATGATAAATTTCGGCTAAATAATATGATTATATAAATTTTATTTTCTTCAAACCAATTAAGCTAATTTTTTTGGTTCAAGTGAACCGAGATTGGAACCAAAAACCCAGGAACCGGTTCGCGAACCGAACCCAAAGGACCTTCGAACCTAACCGAATAGCTAATTTGGAATAATAATTTTTGTACCTTTATCTTCACCTAGGTCCTGAAATATCAGGATAGCTTTTCCATTATCTAGGTATACTAGATATATTAATGAAACCAGATATAGATATACTTATTACAATAAATGTAAATTTTAGTCCAATTGTAAATTAATAAAATTGTTTTTGGTGAAAATATTGAAATTTGTATCTATCAAAGAAATAGAAAAATCCACATTAGTTTAAGTTAATAGTTTCATTTTGCGCATTTGCATAGGAAATCGTGTCATAAAATCTTTGTTTACAAAAATTTAAATTTATAATTAAAACAACAAATTCAAATAAACGAAAATTTTATGATGCGTGACCGCCAGAGATTTGTGTATATGCATATGGTTTGTATATTAATATAATTTGGCAAAACTTACTCTAAATTCATTGGGGGGGAGCAAAAAGACTGTCGTCACCAAACAAGTTTTTCCTAATGAGCCCAGTTAAACCAAACAAGCAGCAGCAGAAGTTGTGTTGTGGGCAGACAAACCGATACAGATACGGATACAGTTGCAGATACATTTCACAGACAATTCGACGATGCCGGCAGATACATTTTGGTGTATTTAAATGTTGCTGTGATTGATGGACGCGTTTTCCTTTCACTTAATAGTTTTGATAGTTCTTTTAACTTTATAGGAAGTTGCCATTTTTTTTTCAAAATATGATAATAAATTACTCATTCCTATCTCAGCTCAGCTTGAAGCGTTCTCCTTTTATATGTCATGCAAATATCTGCCTTCTTGTGATTGCGCACTTCTGCTGCTGCAGCACTTCTCTGGAACTCAAGTTCTAAAGTTCGTTGGGGTGGAAACGACAACGGAAATCGTACAATTGACTTGTAAATGATTGGTTCTTGGATTGGCTTCGCATACCTAGTGCATAAATCTTTGTTAAGATTTTAATTCAATTTTCAACAACAACAAACTACTGACCCTCATCAAAACACAAGAGAAAGTGACTTTTTCTGCTGGCGCTAGACGATTACATGATTAGATTTAGTGAGGAAGAGGAAAGTGTTTTAGTGGATGCATAACCCTGACAATGGCCTTGTTGTGGGCAAAACTTTAATTAAATAAGCTCAAAAACAAGTTTTTTTTTCAAATGAACAAAGAATTCAGCGCGAGTACAAGAGACACAAGTCTTGAGTTGGTTTTTTTTCTTCTCTTCTTTTTGGTGTCAAGTCAAGAAAATATACAAATTTAAAAATATATGAAAAGGCACTGCCATATATTGAGCAATGAATGCCCCGAAAGCGCCCGCCACTCGCCCAGAATGTTAATGATCCATTAAAAAGATTATGTGCCCAAGTGGCGGCGGTACCTCGAAATCTTTCTTTCTCCGTCCGTCCGTCTGTGAGTTCTGTTATGTTTTATTTTTTTTTCTTCTGGGTGTCAAAGTTCGCTATGTGTTAGGTTTAGCACCAACTTGCCGTTAAATTGAAGATTATTGAGTGTGCATACAGATAAGAGTTAATATTTGTAATGACTTTATTCTACTAATTGTTTTTAGATCTGGCAGAGCTGGCGCGTCACCCATCTGGATAGAGAGCTGAAAGGTCTTAAGCGTGTGGTTGACAGTCTGCAGCTACGTTTGGGCATTCACTATTTGGAAGATATTGATGAATTCGAAAAGGAGGTGAGCGAAAATGAATTATTTATTCAAGTCAAATACACAATCTCGTGTGGTCTACAGAATGCCACAAAAACTTATATATTATATATATATAGACTGGGACACATATAGTGGGCACATATTTATAGAAAAATGTGCTGAAAATTAAAATAACATTTGCTGTCTAAACGAATTTCTATGTTTTGTAGAGGCGTCGAGTTCATTTAAAGAAATTTGAATTATTGATAAATTGGGATAATATATTAACTCCTACTAAAAACAACACCCAATTAATATTTTATACAATAGAACTGGCGAACAAGACACCAGTCGATGCCAAATATAATTTATGTACTCATTTTCGAATAAGATGAATTATATAAAATTCAAGCTACAAACAGTTGACATGAAGCAAATGCCTTAAAACATTTCCACATTTACACTTGAGCTTTTGTATGAAAAATGAGCTCATTTGGTTGCCAGCAATGGGACATAAAGAGGCAAATAGTAACCGAAATCGCGAAACAGGGCACTACCACCAACCTTCTTTCCGCTAAGGAAACTGCCAGTATGCCCATGGCTACGTGCAGACTCATTAAAACAGATTTATACGAGCAGAAAGCTATTCAAATTTGGCAGTCAGTTAATTCCTGCAGAATAGCGCGACTAAAATGTATGAGTCGCAGCGAATAAACGTTCAGCAGAGTAGTTGTTAGGTCTCTTTAGGTCACTTTCTGGCGAAAACACATGCCACCATACTAATGCACATAGTGCACCTTTGAAGAGTTTGCAGAGACGAGAAAGAAGTATAGTCTGACTCACATTTCAACTGTATGTGTCCAGCTCTGAGTAGTCGAATGTAGAAATTCCTCGGCTCATACTACCTAACAGATATCTGCAAGCTGTCAGTTATATCTCCTAAACAAATCTCAGGATCAGGGTGTCAAACCGGAACCCGAACCGGAACCGTATACCGAAAAGAACCGATTTAAACTCCGGTATTTCGGAACCTTTATTTTTGGAACCGAAATGACCGAAAAGAAGCGAAACATTGTACCGGAACAGTTTCGGTTCTGAGTTTTTTTATACACTTGAAAAGTGTATATTAATTTTGCCCAGAAGTTTGTAACGCATAGAAATATTCATTTCCGACCCCATAAACTATATATATTCTTGATCAGGACGACGAGCTGAGCTCAATTCCGTCTGTCCGTCCGTCAATTGTCTGTCTGTCCGTCTGTCTGTTTCTTACGCGAACTAGTCTCTCAGTTTTAAAGCTATCGAGCTGAATTTTTTGCACAGAGTCTTCTTTTGCACGCAACTAATAGTCGGAACCGGCCGGATCGGATGACTATATCATATAGCTGCCATAGGAACGATCGGTCTAAGAATAGTTGAATTCCAGGTGCGTCATTTGTATATGTTAGTTTTATATACTCCACATAATTCTGGAAAAATGTATCAAAATCGAACACTATATAGCTGCCATAGAACGATCGGCGAAAAATAAGTTTTTGTGAGAAAAACTTTTTGATTTCCATCGTAGCGTCACCAATCGTGATATATTTTTTTTTTATTCCAAAAAAAAATAAAAAGTTATTTTTATTTACAAAAAAACAAGTAAAAATTTATCAAAATCGGATCACTATAGCATATAGCTGCCATATAAACGGTCGGTCAAAAAACCACTTCTAGTGAGAAAATCTTTTTGTTTTTTATCGTAGCGTCCCCAATCTTGGTATATTTAGTTTTATATGCTTCCACATATTTTTGAAAAAATTATCAAAATCGGTGACATAGAAGCTGAGGACCGATCGTCGGAATGTTTTACTCGAAGTTTTTTTGTATTAAATTTTATATCAAGATTAAAATTTAAAACGATACATATTTCAGTAGTTGAGTAAATTCAAGTGTATTAAAACTGCACAATCTCGTTGTTTTCTATACGATAAAGAAGTTTGTAAAGAAATATTCATCCGACCCCAAAATTAATCTATCAGGACGACGAGCTGAGCTCAACTCCGTCTGTCTTCTCGTCTGCTTCGTCTGTCTGTCTGTTTCTACCGCCTAGTTTTAAACTAGAGTTATATTTTCAAGAGTCTTTTACGCACGCACTAATAGTCCTGACGATGACTATATCTTATAGCTGCCATAGGACCGATCGGTCGATACGTCAAACGGTATAAATTATGTGTTTACAATACTGAAAAATCGGTCAAAACTACTCTAGAGAAAACTTTCACTCACATATTTTTAAAAAATGATCAAAACGGATGATATATCAAGCTGCCATAGGACGTTTTATAAGAAAGGTTTTTTTTATGGTATCAAATTTTTATTATCAATGATTTAAAAATTTTAAATATTTGATTTCATATTTTACTTAAATAAAACTTTTATGTTTTAAATCTGTCGCCACAGTCGAAGTTTGCTTTGCCTTCTCGTTTTTTAATCAATTATTTTGATATAACAAGCTTGTTTCAGATTTTCAGATAACAGTGCAAACGTATAAATTCTTAAAATGGCTTTAAAGAACTAAAATATGCTCAAGTAAATCAAAATCTAATTCTGTAATACGATGTAGCTCATTTTCCCCTACTAAAGTTCTTTTTTAATGATTTCGAACGCAAAGAAGATGTTATCTTACATTATCAGCCATGTTCTGAATTCCACTTTCACTAAACTTTTGCGCTTTAAAACCGGTTTTTGGACCAGACTTTTGTGAAAGTGGAATTCAATTCGAATTCTTGTTTCTGCTTACTGCCTTGTTTGTAATCTATTAAAACAAATTCAATTTGTTTTTGCTTTTTCAGTAGACGCTTTACTGGCATTAAGTTTCCTTAAAGGGTTATCTTATTTGTAGATTGCCCCTTAAGGTATTCAGGAAATGTCACATTTTGTATGTTGTACTTTACCTAGTGAGAATTTCTGTTCAAGCTTTCGTCACTTGCATGGTCCAACCTTTCTCCATATTTAGATGGGAGGGTGTGTGTTTGTGTGTATGTGTTCAAGGCAAATGTTTTATGAGCTTTATAAAGAAATTATTGCATATAGATAAAAGTGCTGACTGATCTGATCTCATCAATGGCCTAATGGCAAAGATCGTTTTAAGATTTATTTATGCCTGTGTATATCTAAATGTATAAGTATTATGTAGCCGCAATTCTCTAGAGAGTTCTTGAGAAGAGGGGTTGGGGGGGGGTTAGGAGGCGCCATCAATTAAGAGCAAAACAAAATAGATGAATACAAAAATCCATCTTCAAATGAGTGCGCGTATTT
Organism: Lordiphosa mommai; assembly: GCA_018904225.1. NCBI lineage: Eukaryota > Metazoa > Arthropoda > Insecta > Diptera > Drosophilidae > Lordiphosa > Lordiphosa mommai. The sequence continues at coordinate 168,307 of JAEIFT010000100.1, read as the reverse complement.
TTAAAAATGAAATCACGTACTTGGCCAAGTGACTGACCCAAATCGTTTGTCCATTTTCTATTGCAGTATGAGAATGCACTTATTGAAGATCCCAGCAAGCTGGATGCCATCGAGGATGAGGCGGATGATGTGGGGGAGGACGACGACGATGACGACGACGACGACAACTGGAATGAAAATGAAAGTGACGATGATTACGACGATTATGCTGATTTGATAAGGAATATAACAACTCCAGCGGAAATGGATATCAGTGCATCATCTGCCTCCAATGATGATAATGTTTTCGACGATTTCACCAGCTATAATGATTCCAAAAAGAAGAAAGAAAGGTGGGTGTGGGTATTTTTTAAATGTTAACTGGGTTCTATTTGCATGTTTTTATATGCTTTCAGAAAGTCTCGTTCCATTGCCGAGGTACGCAATGATTTGCAGACTCACAGCACACAAAATAAAACCCAAGACCAGCAGGCAAATGTCAAAGAAAGGTAGGTAATGCTTAAGGCAGCAGTAGCTCAGCAGCAAACATTTGAAAGAGAATGCTGCTGAGCTGCTGCTGCCTTGTATATTAGCCTTTTAGGTACTTAATTATATGTGTGTTTTCACGTTTTTAGCTCTTCCATGCCACATATTAAACGAAGGCAGCGTCCACGTACCAGTCGTCAGCATGTTTTATTACGCAAAGGTGTGTATAATAAAGCTAAAGAATTGGCCAAAAAAATTTCAATTTTGAATCTCTGTTAATTTGCAGGTGAATCTCTTATTTCAGCCAAATCTACCAATCTACAAGCTAACTCACGTTCTCCTGCTGCACATTTTCATCTCAATCGCAAGGTGCCACATCACAATTCGCCCCTTCAATTGAGCTGTAAGTATAGACCTTCATCCCCGGTTTAGAAATATCTTCAGTTTTCTTTCTTCCAGCCTACCAGGGTGACATGTATATAGGACATGTCACGGCCAGTAATGACAATTCCTGGCAGGATCATTTCACCATCAATAATGGCATACTCACTGTACACCAATCTGGCCTGTACTACGTATACGCTCAGATTTGCTATAATAATACGCACGATCAGAATGGCTTCATTATCTTTCATAATCACAATGCTTTTCTGCAGTGCCTGAATACGGTGCCCACCAATATGCCACAGAAGATACACACCTGTCATACCAGTGGACTTATCCATTTGCAAGAGCAGGAATCCATACATCTACGCGACATACATCGAGATCGCAATGTAATGCTAAGGGATTCCAATAATCGTAGCTACTTTGGCATCATCAAAGTGTAGGAGAGACAGATGGAGCGGGCCAGTGTAAGAGTGGGCCAGTTTAAGCTTTAGTACTCGTGAATACGATTTACCAGATCACTAGTTTTGTAACATTAGCTTAAGATACTCATTCATATTGGATCTGAATCCTTCATATTTATTTTGTATATACTTTTTTGCTGATATTAAACATAAATAAATACTTAGACTATGATAAACACTATTTTTTACCAGTGTAAAAAAGTGAGAGAAGTTGAGAACGCACAGAAAAGTAAGCAATTTCAGAGCCCTTAAAGTTATTGAGCCTGACGAAATGTGTTGATCTAGCTATAATAAGCTTAAACTTAGCTGAGTCTTGGTTTTACTGAGGCAGGACATTTGTCGGTATAAAATGTAAAAGGGCCTTGGAAAAACTTTTGAATTAAAAACATATTTCAATGGAAATGGAGCAATAAATCTGAATAATTTAAAAAAAAACGTTTAAGGCGCGTAAAAAATTTAAAAAAAATTTACCCTTTTTTACTTTGTCGTAAAGCAACCAAAAATAGAGCTACGCTTATGTTCTTCATAGTTTTGAATAGATAACGACCTCTATTATAAGACTACGTGCAAGAATTCCCTTTATAAGGTCATAAGAGAATGTTCTATCACGTTTTAACACTACAATCAAAATTCCTAACCTTAAAAGTGCCGCTAAATCAGTTAAAAATAGTGCTACGTAAATGAGAATTTACTTTTCCATACTTTCCGACTAAATTCAAAGAAAAATTTATTTAAGACCGTAAATAATTTTTGACAAATTTTTAAGGCGCGTAAAAAATTAAAAAAAAATGTACCCTTTTAACGTTGTCGTATAGCGGCCAAAAATAAAGCTACGCTTATGTTCTTCCTAGTTTTGGATAGATAACGACCTCTATTATAAAACTACGTGCAAGAATAGCCCTTTATAAGGTCATACGAGAATGTTCCATCACGTTTTAACACTACAAAAAAATTCCTAACCTTAAAAGTGCCGTAAAACAGTCAAAAATAGCGGTACGTTAATGAGCATTTACTTTTTGGATAGATTGGAACCCGTACCTTCCGACTACATTCAAAGAAAAATTTACTTAAGGCCGTAAATAATTTTTGAGGAATTTTTAAGGCGCATAAAAATTTTAAAAAAATGTACCCTTTTTAACTTTGTTGTATAGCGGGCAAAAAAAGAGCTACTCTTATGTTCTTTGTAGTTTTGGATAGATTACGACCTTTATTATAAGACTACGTACAAGAATGGCCCTTTATAAGGTTACAAGAGAATGTTCCATTACGTTTTAACACTACAACAAAATTCCTAACCTTAAAAGTGCCTTAAAACAACCAAAAATAGTGTTAAATAGTGCACTTACTTTTTGGATAGATTGGAACCCGTACTTTCTGATTGCATTCAAAAAATCATATAACATGGATGCCCACTGAAAGCATATGAAAGAGCAGACAAGGCAGTGAGGGAGAAGAAAACCAAATTTGGTTGTTGTTATTGTTAATGCCTCTCCCGCATGCTGCCGGCTCTGTCTATGAATTCGTATGCTCGTGACTATAGCGATGAGTTAAGCAACAACACTGGAGTACTGAGAGTAAAGTCATTGGGTACCTCTGTAATATAGTCTTCATGGGCACTTTTCAAAGTATTTAATATTAGCCATCTCATTAATAAACTGAGCTGCTCATTAATGGCCAAAGAAAGCTGAATGCCTTTTGCCATGGCAACTTCATTTGTACAAATTCATTACAGCCAGGATATTTCTTAGGAAATGACTTTGACAATCGAACCAGGTGCAATTGCAATCCTGGTCAACATATATTTACTTCACGTCAGCCCCGGGCTCATTTCATTCCAGGTTACATATGTACACAAAAATTACAGCGGAAATCATGGCCGTCAAATAAGCCGATTGGGGGGGGCATGTAACAGGTGGCGCTGGTATCGCCAGTTTCGAAGCAACAGTTCGGCTTGGATACAACCTAAAATGTACTCTCCCATTCTTCCCTGCCCATGCGCATTGCACACAGCTTGTCCAAGGATTGTGTGTGTGCACTTTCAATTTGTGGAAGCTTTTCCTTCGTTCAGTACTCGGTGGGTATTCATTGGCTGCAGTTTTGTAATTTGTTTTTTGATTTTCGAAAGTTCAAAGTGCATTTCTGCATGGGAAAATTGTTTCTCTATTTGGTTGTTGTTTATGTGTGGCTGTGGGTTGTCTGTAGAATCGAGTGGCTAATAAGATTTGTGCGCTTGATACGTTCAGTGAATAGAAATTTGGGAAATGGTAAGCGGCTATGGCATGACCTTGATGCAGTTGTTGCCCGGGCAAACTAAGTACCTACAACAACAGGTGGATGCGCAATCGGCATCATCAGCAACAACAACAACAGCAGCAATTAAAGCTATTAAAGTACAGTCCCGCCAGGACATAGAGTTATTGATTTTGATTTGATTTTTCTATTTTATATACTTAATTTATTAGAACGATTTGTAAATGGAAGCGATTATGTTGATGGAATGACATTTGATGACGACGAGGTAAGTTAGTAAATTTAATATGGGAAGTACATTGGATTATTATACCCTGTACCCAAAAAAAGTGTATCATAAAGTTGTGCAAATTAATGTAACAGACAGAAGGAAACATTTGCGACTCTATAAAGAATATATATTCTTGATCAGCATCAATAGCCGAGTCGATATAGATATGCCCGTCTGTGTGTCTGTCCGTCTGTGTGTCTGTCTGTCTGTCCGTCTGTCTGTCCATCTGTCTGTCCCTCTGTCTGTCCGTCTGTATGAACGTGTCGATCTTAGAAACTATAAGAGATAGACTCATGCGAAGATCAGATGTTTCAGATGTTTCACAAAATTTAGGAAATATTTTCGCTAACGTTATGAGAGAATTTATATAATCGAAACAATTTTGATCTAGTTTTAACTGGCTTGAAAACTATTTGAACTTTGGAACTAGTTCGAACCCGGTTTTAGACACGAATAATATCTTACTCCAATATATAACCAACCTACAACTCATATTTAAATATTATATCTTAACTAATTTTAAAATATGGCTCGGAATGCCTTTTGAACCGGTTTGAAGTGTTTTAGAATCAAGACTGCAAGCTGGTCCTAGACCGAAAACCACAGAATCGGTCTAGTTCGGGCTCTTGCGTCCATCGAACCGGAATTTACACAGAACCTATTTGATTAATGAGAACCGAAACACCTTTGTTAGAAAAATGGTTCGGTTCAGAAAATTACTTAATTCACTTTTAAAGATCTTATATAAATTCCAAAATATGTTTTTCGGGAAAAGATGGGTGGACGAAATCACCAAATTCGGGTTATTACGACTTTGAGAAGGAAGATAAAGCAAAAGACAAGTTGTTAAAGGCAGGGCTGTAAACCCAAATCATTTTTTCGGAGGTCCGGTTCGAACCAAAATTTACCAATGGTTAAGGTTCAGAAAATAAAGGTTCAAGGTTTTTATGATAAGGTATTGGTTCGAACCTTGGTTTGTCCGAGGTTTTTTACAAATTTGCAAAGAAGAGTAATTAAATTGTTAAAAATATAAAAAAAAAAATACAGGTTTTCTGAATTTTTGTTTACTCGAACATCGGTTCAATTAATTTCAATTAAATTTTATAAGTATTATTTCTTTGAGCAACTTTTGGTCTATACTACTTCTTTTTATCAATATAATTCCGTCTTATCTAAGACTTGTAACTTTTTTTTTAAACGAACTGATAGTATTGGTTCGGAACAGGTTCAGGTTTTTTCAAGAGAGGTTCGGTTCAAGGTTCGGTTAACTGTAAAAGAAAAGTCGGAATTCCAGGTTCGAACCGGTTTGGTGGTTAAAAGATGCGTTTTTGAGATCACATCCAAATCCGGGATGACTCTGAGAAAGATGATAAAGCAAAAGTCAAGTTGAAAAGGATACAATCCCCGCAAACATAGTGGGACCAGGGAAATAAATTGACAATTTGTTTTCCATATTATTAAAAGTCAAAGGAATTTACAAATTACAAATTAAACGTTTTCTCATTGTACACAATAAATCATTTTTATTTGTTCGCACATAATTTAACCAAATGAAAATTCTGAAAGTACAACTTTTAAAAAATTTAGTAAAAATTTGAATATTTTTAAACACTTTTTAAAATTGTATTTTCTAATTTTCCTTGCTGCCCCCCAGAAGTATCTGGATCTCATTTAAAGTTTTGCCCTTAGTTTCCGGCAAGAAGAAGATGATGAAAATGAAGGCAATGAGTCCCACGAGAGCAAAAAAACCAAATGTCCAAGCTGGACCAACTCCTTGTATAGACAATGGAAACAGTTTGGTTACACAAAATGCGAAAAGCCAATTGGTTGTGCCAGCTATGGCCCCAGCCACCGGTTTGGCATCCTCGGCAAATAGTTCGGCCATTAGCAGCCAGGGTACAGGACCAAATCCCACCGAGAAACCTACGATAAAAAGACAAACGGCCAAAAGGGGCAGCCAGCCCACATTTTTGGTGGAGAGCCATTGAAAATAGCAGGCCATGACTAAAGTGGTGATGCACATGACCATAGCCGAAACCAGTAGCAGTATCTTACGTCCAATTCTTTCAATGAGTAGTATAGCCACAATGGTGGCTACAACCATTACCACACCAACCACAATGGTACAAATCTCATCTGAGAAGCCCACTTCGGCCTGTTTGAAAATGCCCGTGGAGTAGAAAATGATGGCATTTATACCGGTTAGCTGCTGGAACAGCATCAACATCATGGATATAAACAGCCCCTTCAATGTGACCTTACGACAAAGAGCCTGACTAGTTTTGACCTTTTCCTTTCTAGAATCAGCTGCCATTTGGTTCAACTCCTCAGTGGAATCAACATTCTTGCCGCGTAGAAATCGCATGGCTTTCTCGGCCTTCTCCGTTTTGCCCTTTTGCACAAGATAGACCGGCGATTCCGGCATCCACATGAACATCAGAAAGAACAAAATTGGCAAAATGCCACACAAAATGTTCACGATCAGAACCTTACAAAAGGCACCCACCACGAATCCATAAAGCACACCATGGACGATCAGCAGCTGAAAGAAACAGCCCATTATGCCGCGTTTCGACAGTTCGGCAATTTCCGTTGTGTACATGGGTGCCGTAATGCAGAAGGCGCCACCCGCGGCACCCACAAAAAAGCGTCCAATGAACAGCATCGAGACATGTTGGGCCCCAGTAATGAAAGCCCAGCCAATTAGAAAGGGTATCACCAGCACCAGCATGGTTATCTTGCGTCCAATGGCGGCAATAAGAATTCCAACCGGCACACAGGAACAGGCAGCACCCAATGTTAGCAGTGAACTTGTCCAGCCCCATTCATCTATGCCCGGTGTGAATTTATATGCATCCAGGCCGAGTCTTATGGGTAGCTCCACGGGGCCAGACCAACCAATTGCGGCGCCCAGGCAAAAGGCTCCAAACGATGCTGCCAAACCGGCAAGATATTGTTTCCACGCTGGCGGCATTTAGAATGGACATTGGATTGGTTTAATGGAGTTATGAATTCTCAAAATCGAAATCTTAAAGTCTGACAGGGAACTGCAAGCGGTGGTGATTCTTTGAAGCCGGTATCCTACTAAAAATTGAATTAAAGATATTTTGAACCAATTTCCAAAGGATAATATGCCAATTAGCTGATTATTCTTTGGTTATCACGAAATTTCTGTTCTTAACCCCTTCCAATTTTTCAGTATAGATCATTCTTAAATTCAAAAACAAACGGTTATATTGCCATAATAAGAACAAATATTATTAAAATAAGAATTCCCCATAAATAATGTAAGTAAACAAATTTAAACAAGTAAGAAAAGTTTGTCAAGCCCGACTGTAAAATACTCTATTCCCATCAAGTTTGTATATAACTTAAACCTTTTTAGTGTTTTGTTGAGGGACTTCCATTCTATGAAATATGGAATATACATTTCAACCTTACCTTACAACCTTAAAGAAATCCTAATTGAGGATCCAAATAAATTTGAATCTCAGGCATAAATCAATTTTTATGAGATTTTCAGGATACACAAAAAAAGAAGAACCCAATATTAAGGCTGAGCAGTTCCTAAAACAATAAATGAATAACTCAACACTCAGGCAATTATTTACCTAAACGATGAGAATTTAACCAAAACAATTTTCAGACAGTTTTTTTATGGAATACGTCACCATTTTTTGGTAGATTCCTAAGCGTTGGTAATGTCAGTTAATCTTTGAAGTGCAAGTGCTACATACTACTGAACAATAACGAACGGGTGTAAAATTATCCGTGATGTTTATTTGAACTCTGACATTCAAAAAAAAAAAAGGTAAAAAAAAATTTAATAGGAATGAACCAGAAGTCAGTCTAATAGAAATTCTAAAACTATAATATCGCTGTTCTTTAAAGGGGGTATTCTACCTTTGAACAGCGTTTTATGAGTGTTTTTTAAAAATTTATGGAAAGAAAACTATTGAGCTTTTTCAATTTGGTTTTTTATTTTGTGTATTTAATTAACAAATACAAAAAAAGTTTGGAATTCGAGGGTGTTCAAAAAGTTACGGTGCAATTAAGGTCTCAAAAAAAAGTGTAGAGGTGGTGGCCATGATTCCGGGACTCAGGTTATCGGAATTGAAAACTGTAAATGCGGTTAAGATCAGAATTGATGTAATTCTGGCCCGTACCTCAATCATATTTTTCAATATTTTTTGAAAAATGCGCCGAAAAAAATTTTTTTTTTTGAGTTTAGGTAAAAAAATAGTAAAAAAATCCTCTTATTGGTACGGGCCGTTACATCATCGTCGATTGAAACATGGCTGATCAAATCGGTTCGTAGACTGCCAACAGGTACAGTAAAAACGTGGTTTAGAGAAAAGGTTAAATGAGCAACGTTGAAATACTACGTTAGAAGAAAGCGAAGGATATCGTAACATGAATATAAAATGGTTTGGGGAGAGGTTTTTAAAGAAAAAAATAAAAACAGTGAGATTAGGTGCGTGTGTGTAGCGGTGAGAATCGGTCAATCCCGAGGTGGTGTAGAGGGGGTAAATTAAAAAAATTTTTATATTAAAAATGTTTTCGAGGAAAACAACTATCGGTGAATAAATCCCCCCCAATCCAGGGGTTATGCTGTCTTCTGCGCGCCTCCCCTCTCCTCCTCCCTCCCCACATACTGTGGATCAAATTTTTTTTTAAATTTGGCCTTAAATTAAGAAAACGACCTAAAAATAATATAGCAACCTAAGTTAGGATATGATGTCTTTGGCGCTTTGAGTAAATTGCTATTTAGGTTATTTTAACGCAGGCATTTATTTTTCGGGTGTAAATAGGTAACACGGCTACCGATGTTTTAAATACTGCAGTTTTGAAGCGCTACCATGATAACAAAAACGTTTTTCACTAGAACTAGTTTTTAGACCGATCGTTCCTATGGCAGCTATATGCTATAGTCATCCGATATTGATAAATTTTTTCACGAATTAGGTAGAAGCATATGAAACTAATATATAAGATTGGTGAGCTACGGTGAAAAAAAAAGTTTTCATAGAACTGTTGGACGTTTATTGGAGCTATACTATAGTCATCGATTGATAAATTTTTTCAGAATTGTGTGAACCATAAAAATAATTAAAGATTGGTGAGCTACGGTGGAAAACAAAAAAGTTTTCCACTAGAACTTGTTTTGGACCGACCGTTTATGAGCTATATTATGTCGATTTTATAATTTTTTCAGAATTGTGTGAAACCATACAAAACTAATATATACCAAGATTGGTGATGCTACGGTGGAAAACAAAAAAGTTTTTCTCACTAGAACTTGGTTTCGGACAGACCGTTTATATGGCAGCTATATGCTATAGTCATCCGATTTTGATAAATTTTTTCAGAATTGTGTGGAAGCATATAAAACTTATAGATACCACGATTGGTGACGCTACGATAAAAAAAAAAGTTTTTCCCATACCGCTCGTTCCTTAGCTATTGATATAGTCATCCGATCCGGCCGTTCCGACAAATGTGCAGCGTTTGTATTTAAAGACTTTTGCAAAGTTTGGTCGATAGCTTTAAAACTGAGGGAGAGATAGCATAGAAACAGACGGACAGACAGACGGACGGACAGACGGACATGACAGACGACACGGACAGACGGACAGACGGATATGGACTCAGCTCGTCATGCTGATCAAGAATATATATACTTTATGTGGTCGGAAATGCTTCCTTCTATGCGTTACAAACATCGTGACAATTTTAATATACCCTCTGCAAGGGTATAAAAAGGGATTAAATAAATCTTTTCCACTCTGGTTAGAATACAGCTTGGGATTGGTTTGAGAACATTTGGATTAATTGTATTTTTGAGTGCAGCTTTGGAACATGCTTTTTTTTCCCGGTATTAAAGTCGTGTGTTGAAATTTCGCACAAATTCTAACTGGATCGCAAATTTCACTGGATAGTATCTACCGGTGATTAGGATGATCACATCTATAAAAAAACACAATTCTCTGACATGATCTTAAAATGAGAAATTTCGTCATGAAAAGAGGACTCATTAAAAGCTATATTGGTTTCGGTTTAAGTATCTGTATTAAAAATTCATATTAATTACTTATGAAAAAGGATTTTCAAATCAAACTTTGAATTGTTTCACAATCTACCATTATTTAGACAAAATTTGTTTCTGCATTTCCGCAAACCGGAAAAAGTTTTGAAATTGCATTTAATGCTTTTTTGTGGAAAAAGCTTTCACCCACGCACTCTCTCTCTCTCTCTCTATCTTTCTCTCTCTCTTTGGTAGCTAACGCTTCGTGTATTGTGTCTTGTGCTATGGTCGTATACTTTTCGGCCACGAATCCTTTGTGTATAAAAAGCCAAATACTTGCACATTTGATGTCACTCCTGGCTACGTCTTGATTGTGAACAGTTGAAAGCTAGTAAAGAAAATTCAGTTAAACTATTTGAACAAGTTGTGTGTGGCGTAGGTGTGACGCCATGTTGTGAAAAGTGTCTACCATTATTATATGCCGTCGCCAAAATAAAAGAAAGAACAGAAACAAAACAATTTTTAACCTTAGCAGTGGGTTTAAAAAGTTAACAAAGTGAGTGGTGAAAATTTGAGTTTTCTTTGGGTAAGTCTATTGATTTGTTTGCTGAGGTTTAAGCGTGGGCGTTTGCAGAAAAAAAATGTTGGTATATATATATTTATAAGATATTTTTTAAAGCCTGGCAAAGACAGGGCAGTACGCTTGAATTGACAAATTGCTGGACCGTTTGAGTAATGTTGAAATGTTGCTGAATAAATTATGCTTGGACATCAAAGCTCACACACACACAGACACAAGCGCACTGCAAACAAGTTGCCTGCGGACAGGCACACAGCCTTAATTGTTATGCCCCAACACGATTTCATTTAAATATTTAAGACGTAAACTGCAATCTGGCCTTTGGGCAAAATGCCCAATTTAATTTGGTCCCAATTTGAAACAACAATTTGTGTGACTAAGTTAATTAACACGCAGTTAGGTTGTCAAATTCGACAGCCCAAAAGTAGGCAATATTTTTTCATTTCATTTCCTTTTCTCTGGTTTTGTCGAAATTTGATTAGAATGGAAAGCTCTTTGATGAAAGTAGGGACATAAATATAATTATTGACTAGTAGAAGAAATTAAGCATGCGCCATGTGGTACCAAATTGCATTTGTCATACACACAAGCAAAATTAATCATACGCCATGTGGGCACAAATTGCCAACGAACAATACTTAGATTATGCAATGAAATGAAATAAAATCCCATTTGCATATAATTTAAATGATATCCTTTAAAAAGGCACTCCCTTTCAACAGCTCAATGAGAGTTAGATAAAACTCAGCCAAGCTGAAATAATATAATCAAAACAACAACAACAACAACAAAGGTAAGAAAACCAAAACCAACAGCTGCAGGCGAGACGCAAGTAAATAAAATAAACTACCTTGACATTTAATGGTGTCTATCATAAATTTTTCTGCCCGGAAAAATGAAAAGCAAATATGGCCACAGGTATAAGGAAGCAACTATATGTATATCTAAATGATTACCATATATATATATATATGTATGTATAGTTGAGAGGGTAGGGAAAGTTTGCCTTTAATATCGCATAGACGTCAGCACAAGAAAATGTGTAGCATACTTATGTGAGCCAGATGGCTCATAGCATGCTCAAGAATGCTGGAATCTTGCTGAAGAAGCGCAAAAATATGCACGCACATTGGAATTTTATTGATTTAGTTGAACACAACTTTGGCGTCATTCATTAGTGAGTGAGAATAATTGAAATGCCGCCATCATTTCAGGTGAATTTGCATAGTTATGCATAATTAAGTATGAAATTTGACACCCTCGCTTTAAAGTGCAAATGTAATTAAAAGTTTTTTTGTTTTTTATTTTACCTCACTCGAGAACGTGTTCAGCATAATGCCTAAATCCCCTTTTATTTTACTTATCTCTTTATTGCAGACACTTTTCAACCTTAAGTTAGATTTCACTTAAAGTGACTTCGTCGCAATGGCCTGCCTATTTGTTGGCTTATTGGTGGCCATTCTCACACTGCATTGCATTTTAGCCACACCACAGCGTCCACCCTATTCCTTGCAGGCGGCTGTTGATGAGCTGCATCGTCGTGAGGCCGCCAAGTATCCATTAAATGCACCGCCCACACATTTTGCTGCTGAACAATTTGATGACTGGGATGAAGGTAAGCTAGCAGTAGTTGAGTTTGCTGTACAAAACTTAAGGGGATTAGAAACAAAAAAAAAAGGAAATTGGTTTAGATGACTTGACGGCAAATGAAGAAGGAAACAGTTGAAGAGGTGATGGGATTTGTTTGTCCGCAAGTTGAAATTGGCATTCTGAGATTTAAAACTTATTCTAACAAAAAGTGAACAAAAAAACTAATTTTAAATTTTCTCTAAATCAAATATATTATTTAAATCAAATTTAAGCAACTAGTAACAATTCCTTAAATATAAAGTAGACATTACAAAGCTAAATGTATAAGTCGCGACTTTTTTTTGAAATTCTGGCAATAATCTATTTGAAAATCTGAGCTGATGAGTACCCTGAACAAAACATACCCACCACGAGCTATATCAATGTTAATAATTATTATAAAATGAATAAAATATTGCTAAATAAAGTTAGAAGGTATAAGTTTATATATAACGCGCGATTTTTTAGGCTTTTTTTCTGAAAATTTTAAAAAAATTAGTGAAAATTTGCTAAAGTGAATGAATTTTTTGAAAAATACGGACCAATGATGCCGCCGGCCCATAAACAGCACCAAACAGTGCTCTTGATCTGTCTCTGGCTGCTTCTTAGAAATTCCGCAATTCTGTTTGTTTGCCAACAATGAACTTTGTCGCTGAAGAACATTTTTCAATAAAAAAAATGGAACTTCATTCATCCTGGCTTCAGTTCGGGCACCAGCTGTATTTTGTATGGTTCTATACCGAGGTTCTTACATAAAATCTTTCAGGTAATCGAATAACACAAGCCCAACTGTTAAGAACGGCGATGAATTGAAAAATCGCTATCTTCATTGACACTGGCCTATACAGCAGCAATATTCAACTCGGGACACACTCTCCGCAAGGGGGTTAGGTAAATTTGGTCACAATAGCTCGATAGCCTGATCGGAATGTCGATTACGATGACCATTAAATATTGATAACAAAATTCAATGATTTGCAAGCGCTATTCGTTTGTTAGTCGAATCATGGTGAAATGGCAAACCTTGCTGAACATTTTTACGAATCACGCGTGAGGTGTCAAAAATGTATCAATTACACATTTTTTTGTTGATCATTCTGCTAATCTCGACAGATTCGTTGTCAAGAAAGACATTTCAATGTTTTATTATACTTGAGCATGAGTCAAGGAAATAAAACGCTTCTTTAAGGCGATTTCGATACCATGCCATAAAAAAATTAATATACAATTTCGCGGATTTTTTAAAGTTCCGTTTAGATTTTTAAAAATCTGAAAAATTAAAAGATCGCTTTACCAACTATTTGTTTTGTAGTTTCTAAACATATTTTCCCTTTTCTGAGTATTAACCATGTTCCACAACTTTTAAAAATCTGACATAGATTGCTTAATCATCTCGCGGATCTCTACAAGTCGCGGGTGGCCTTTTTGTATTCAGGTATATTATTGAATTTAATTCTGACTCTTTGAAGTACAGCTGCAAAAAGAAAAACGAGAGCACAAGTTAAAGTCAAAATCACAGACGGACAGCGCAAACGTTCAAAAGGGCATATTTTCCTTTTGATTTTTCAACTAGGAATAATGGAATTATTACGGGTTTGGCGGTGACTAAAATTTGTGACTTCAGATCCTTTGCTTAATGCGCGAGAGTGATACAGGCAACGTTTGTATGAATGTGTGTGGCTGAGCGCTGCACAAAAAACCACTCCCAATTTTTTTGTGGGGATCATGCAATCAAACAATTGAAATGCGTACAGAGACTTTACGCACCAAATCAAAAAGGCACACTATAAACTGTCAAGTGTCAATTGAAAAGCACACACATTTGTTACACTCAGAAAAAAAATCAAGAATTCCATACTAAAAGAGGGAAAGTCAAGTTCAAAAGATCTAATTTTCCAAATAAAAGAACAAAAATTATTTCAAGTTCGTTTATTGATTCTAAAGTCCTTCTCAAAATCGAATAGCTTTATGAGAAAAAACTTTCTTTATAAAACATGCGATTCCACAATATCTTCCATTTAAGGTGAATAATTATTTAAAACTTTTAGGATTGTTTGTAGTCGTATGAATTCGCATGAGTTTGTGTGTATTTGTATGAATACGTATGAATTTCATCAGAATATTTTCATTTCGGGCGTAAATAACTTCTCCTAGCGTTAAAAAGCGCACATATAGTGATTTATGACACTTTTGAGAAAAGGCGTGAATAATAACCAATACCGCTTTTACCCTCCATGTTTAATGGTTTTTGTGGTGTATTTTGAATTACATTCGGTCTAGAGCCTTTTCTCCACTTTTGGTCTTGGCCTTTTAGATGTTCCTTTTCGAACTTTTGTATTTATAATGATATATCTTCGTTGAAAAAAATCGCACAATTGTTTGGGATACGTAATTTTAAAGCTAAGGAATAGTACTTTATAATGGAATCAAGGAGAGAGACTTAACGCTCAAATTGCCCAAAATCCTGACGTGATGTATCAATTTCTTTTTATTTCTGTAAAAATGTTGAATATTGTGGGGGAGTCTAAGGATTTAAGAAATTTAAGCACGTATCTACCATATTTCCAATAAATTAAATAAGTTATGCAATAATTATTTGTAATTTGCCGCAATCGTCCATTCGTGCACAAATCACGCATACATGCACCACTCATTTAACATTTAATTAGAGAATTTATACAAACTCATAATTTTATTAAAATCTTTCGCAAATAAATCATTTTAAATTCCGCTCATTTTCTCACTTATAAAGTAGATGACATTTTTGAACTTAGTTAAATTTCAAGCCCTCCCATAACCGCGAAATATAAATCCCACTGGGTAGTATGTCAAATCGGGTGACATCTTCGTTAACCCACGCGCAAAGACGTCAACTGCATGCAAAAACTCTGACAGAATCTGAAACTGATATTCAGTAAGCGGAGTGCTACCCGCATGTAGCTAGCACGTGCCTGGCCACTTCCACATGCGCAAGACCACCCACACCGACACCTACACCCTTTTCCTGCACTGGCCAATACCCAAAAAAAAGCATTCACGTTTTCCGTTTCTCTATTCTGTTCTATTTTTTCCACCCCCCCCAACCCCCCGTGCACAGATGGCGATTTGTTTGGCTATAAGAATAAGAATCGGAATCGCCATCGAGTTAATAAAGCACTTGCCAAGTACTTAGATGGCGACCAAGACAGCTATGAGCACGAGGATGAGCATACCGGGGGCTTTAGACTGGGCATGGGTTTGGGTCCAAATAATCTCTATGCCAATGAGAAGAGGAAGCGCTCCTCGTCGTTGTTTAGGGAACGTGACGAGACGAACGGTAAGTGAAAAAAGCAAGAAAAATATATTCGAGGATTAGAATGCGCGTGTGTGTGTGTGTGTGTCCACTTGAGCGGCTCCAAATGGGATTCGGGCAGAAAGCTAACAATGCCTTGGGGCACTTGAGAGCTAAAACCACTTAGCTCCGATTAACTTGTGAGTGGGTGGCGAGCCAATGATGAATGCAATGGCCTGGAATCAGGCAAAAGTCTTCCTCCTGTCACTTAATTTAATGGTCCAACCCGGCGCTCACTCACAATTAATTTATGTGTGTGTGTGACTTTGATTTCAATATTTGCCCTTTGCAGACGGAGCCACCGCCTCGTCCGTCTTCCGTGAACGTGAGAATCATGAGGAACCCGCCCGCAGTGAGCTCACGGATCAATTTCTGCGCGAAATCGAAGAGGCCAGCCAACAGGAGCGCAAGGAACGCTATAAGGATGCCATACGTCAGTGGTGGCGTCGCTATGATCAGCGTAAATTGGAAAATGACCTGGACAATGATGTGGAACAGCCACCCAATGCGGAGCTGTTCGAGCAAAAGAAACGCATGCGTATGCCACCCTACTATCTGTTGATGCAAAAGAAACGTTCCTATCCCGTGTTACCCTGGCTACCCTATAATGGTGACAAAAAGAAGCGTTTCCCGGTGGCCAAGCGTGCCATAGGCAGCGATCAGGAAGAGGAGGAGGAAACGGCCTCGGCACCTCTGGGCAAAACCGATGAGCGTGTGGCTCAGGAGCTAAGTGAACTGTTTGGCAAATCTATGGATTCAGCGGCACCGGAGGAAAAGAAAAAACGTTCGGCCGAGGAGCCGGTAAAGACCACCCCAACCACAACCACACCAGCGGCCGCCACAGCCACAGCTTTGGGGGATATGCGGCTGGAGATTAACTTTCAGCGTGTAAATGTGACCCCAGCCAAGGAGTCAACTTCAAGCCCCAATCACAACCAAGCAGCTGGTGGTGGTGGTGAGTTGGTACAGCATGGCGGACATGCAGGTCATCATGGTCATGTGTCGTCGGAGTATCGCCATCGCAAACGTAGCGATCATGTGCATTCGCAGGAGGAAAATCTGTCCGAAGAACATGAGCAGGAACATGACGAGGAGGGGGAGGAAAGCTCGGACGAAGATGATCACGATGAGTTCGATGACGAGGAACCGGAAGGGGAAGCCGAAGCGGAGGAGCGGCGACGTAAGAAAAAGCGTGCCACTAGCAGCTCCAAACATGGTCAAATCCCTAGTGTGGGTCATTTGATGTTAAGGGCCAAGAAGTCTATCGATTGGTCACAGTATTTTGGACTTGATCGCAAGAAGAAAAGCGCCGATGTGGTGGCAGAGTAAGTTTTAGCGATTTTATTTTAAAAATTAACGGACAGAACCAGAGATATTTAAAAAATGAACTAGTTCCACAAGTTTTTGACTTGAACAACAGCCAGAGAAAATCCAAAAAAAAAATTAAAAATTTCAATTCGGAACCAATTATTTTTGAAAATGACCTAGTTTACATGAACATGAACAGACAGAACCAGTTAGTATTGCAAAAATGAACTAGTTCACATAAACAGGTCCAAAACAGAACCAGTAGGATTTTAAATATGGAACTACTTCAACAAGTTTTTGAGGTGACCAACAGTTTTAGAAAAATCCAAAATTACAACAAAATTTAACGGATACGGAACCAGTTATATTTAAAAAATGAACTAGTTCACACAATTTTTTGACTGTAAACAAAAATTAACCACAAGTTTTTGACAAATCCAAATTAAAAACTAAATTTCAATACGGAACCAGTTATTTTTAGAAAATGAACTAGTTCACATGAACATTAACAGACAGAACCAGTAAGATTTCAAAAATGAACTAGTTCACTATACTAGTTCCAAAACTAAATACAAAATTTCAATACGGATCCAGTTATTTTTCAGAAATGAACTAGTTTACGAAAATTAAAACCTGCTAAATCCTAAGAAATTTTTTTAATGAACTAGTTAAACTTTAAAAAAATTTAACATTTATTTCTACAATTTCTAAAAAACAGGAATGAACTAACTCATTGAACCAGCGATGGGCAGTCCATAGTCCTTTTGGCTCAGCCCGCCCATTATTTAAATTTTAGCTTTATCCCTGTTTTCTTAAATGAACTACTTACCTTAAATTGTTGAAGTAAAATCAATAAATCAAAAAATGAAGTGGCTATTTTCCAGAAATAACAATTTGTCAAATCCCATATAATATTTTAAAAATTAACTAGTTTATTCAAATAACGATCTCTGAAACCACAAGCATTATTTTTTTAATAAACTAGTTTCTTAAAAAATCGAAAAAAAAAATATTTTAAGTGAATTTCACTTAAAACCCTTTATAAACAAGTGCGTTAAACTTAATGTAGTCAAAAGTAATATTTCTGAACTGATCTAGTTCACTGAACTCATTAAAGTAAACACACAGACTTGATTGCATTTTGAAGAAACTGCATTAAGAAATACATCGCGAGTCAAAAACAGCTAGAGCTCCTTTGATAATAGTAGGACAAGAATATTATTGTTAACCTTCCTTCTTTTCTCCAAAACTGAACTAGTTCCCGTGCAGTAGATGTAGTTCATAAATCTGGTTTTAAACTCAAATTAAAATGGATTCTGGGAAAAACCAGTAATATTTCTAAAAAGAACTAGTTCACTGATTTAATGAAAGCCAAAGTCTTAAAAGAAATTTAGATAAGTTTGATATTAAGGACTTCCAATAGAACTGGTTCAAGGACAGAAACAGTTAACTCTCAAAAAGGAACTAGTATTTTCATTTAATAAATTAATTTCTATACTGCTCTTATCTCTTCCCCTTACCAGGCCCCTATTCAAAAAGCATGACAGCGACTCCAACAGCAACAGCGATGATAGCGACGATGATTTAGAGAAAAAGAAACGCAACCTTAATACCGAGAGGCTGGAAAACATGGATGAGCAACTTCAGTCCATTGAGGATTTCATTATAGATGAAACCATTAAATATACCGGTGCTCATGAGGGTCTAAATAGCAAAGCGGAAATACGTAAGATCAAGGATCATGTACTGTCCCGTCTGTCCACTGCCTATAGTTTGGAGAAGATGCGACGTGCTTTGGAGAAGCTACGTCAGTCAGCCGAGTCTAAGAGTCATCTGTTGAGCAATGTCATTGAACCCGAATCGGAGGAGAGTACACTGAGACGCTACCTATACGCCAAAATGAAGACTGAGTAAGTTTAGTTGTTGGAAAAATATGATACACAGGGTTTTTGAGTGTTTTTTAAAGAAATTCTCGAAAGAAAACCATAAGAGGTTTTTCAATTTGGTTTTTTGTTTTCTGTTATTTTTAATTACATAGAAAAATTTAAAAAAATGTTTTCAAATTCGAGGGCTGTTCAAAAAGTTATCAGCCTGCCAAATAAAGGTGTAAGGTCGGTAGAAAAACTCGGAAGTTTTGGAAGTAATCTGCTTTTCAGACAACCAACTGACAGAGGGGCCAGCGTCGCGGCTGCGTGTTTGCGAATATATGCGTATAAAACCACACAAAATCAAGGGTATATCGTAGTCGGGGCACTCGTCTGCAGCGCTGTTACTTGTTTTTATAAATATTGGGTTAAACATAGGTCGAACCAATTTTTATATCAAAACCTTCGCCCAATAATGTAAAATTACCGAACCTTTGGCAAGTTTTAGTTCGAATCTGAGATCCGGAGAACCAAATTTGTAGTGCATCATTAAGTAAAAAGAAGTATCGAAAATGATATTTTATTCTGCACCTAGGGAACGATGGTATCATGGAAGACTTACATAGAACGTATCTTAAATTCTAGGAAAATAGCGTTGAAAAAGATAAAAAGCTAGTTTAAAGCCAAGAACCTCGAACAGAACCTTATGATGCTTTACAACGGAATCAAACTTTCAAACAGTCTACAGAATTTTATATTATTTGAGGTTGGAAATGGAACAGAACAGGTTAGGCATCCTTTTGATCAGTTAACAGTCTTTACCACCTCTTAGGACCTGAATGTTCTCTTTCCTTATTAAAAACTCGCACATTAATCCATTTAGCTCGAAACTAGAACTATTCGTATAATGATTGCTTGTATAACCATTGTATACTATATTTTATTTTTTTTTTTCTGTGTATTTGTAAAATATATGTGTTAATTATTTTAGTTTTTCAAGCGTAATTACAAATTTATACATTATTAATTTTTTTCTTTCCCTCGCGTTTCTCGTTGTCGCACGTCATGCGACTGCGCCCCTCGGTCGGTTGGGCGGGTGGTGGGTTGCTGTTTGCTCTGGGTTCCGCGCGTAACAAGCCCTGGCTTGGTGTCGCATGGGCCACTTGAACGTACTGCGCATTGTACGTCAACGTCCATATATATATAAAGTTGTATTAATCATTCGTCGATTCGTTTACCAAAATGAATGTACATCAAACGTACATCCAAATAACGATGAACTTCTGAAGAACTGAAACCTTATACATATTTTATGCTTAACAAAATCTTATGTTTCCATATAAATTGCTAAAATTACCTCAATTTTTTCCGCAGGGATACCAAACCCTTAGAGTCAAAGAAGAAACGCAGTGGCTACCTACGCTATCCGGAGCAACCCAACGACATGGAGGAGGCCCTTTCATTGGGCATTAATGCCTATGAACCTCTAAATGATGCCTATTTGGGAAATAAGAACTATATAATTGGCTCGAATCAGTGTCCCATAATTGAGTCCATGGCTGAACGTTGTCGCGGTGTCGATATGATTTCGGGTGATGTTAATCAAGAGCTTTTGCCACTCTGTGGGGTGCATCAGATTTGCTATCTTTGCGTAAGTTCAAAAAAACTACTTCAATTATTATTTTTTATGAAAACATTATATTTTATAGGGTGCCTCCCAAGTGGCCTGCGACTATCAGTATCTGGCCGAGGCGGACAGCATTTGTGGTAATAGCAATGAGTGCCAATCAGCCGCCCGTTCGGTTCTAATGATCTTGCGTGGTACACCCGGAAGACAGTTGGGACCGCGGGAATGCTTAAAAAATCCCTGCCTGTACCGGGCCATGCGTGAGATTGGGCTTTAAGTGCATTAGCCAATGTTTTTTCCTAACGATGATTTTTTTGTGGAACTAAAAAACCAAAAAACGCTGAATTAGCAAATCAAATATTTTATTCAAAATAAAATAGGAAGTTTAAAGAAAAAAAAAGATTTTGATGAATTTTCCCTGTGGCCGAACGCAGGGCTAATGATTGAATTTGGCTGCAAAATATTTATTTGCAAAGACGTTGTCCATGTCCAGCCGAATTTTTGGAAACATATATATTTAATCTTATATATACATTTGTGTGTACAAAAAAATACCAAAAAGCGGGCTAAGGCCTTAAAAAATAATCAAAACCAAATCTCCATATAATATATATAAATGTATAACAGTTATTACTATATACTTATATGTATGTGTATGTATAATAAATAGAACTCAAAACTGACAAAAAAAAGTAACGCCCATCAAATGCTTAAACTTACAGCCAAGAATTATATACTTAAAATGGTGATGCCTCACCAAATCTAAACGGATTTTTAAATGAGCCCCGAGAAAATAGCCGAGCTAAGATTGCAAATCTTCAACATTTACTGTCTAAATGTGTTTCAGTGTAAAAACAATAAATGCAAATAACTAAGACAAATATTTAATGCTCTAAAACAAAAAAAAAATCTCTATATATGTATAGATGTGATTCACAATATATGTATACAAAGCGAAAGATTAAATATCTGCATTAATATTGAATCAAAAACTATTATATAACTCTATATATAGCATATATATATGTATTGATGTATATGGTACAGTTGGACAAAAACAGAATTTGAAACACTTATTATAAAAAAAAATATGTAATGGCATATTAATTATACAGTTATCATAAATGTGAAATATAAATGTGAGGTTCTCCTACAATGCGTCTTCTTTAATTTTCAAGCAAAACTGAAATTGCATCTCCTTTTTTATTTGGGTGTTTCAGAATATCGCATCAGAAGCCGAAACATTTTGTTTTAAGGGGGTTTCATGAGTGTTTTTTAAAAAGATTATGGAGAGAAAATCATTAGAGCTTTTTCAGTTTGGTTTTTGGATTTGAGTTATTAATATAAAAAAATATATAAAAAAATGTTTGAATTTCGAGGACTGTTCAAAAAGTTATTGGCCTGCCAAATAAGGACTTTAGGTTATCGGAATTGAAAACGATAAATGAGGTAATGATCAGAATTGATGTAATACTGGCCTGTACCTCAATCATATCTTTTAATATTTTTTTGAAAAATTGGCGGTTCGATATTTTTAGTTTTTTTTTTGTAGTTTAGTGTAAAAAAAATAGTAAAAAAATGTATTTTCCCTTTGATTGAGGTACGAGCCAGAATTATATCAATTATGCGTCGATTGCAACATGGCTGATCAAAATCGGTTTTGTAGAACTGGCGCAAACATGGCTACCAGGTCGAAGACATGGTTTCGTACAAAAAGCAAGAATATTGCTGCACTAAAATGGCAATATCTCCTAAACTATTTCGAATTTTTGAAAATGGTTTAAGGTGGATGAAAGGGGAATGTCCAAGCTATAATAATAATGCAAAACAAAAAAATCGAAAAAAAAATTTTTTCAAAGGTAGATAACCCCCTCTTAAGGATGTATTGAGTGCTTCCTCAAGCGAGAACTTTGCAGCACTAAAATGACAATATCTCCTAAACTATTTCGAATTTTTGAAAATGGTTTGAAGTGGATGAAAGGGGAATGCCCAAGCTATAATAATAATGCAAGACAACAAAATCGAAAAAAAATTTTTTCAAAGGTAGATAACCCCCTCTTAAGGATGTATTGAGTTCTTCCTCAAGCAAGAACTTTGGTCCACTAAAATTACAATATCTCCTAAATTATTTCGAATTTTTGAAAATGGTTTAAAGGGAATGAAAGGGGAATGTCCAAGCTATAATAATAAGGCAAAAGAAAAAAAAAGTAAAAAAAAAATTTTTTTTCAAAGGTAGATGACCCTTTCTTAAGGATGTATTGAGTGCTTCCTCAAGCGAGAACTTAAAATGACAATATCTCCTAAACTATTTCGAATTTTTGAAAATGGTTTGAAGTGGATGAAAGGGGAATATTCAAGCTATAATAATAATGCAAAACAAAAAATTCGAAAAAAAAATATTTTTTTCAAAGGTAGATGTATTGAGTGCTTCCTCAAGCAAGAACTTTGCTGCAATAAAAATGGCAATATCTCCTAAACTATTTCGAATTTTTAAAATTGGTTTGAAGGAAATGAAAGGGTAATGCCTATGCTATAATAATACGGCAAAACAAAAAAAAAAAAAAAAAATTTTAGAGGTAGAAGACATATTTTGAAGAATCCGGAATCAACATTCGGAATCATCTAGAACTTCAAGTGAAACTAATAGATGTTGGGTGTCATTTTCCAAATTTTATATGAAAAGATTAAAGATTTCATCTTCCCCCAAACCAGAAATTTCTGTAGCAGCGTTTTGCAATGCAAATGGCTCTAAAAAACGTTGGTTTTTGAAGTAGAATTGCATTGAAGCGAAGACTGTGGCTATTAATCAGGGCCGGCCAAATGGAGAGGACTGAAATATGAGCTTGTGTTGTTGTGTGCCACAGTAGGCAGCCAATTTACTTGCAAAATCAAGTTTTTCTACGCTCACCGATTCACACAGCTATGACTTCGGCTCGCGGCTGTGTGAAAACACAAATGCGCTCTGCCCCCAGTGGCTATGAGCTGGCCGGGCCTGCTTTAAATCTAAAATATCTAGAGGCAAGTTGTCAATATATAGAAAGTTGGCTTACCAGTTTTATTCTGTGTTGAAAAGATCCCCTGGTCTCGTTAAGTACTATTTAAAGACTACAAGCCCATAATTCAATTGAAGCCCATTGCTCATTAACCGTAGTCTGATATCCATTTGAAAATTTAAATTCAAATTGCCAGTGTGTGCACACTTATCGCCCATCGATAGCTTTCCCTCCTTTCGATAAACGATAACTTCCGTTTTGTTCTACACATTCGTGCCAGCTGTTCTAACTCTGTTGTTGTTGTTGTTGTGTCGGTGTCATAAATAATAGACAACACATAAATAAACCAGAATTTGTTGTTTCTCCTGGAAAAATGTCACCAAAATTGAATAGTAAATTGTTTAAAAACTAACAACAATTGTCAGCGTCCGCTCACCATCCTCTCAATGTAGCCCGGCCCCAGCGCGTGCCCTTAAGAATCAACACGTCAGCAACATAAGCAAAACAAAATCTTAGCATTGTTTCCTCTTTGTCACAGCATCCGCATATTAAGTGATAAATAAAAAAACTACAAGCGGAACGACGGACGCGTCATCAATAGCAGAATGGCTCAAACCAATATTGATATGAGCGGCAATATGCAGGTGCCGCCCAAAGCGGGAGGAAGTGGCGGCGGCCGATTCTCTTTCGATCTGCAAAGGTAAGCCCTAAAATCAGCTTGATTCACATTTTTACAATACAATTTCCGTCTCCCTAGTCTACCCAAACTGCAAGATGTGCCCTCACCCTTGGAGCTTATACATATGGTACGCAAATCGCTGCGTCCATGGACGGTCTTCTTCAATGTCAACAACTTCAAGACGGCCGTGAGCATGCAACGTCTAAATAGTCGAGTGATGCGCAATTTATCATATTTCCAAAGCAATTACATATTCATTTTCATTGTCTTGATGATCTACTGTCTGTAAGTGAATGGGGCTGGCATTTCAAATTGCAACTGTTTAAACATTGTGCTCTCTCTCTTTTTACAGCATTACCTCTCCTCTGATATTGCTGGTCATAGCGGGAGCTGCATTTGGTTGCCATAAGATACGCACACGTGACTCCAATATCAGCCTGGGTGGACATCAAATAACGCCCAAACAACAAATCCTGGCTGTAAATGTGGCTGCAGCACCCATTCTGTTTCTGGTGGGTGCTGGTGCGGTATTATTTTGGACACTGGGCGCTTCCTGCTTTGTAATAGCCTCACATGCAATATTCTACAATATTGATGCAATAGTCACCGAGGAAAACGAAGGCTTTCTAGCCGAAGTTGTTTAAAAAACGAAAACATAACACGAATCTACGAACGGAGCCAGATATTTGCCACACAGGGGCCTTATTAGTCGATAAACTGCAATATAATATATATATTTATATATATAGATATTTACATATTTATAAAACCAACTTTAAGTTAAGTTTTAAACCTCCCCCCGCGCACTACCTTTAGGCATACAACAATAAACCGAAACATAAAACACTAAACAATGCACAATTCGACTGAGTGTTTATTTGTTTGATGTTCACAAAAGACGATAATATTGATAACTTAAAGCAACGCAGAGAATGTACAGTTGATAATTTGGTTAAAGTTTAAAAAATTGAGTTTAAGAACTAGGGACTCCATCTGAGTCAATAAAGCTTTATGATAAGGTACAGAATAGCTGATTTTTTTCAGTAAACAAACTTTGATTTGGGCTCAGATTTCATAAGCTTACTTTTATAGTTCTTACAAAAACCTCAGTGTGTCCAGAAAAGTGGCCGTATTTTATGCAGTTTACATGGTCACACTGCACCTTTAAAATGGAGCAGCTGCGAAGTGAAAATCAAAATTCTGACGAAATGCCTTATGAATTTCGATATTTTGTTTAAACTTTAAAAAAAACGACTTTATATAAGTCTGACCAACAGTCGATAAAGGGAAAAATTAAGATTTCTCCGATTTTTCATCTTCGAGATAGCTGCTATATGACAGATAAATCTAAGGCTGCAAACCAGTGCGGAACCGAACCCCTGAAAACCGGTTCGGTGTTTTCGATGTGCCCTAAACCGAACCTTTTAAATTTTCGACCTGATCGCGAACCGGACCACTTATTTAAATATAATAGGTTCGGTTAATAATAATGAGTAATTCTTCAATCGAATAAAATGTTTAATAAAAGTATTAAGAATGAAGTTTTTGACTGCAGTAGAAAGCAATTAAAATTCATAAAATACAAAATCGATCAATGATGTTCAAGATTTTTTCTAAAATTGTCCAAGTGTTCTCTTGGAATATTGACCAATGTTTTCAAACTTTGAGAAGATCCTAAAACCTGTTCCAGATTTTAATTGTATGCGCATTGTCCACACTAAAGTTTGTTCTTTCTAATCTAAGAATGAGAAAGAAACAATGTCTAAACAGGAAAATATTCGAGATATCCCAACTGATGTCAGAAGGCATAGCGACATATCTCCAAAGAGTACGTTTTTCCGTCGGAGATATGTCGCTTTTTTCTGTGGGAGATATGACGACATATCTCCGACGAGTTGCAAACGACACATCTCCGATCGGAGATATGACGTTTCAAAACTACATAACTCCCATCGGAGATTTGACGCTTCAGAACGACATAACTCTGATCGGAGATATGTCGTTTGTAACTCTTCGCAGATATGTCGTCGGAGCTATGTCGTTACCCCTGTCAGAAATAGGTCGATTCACATTTTCCCAAACCAAGCACGAATAAATTTTTAAATCCCAGAATTCTTGTTTTGAAAGAGCTCAAAATAGGTTTGTTTCAAAAACACGGGATTAATTTTAGCTTTTTTTTGCCACCTCTGGTTTTGAAAGCGATGATTCCAAAAGAGAGAAGAGTCATCGGAAAGAGCATAGTGTCATTTCTTTGCAACCGTATTGCAAAAAATTTCTTAGCCGATTCGAATTAAAAATTGAAAATACATTATGAAATAAACGTTTATTTTTTGTCTAAGTAAACCGAGAATTAAAACAAATCCTGGGGTTCTCAGGGTTTCAGGAACCGGTCCGCGAACCGAGCCCAAAGATTGCTCACGGGTTCGAAACTCTCCCAAAATTTGATTTTCAAGTTTATGTGACAGATAGTTTTATGTAGAAGAAGAGAAATTGGCCATTAGTATTTTTTCATACTGTGGAGCCAAGTAGTTTTGACTTGAGTCGTTTTTTGTGGTATTTCTCGTGATCGTGATTTTTTAGGGACTTAAAACTGACACGCACGAAAATTGATGTGGCAACACGAACACTAAAGCGTGCAACTTATTATGAACCCATCTAACATTTCATGAAATTTCTAATCACATTCGAGTCCTCTGATTAAAAAGCTTCATAATGAGCTCATTTCTGATCATAAATGTTAATTTCGTCGGGAGAAAATGGTATCCAAGCTGCGACTCTTCTTGAAAAGTCGCTTATAACCCGCTTTTAGTATATTTCGACTCATTTTGCATCCTCCAGCTATAGATTTTGTGAGTTTAATCAAATGAGTGAGTCTTATTGGAGTCTTCTTAAAATTAAGCTCTTATTAATCAACCAGAGGGCTCGAAAGGGACTCATTAAAGACTCGAATGTGATGGAAAATTATATAAAATGCTTGCTGGGAAGTAGCCTAAGTCACCTTTGGAAAACATGCTCAAAACAAAAAAAGGTTTTCGTGTTCGTGCGTGTGTGAAAGGGTTCTGTTCCTGCTTGAAATTAATATTATTTTAATCATCAAGTGGGCTCGAATAGGACTCATCAAGTCAAAAAGACTCGAATGGGTTCGAAAATTATATAAAATTAAAAAAAATAAAAAAGGTTTTCGTGTTTGTGCGTGAGTAAAAGGGTTTTGTTCGTGCTTAAAAATAATATCTATTTTATCATAAGAGCGCTTGAATGGGACTAATCAAGGCGAAAAGACTCGAGTATGATCGAAAATTTCATAGAATTAAAAAACGAAAAGGTTTTCGTGGTTCTGTTGTTCACGAGCTTTGCTGTGATGGAAAAATCGTATAATCGTATCGGATCCACTACCTCTCAGTATTCTAGTCACATTATCATAAAGCTTCACTTCCCAGCTTTATAAGATATTTGGCACTCTTCGAAAATGAAAATATAGAAAACTGTAAAACAAAAAAATGTCCACATAAATTCACTGAGAGGTACAGGGTAGTTTATAACCTAGAACTAGGAATGTATTAGTTTTTAGCTTTACATAAGTCTCTTGGTCCTTGGGGAATGTTTGTGCCACTGCCTAAGCAAATTGCTGGGCAGCACTAGAGAGCGTTGTCGTCTCCTGCTCCTCATCGCTGGCATTCTGATCGAGCTTCTCGAAACCATTGCGATCCCTATCAAGCAGACCGCCCAGCTTGAAGCCGTCGCTCTTCTCCCAGGCATGACGGCGACTGTGTGTGCCAAAGGGCAGACAACCTGCGGGTTGGGAGTGTAAGAGTAAGAAATGCAGCAAATTAGCAAGAGGTTACAGGATGTGTGTGTGTAAATGTGTCTTACATGCAGATTTTTAGTTAAATGAATTTTGCACTGAAAACAAACAAACATAAACAATTAAGTTGCAAAAAATTTTGTCTATGTATTTGTGTGTGTGTGTGTGTATATATAAAAAATGAGATTTCCTTGAGTACTTGGAATGTACAATTTACAATTCAAAAAAAGGAACTTAAAAATAATACCAAAATGAACAGAAAATTACAGGACAAGTTAGCACAGACTTTGATTGGACGCGGTCAGTTTGCGATAGACCAAATCACTGGGCGTTGCGGCGGCACTGATTGTGGGATTACCTCGTTTTCGACGCCTGGCCATGATAAGGGCCAAAGCAAAAGTGGAGCCGGCAAAGAGCAGCATTAGGGTGGCCACTAAAATGGCCTTGCCACTGGGATGATGTAGTTCTGACACAGCCGGCGACGGTGGCGGCGACGACTCTGCTGACTCTAAGGTGGGGCTGGAATTGCTATTGTCCTTGGTAGCTGACAAGGACATGGGTTTGGCCAAAGATTTGTGTATAAATTTGTGTATGCGCATGGGATTCAGTTCGGCCACATAAATTTCATTGCCATCGGCCGTAACGGCCACATCATGGGGATTCTCAAATTGTAGATTATTGGGACCAAATTTGGATACCAATTGACGGTTGCGCATGCTCATTACAAAGCCATGAACTTCAGTATAATGCTGAGGCTGAAAACCCAGCTCCGCTGTGGGCCCATTGACTATAACCAGTTCGCCACCTACAGGAGAAATGTATAATTAGTTAAATTTCTTCTTTTCTTTCGAACAACTCACCCTTTGCCGGCGTATAGGCCATGCTAAACAAGCGATCTCCTATCAAGGGACTATGATATTGCGAGTGGAATGTACCATTGGTCGAATAGAAGCACTGTACACGTCCATTCTCTCGATCGGCCGCACACAACAGCTGCAATTCGGGCACCAGAGTCAAAGCATGCGGTATGGCAAAGAAATTCTGTGGCGCCACATCATAGGAGGTACCCGCAAATGAGTTTTGTCCCCAGGTAAGTATCAGTTCACCCGCTTTGGAATATTTCAAAATGCGTGCATTGCAATAACCATCGGCCACAAAGAAATCACCATTATCCAGTATGGCCACCGAAGTGGGTTTACAAAACTTTTTCCTACCCGCTCCGGGTTGAAAAGCCTGGCCCAAAGTTAACAAGGGTTTGCCGCCAACGCCACGTGGTGGAAATTTAAAAACCTGATGCATGGCCACATCGGTTAACCACACATTATCCTCCAAATCAACGGTCAGACCATGCGGCATGTAGAAACTGCAAGAAGTACCCAAGTGAGCATTTCGATTTGGTTACACAAGGCTTAAAAACTTACAAATTTTTGCCCCATTCATAAACCACACGACCACTGGCTGGCTCCAGTCCCAGGACAGTGCTTTCTCTGATGGGTCCACGAAAGGTTTCCGTAAAGGCATTAGCATGATCAAAGGTGGTTTGTCCCCAAATGCGATCCACACGATGAAATATGACCACATTGCCGGCCTTGTCAAAGCTAACAGCAGTCACGGCGCCCAGCTTAACATTGTTGCCGGGCCAGTCATTCTGATAGACATAGGCTAAGCACAGGGGAAGCAAGGCAGTTAATTAAGTGGAAGTTGGATTTGGTATATCTACTCACTGGTATTAAGTTTCGCCAATTCAGTCTTTATGTCGGGCATAGCCTGCTTGGAGCGTTGCGGCCAGCTGATATCATTGACTCCCGCACCCTTTAAGATTTGCTGCACTCGCTCAGCATTGTCTGTGCTGGCCAAGTCCACATTCTGTAGATAAGGCAGCGAACTTTGTTTCTGTTTATGATTATAAAGAATAAGAGATAGATTAGTTTGGTATGCACACACACACGCACACATACATATAAACATATGTATGCAAACACCCACACTTGCAATGAATGAAAAAACATATGTTAACTTTGAGCTTCTAAACACTTTGCCCATTCCTCACCTCCGCCTTGGTAGCAGCCAATTGCACAAACAAACAAATGCAAATCCACAACCATTTGTTTTGTCCAGACATTTCAACGCCTTTCCTGTTAGTAACTTGTGTGTGCGTCGAGCTGGAAATCAGGTAATTAGAGCTGTTGGAAGTTGTTTATTTGGTAAAAACTATATTGCCATTGCCGATGGCCTAGGTGGCAGGTAAAGGGCAGATTAGTGAGCCCAAACTGAAATTAGTGAGGCCGTGCTTGGAACTGGCAAGGTATTAGTGAGACCGTACTTGAAACTGAGAGTTCTTTGGTGAGACCGTAACTGGAATGTTAGAATACATTAGAGATGCGCGCGTGACCTGAATTAAAACGTGTCACAATGTGTCACGCCGTGATTCTGAGATAACACAGACTTTCGTGAGTCTTTATCCGTGAGTGATTTGTGCGTGTTACATTTGAAAATGAATGGTAATTTCCGAATATTATTTGCTTTTTATTTCGAAAATCCGCTGTATGCATACAAAAAGCGCAGCGTGGCCATGAAATCTGCAGAATATACGCCCATTTTAGATCATCTCTCATGATACAATGGCCCTATTCAGCAGATAATTTTGATTAGCGATTTGTGTTGTATGATTGCTAAATTTACATAGTATATTTTTAGGCGTCGTATTAAATTAGAAATAAGGCTTCATACGGCACCATAAAATATTCTATGTAGTATACGAAGTTTTTTAGAACTTCTCAGTAATCGAGTGTCTCTGGTGAATGTGCCCAATTGTTGATTTTTACATCGTGCTCATCTCTTATTTTGTGTACATACAAATTTTCTGAGAATTGCTGTACAGAAATTTTTTTAAGCGTTTTGCTTCACGCACAATTCATGCACGATTAAAGGAGAGACCTTAATTCTTTCATGGGTGTATTGGCCACACTACGCCTTTTGTATAGAACAGCTTTAAGTAGCGGATACACGAAATCGTACAATCAAAATAATACCCAGAAAAACGTTTTCAGATGCGATTTGTATGCCCTTGCTGTTAGTTAGTTTTGTAAATTTGAATTTTGCATCTAAAATCTACACAAAAATTATTTTTTTTGAATCCATAAAGAATGGAACTATCGTTCATATTCCATATCTTGCACCTTGTGCAATTCGTGTTTGATATGTGTGGCCTTTAAAAAAATCAACACGCGCTCATCTCTATTGCCCATATATCGTAGCAGCAGTGTGCCCTTAAACTGACTGTTAACAAATGTTTAACAGCTGTTTGCTTAGTGCATTTTGTTTAATTCGTTTACCAACACTTAACATAGCTTCCAGCTGGCAGTCAAATTTCTTAATTCATCAACAACAAATAAAATTAAACCATGTCACAAACGGATATTGACCAGAGCATTGAGCTGATTACCAAAACCGAAGAGTTGGCTGATAAGATTTTGGTCAACAAACATGAACTGACCGTGATGGACAAGCGGCGTCAGGAGGCGCGCGAGGCCCTGCGTCTAGTGGAAAAAACGGAGGAGCCCAAAGTCTGGATAACCATAGGCAGCATGCTGATAAAAGTGCCCCGGGCTAAGGCCATTGAGCTGCTTAAGAAGGGTAACTTATAATTTTTATAATTAATAATTTTTATAACTTTCCCCCACAGATCAGCAACAAATCGAACAGCAAATCAATTTAATCTATTCGGAGCAAAAGGTTCTGGTCAATAAACATCGCGATATGGAGTTCAAATCACCCTTCTCAGGCACCAATCTTAAGCCGCTGGACCGCAAGGAGTATGATGCACTGAAGGCGAATCTGCCCATGTTATAAATCTGCAGTGTTGCTGATTCAGCCATTTTACAGCTAAATCTGGTTGGGTAAATAAGTTCGACACTTAAAATTGTGATATGCAGGGCTTCTATGAAGCAAACTAGAGTTAGTTTTTATGAATAAATAAATTGTCACAAATAACTTGGAAAAATGTTTTCACCATTACCAATTTAAATTTAGCGCTGTTTTGTTTGGCATCTCTGTTGCCCCCCCCATAGAGTGACCATATACTGTGGTATTTTTTGTGCAGCACTGTTTTTTGGAGCTTTTTTGAAGCGCTCTCCCAGTTTCAGCTCACCATTTGTGTTGTAGCGCGCCGTTCCGTTCGTCGTCGTCTCGTCTCTCCAAGAAGGTGGCTCTGTTATTTACAAATTCCACTAAATTCAATTGATTAAGTCTCAAACACACACAAAATTTAGTTACTTAACAATGTTGAGATACATAATTTAATTAAACAAAAGTGAGACAGTAAAACGTGCGCTTACGTCGGTTGCGTGAGTGTCTGTGGTGAATTCTCCCCCAACTTGGCCCCCCCTACCGCGCGTGTCCCCCCCTCTATGTCACACTCTCTCTGTACAACAACAATTCGTTTGAGCTCGCAAAAAGTAAATTTTAGTGCAAATAAATTGCTTATCTCGGCGCGCGCGCCCTCGCAATGATACGGGGCGAGCGTGTGTGTGTGCGTGTGTGCGGGTGTTAGTGTGAGTGTTGTTAATTAATTTACAAAAGCGCACCAGCAATCTGTGTTTGGCAAATAACCGTTATAAATTTTGGCTGCAACAAGAAAGCAAAAACAACTTTGCCCTTCTCCCACCCCCAACCCTTACACCCCCTTCCAATCAACAACAACAACAAAGTTACCAGAAAACGAAAGTTCTTATGCATGCACTTACCTCTCCGCAAACGGCAGAGAGAAAGAGAGAGACGAAGAGAGGCACTTGGCCTTGAACTTGTGCGACGGTAAGTTGAAATTGTTTGTTTCTTTCTTGTTGTTTGTAAGTGTTGCCGGGAGGGGGGAGGGAGGTTAACATAGTTTATATCCGCAGTTAAAAATTGATTGTTTGGTCTGCCCCCGCACCTTGTCTGCAATTTGCTTTCTCCTGGTTCAAACCGCTTTATGGCTATGTTTGATGCTGGTTAAAACTTGTCTATCCACTTTAATAGTTTTGTTTTGCATAAACGACGCCCAGGCCCAAGTTGTGACAGTGTGTGTTTGTTGTTTTGATTGCAGCATAGAATTAAGTGACAACATCAAGTCACCTCGCCTCCCCCCCTTGCCCCACCACACAATGAGTAGCCGGATAGCGGCGACTGATAGCAGTTTGAGAACTTTAGTAAGATGAAGCACAGCCACAGAACGTGACTTGGATCAACGACTTGCTCTCTTACAAACACACACACAATTTCGGGAAATATCCAAACTTCCTGCCCTTACACATTTTGTATAAAAATCCCCAAGTTAACATTTAACTTGATATTTAAATAAATGCAAAAAAAAATGTTCAATTACAAAATGATAACTTTGTACCTGCCCCTCTCGCTCTCTCTCTCGCTCTATCTCATTGTTATTGTAGGGGATTTTCATTTAATTTATTCTGTAAAATATTTTGTAATCGTGTAGAAAATCTTCCATTTGATTAGCCTGCATTCCCGAGCTTCGTTTAGTCTTAACTAGATGAGAGAGAACGAGAGAGTTCGAAAGAGAGGGAAACATTTTATTTTCTCCCTTGGATCAATTTCTTAATTGAAATCACGTTTGGATGCTTCTCTTCTCAACATTGACAACCAAATCAAGCATATTAATTATTTCCCAGTTGTTATAATTGAAAATGCGAGTCTAATGATTTTATTATGCAGCTTGAAATTAGTACAGAATGCTTATAACTAATATTAAAATTCGTTTTATTCTTTAATCATCAAAAATATGTAGTTTTATTAAGAGATTAATTCAGGAAATGGAAAGAGAAAGAAGGAAACAAGTAGGAGGCATGCAAGGTATTCAATATAGTATCATAGAATTGTTTTCCTACATTTATTTTAAAGCCATTTTACGATATGATCAAGGAGAATCAAAACAAATGTATCCCTGGTGTTGCACAAATCGCTTTCAACCCAAAAACGACCCCATTCCCATACGATATATAGGTTGCCCCCATAAAACATGTCTTAAAATGGTCAAAATAATCACTTTACCAACTTAAGACAAAGTCTTAAATCATCCTAATATGGTGAGAGCGAAATATACAGCATTTGTTTTAAATCTTCTGTTGGGAAAAAAGATATTTGATTCCATGTGTTCTAAAAATCGCTTCCCATCCGAAAACAACCCAATTCTTTTAAGATTTAAACACGTGAGAATAACAAATTTTATGCAATCTTAGTAAACCAATTTTTTTCCCAGCCTTTATCGCCATTATTTTATCTTGCTCGTATGTTTTTGAAAACTAGAGATCTGCCTTACAAATGTTCCAAGTCCTCCAATTCTTTTACTTTGCATAAAGTGCATTGATCTAGCATATTCCTCAATGTGTTCTTTAGGATTATCAGATCACATCTTGCTTTAAAAATTCACATTATCTTGTTCCTTTTGTGCAATGTCTTAAAGAAGCTCGTTCTTGGGCTTTGATCCTTATGGATCTGTCTCCATGGATCTGTCTTACTTAGTTTGGTAGTCTTAAATTTGTTCTGTATTCTGTCATTCCAACCAAATCAATGATAAGCTCCACTTTAAGTAGAAATTTACACTGTAATCTTTAATCATTAAGATGCCCTTCTTTTTCCTTAAAAACATTTTTGAGAATCCGCTTTAAAATCTTTCTTTTGTAGCGTAGTTGCAGATCAAGTGGGCAAATGTGAGCAGATTTAATTCATGTTTCCAGTTAGATGCAATAATTCGGGGAGAAGTCCGCCTGTTTTA
Organism: Lordiphosa mommai; assembly: GCA_018904225.1. NCBI lineage: Eukaryota > Metazoa > Arthropoda > Insecta > Diptera > Drosophilidae > Lordiphosa > Lordiphosa mommai. The sequence goes on along the minus strand of JAEIFT010000100.1, from coordinate 133,862 downwards.
ACATTTTCTTGATGAAGAAATTGAGCGTTTTATCAACTTCTTTGAAGATGAACAATCAACATACTTGTACCCCATAGCTTTGTTCCAATCTGGTAACAGCCTGGTACAGTTTCTATTTGGTTCCTAGTCCTACATCTCTATGCCTATTCTTGATCTTCATAATCTTCATTCTTGATTAGCATGACGAGCTGAATTCATTTCCGTCTGTCCGTCCTTCTGTTTCTATGCTATCTCCTCCATCAGTTTTAAAGCTATCATGACCAAACTTTGCAAAAAGTCTTTAAATATACATAGGCTGCACTTTTGTCGGAATCGGCCTTATCATATAGCTGCCATACGAACGGTAGGTCCAAAAACCAGTTCTAGTGAGAAAAACTTTTATGTTTTTCATCGTATCGTCACCAATCGTGGTACATATTAGTTTTATATGCTTCCACATTCTTCTGGAAAAATTGATAAAAATCGGATGACTATATCATATAGCTGCCATACGAACGATCGCTCCTAAAACTAGTTCTAGTGAAAAAAAACTTTTTTAATGATTTCCATCGTAGAGTCTCCAATCGTGGGACATATTAGTTTTATATGCTTCCACAGAATTCTGAAAAATTGATCAAAATCGGATAACTTTAGCTGCCATAGGAACGATCGGTCCAAAAACTAATTCTAGTGAGAAAAACTTTTTTGTTATCAATGGTAGCGTCTTTAAAAAACTGCAAGGGTATTTAAAACATCCGGAGCCGGATAAAAAAAAATTATTTGAATGATCCTGACGGGGTTTCTCAGTACTGAAGGGATTTAAGGAAAGATCCCTATTATTTCTCAAAGATAAATTTGGGAGGTGGTTCTTTAATGGTTTGCAGTGCTTACAGCGAGTCTGGCTGCTTGGAACTGCCATTTCCATGCACTCACATGAACTCTACGATCCTCTACGGAGATCCTACAAAAAAAAACATTTTAAGACGTCCAAAAGCTAAAATTGACAATAATTAAGGCATAGGAAGGAACTCTTCCCAAATTTGCTGAAAACACTGTTGGATAATATGCCGAATCGAATTTTTAAAGTTAATTTTAAAAATTTATTCTTTAACATTTGTCTACCCTTGCGGCTATAGTTATGCACCAAGCCTAAAACGATTGCTAGTGTTGTTGTTTTGTTTCTTGCTTATCTTATTTTTGATTCTCTTTTTATCTATATACACCAATTGTTGCTCTCCCCTCTCTGAGTACTCGTACACTGAAAAAATTGGGTGTGACTATAGTGATGCTCTAAAGTTTATGGCTTTCGGTACCGGTAGGTTGTTCAAAACGGTTTATTATCGGTTAAAGGTTGGGGTTCGGCCTTATTCTCTGAAAAAATGCTTACAAAATTTGTATTTTTAATCGATTAAATTAAAGTCTTAGGGCTCACAAAGGATAAATGTAATTATATTCTACCTAGAAATCGAACGATTCACATAAGCTAATTACAATATCAATAGAGTATGAAAAACGTCGCCTAATTATGTTTACCTGTTATTCCTTTTATACATATGTTTATTTTTTTATTTGCCATAATATAATTGTTCAATAATCTTACACGCGCGAAAAAAACAAGTTTTTCACACAGTACACGAAAAATGCTCAAGTGTTGTTGTTGTTGTTCTTTTCAAAATATTTTTTATATGTTGATATTCTTGTTGTTTTTATTGTTGTTGTTGTTGTCTAATACTTGCTTTCTGTATGAGCTTTAATATAATTTGTAAAAATATGCGAATTGATGTTGGGATGGAAACTTGTTTGTTTTTTTTTTTTTTGACACTAAGTATTATCGGGAAGTCTCTTGTGTGTGTGTGTATGTGTGCTCAGCTGTAGTTATCTCAGTTGTGTTCGTGTTTAAAACTTAATTAGCTAACAAAATAACTAAATAGCGCGCTGATAGGCCAGGAATGCCAGAGAAAAGAAAAGACAAAATATATAAAAATCAACCAAAATGAAGGATCTGCGGAATTTTTGCAATTTGTTGGCTGTACACATTGTAAGGCCTGATTAATTATGGGTTTCTGTGCTTGTCGTTCAAGTCAACTCAAACTAGGCGGCGGCAGCGCCAGAGTCCGGTTTGCTGCAGCAAGTGCAACGTTAAGCTGCGGCCGGTGGGTTCCGCATTGATTTCGTATTTTGTAATTTCAGGCACGTTGCAAGTGCTTTTGCTCCTCCGGTTTGTTTTAAGTCAAATTAAATATGTATGTACAATGTACATAAGAAAATTTTCCATTTGCTTTTTAACAGCACTTAAATCAATATTTGTTTGTTAAATAATAAATTTATTAAGCAATATTAATTGAATGCTGCCAGCTAGCCAGCTGATTTTTGCAGCTGACTTTCAAGAGCCCAGAGTTCAGACAAGCAGTCTCTATTGTTAAGCGTTAGATAGGGAAAGGGGGGGGGGGCGGGGTTGGGGGGTACGGGGAAGTGTTCTTACCAGTTATGCGCCGCACTTTACACATGCGTCACATAAAATGAAATGAAAAAATTCAATAACCAAAATTCACCACTAAAGAGAGCCACCATGAGAGAGAGAGAAACGTCACAGTCACAAAATATTGTGTTGAGTCAGGAGCTTTAGCCACTTGTTGATGATAGCAGAGACTGAGAGAGAGAGCTTTAATTCACCTCTTGGGGCATCGATTGTGGTGACTTTTTCAGACCCCCGCCCTCCCCCTTGTAAACAACAACAACGCCATGTGCCCAGCTCCTTGTACAACGACAGGGCCCTTCCTTTTGCCGCTCTCTCTCTGTAAAACTTATCAAGGTCGTTGCTGCTTTTTGCTGCTGTAAGCGGGTTTTTCTACTTACCCCGCCTCTTGCCAAGTTGGTATCATCCTTTTGAAAAAATTCTTTAGCTTTTATGTTATTGGGTTTCTTTTGCTTTTCGCTGGTTTTTTCGCTTTTTGTTTCGCATGCCTTTGCTTTGCCTTGTTGTGGCTTTGACTGTTTGAAGTGTCGTTGCTGACCCATAACCACCCTACCTCCGAAATTTCTCGCCCTCTGTTTAATTTACTTCGTTTACCTTGGACACCCGTTTACATATTGCGCGTGCCTTCTACTTATTCAGGGTTTTTCCTTTTACTCACTGCCACCCCCAAAACACCACCTGCCCACACTATTTGCTATATGTAAACAACATAAAATGCCACTGGAATTCAACTAAATTGTTTGAAATTATGCTACTTCTTATTTAAAATTGGTTAAGGGGCTTGGCAGGAATTTGGTTTTATTTTCTTAAGTTTTTGGATTTTTAAGAAAAAGAATAAAAATTTTGTTTGATTTGAATACCATGTTGAAAGAACTATATGGTCTTCCTGGGTTTTTCCGAAAGACCCTTCAAGTCAGGCGTCATCAATCCATAAAAATATTAGTTTGTATGTGCAATGTCTGGAAATAGAACAATCCATTTTAAGGATTCTATATAGTTATTTAACAGCTTTTTTAAAATAGCATCTTTGTTCTCTAGATATTATATTTTTCTTTTATCGAACTTTCAAACTTTCGAAATTTTTAAACCTTTTAATTATTGAAAAAAATATTGTTTTGTTTACTTCCAATGATTCTTCAAGCTCTTAGTGCGTTTAGCATACATCTTCATACAGTTAAAGTCTCTAATTTAACGTCTTCAAACTATTTTTAAGCGATCCAGAATGGTTCTGATTTGTCACATCGATTTCTGGAATTTCAGGAAATGTCCTCACGTGTCGCAGGTTTCTTTTAATTCAAGGCAATTCAATAATTTGTGCTCATTTTGCACCAGTGAAAACAATTTAAAAATAACATAATAATAATGATAGTTATTCTACATAGAGAAAAAAATTGATATGAAATGGCAGTCATTTCCACATTTTTTTCATACTCAATTTCACTCCGATATGACAAAGATTAACTTGATATGATAAAAAATATCAATACGATCTTTTCTATAAAAAACAATTCAATACTTTGTGCTGGGGATCGATTTTTGACTTAACGCAGTCAGAAAACAATTAAAAATAACATATTAAGTAAAATGATATTTTTAGAAGATCATTTTAACCAGCAAAGAAAATTGATCGATTTTTTTCTCTGTGTAGATGATTTTAGTGCGCTAGTTACGAATCTGTTTATGACGTCAGGTTTTTTTGTTAATTTCATTTAATTTAATTTTACTTTTTTCACCATTTTTAAGGTTTTTTGGGGAACCTTCCAATTTTTTTATCAAACCTTCCCTGATATCATGGTATAGTACTATTTCCAAGCTTTAAAATAAATGTTGCCAAACTATTCTACGTTTTGTTCAAATATACAAAATTTCCAATACATGTGTTCGAATGCATAAGTATGCAATGGGTGTTGTTAAGAACTTTCATTACAAGTTAATTCAACTTATAAGCCTACTGTACTGCTTTTTACATTGCCTACTTTTAGACACCAATATTAAAATAGGAAATTTAGGTCAATTATAACAATTGTATAAGGTGTAAGTAAAAAGAAATCCATTATTTTTGTATAAAGTTGAAGGGTTTATTTGATATATATAGAATGATTCAATCTAAGTCAAATATGCGTCATTTTGTTCGATAACTTTCATAACTTTTTCATAGAAACCCTTAAGATCAGAAAACTGTAGCAACCTATTTTCGAAATGCTCTCTTTGAGCCATCGCCAGAAACAAGTTGTAATCACTTGGTGCTCAGTCCGGACTATAATGGTGGATGCATTAGAACTTCCTAACCGAACTTCCGGAACTTCTGACGAATAACTAACGACTTGTGTGGCCTGGCGTTATCCTGATGAAAGACAACTCCTCTTCTCTTGATCAAAGCCGGCTGCTTCTGAGGGATTGCTTTCCTCAGACGATCTAATTGTTGACAGTACACGATCTAATAAGGAGTTTGTCCGTAGGGGAGTAGATCGTAGTAGTTGATTGCTTTCTGTCAATCCCAACAAACACAGAGCAAAAGCTTCCTGGCAGTCACCTTTTGACTTGGACACCTTTTGAGCCTGCTAATTCGACCAATTTGGTCCAATTTTGGCTTAATCACAATATGTACTGCCTACTTTTAGGCTGATTGTCTATGCTTCTATTGTTATGCTTGTGTCTACAACAACCCGTATATGATTTTAAGATACCGGCCCAAAAGTGGGCAATATGCATTTTCTCAGAAAGCACCTATCTTTCAAAAACATGAAGATGAGAAAACGGCCCTTAATGCTTATGTTTTTTTACATTCTATTCTTGGTAGATGTGCTTAGAGTTCAATTAGTTAGAAAAAAATTAGTAGCAGTGAGTAAAACTTGCTTATGTTCTATATCGATATATATCGATGCCTTTCCGCGAAACTATCGTACGTTATAAAAACTATATTTTTCGTCAAATTTCAGATGTGTATCTACAACTCCATTTTAGAATATTAATCATAAGAAAGATTTGTATTAACTTGATTGGATCGTCAAATATTTCCAAGCTCAGCTCAAAGTGGACTTTGTCTTCTTGTTTTGTTATCCCGTCAGCATCTTCAGCATTTGCAGTAGCTTCAATTACTGATCACTTCCAATGACAAGCAAAAAAAAAAGAAGGAAAAATAAGTAAAAATGCAGTTGCGCACATAAAGGAGAATTCCTTAAGAATACCTGTTCGGTGGCTAAACTAGAACTAGACTGACCATACACATACGTCACTTAAGTGTAAATTCGGTTCAGTGTACCCCATATGTACCTCCTATCTTTTTCATCAACAACAACAACAACAACACACGGCAGTTTTTATTATTGTTGTATTATTATTACGAGCATATCCACGCGCGTGTACAAGGCAAAACGCGCTTTAAGTGGCCGGTCTATTTTTAGCCATTTCTAATGAGCGGCTGCTATTTTTAGCCCGGCCCATGCAGCGGGCCAAGCTTTCGTTTATTGATGATGGGCAAGAAAGAGAAGCGGAATCTCTTGAAAAGCACCATCATTGGCGATCTTTAACTGGGCTTGTTGTTGTTGCTGTTGTTGCTGTTTTCTGTTTTTTGCAAGATCATTATCATTGGGTCTTGGTTGGGGCTATTGCAGTTTACGTTTTGGTAATTGTGTTTTGATGGCATTGGTCAGTTGGTGGTTAGCTAGCCGAACAGGTTTTTTTTTTGTTTCGTTTTGTTTTGTTTGAGCTGGTCATATATTGGTGTATAGTGTATCTTGTCTAGGTTTCTGGTTTATGTGATTATTAATGTTTAAAAAGGAATAGAGCTGAATGCAGGAACAAGGATTTGTGCTAAAAGGGTACAAAGGGTTCTCAATTCCACTTATACATAAACTTTTCGGATTCCTTTCCTTTCTCGCGGTAGCAAATCATACTAATCTAAATTTGCTACATTTCGAGTTTGAGAAGGAATATAAAGCATAAGTCAAGTTGTGGAAATGCAATTATAAAGACGCATATTTGTGTTCTTAGAAGGTAGAGGCTGCCTTCCAATTTCAAACACCAGACATTTTTTGACAATTATAAAGAAGTTTGTATTATCTGTATAAGACGTGCCCAACGACTTTACTCGCAGGCCTCTTGTGTTATTGCCTAGCTCACTGCTATAGCGCGAGCATACGAATTCAAAAAAAAAAGAGATTCTTTATAAACATTGCTGTCTGCACTTTCATATGCTTTTATCTTTATGTTTCTCTGATCTATATGTTCTATTCGTCTTATACTTAAGGTATATAAAGTTTAATTTTTTAGAATATCTTCTTAAATATGTTGCTTGAGAAATGGCAGAGTTCTGGCCCACTGTGCAATTTATAGGGTGGCTAATGAATGTTGCTACATTAATCAACTTCAATAACCTTTCATATAATTTATTTAAAGAGCTGAATGCAATTCCTTTAAATGAAGTATCTTCAGTCCATATTTTATAAATTAAAAAATTGGTCAGTGAAATCTAAACAAAGAAACACCACAGAACTTACTTATAATCAGGGATTAATCCCGAAACGAATATCGGTTCCGGTACCGGTTCCGGTACGTACCGAAATAAAAATATAGGTTAAAGGTTATATTTCGGTTTTTAGTTTATTTCGGTTTTCGGTTCCGATACGGTACTCAGATTTTTATTTCGGTATACCGGTTCATACAGGTACAAGTATAATTTGAATATTATTTCAAGATATCCAAAAAATTAATGGATGTAATAGGACTAAAATTTGTTTTTCTTAGAATATACCATTTAAAAAACGGTTTTTTTTTATATTCCGATTTCTAGCCTTTTTTTATTTTTGGACGAACAATTTCGCTTCTGCCCACTCAGTGGTATTCCTACACTCAGGAAAAAATTCTACAATTAAGGAATTCACTTTTCTTATGTCACCCGGACAAACTCGACTTAGGGCCATTTCTCATAAAGCTGACAAATATTTATAAATAATGGTTCGAAATAATCCGTTCTAAAATCTGTCGTATCTACATTAGAAATAAATATCTTTAGCGATTTGGATAGATTTAAACCCATACTATAAGTCTACGGTCCAATATAGTTCAGAATACGCTGGTTAAGTACTCAAAGGGGTATATCAGCTCTAAAGAACTGATTGAAACATAAAATCTGCGTTAGCTTTTCCATACATTAGATTTACAGAGTTTTTTAAGGGAAAAATTTGATTAAAATCCAGAAATTTCCTTTCCTAAATTTATATTATCATTTTTCTAATCCTAATCTTAATCTTAGAAATCCTTTACATTTAATTAGAGGAATAATATATACCAAAGAAAAGTTTTTCCGCTTTTTAGAAATTTTGTATATCTTAGTCGGAATTTACACGATGAAGCAAACTTCTTGAAGTTTTCTTAGTAGGCGTGGAAATTAGAGGAAATCTTTCAGACCGTTAAAACAAAAAGTATAGAAGTACATTCAAATCTCTCGCCTACTAAGAAAACTTCATGAAGTTTGCTTCATTGTGTAAATCCCGTCTAATATATCTTAATAAGCGAATATGATTCTTAATATTTTTTAAGGGCGAATTTCTAAAATCTAGGAATTTTCTGAGTGTATATATTGCATTTTTACCGGTTGAAATTATATTTATAATAATCATAAATCAATAAAATAAATAATAAGAAACCAAAACAATACCGGTATTAGCGTTTCGGTATGGTTCCGTTTTTTTTTCGGTTTATATTATAACGGTTAACGGTATTCGGTTCTCAAAAAATGTTAATATCTGTTCCGGTTTCGATACCGGTACCGGTACCTGGCTTTAAACGGGTTATTTCGGTTATTCCGGTTCCGGTTACGGTATTTTTCCCTGCTTATAATTACTTCTTTTTTGGTAGCAGCTTTCATCAGCCACCCTATACTTACTTAATTAAATAATAAGAAAAAAGTGTATTTTGTTGTAACTTTATGAACTTATAAGATTGTAAAAATTTGTAAGGATGAAGGGCTTACCCCTTTTTCTTGGTTGCATTATTTTTTCTTATAGGGCATTTAAACTTCCATTTGACCCTTGAAAAAAAATCCCAATTTGTTCCACTTGTGTCATTGAGTGCCAAAAATCGCCCCACATCATAATGTTTGATGACTGTGAAAGTTTCAAAATGGTTCATTAAGCTGCTTAAATATGGAAGTTTTAACAATTTTGTTTGTCAACAATTTTGACTGATCATTAGAATTGGTTGGGCCAAGCACAGTTAGGCCACTGCCACAATCATTAGTTAGGCCAATTAAATAATTATAGGATAGATATTAATACACTTTTACCTCGTCCTTTAAATAGACATTTATACAACCCTAAATTAGAATAAGAATGAAAAATCAATTTTGAAATTTCATATTAATAAAATATACAATTATAGGCTTAAGGTCAACCAACAAAAAAGACATGAATTGGACAGCCTGAAAGCTTGACAAGTGCTTGTTTGTGTGTGTGTAGATTACGCCCCCACATAAACTTTTACATGCCCACAAACGATGAACTTTTTGACTTTAACTGTTAAAATGGTGGGCGGCATTCGATTTTCTTTATCCTTGCCCTTGCTGGGATACGGAAATGTACAATAAGGGTTGAACTTCCTGATACTTGTATGTTAAAGTTGAGGTCAAATGTACAGCCTTACGGTTCTATCTGATGCGTGATTAGGTCCGCGACTTGGATCAGCTACATATATGTGTATATAATCGGCGCACTTAAAAGTGGGGGAAAAATACCTTAAATACTGTTTTGCAGTCTCGACGTTTAAAGCAAGCATGTAAAAAAAAAACACTAGCATGTGGCAACAATGAGTCGCACCGCGTCGCAGCGACAAGGCCAACGTTTATAAAGTCTTTTTAAAATCGATATAAGCAAATTAGTGTCATAGTTGATCTTGTTGTTTAGTGTACAATAGTATTTCTGCTTTAACCCCTTATGTCCTAGTGGTCGTTATAACTACCAATGACGTTGTAATTTTTTTTCTATCTACTTAGAATATTTTTGGTTTGGATAGATATCCGTTAGTTTGTCTGATTTTCAAGCTAGCGTAAGACTATTTTGGATAAAATAAAAAGAAAAAAATAAAAGAAAAATAACTGATTTTCAAGAGAAAAAAATTTCAGAAAAAAGTAAAAAAAAAAAAAAAAAAAAAAATAAAAAAAAAATAAAAAAAAGAAAAAAGAAGAAAAATAAAAAAAAAAATAAAAAAAAAAAAAAATGGAAAAAATATTTCTTTGAAATTAAACGTCTATTTGACTTATATATCATGTCAAAAATAGTTTAAACCCACTATCTGCCCTATTTATCTGCGGTTATGTAAGCTCAGTTGTCTTCTTCTAGCCATACCTGTATAGTAGGGTGGTTCAAAAAAACTTGCATACTCATAAAATCATTCCAAGTTTCACTTTGTAATTCTCAAGTCCCTATACTGATCATAGACTTTTAAAATGGTTGTTGTTGCTGCGCCCTGCTGTTAGTTTTTGATCAAAACATTTTTTTAAAAACTGCATTCAAATTGATTATCAATTTCCAAACTCAAATTTAATTGAAGCGTAAATAGCAAATAACAATTGTTTTCGGCATTTTATTTTACCTGCCTTTTGTGGACACAAACACTCGATCAAATCTTGAAAAAAAAGAACAATTCATCTTTGTACTTGTATTTAATAATAATAATAATTTGCACAACAAATTTTTCTAGTGCGCTGCGAACACGAATGTTTGCCCGTTGCTGTGCAAAGGTATTCATTTTTTTCTCTGTTGATTGTATATATTTAATAAATAAATATTTACCTCCATTTCATATTTATATATTTTTTTTCTTACTGAATTTATAATCAAGCCAAAACTCAAAATAACAACAACAAAAATAAAGATTTGAAGTGTTGCCTTGAAGATCATTAGCTGCGAATTGATCAGCCGCCACTGACTCTTTTTTTTTTTTGGCGAAATTGAAAGCTGAAAAGATTCCCAAAGACAAGAGACAGACGGACAGACAGTCCACTTGTTGATTTTGGTGCTTGATTTAATTGCTTTCATTGAGTTAACTATTATTAATGAATAAGCAAAATTTGTGTGTTGACGCATTTCTGTCTGGCTTGATAATCTAAATTAGAGATAATGGAGAGTGTGTCCGAGTTAGCTATTTTAACATATTTGATTTACACACTATTTTTAGATTTTATGTATATAGCAGGTACAAACAACGTTGCTTCTTTTAATTAGATAACGCATTTTCTTCTTTCAACCTAACTTCCTGGTTTGCTGCACTTGACAAACTTCTTTAGCACCCTTATATCACTTTTTTGTTGTTTGTTTTTGTAGCTCTCGAAACTAAATTGAATAAATAAAACTTTAAGTATGACGCTTCTTTTGATTAATTGCTTTTACTAATCATTGGCACTTTATTTGAACATTATTGCAATCCAAACTACACTCAAAAAATCGAAAGAGTTAGTTTTTATATGTTGGTTAGAAAAAGTGGGTATGAGTTTAGAATTTTTTGTACTTCATGCCTATATTGATTCAGCAACTGAAGCTGATCAAGCATAATCATATGTATATATTGTATAGTGTACTAAATTAGTCTCTCATAAGTCAAGAGAGTGAGAAAAGCTTGACTTGGTCCTTTAATTCTTCTAATAATCCTCATTGCTGTGGCGTTGTATCATAAGATGCCACCTTAAAGCAAGTAAAATCGAGAAGGCAAAGCTAACTTCGACTGTGACTTGCAAAAGCTCGTTCCAACTGATTAGACCGATTGACACTATCACCGATATATATATAATATATAATATATATGTGTGATATTTATAAATTAAAAATCATTAAGAATATGATTATTGATTTCAAAATAGATTTTTTGAGTAAGCCACATTTTCCGACCGATCGTTTCTATGGCAGCTATAGTATATAGTCATCCGATTTTAACCAAATTTTATAGTACTGTTTGAAAGCATATAATATTCATAACTCCCAAGTTTAAGTACCCTATCATAGACAACAAATTTTTTTTTTTTACTAAGACACATTTTCCCCAACGATCGTTCCTATGGCAGCTATAGGTTATAGACATCCGATTTAAACCAAATTTTGTAAAACTGTTTGAAAGCATATAATATTCATAATTCCTAAGTTTAAGTACGCTATCATTGCAAACAAAAAAGTTGTTCTTACTAAGACACATTTTCGGAGCGATCGTTCCTATGACAGCTATAGGATATAGTTATCCGATTTTAACCAAATTTTGAAGAACTGTTTGAAAGCATTTAATATTCATAATTTCTGAGTTTAAGTACCCTATCATTGAAAACAAAAAAGTTTTTCTTACTAAGACACATTTTCCGAGCGATCGGTTTGATGGTAACTATGTGATATAGTCACCCGATTTTGATTAAATTTTGTAGAACTGTTGGAAAGCATATAATATTCATGATTCCTAAGTTTTAGAACGCTATCTTTGGAAACAAAAAAGTTTTTCTTACTAAGACACATTTTCCGAGCGATCGTTTCTATGGCAGCTATAGGATATAGTCATCCGATTTTGATTAAATTTTGTAGAACTGTTTAAAGGCATATAATATTAATAATTCCTGAGTTTAAGTACCCTATCATTGCAAACAAAAAAGTGTTTCTTATTAAGACACATTTTCCGAGCGATCGCTCCTATGGCAGCTATAGGATATAGTCGTCCGATTTTGGTCACATTTTGCAGAACTGTTTGACAGCATATAATATTAATACTTCCTGAGTTTAAGTACCCTATCATTGAAAACAAAAAAGTTTTTCTTACTAGTTTGATGGTAGCTATGTGATATAGTCATCCGATTTTGATTAAATTTTGTAGAACTGTTGGAAAGCATATAATATTCATAATTCCTAAGTTTTAGAACGCTATCTTTGGAAACAAAAAAGGTTTTTTTTACTAAGACACATTTTCCGAGCGATCGTTGCTTTGTCAGCTATAGGATATAGTCATCCGTTTTTGACCAAATTTTGTACAACTGTTTGAAAGCATATAATATTTATAATTCCTGAGTTTAAAAACGCTATCATTAAAAACAAAAAAGTTTTTCTTACTAAGATTCATTTTCGAAGCGATCGATCCTATGACAGCTATAGGATATAGTCATCCGATTTTAACCAAATTTTGAAGAACTGTTTGAAAGCATTTAATATTCATAATTTCTGGGTTTAAGTACTCTATTATTGCAAAAAAAAAGTGTTTCTTACTAAGACACATTTTCCGAGCGATCGTTCCTATGACAGCTATTGGATATAGTCGTTCGATTTTGATCACATTTTGCAGAACTGTTTGACAGCATATAATATTATAAATTCATGAGTTTAAGTACCCTATCAGTGAAAACAAAAAAGTTATTCTTAATAAGACACATTTTTCGAGCGATCGGTCCTATGGCAGCTATTGGATATACTCATCCGATCTTAAGCAAATTTGTAGAACTGTTTAAAAGCATATAACATTCATAGTTCCTGAGTTTAAGTACCCTATTATTGCAAAAAAAAAGTTTTTCTTACTAAGACACATTCTCCGAGCGATCGGTCCTATGGCAGCTATAAAATATAGTCATCCGACTTTGACCAAATTTTGTAGAACTGTTTAACAGCATATAATATTCATAATTCCTAAGGTTAAGAACGCTTTGTTTTAGTTAAGACCAATTTTAGGACCGATCGTTCCTATGGTAGCTATAGATTTTTCGAACGTGAAGTAAAAAGAAGACTTTGTGCAAAATTTAAGTTCGAAAGCTTTACAACTGAGAGACTAGTTTGCGTAGGCGGACAGACGGACGGACGTACGAACGTTCGGACAGATGGACGGACAGACGTACAAAGCTCATTCCACTCACCTGCGTTTGCTGATCAAGAATATATATACTTTATGGGGTCAGAGAAGCTTTATTCTATGCCCTACAAACATCAGAACAAGGGTATAAAAACTTTAAAAGCTTATTTGTTATAGAATAAACGTTCTTAAACTGAGAATATATACTTGACTTGAAATTTAAGCTTCTCTGTGCTCAATTTGACACTGTATATTAAGTCTGCTGAACTGTAGGCCAAGATTTTAAAGTTGTCATTTGATTCTTGTCAAATTCTTTAACGTGCCTATCGATCCAATGATTAAGGTGTCAAAATTATGGGACATCGAAACAACGAAAATGACACAAAAGTTAAGCTGACATCAAAAATCGCATAAAAAATTAGTTTTCAAAAAGTAATCAAATGATGAAATGTTACGCACAAGGCCCCACACACACACACACACACACACACACACTAAACAAAGATAGAGAGATGGAGAGCGAGCGAATCCGAGTCTGATAAAGCAGCTAAACAAATAAATCAATAACGAAATAACAAAAATATTAGAGGCGACAGGTCCCCAAAGTGTTCATATGATTTGTGGTGGTTGAGTTTGCAATTTTTGTTCTTTGCTTCTTTTTCCTGTCAAACAATAAAACCAGCACGCTCAACCGGTTCTCAAGAGATTTCACGCGTCAAGCGTTAAACGTCAATTAAAGTCTAATAATGTGTGTGAGTTGTCCAAATCCGAGTAACGTTATTTATTTTATTTTATGTGTATCTAGTTTTTTTTGGCACGTGTAGAAATTCATTCGCAGCTTGTCATACTGTTAGCTGCTGCTGCGCATGCTCTGTGCCCCCCTTCCTGCCTGGGGTCGGCCAGCCTGAAGATCGTGTGATTAACTGTTAACAAATCGTGCACATGCTGATGTCATAGGAAGCTTTTGGGCTCTCTTTTGCTAAATGCTGTTTTCTCTCTCTCTCTCTCTCTCTCTCTGGGTTGATTGGCTCTTATCTTTGTGTATTTATTTGTTTGTATGGGTGTGATGTCATTATGCAGCCGCACTGTTGCAAAAACAACTTCGTTAGCTTCTCTTCGTTAGCTTGCTCTCTGTCTCCGAGTTGTATTCTAATTGATTTCTTTGCGGTTGAACTCACAATTTGTTGACTTTTCGCCGTTTTGTGTTGATTACACTTATGACTGTTTATTGTTGCGGTTATGTTTTTTGGGTACAGTGAACGAGCTCTATAGGGAACACAAACGAATTGTTCTGAAACGAACTGAACCGCTCTTCAAACAAAGCGAGAACCAAACATCGTATACGTATACATAACATTACGTATACGACACGTACTCCACATTGAAATATATTAGAAGAAGTAGAAGTGCAGCGGTTGCTGCTTTATAATGATGCAGGTTTATCTGAAGAACCTACAACATTGATGGTGGTAACCGTCCATGAAATAATATCGAAATCGCGAACCAAATTAAACCGTTTCAAGCCACGTACCGGTAGCGAAACCGATATTTAAATTGTTTGAGTACCGAAAACTGTTAACCGTGTTTTAAAGGGAACCGAAAAAAAACAGGAACCATAGAGAGACGCTAATATCGGTACTGTTTCGGTTTCTTATTATTTATCTGATTTGTGATTACTTTAAATCAGGGACCGTAACTGCTATAACTTTTTTTTTTTTAAATTACCAAATTATTATTATTTTTCAATTTAAAAAAGAAAAAATTTCTTTTAATTTATATTTTTTCGATTTTTATATAAAAATTTTTCAATAAGAATTATTTTTTAATTTTTATAAATAAAAATTATGCCGTAATTTTTATTTTTAAAAATTGAAAATAAAAATTAAATTCAAATAACTTTTAAACCAAAAGACTTACCGCAAATGTTTTTATATATATATGATCTATGAATCAGTATGTATGTTTGTTCACAAGCATGCATGTCTGTGTGCAGTAGGTGCAATGAAAGAAGTGCAACAAAAATGCTGAATTTTTTTGTTTTGTTTTTTTGTTTTCCATGCATTGTTAATCGAAAATTTTATACAAAACCATAATCTGGCCATAAGATCAAAGTTCTACTACTACATTTAACTACTCTTGAGGAGGCGTACGTTCAGAAATATTTCCTTACCTTAATGAGTGAACTAACTGAAGCATCAGAGGCGGAAGAGCCAATTTCTTTGGAGGAGATATCTGCCAGTCAATCCGAGAACGCATCTCAATAATTCTTATTGAAAAATTTTTATATAAAAATCGAAAAAATATAAATTAAAAGTAATTTTTTTCGAAAAAAATCGCAAATAAAAATTTATCCATATTTCTAACAACAGGCTCAATATTATGAATTCTGGTGCCTCCCACTTTCACGTAGGACCTTTATTTAAGAAAAATTTTTATTTAAATTTTTTTCGTTCATAACTATTATTTTCGGTCCCTGCTTTAAATATATATTCAGATAGTAAGATTTCAATATATATATATTTACATATGTATTTAAGCCAGTAATACTTTAAGTAAAAAACTAGCTTACATTTTTAAAAATTGGACCTAAAAAAACAGAAAAAATTCGCTAAAGAAATACTTTTATTAAACGCCTAGAAAGTGGTTGCACGAGTAGAGCTGAGAAATGTCGTTGGTGTAGACGTGTCAGAGTATGTTTAAATTCGTCGAACAATGTTCTTGATAAGGCTGAGATAACATACATACATCACCGACTTTTGTCCTTTAACAATGAATCGCAACAATCATAACACTAGTTTACTCTTAAAAAGAACCTTTGAAGCCATTATTGAAGAAAAAATAAATGTTTTCGAAGTATTTTTGCTTGTACCATTTGATTATAAGAAATTGCATACCCTTTAAACTTATACCTTGGTTGACTCCTTCTTAAAGTTTATAATAGAGGTGCGCGCGTGATGTAAATTAAACGTGTCATGGTGTATCACGACATGTCACGACGTGATCGTGAGAAAACACAGTATTTCGTGCGTGAGCATCCGTGATTCGTGCATAATTCGTGCATGTTACAGTTATGAATATAAGACAGGCAATATTCACGAAATTTTGAGTGTATTATATTTGATTAATAATTCCTAAAACTAAGTTGCTTTTGATTTCGTGTAGCCACGAGGCGCAATGTAGCTATGAAACCCATGATAGAATTTAGGTCCCTCCACGCAAAAATTCGGTGGTGGTTGATCGTGCTTGATCATTCGTGATACCTTCTTTAATCGTGCATGAATCGTGCGTGACGCAAAACTCTCAAAAACTTGTGTTCGTGAATCGTGCTTTTTTTTATTCGTGAATCGTGCTTTACGTGAGGGAAAAATCTCTCACTCGCGCACCTCTAATTTCTAACTCGAGATATGGCTAACTTCAAGAATTTCATTTTTTAGTTCTGCATTCGAAAATTCATAAGAAATAAATACCGGCTTCAATGGATAATTTTTTTGTTTTTTTTTTTTTGTAAATAACTGTAATTGTCCATGGAAATGTGTTAGTCTCGTGAATCTTAGTTCAATGCTCGTTTTATATTGATACAATTATAAACAATAACATTTATTTTGAATGGTTAACTAAAATCTGAAAGCAAAAATTTCCTTTTAAAACCCGTTTAGCAATGTTTTTGTTGTTTGCTGTTTGTGCTTCTTTTAATTATGTAACTTTTTGTTGTTGTTTCTTGCAAGCCCCATAAACTAATTAGACAACAAACAGTTGAAAGCAAATATACAAATGCCGTTAATTGTGTCATTTGGTTTAGTGTAGCTTTTTCTTTTGAATCAGTTTATGGCTTGCATTGCCATCTAAAGGTATTCAAAAATATTCAGTTCATAAAATAGCTTGTGCCTTGACTAAATGCTAAGGATTTTGTCAAATTAAAATTTTATACTACGTTTATGCACGAATAAAAAAAATCGTGATTTTTGCTCTTCAAAGTATGCTATGTTTTATAATTAAAGAAAATATTTATTTTTTCTTAGCCTTTACACTAAATATTTTGTATACCTTTAACTATTCCAACAATCTGATGTGGATTAAGTATGGTGCTGCCATAATTGAAGTCGTTCAAATAAATAATTCTTAAATAAAATAAAGATTGCATACTTTGAGGAGCAAAATAATTTATTTTTTTAATAGCAAAAACGTAGTAATAGTTAACTGAAGTTTTAAAGAAATATCACAAAATAACTTTCTTACCTAAGTCACACATTCTCATCAGGTCGTTACCGAACTAGTTTAAAAAACTCTCGTTTCAAAATTCTGGCTGTAAAATAGACATATTTTTTATTTAACTGCGATTGGACATTGCCAAACAAACCTTCTAAATGGTAACACGGAACAGAACTCGTGGTTAACCGTTAGCAAATGTGAATCCCATTTGGTAGCAGACTTCTTCGCTATATTTCATTACTAATGGACACGTTCAGCAGAGACACTTGATCACTGATCAGCGTCACAAAACTGATCTTATTATTTAGCATACTTTTAGGGGTGTTTGGAAAAGCTTTATGTAAATATCATATTAATCACAAGAGTGAAAAGTAGCCTACATAAACTACCAAGAAATATATCATAGATCAGGGAGCAAATTTTTCTATATTTTTTAAACGAATTTTTCCAACATTTTTGGGCAAGGGACCGGTTTTTAACGTGATAAAAGGGCTCACTAGATTGGTCAAAGATTGTGTTTGTTATTCACTGTAAGAAAATGTGGCACCCACCAGGTAGAATGCTTTCGAATATCAAAATACTCATTCAATACTTAAGTTATCTTATGAATTTTCACTCATCAATCATTCTATGAATTTTATACAATATTTTTTAAAGGTCATTATCGTTTTTGTACAAAAAACTAGTGGTGGAAAATCATTAAAAATATCGATAAACGATATTAAAATTATTGATTACCTGTTGAACGCAGTGATGGCTGATTGAGAGTGGAATATTTGCCCATCAAAATAGTTTTCTTCCTTCAAACAAATACTTAGAATGATTGCCGGATTCGATTACCGATAGCTGGATCAGACTACTCTTACAGTACGAAAAAATAATAGAAAAATAAACCAAAGATTGGCTAAATGTCCACTTTGACAAGCGTTACCTTTTTTTTTTAATACATTTGATTTATCGCGGGAATTTCCATACCTTTCCACCCAACATACTTGTATACCAAAAGTATTACGGAGGAAACGACAAACGTTGCATTTTGCACTTGTGTGTCCGTCCGTCAAGGACAGCAGACGCCTTATTAAATTGCATTGAACTTGAACGAGGGTTGGCTGGTTGGCAGGGGTCGCTCACTGGTCGGCAGAATGGGGGCGTGTTTTCACAGTCGTGACACTGAAATGCGTTGTGCGTGCATACACACAAATGCAATTCACTCACTCAAAGCTCTCAAGCTCAAGCTGGCTCAACTCAACTCAGTTGGCACTCAGTCGCCTGCCCCTAGGGGTATGCAATGGAATTTGAAATTCGTGTTTTTTTCGCATTTCTTTTTAGCTTGGCGGCTGCATAAATTAGTTTAATATTTGAATATTGCATTTTAAGTCAGCAGCAACGTGGCTGACGTCACTCGAAAGGGGGAGAACCTTTCAACTTTCAACTTTGTGTCTAAATTTAGCATCTAAAAATGGCATAAAATGGTCGAATCACAAAAAAAGAAAGAAAGCACAAACAGCCAAGTGGAAAATAGCTTAAAATGCAAAAAAAAAATGAAAAACTTTTTGCAGGACAGGCAGCTAGAATTGTTTTGTTTGCTTTTGGCATTGTTTCAAAAAGTGTTGCATACTTTTTGTCCAAATTTATCACTGCAGGCAAGACGTGTGTTCCCAAGGGGGGGCTGGCAAAGTGCTAATCGTAATATTTGATTCAAGCCCACAACAAAAAACATATTACAAAACCATTTCCTGTGACATTTTCCCGCAAAACTGAAAATGAAAACTCAAACTGATTACAAATGCAAATGGCATTTGACGGCATTTAACCCATGTCTTTGATTTTTGCGCGCTTAACAAAAGCATATTAGCTAGGGCAATCGTGTTTGGCGTTTCGTAGAGAGCCTCATTGGGAACTTATTGAATCATGTTGTAGATCTTGAACTTTTAAAATAATTGCAAACATTATGTATTATTCTATACATTCATATATGTATATAAAAGTCAAAGTATGTATGTATGTTTGTCTTTTCCTATGTTTGTTCTTTATAGCAGAAAAGAGTCATAGGCTATGCCTCAAAATGTGAACCGGTTCGAAAAAGCGGTTTAGAGCAATATCTCAGACATTATTGAAGCTATGAACTTGAAAATTGGTGTGCAGGTTAGTTTTATGGAAACAGATATTTTACTGGTTCATGACCGGTTCCAAACCCGGTCATCCGGTTCAAAAGTAACTCATACCCGTATTTCTGGTACCACTAAATTGATCGCCATGAAATTTTTACAATCAGGCCTGTTCCCATTTTCGGTTTCGATCAAATTATGCGGAATCGGAATTCTTTTTGTGTGTTTCGGCAGTTAACTTCCAATTTCCAGTTAACTCCTATCAACTGAGTTGATGGCAACTTACCAATTTCCATCGAACGAATTCGGAATCGAGAACAGACCTGAATATGTTCATGTCGATCAGGAAAAATTCATAGGTTATGTACCAAGTCTTTATACCGGTTCGAAATCGTTTTAAACTGGTTCAAAAGTGCTTCGGAGCCAGATCTCTGGTACCACTAAACCGATTTTCATGAAACTCCAAACTCTGTGAACCGATTCGTTAGCGGTTTAAACCGGTTCAAAGCCATATCTCAGAATTTGATTAGATGTTCAAACCATTTAATTGTTTGATTGACTGTTTTCTATCAATGACATCGAAGGTTCTAAGATTTCCGTAATCCATTTATTTTTTGAAATACTTTGGTGATCGTCAACAAATGGATCAAATAGCATAAAACATTCTGATGTCTTTCATTTTTAGTAAACCGAACTGAAAGCTTTGGTTCGGAACAGGTTCAGGATCAACTTTGTTTTCAAAAGCTTGGTACTGAGAAATTGCCAAAAGTGTGTGAAATCTTTGGACATTATTTCATTGATAGCAAGTGCGATTTAAATAGGTGCTTATCGATAAACTATCGCGTGATACGTAATGCGCCGGGTGGCAATGCTGTGACATCGATATCGCTCAACACTTTCAGGGTGTCTGCAAGCAATCAGTCTTTGCTCAACACTTTTAAAAGCTGAAAACAAAAAACACTTTTCGTTCCGTTTCTGTTTCAAGCGATCACCGCTCTGCGCTGAAACCAGTTTTATCATTTTGTCTGTGCAACTGTTATTACAAAGCACACTTTGTCGAGTGCAGATGCCCAAATGTCCTGTTAAGTGGCCTCTATTAGACAGATCAGTGCTTTTACTCAACCCAGAGCCAGAACCATTTTTCAAGGGACAACGGTTCAGGTTCCCAAATATACGGTTAGGTTTTGAACCCTTTGTTTATTTGTTTACAAATATTCAACTAATCAACTAATAAATATTTTGATATTTTATCTAAAGAGATCTACTTATAGTTCACTTAGAACCATAACTTAAACTTACAAATAACTATCTAGAAAATCCTCCCCTCTTTTACTTGACTTGCAAATGGGAAAGGGTATTCAAGTTTCTATTAGATTTTGTTTTGGTTTTTTGTGTTGACTTGTTTATCAATTGCAATTGCAATTCCAAAGTCAAAGTCACAGCTTGCCACTTGTCAGGGACAGTCACCGCCATACCAAACATATTCGCGTATACACAGTGCGGCGTGGCGTTTATTTCAAGGACATTTCGTATGCGTCAAATAACCCTTACCGCCCACCCCGACCCCCTCCACTTGCTTGCTGTTGCTTCCTCTAACCAACTGGCCGCAGCGAAAGCGAAACTGAAAACTCAAATATTGCAACTTGGCTCAGGCAGCTGGCCAGAAGTCACGAAGTGAATGGGTTTTGGGTTGGGTTGGGTTAGGTCTGTCAGCAGCAAATGCGATGGCTACATTTGCATACCAAGTTATCGCATTTTGCAGTTGTTGTTGTTATTGTTGGTGTCGATAGTTTGTCTGGCTGTCGCAGCGGAAATGCTAGCAAAGCGGCATTTGTGCATTTGTGTGTTTGTTTGTTTGCCTGTTTGTGGCAAAATACATTTTTGCTACTGCTGGCAAAACTCTTAAGTGATTGACGCCGCACGCAGTTGGCATATTTGATATCCCTGGAAACGGCAAATAAATTGCTTTATCTATAACATACATAGAACATTTTCATTTGGCCATAAAAAAAACTAAATTGCATTTTTGATTTTCTCGCCTACAATTTTCAATCTTCAATCTTTGGCAAAAATTTGCGTGCCTTGCACCCAATGGCACTTGGTGTCGATGGGGGATTGGTGGTAGCATAGGAATTAGGTTAGGTAAAATATTTATGTGGAATGGAAATGCTATCAAATATGTCTTAAATTAGTCAAATATTTAACCACAACATAATAAATTCATTCCTCCCTCCTTTCTTTGCAGTTTATTAAATTGGAAACTTTGTTAAAAAAAAAAGGATGAAAGGTAAGTTGATGAAATATATTTGATTTGATTTAACAACTTTATTTCATATCATTTTATTTAAGAAGGGTAAAGAGGGTTAAGGACTTGGGGCTCTGTGTGTCAACTTCCAGTTCAATAGGGCGCAAGGGAATATTATCACATTTATTCATTTAACGCCTCATTAATTCATCACTTTCAATAAAATTTTACGCTTACGTAAATTTTGCGAGGAGAGACGCAACAACAGGATATGTGTATGTGTGTGTGTGTGTGTGGGGTAACCACACAGAGGCGTAGGCGTAAGGGTGGGACATGGATTTAACTTTGTAAAATTATAGGAAAACAGAATGTTTCCCACAGTCTCTTTTCAGCTTAATAAACTTGTCCAGGCGATTCTCGTAAGCTTTGTTAAAGGAATTTTAATTGCTCTTTAATTAGGTATATGTTTCATTGTTCCACGCAAATCGCATCCTACTCAAAAACAACCACGTTTCCTTAATATATGGGTTATTTTTGAGTCGGAAGCTTTTTGTAGAGCACATGGGATTTAGTTAGTAGTCTTGGTTCTGCTGAGTCGAGTTGACACATACTACGTTTATGCACAAATAAAAAAAATCATGTTTTTTGCACTTCAAAGTATGCTATGTTTATATATATAAATAATTAAGAAAAATATTGATTTTTTATTAGCCTTAACACTTATTATTTTTGTATACCTTTGACTGATCCGACTATCTGAGTGAATGCACAATGTGAATTATAAAAGATGCTGCCTTAACTGACTTTTTATAATCCCGTTCAAAAAATAACAATTAAAGAACATAAAGTTTGCATACTTTGAGGGGCAAAAAGCATGATTTTTTATAAGCATAAACGGATTCATATTAACTTAGTATTTTCTTATACTGTTGAGTTAAATTGTCGGTTTGTGTCGTGTTTTGTCGTGTGCGACAGATGTATCTGTTTTTAGAACCTCTCGGTTCTTCACCTGATTATATAGTCAGAGATTAAAACCGTATAGCTTTTCGCTATTTTCCCCTTTACGGTTATGAAATAAAGATTACGGCACGGGTTACGGTTATTAAACTTTTGTTGTTCGGATTACGGTTACAAATTAAAAAGGGTTAATATTGGTTTACATTTATTTAGCAAAAGAACTAAGCTCAAATTTAGCATCTAAAAGTATTTTTCCCCCTTTCAAAGTTCCACACAATCAATTTCTATTAAATCCTTTTATTTCTAATAAATTTTTTACATAAAATTCTTAACTAAAACATTTGGCAACGAATATACTTTAAAAGATATGAATTTGTCGTTTCCTACTTTCAAATAACGATTCTTTGTTCTCCCAATAGACATCTTAATCCATATTGTATTGAGATCAAAATTTTGGCTAATGCTGAGTTCCTGTTTTCGATTTCAAGTTTACATTGGGCGCGTTCAGCAGACACTTGATCACTGATCAGCTTAATAAAACTGCTCTTATTATTTAGCATACTTTTAGGTAGTCTTGTTAAATTGACATTTGAAAAGGCTTTATGTAAATATCATATTAAACACATGAGGAAAAGTAGGCTACGTAAATTACCAATAAATGTATCATTGATCAGAGAGCAAGTTTTTCTGCTGAACACGTCCATTGACTCCTGATAGAATAGAAATCTGTCCCTCACTCACTAAGGAATGCAAGATCGCCAGCGTGACTATGATCATCGACTTCATCTAGACCTTAGGGTTCCACCATTTTGACCAAATTGCGTCCGTTATCAGTGGTACAGTAGTATAACTGTTTTAAAAACATCTCCCTAATTGTCAAGATGACAACGAAACTTACACAATTGGAACACGAATGTGGCCATCAAATAAATTTAATTTTATCGTAACTAATCAAAAATTTTACAAACAGAGTAAAACCCGAAATTAAACCATTTATTTGTTTCGGTTACGGTTACGGGTTAAGCACTTTATTACCCCGTGAAGTAAGTTATTTTGCTGACTCCGACATGCATTACGTCAAGTTGGAACGAAAGTCTAATGTGACCAGATATAAAATGAAATAACGCCGAAAATTTGACATTGTTGTGTTTTTTGCGTTGGTCACACTACTCGATTCACCAAGCCTTGCTGGCCAACAATAACTTTGAAAAAATTACTATGACTATTACCTCGTTTATACACACAAAATGTATCATGATAAATGCCCTTTTAAGTATGCTATGTCCTTGAATAGGTATAATAAGGGAACATTTTTCTTTTCTATTTGCTTTAACACTTACTGCTCCGACAATATAAACGAATGCACAGTGTAAATTAAGTATGACGCTACCATTGGCTGATCCATCAATCGGTATTCGCTCTCACCAATCATATTTGTTTTTCGATTACTTTTTAGCAATCGTGAGTGTCTAATTCACCAATCGCAAACAACAATCATAAAGCTCAAATTGTAAACCGAATTTATCTGCCCCAATGATTATTAAGTTAGATTTTTCAATATTTTAGCTTCTCAATGTTCAAAAGCCAGAGTTTTGGTAACAAAAATTAGATTTCACCTGGTCACACTAAAAAGTTAGATGTTTTCGTAATAGGGATATCACTTTGAAATTTTCAAAATGAATCATTTTATTTTATATTAACCCCTAACCCTAACCCCCCTCTGCCGTACGTCACTGTAACCGCAAGTAGGTAACATTAGCAGGATCCGCGATGACTAGAGGCAAACGCTTCAATGGTCACAGTAATAATGCTTACACCCTAAAGCTTTAATTAAGCGTGTTGCTCTCTATGAATAGGG
Organism: Lordiphosa mommai; assembly: GCA_018904225.1. Lineage (NCBI taxonomy): Eukaryota > Metazoa > Arthropoda > Insecta > Diptera > Drosophilidae > Lordiphosa > Lordiphosa mommai. The sequence goes on along the minus strand of JAEIFT010000100.1, from coordinate 109,227 downwards.
GGGGAAGGGGTTGGTCAGAGGACATATTCATTGAATTTCGCATTAACTTTAATTGCAAGTCAAGGAATAATGCTGCCGCTAACTGTTGCCGCTTTTAAAGGCCAAAATTTAGTGTAACATACTTTGTGGCGTAAACAGGCTTTACCTACACGCACGTGTCTTGGGCATGTGAGGAGGACCGCCTGCCTATGCCTCTCTAAGGATTTTGACAATAAACAGACACACATTTGGCATATGCGTCATAAATGTGTGTGCGTGTACTAGTGTATGTGTGTGTGTGTGTGCGTATGTACTATACATTTGGCCAAGTTAAAAATAACTCCTTCTCTTTGGAATTCCATAGAGAAAATCTTGCATATCGATACAAATTTTTGTTGTTTTCAATGTTTTTCACTGTGTGTGCTAATTTTAAAAATTTTGTGTTTCTGGCTTCATCATCAGGGATCGAAGAAGACGGTTTTTTTTTTTTTTTTTTTTTTTTTGGCGGCTGTCTGGCCCTGCCCCTGGCCCCCTAGTTATAAAAATAAGTGAATTATATTTAAAAATGCGCGCGCGCTCGCACTTCTTCCATTTCCAATGCAGGCAGGCAGCAGCAGCAGCAGATGCTCAAAAAATTTCCTTTCTTTTAGTTGAAGGAGATCGCCAGTCAAAGCAACACAGAACAGAAGGCGTAGCAACAATAACAAAGCAAACGAATAATATAACAAAAAATAAATTGGTATAATTTTCAAAATTGTGTGCGACGCGTCGAGTTGGAGAGAATTTGAATTGAATTTACTTTAGAAAATCCAATTGCGGTTATACTCGTTATCTCATAAGCTAACTTTTGTAGCCACAAATCCTTTTAAACACACTCACTTAAAATGCCATTAAAAACGTTTGGGAAAACGCTTTAACTTAAAAACTCATCAAAAAGATTTTTAAGCAAGGGCTTTCCTTTTGTTTCACCTTTTTTTTTTCTTCCTCTTTAAGAGGAAAAGGTGATTTCTGGTTGGTTATTTATTTTGGTCTACCTCTAAAATTAAAATTAAAATGGCTCAAAAACACACGACGCCAACAACAACAACAACAACAAAACAGCACAAGAACACGCCTCATAGAAGAAGAAAAAAAAAACGTTTTTTATAGAACATTTATTTATAATTATACATTCTCGTTGTATATGCGATTTTCTGTGCCAGTAAGAAGTGAAGTGTAGGAAATATCGTACAATATTTTCATTTTCAATCCTCAATTCAATTCAATTCTCACGCTCACTCGCCTCGACACCGCCACCGCCGTCGCCGCAAATCGCCTTCAATTTCGCGAGTGTTAAATCATTTATTAACTTTTCTACAAATTGGCCAATTTTGGCATATGTTTCGTTTTGAAGCCAAGTGAAATTCCTGTCAAAGCAATAAAATTTCCCAAAATAAAGTGAAACATCTGTTTTCGGCCAACAAGTGAAAAGTCCCCTTTCAAAAAAAAAAAGAAGAAATTTTCATATGAAATGAAAATGTTGCCCAGCAACATGTTGCCAACAACAGATCGTGCATTCAAAAAACAACAGATGGCGCTGTCGCATCTTACAACAAACAGACGGCTACAACATCATCAATTGCAGCCAACAAACAACAGATGGCGCCACTATCCAAAACAAATAAGAATAATGTAAGAGAATTAAGTATATAGACAGTGACAGTGAAGATTCTTCAACTGCAATTCTTTGTTTTACAAATAAATAAATTAAAGTGAATCTCAGTAAATTATTTTACATAAAAATTCAAAAATTATCAATTCTATGGATTCTTGTAGAGCGACATAATAAAAGCATTACGTGGCTAGCTTTTCAAGTTTCGTTGTGCTCAGCTGCGAAGTGAGAAAGGGGACAGAAAAAGTGATAATACTGTCCGTGTTGAGCAAAAGAACTTGCTGCCTGATCAAGCTTTTCCCAATGTCAAGTTAACAAGGGCCCCCTAAATGTATGCTTAATAATACGAGTCATTTTATTAAGCTGATCAGTGATCAAGTGACTCTGCTGAACGCGCCCATTATGACCCTGTTTATACACACAAAATGTATCGTGATAATATTTCTTCAAAGTATGCAAACTTTATATCCTTTAATAACACACAAAATGATCGTGACAATAGCCCTTAAAATTATGCCAACTTTATATCCTTTAATAACACAATGCAACCAAATTCAACAATTTTTTTTAGTTTATTGAAGAAATGGTGATGATTCTAAAAGAATTATTGAGTGCATAACACGAATCTGTTTGGCAAAATTATCCATCTCGTCTGAGTTTTCGATAATTTGTGCCTTAAGTAGGCAAAAGTGCATCTGTTGAGCATTTAAGGGCATGTTTTGTGGGCAACCAATACATTTGACTTTACTCTCTTTGATATATCCATAGCTTTAAAATAAATAATCCCCGATAATTATGTGATTTTTTTAAACAAAGATATACCATTTTGAATACATGTGTTAAAATTTACATAATGTCTGACTTAATTTTGCAGTTTAAAAGTATGCAAAGTTTTTTATATTCAATTTTTATTAAATTATAACGAAAGTTCTCAACGACATCCATTGCATACTTGTGATGCAAGGAACATTTGGTTTGTTCGAACACTTACATATATTCAAAATGGTATATCTTCGTTGAAAAAAATCACAGAACTGTTTGGGATAATTTATTTTAAAGCTAATGAATAGTACTTTACAATAATATCGAAAAGAGGCAAAACAAACGTTTAGGTTGCCCATAAACCAAGGCTTAAAATGCTCAAAAAGCTCAATCTTTGAGCCGTCTTTTAGGCACAAATAAAAAAAAAATCATGATTTTGCCCTTCAAAGTATGCTATGTTTATAAAAATAAATAATTAAGAAAAATATTTATTTTTTAGTAGCCTTAACATTGATTATTTAAGTATACCTTTGACTGGTCCGATAATCTAAGTAAATGCAGAATGTGGAGCTTTCCGCAGAAATGAAGGAGAGGTGACAGTACTCCGCCCTGAGGTGTGCCTCTTTCGTCATGGTCGCGGTACCCCACTCAGCTTTGACTTTTCTGCAGCTCAGCAGGTTGTATATCCAGGAGTCCAATTCCTTCTGTGTTGCTGAGGTTCTTGGGCTTCGCATTATCGCTTCTGTGGTAACGCTACTGTGGCTGATATGACGAGAAATGCACCAAATGCAAACTCGTGTAGGTGTAGTGCTTTCTCGATGGTGGCTACTAAAGAATGTAGCGTTGTTTCCACCGACTTACCTTTCGTGTTAGCGTTCCTGGTTCAGGTTCATGCCTACCCTTATATGGAAGTCCAGTATCTTTTTTTTCATTGTTTTGAGTAGAAATAATGTGAGACGAAGACGGGATTTACATGATGAAGCAAACTTCATGAAGTTTTCCTAGTAGGCGAGAGATTTATATGTATTTCTTGACAATTCGTTTAAAAGGTCTGAAAGATTTCGTCTAAATTCCACGCCTACAAAGAAAACTTCATGCAGTTTCTGCAAATTATGCAGAATCCAACGCAAAACAAATCTTCAAATATTCTTTAAATATTTTTTTAAATATTCTTCAAATCTTTTTTAAATATTCTTCAAATATTCTTTATATATTCTTCAAAAATTTTCTTCAAATATTCTTTAAATATTCTTCAAATATTCTTTAAATATTCTTTAAATATTCTTCAAATCTTTTTTAAATATTCTTTCAATATTCTTAAATATTCTTTAAATATTCTTCAAATATTCTTCAAATATTCTTTAAATATTTTTCAAATATTCTTTAAATATTTTTCAAATATTCTTTAAATATTTTTCAAATATTCTTGAAATATTCATGTAATATCAAAATTGTTTTGATGCAATTAGTACCCGAGAATAACTGTATTTTGGTTGCATAAATCGCCTAACATTATTATAATTTTTATATATTTGACCCGAAATATGTTTACCTTTCCAAGGGAAATATCTAATCGATTCTGGTCACACTAAAACTTGGCTATTTATACCTAATCACAAGTTTTGATCTGCACTTTGGTTTAGTCAGGGGGGTATTTGGAACCATCCTAACCCAAAATTTATTTTGATTTCTATTTTACATGGCGGCAAATCACATTTGTTTTCTTTTTTTTAAGAACTTAAGCCTTCAAAAGGATTGTGAAAAGTAGCAAAAGGTTTTTTCTTTCCACTTTACCTCGATTTGTGAGTGGCTTTGGGCATGTCAATCATTTTGCTGAGACAAAATTCAATAGAAAACCGTTTCCGTTTCGGTTGAAACTAAATATGCTCCACTTGACTCCATGCTCTACAATTTTTACAAAATATATGTACCTACATATATACATGGCTCTACATGGCTTTGTCCCCCTTTTTGGTTGGTGTGTTTTTTTTTTTTTTTTTTTTTTTGTATGTTGTTTGCCTTGTATAACGAAAAACGCTTTAACGACTCTTTCTCTCTCTGTCTTTTTCCCTAAATTGCAACAAAATTTTGTTGTTTATTTACGCCAAATTGTGTAGACATTGGCTAGTGGCCAAAAATTGCAAAAGTCTAAACAAAAATCGGCACGAAAATCGAGCAAAATACTGACCCAACAATAATATATTATGATGGAAATATTTACAAGAATATTATTTGGCAATTCTCACATTAATTGTCAACCAAAAGCCCTGCGTGTGTGTGTGTGTGTGCGCCTAGGAAATGTCACAAAGAGAAAAACATTTTTTGTATAAGGAGGATGGGTTCAAAATTTATTATAGACAACTGTGTGAGGTTGTTTTTCTGATTTTATTCTTCTTTTTTTTATGTTCATATAGAAGACTTGTTTATACCCTACTCTAAAGAGTTCCATCTCATTTGAAGTGAGCTGCCATTTGGCATGGCAACCTAACAAAAGATATGCAAAGCTGATCAAGTCTATGGTAACGTACATACACCTCTGGACATTTGAATAGAACTGAAATATAAAATTGAAAAAAATATAGTTTTTGGATGATTTTTGTTAGACATTTGGATTGGATATTATAATTTACTTTTTGGGGATATAAAAAATATAAATAATTTGAAATTTATCAAACAAATGTATCAAGTAGAAAAGTATATTTAATATACAGTGCTTTCAAATGTATCTGACCCTAAACAAATATAAACTGAATATAAGTTTAGTCATATTTTCACCACCTTTACCTAACCAAGTGACAAGTAGTGTGTCTACATTTACATACCAAGGTGTGTGTGTGTGTGCATGTATGTAGATGGGATGTTTCTGTTGTTGTTGATGCTTTTGCCTCTGCTTCTGCTGTTGGCGTTGAAGCATTTCATTAGCCACCCACTCGCTTTGCCATACACGTACACGTACACATACATACATACATACGCACACGCACATTCATCCTTCCTTTGTGGGCGTTGAGCACAGCACGCGCTTTTCTAGCTCGTTTTTTTTTTTGGTCCACAACATGATAGACGTGCGGGGGAAACAAGAGAATCCTGCATTTGACTGCCTATTCGAGCATAACTTCCCCCCCGCCCCTTTGACTTGTTGCATTTGAAAAGTTTATACGTATACACGCAGACTTATGACTGCGGGATGCCATTTTGCATAGCAGAAATAGAAATAACATGTTTTTGTTTTTCTTGCATCTCTCTTTTTTTCTTTCAGTTATAACCTCAGTTGGAAATGGCAACGTCAATTTGTTAAATAACCTGCAACAATAATCTAATGTACAAAACCATATTAAGCAATAAATTTGCATACATTGTGGATATACACATACATATATAATATATATATACAACAAAGATATATATATATTGAGAGCTATATATCCTTTTTGCCATAAAGCATTTTGCACCGGAATCACACAGGTAAGTTTAAGAAATTTAAGAATGGGTAGTATGGGAACAATATTTTATTTTCCATCATTAATACAATATATCAATCAATTACCATAACTTTTTGAGACCTATCCTGAATCAAAAGGGTTCGCTCCAAGTATTTTATATTCTCAAAGACCTACTCTCAGCTGACATCAAAATTATTTTAGTCACAATGCTTCATATGAATAGACACACTTTTGTAGAGCTTTGAAATCAGATTGCTTTAGAACAGCTGTCTTATTTATATGAAGTATAGTGTATTATCATTCCGATAGAGGATATATTTAGTGAATCAAAAAAGTATATGGAATTTATAATACCAGATAGAGTTCAGCGTGGAAAACTTGTCTAGAATCAATAATTTATTTTTGTCCTGGGATATAAATCAATTTTAAAAACTTGTCGAAACACTTTCTTGAGATTGTTAAAAATGTAAGGGTTTTTTTTTTTAGTTTAAAAAATGTGAAAATAACTGGTTATTACTTTTTATTGTGTACTGCCTCTCAGAGCCATAGAGAATCAGAATAAAATATTAAACATATTTTAACAATTAGAAAAAACAATTTATTTTGCTAAATAAGTGGAAAAATGTTTTTTTTTTTTCTTTTTTCAAAATACTTTCTAGAGTTTCTTTAATTATTTAGCATTTTGTGCTGTTAAGTTGATTCAAGCAGTGTCGGATTGTGTCGTGTTTAAGAGATTAAAACTGACACGATGTTGATGATCGTGCATGTTAGTTTCACGAAGAAAAACATAACACGCTCCCAACTCTAGCTAAGTGATGTCCATCACAATGGCGGCCAGTGCTGCCCATCGTTATTATTCGATTTGTTTTATAACTCAATCAACGCTCTTCTATTTGGGAAACTGTGAGTAATGGATCAATAAGTAATGATAATTCAAATATATGTCTAGAAGGTTCGAACAATCTATCCTCAAAATTTTTATAATTTTTGTATTTGCCCTGAAACCCCCCAGGGGTAGAAAATAAAACATTATCTGCCTATAGATATAAGGATTATAGAGGGTTTTCTGAAAGTGATTTGCTTTTGATTTTGATTTGATTTTGATTTCGTCGAACAGCTGTTTACAGCAACTCCATACAAACTGCAGTGTGCCCAGAAATCGTAAGGATTTTATGGTCATACTAATAGATTTAACGAAATCAGCTCCGGGGCTGATTTCGTTTTGCTTTCTAGTGTGACCGTATTCTTCGAAGAAAATAAAGCGGCCAAACTTGGTGATTGTTTACATTCAGCTTTGAAAAGCTGCGAACATTATGAAACTAAATGCTTTGATATGAAACTATTATTTAAGAGGCTGTCAACAAGAATTTGAGCCTTTGTTTACTACAGCGATAACTGTCAATCAGCTGTTCACGAAATCAAAATCAAATCAGTGCGCAAAACAGGTCGTTCCGTCAACTGATTTTGATTTGCTTTCACGAAATCAAAATCAAAAGCAAATCACTTTCAGGAATCCCTCTTATATGTTTCATAAACATCAAATGTTGTTAATTTTCAAATGAATGTCCATATTCATTAAATTTCAAGACATATTTTAACAAAATGAGGGCGTACGGATTCCATATAAAAAATTGCTTAAGGAATTATTCCATGTCTCGTTCAGCTATTGGTTACTCAGAAAGCTAAGTAATACACAAAATAAAATTTGAAGAGTTGCCATATCGATAGAATTTCTTCAATAAATTTTGTGCATTCATTTATTTGTTGTGTCAGTTTTCAACTTTAAACGCAGCAAAAAGCAAAATAAAAGCCAAATTAAGTTTTTCCACCAAGACATATTTTTCGAGCGATCGGTTCTATGGCAACTAAAGGATATAGTCTCCCGATATAGACCAAATTTGGCAAGTCTGTTTAAAAGCATATAATTTTCGTTATTGCTACATATTTAAATTTTCAGTGTGACCGTCTATTTATAATACATTAATATTGCATTTAATAAGAGTGAGTGTATTTTTTGATAAAAAGTATTAAAGCCACCAAACCCCTTAAGGTCTGGAATCAATGGCATTCAGCAATCGCAAATCGTTAATCACGAGCAGCATATCGAAATTATCTACTGAAAGGGCCCTTTGCTATACGTTCCACCCATATTTCGATCAAATGTTTCGAAAACATCAAATCAAAAGAAGTCAAAACTAACATGAATATTTCTTCTTACGGTATCTCAAGGATTAGTGAAAGATCGTACCATAATGTATAGTTGTTCTTAAGAAAGATGAGTGTGCCCAATCTTTCTATTTGGCTTTTGAAGCACATATTTTAATTTACATACAAATGCTGGCAAATGAATTTGCAACTGACGCCATTTTGACCATTTTGCATAGCGAATTTGCCAAGTGTTTATATTTTCTTTTTTTTTTTGTTGCTTCTTTTGGGTCTCTCTGTCTGTGTGTGGATGGAATGGGTCTGATATTTTCACGCTTAATCACTAACTGTCCTGCGCTGTTTTCCCGCGATATTGTCCGTCCGTGTCTGTTGTAGCACGGCGACAACAAGACATGAAAAACATTTTGGCCTGAAGCCAAAATACTTAACGCTGCAAATGAAATGGCAGAACGAGACATCGAGCAAATGCAGAAAATGTCAAAAAGGCATGCTGGCGGGGGGAAGGGGGGGGAAGTGCATAATAAGAAAGATGCAAAAGAAAAGAAAACTTTAATTTTCTTTTATTGCGGTCGTCGAGCACAATAATTATGCGTAGACAATAACAAAAAAAAATATTTCACTTTGGTCAGATTTTATGAGATTTGGCTGCAAGCCGCCGCCGCCGTCAGCAATCCCAGGTAAAATGTAATGGGGGGCGACTCCCCCTCATGGTTACATACATACATATATATATGTGTATATATGTATATGCTGTGGCAAAGGCAGACGCGTGCTTGAATTCTTGATGATTTCCCAACACATGCATGAATATTTTATAATTTCAAACGCACGCACACACACACACACACACATAATGAATGTGGCAACCGAATTGCCTCCAATGACGTTCAATATTGCCAAAAAAAAAATAAAAATAAGAAAAAGGAAAAGTAAAGAAAAATGTATGACGCACAAAATGTTATTCATCATTTTTGGTTCAATTTAATTTAAATTTTCAACTTTTACATTTGAAACATTCGCTTTTTGCCTCATTAAAGTTGCCGCCTTACTTATTTTAATGAACATTATAACTATGTAATACAATGCTCAATTTTTTCGCGCCCTTATGAGCAGCAGCACGAGCAGCAAGAGCCGGATGGTTGTCATGGCAAAAAGTAAAAGCCAAGAAGAATAACATTACGACGGAAAAAAAAAATCAAGAAAATTCCTTGGCAAATGTTTCACGTTAATTGAACGCCAAGAAATGCTATCGAAATGTTGTCTGTGTGTGTGTGTGTGTGTGAGTCGGTGAGTCTCTCTACACTGATGTTGCTTCTTTTATACATAATACCAGGCTGGGGCAGCTGTTGTTGTAGGTCTACTGTTTGATCGCATTGGGGCAACACAACTTGAATCGAAATTGAATTCTACAAGTGGAGAGCTGCTTTAAACAATTGTTCAATTATAATTTACATTCGAGAGGGGGGGCAGGGTATTTGCCTTAGAACCATAGCAGCATCAAGATCAATACACTAGAGGTGGGCGCTGGAAATGATATTCGATTCTTCTCAAATAATTTTTCATGTGAAGCATCTTTAATTTTGGTACGAAAGATTTTTTGTTAGGGATAAAAGTAAATTTTTACACGCACACAACACACACACATTCGAAACATTTCTCTCAGCAATTGTCTGGCCAAGCATGGCTTGAGTCTTAACATGCTCATTTCAAGAGAGATACTTGATTTAAGAACAATGTTCCTATATCAAGTACGAGTTTTCAATCCCGGAATACTTGATTCTAGACCATTTCGCAATAAATTAAGTACATTATAAACTATTCTTAAATTGTTTTAATCCTACTTCTGGATCGTAATCTTAAGTCAATCCCGCTTAACTCTTAAGTCAAAAATTTGCGTACTTCTTAAAATAGTTTATATGAATTTAAAAAATTTTTATTATAATAATATAATGTAGCATCATTTATCAGCCACCTTGAACCTGCTCCATGAACCCAAACCCAAATGTTTCATGGGTTCAAACCCGGAAGTTCGAAGCATACAATATTTGTGTTGCGTTTTTTCATCTTCGATCTCAATATTAAGCTTAAGAAGAATAATTTAATTGAATTGAAATTGAAATCGTTTTTGAACTTTAGAATGTTTAGAACTTGAATGAAGTACACCCAAGAACACAACATTCTTGAACTTTTAAGTACAAACCGGTATTAACTCCATCCAGATCATTGTAGAATTCTGTCAGTCATTTTTTCCCAGATTTTTTGGTCGGATGTGGTACAAGCCGGGGTTCTACTCCGCGTTCGATTTTCAAACAAAAATTGTTTTTTTTAGTATTTTTAAAAATCTAAAAAGTCATCTTGGTGTCAAAAATTTAAAGGCGGAATGATCTGTCCGCTAGGGTAACACCCAGTGACAAGCTAAAGTTGACTTATAGCAAGGAAATTTCTCTTATCGGCAGGATTAAGTAGACTGTAATGTTACAAGCAAGATATGAGTTAATTAAATACAGGGCTGCCCATATTCGACGGACCCATGTTTTTTTTTTAAAAATCAAAGAAAAAAATAAAAATTTGGCGGTTGGCAATCTTAATCATTTAATTTGTTCCAAGTAGATTTGTTTACATCAATTTTTGAATATGATATCTCTCAAATGGCCGCCTCTGGCGTTGATGGCGTATTGTGCCCTTTTTGCAGCATTTTCCATCGTTTTCGCCAACATTTCGGCCGGAATAGCGGCTATTTCTTCACGAATGTTGTCCTTGAGCTCTTCTACGGTCCTTGGCTTGTTAACGTAAACCTTTGACTTCAAATATCCCCACAAGAAGAAGTCAGGCGGCGTCAAATCGGGCGAACGCGGTGGCCAGTCCAAATCACCACTTTTCGACATCAAACGGCCCGGAAACAATTTCTTCAGAAAATCGATTGTTATGCGACTTGTGTGCGGTGGAGCGCCGTCTTGTTGAAACCAGAACTGCCTCATACGCTTTCGACGAATAATTGGCATCACAAAATTGGTCATCATGTCGCGATAACGCTCCTGGTTGATGGTAACAGCATGGCCATTTTCATTTTGGAAGAAAAACGGCCCAATGACCGTTTTCGCACTAACGCCGCACCAAACTGTGACTTTTTCGTCATGAAGAGGCACTTCTTGAATCTCCTGAGGATTTTCAGTGGCGTAAATACGGCAATTTTGCTTATTTACGGTCCCATTCAATGTGAAATGGGCTTCATCGGACATGATAATTTTGATAATTTTGAGTTTTCACAATTGACTTGTTCTGTTGAATGTAAATTTCAACTATTTCAGAGCGCTCGCGTGGCGTGTATTGTTCCATGGTAAAAATCTGCTTGGACTGACGCTTCAAACGCGGTATGTCATTAAGCGATCTGACACCTCTGTCAAAAGTTATGGCGTTGCCAGATGGGTCCGTCGAATATGGGCAACCCTGTATTATATAATTAAGATCTATTAGAACGAGCATTTAATTCCTTTTTAGATATTTTGCAGACTTAATTATACACAGAAAAAAAAACTATTCGGGCTAGGTGCCCGATAAAAGTTCAAAAAATTTAGAACGCCCGAGAGATTTATTTTTTGTCCTTCTTATAACTTTGCATGCATGTATATGAATAATTGTATATTTGGATTCACTCAAGTCTTCTTTAATCTGAAGAAACATATATAAATAAATTAATAAGAACTTCCTTTAACTTGCCTTGTCTGGGAATCGAACTCGGGACCTCAGGACTAAAGACCAAGAACGTCTGTGTCTCAGCGCACTCGACTGCAGCGCGCATACAAGAGCGTTTGCTCCAGACGACTAAAGAGAGAAGTCAAGAGAGCGAATTTGCTATTGCTCTCAGCTTGTTCGCTCTCTCACTTGACATTTAATCCCGAATCGGATCAAAAACAATCCCAAAAGGGATCAATCACGGATTATCAATCCTAATCGGGCTTAAAATTTCAATCCTTCCTTCGGGTCCAAATCAAGCTTTTTAGGCTTAAAAATATCCCGGCTTTTTTTTTCTGTGTACATATCAAATAACTATTTTAGAAAATTTTGATATTTGATATAATGGATTTTAATATTTTGAAAAATATAGGCAGCTCTACTCTGAATAAGAAGGCTTTCCTCTAAGTTGAGATTTGGAAAAAAATGTCCGAAAATAATCGAATATTACTGAGAACGAAAACCAATATTTTAAATATTTTTAAAATATTCATAAAGCAGCAAAAACTTTATCAGAACCGCATCACTGTACTGCTACAGTTTTGGTTCTGAGTTTTTAAGTCTATCCATATATCGCTTAAGTTTTCAAGACATTTTTGTAGTCTGAGCTAACTTGGAGAGTATTTATTTAAAGCTTGTTTTTCGTAAAAAAGAATTTCTAATACTGAAATCTTAAAAATTGCCTATGTAACCTTTTTTAAAAGATTTTTGAATTCTACTTTTTAATACCAAACAACGTTAATAATTTTATTGAGATTTTATGTGTTTAGATCAAAAGTGTTTTGAGTTTACTTTTCTGGCCACAAATTTCCACGGATCGCCTCTGGTAGATCTAAACAAACAAGAATTTTCTTATTTGGCTACCTAAGAGATCGTGTGGCAGTATTGTTTCGTTATAATGAAGTATTCAGCATGCATATAGGTATGTGTGTGTGTGTGTAAGGTACAATTGGTATATATGTGTGTGTGTTTACGCTTTCCATGTGCTCGCTATGGCAATATTTCAGCAACAACAAATTGTTAAATTTCTCTATATACAACCATAGCGTGTGTGTATCTGTACAAGTATGGGTTCCATATACACAGATTTGTTTATACGACCACATGCATCCTCTCCACCGACAACTCTTGGCTGTGCGGATGAATATTATGTATCTTTGTGTGAGTGTGTATCTGTATCTGCAGCTGCGCAATTGGCGACGACAGACATCAGACGCTGTTGGCTGACATGGGCAGGCGGTTTAGGGGGGGGCAACCGCATGTGTCATTTCCCGCTGCTTCTGGTCCTGCTTCCCCCCTCTGTCCCCGCCGCCCACTCACTCAAAGAAATGTCGATTTTGTTTTTGCAACTGTGTATATTGAGGCGCTTTCGTAACGCATTTTGGCAGCACCTGTCTGGCTGGGGTAGTGCTCCCTCTGTGTGAAATAGGAAAAGAGAAAAACTGTAATTTAATCAGCACGGCCAATACATAGCCAAGAGCCAGAAGAAGAACTCAACATTTGGCTGGGGGAATGAGTGACGTACACCGGCAAGACCAAGGCAGAGCACACACACACACACACACACATCCTAGTCAGCGATCGAGCCGAACACCTAGCTATATTTAGACCGAAATGCAAATGGCGTCTCTCGCAGAGGTGACTTTTTTGCGCATGCGCTTTACACACACGCTCATAAAATGATCGCCATTTTGTTTGCAACGCCTCGTGATCAATTGAGAATGCTTGACGGCTGCTGTTTGTTGTTTTCTTCTTCTTGTTCCTTCTTTTATAAATAAGGATAACTTTTATAGACCAAAAATATCCATAACTAAATTTAACATTTGTTTTTGTTTTATATTTAACTTGGCCAACTTGTGTGGTGCTTGCCGCTTGTGAATGAATGAACTGAGGTAGAAGACCGGGCCGGGCATCAGGCTGGCAGACAACAGGTTGCCGCCTTCCACTCGTGAAAATTGATTTTATTTTTGTATTATTATCAATTTCTCGATTTTTGGCGCTGCACTTTTCAAAAACCAAAAATAAACAATTGATTTGGCGAAAATGTTATTGGCCTGCGTTTATTTTTGAAAACATTGTTGGCACGTGCCGCAGCTAAATCTGAACTTTTATTTATACAAGATATAGATAGATATAGTTTTCATAGCGGCCTGCATCATCAACATGAACATGAAGCAGCCAAAGCAGCAGCAGCAGCAGTAGCCACATTGTGGTCTGTGTCTGGCCATATACAATGTTTATATTGTTAATCTTTTGCTTTTATTGATGTATGTTTTTATTTATGTTGAATTTTTGTGTTTTTTTTTTTTTTTTTTTTTGCATTTTGTTATGTAGCCAGCCAGCTGCTGATTGGGTGGTCCAGTCTGTTGAGAAAAAGGAGGCACGACTGTCTGCAATTTGTTTTGACTATGAACTTACCATTTGTTTGTTCCACAGCAATTGAATTTTGTTCAGGGCAAACGCAATTTGAGTTGAGAAATTATACAGAGGAAAGCATCCCTCAGTACTGAAATCAGCACTTTGAAGGACTAATAATTGAAAGCATTGCAGAACCCAGGACTTCCTGATGTTAGCTTTTATTAGCTGTAAGCTTGAATGTGTTTTATGGGTAATACAGTATTGAGTTGAATCAATTCCTTATGCTCATACCTGAATTTATCACTGCTAAGACGGTACAAGTTACTGATTCGTAGTCCTTCAATAATATTCTGGCTCCTAAATGTATAATCGAAATTCCTTTTAAACTTCGCTGGATTAGCTAATCTTAGAAATATCACATCTGTGCCAAATTACACACTGTAAATGTCTTCAGTTTTTGAGCTACGCTTGGATTTTCACGAATCAAAAAGTAGTTACTTGAATTTTGTATGTACTCAGTTGAGATAAACATTTAGTTTGACAATACTTTGAAGTCTACTTAAAAAAAATGAATTAATTCGTGAAATTCCGTATTTAGTCAGCTTTTGAGATCGTTTGTCACTAATTTTCTTGACGTGGATTATCTGAATTATACTGTAGAATCGTTCGTGCTTATGGCGATGAAGCACCATCCTATAGCACTGTGAAAAATTGGTTTAATGAATTCAATCGCGGGCGACGCTCGCTCGAAGACGAAGGTTGTCCAAAACAGTCGTTGTGCCAGAAAGCTTTGCAATGCCTTGCGAGGTGAACTTATAATGCAAGATCGTCATGTGACATACTGGAGATAGAGGCATCCTTAGGTCATATCTTCCACCAGCATACATTCGATATTGCTTGAACACCTGGGCGTATAAATATGTTTCTTCCTTCGATTGGATCGCCTTCTGCACAATTCCACAATCGCTCAATAAACTGGGCTCTTGTGGATTTGGTGCAAAGAAATTTTGAAAAATAGAATCTTGGTGAATTTCGGAAAAGACAATTTTATAAGTATCGTCACAGGTGACGATTCATGGATCTATGCTTAAAGTTAGCTAGAAATGATACAAGCTTTTCGCTTGTTGTCAATCCAAATATTAAACAGCGTTGGCAGGGCTGCAAATATCAAGAGAATGTGCTAAAACACGTACAACAAAAAAAAAGTATTAATAACACAATTAAAAACACACTTTAAGGGTGTTAATTTTACAAACGTTAGTTTGTTGGGTTTCTCCTATTATTTTTTTAGTAACAACTTTTAACAAGTATAAAAAATACGAAATTTTGCAGCATATACATTCTACATAGATATGCCTGTAATATACGTGTTTAACATTCTCATTTTAATTGCATGGTTGAAGAAGCCAAGCAGCAAGTTTAATAAAAGTTTGCTCCCTTTTTTTTTACCACAAAAAGTAGCTAACCAAACATTTGAACGTTTATTTTAGGGACCGACCAATCAGTGCCCTGTTATGACCTTTAATACAGCAGCTAGTGTGAGAAGTGCTGGCCAAGATCCTAGGGAGTCTTTTAATCTCTGAGATCTAAAGCTTTTGATGCCTTGCTTGGGGGGGTTGGAAATGCTTCCAGCTGCCAGTTACCTCCATTTGCTTTAACTTAATATACCTTTTCATCATTTTATAATTTTAAAATTAGTTTTTGACATATGAGGCTAATCAAAAGTCTTTCAACTAAATTTATTACCAAAATTGAATAGAGTATATTTTGTTGTTTGATTTTTTTTTATGAACTCCACACCAAAACCCAAATGAAATTCTAAACTAAAATTATGAAAATGATGATTTGAAATGTCTCCAAGGGGAGAGGCAAGCATATCGAAAGGATTGCCATATGCTGCCACTGCATCACAAATTAAGTATACCTCAGCTGCCCCCTGCCCCGCTGTGTTGGTTGCTGGTTTATATACTTACAACGTATACGGGCATGTATGTACGGCCACTGAAAATGCCACGTAGAGCACGCGTGATGCGGCATTCAGAGATTTGCTATGGATTATATAGGCAGGCTGCTCAGTTTACTAATTGCTTCCGTTTGCCTGAAGTTTTTAGGGGTCTAGAGATGCATTTTAATTGCATTTCTTTTAACGGTAACATCAGCAGCAGAAAACAGCCCCCAGTCCCGGTCCCAAGATCCCAGATCCCCTGGCCAGGCAGGCAGGCCTCTTGGTTGGCTGCCTGTCAGTCTGGGCGTCGGTCTGGCGACGTCAATAACATTTACATGCACATGTATGTATGTATGTATATAGGTGTGTGTGTGTGTGCCATCAAAAAAAAAAAATCAAAGGAAATAAGCAAGCATATACAGAAAAGATCGAGAAGATGTGTTTCGAAATCTACGCGCTGGCTCCTTATGGCAGCGGCTGCTGTGGGCTTTAGGTGAGAAATACACTCACACACAACACACACACATACAGCCAGCCAGCAGCACTTGAGTTTCAATGTAGACACATTCTAGGAATGTCTGGCCCGGCCTCTTCTCTTTTTCTACACCCCTCTCCTTATCCCAGGAAGTAGCAAAGGATGCACATACTTGAGTTGAGTTCCTGATCCCCGGGAAATGTGCCTCATTGGCTAAGCAAAATATTTGTGCCTTACTCTTTTATGTATGTGTTGAATGTGTACGTCACATATATTGCATAATTTAAATTCTTCAGATTTTTATTTTGGCTACCCAGCTGATAAATATCACAAAATTTGACACATTTTGAATGCTGAGAAACAGCTGATAGCTGAACAGCTGAAATTGAATTTAAATACCCTTGCAGAGGGTAATATAAAATTGTTGTGATGTTTGAAATGCATCAGCATATCTAACTGAAAAAGGTTGCAAAATTTAAAAAATTTGGTCGAAATCGGGAGACTATATCTTATAGCTGCCATAGTACAAATAGGTAGGAAAATGTGTCGTCCTTAGAAAAATATTTTTGTTTTCTAAGATAGCGTTCTTAAACTCAGCAACGATGTACATTATATGCTTTCAAACAGATTTCCAAAAAATCGATCCAAAAACTAGTTATACAGCAATGTCTTAGAAAACTCTTTTAACTAAATTCCAACCCAAAACTAATTTTTGTAGTCAGGGAAACCTTGTTCCCATGTGTTTTACGACCCAAATCGTATGAGAATTCGTTCGTTTTTGGGTCGGAAGCGATTTGTAGAACACCTAGGTATCAATTGGTTTTAAATTTCTCGCGTTTTGGGAAGATATTTTGATAAATACATCAACCAATCTATTTTGGAATTTTAAACATACAATTATGTTGTAAAGCATATAAATATGCATTTTCTCGACCCCATAAACTATATATATTCTTGATCATAAAGACGATGATTCTGCCTGTCCGTTTGTCTGTTCATATGCAAAACTAGTCTCTCAATTTTAAAGCTATAGAGCTAAACGTTTACAAAGAGTCTTCTTTTTACTAAACCCTGTTAATATGTCGGAACCGCATGTATCGAATAGCTATATCTTATAGCTGACATAGGAACGATTGGTCAGAAAACGGGTTTTAGTAATATTAACTTTCCTAAACTGAGCTATTATAAATATTTTATGAATTTAAACAGTTCAGCAAAATTTGGTCAAAATCGGGTGACTATATCTTATAGAACCCATAGGACAAAGGGATTGGAAAAATGGTTTTAGTAAGAAAAAAATTTTTGTTTCCCAAAATAGCGTTCTTAAACTCTGAAATTAGGAGTATTATATACTCTCAAACATTTCTACAATATTGGTTAATAATCAGATTACCATATCCTTTAGCTGCCATAGAACCGAACTAATAGAAAATGGGTCTTTGTGAGAAAAATATTTTTGCTTTTTAAAATAGCGTTCTAAAGCTCGGCAATAACGTACATTATATGCTTTTAAGCAGATTTAAAAAATTTTGTCGAGATCGGAAGACTATATCCTATACCTGCCATAGTACAGATAGGTTGGAAAATATGTCGTCCTTAGAAAAATATTTTTGTTTTTTAAGATAGCGTTCTTAAACTCAGAAATAACGTATATTATATGCTTTCCAATAGATTTTCAAAATTTGGTCGAGGTATATAAACTATATCCTATAGCTGCCATAGCATAGATAGATCGAAAAATGTGTTGTCCCTAGAAAAATATTTTTGTTTTCTAGATAGCGTTCTTAAACTCAGAAATAACGTATATTATATGCTTTCCAACAGATTTTCAAAATTTGGTCGAGGTAGAGAAACTATATCCTATAGCTGCCATAGCATAGATAGGTCGAAAAATGTGTTGTCCCCAGAAAAATATTTTTGTTTTCTAAGAAAGCGTTCTTAAACTCAGCAATAACGTTATTATACGTTATAGATTATATACAGATTTACAAAATTTGGTCGGAGTCGAAAGACTATATCCTATAGCTGCCATAGTATAGATAGGTCTTAAAATGTGTTGTCCCTAAAAAACTGATTGGTTTATGATGGAAACGTGCTCAAAATTTAGAAATAGACAGTCAGATTCATAATGATCTGACATCTTATTCGGAAATTCTTGTAGCTAGCTTTTGCAGGGCATAGTCGCCATTACTTAGACCAGAGGTGGGCATGAAATTTATTGTAGGAAGCATTTCAACAACCCTTATAAGCGAGCTTTTAACCGAGCAGCCGTTTGTCTGTCCAAGTCGCAGTTACGCACTTCGCCCGCATTTTGTTTTTACTGCCGACTGCTTGTACGATCTGGTGCCGAAATTGTGTGCATTTTGTATTGTCAACAGAGTGGCATCAAAATAATCGAGCTTAGAAAAATAACGGATGGGGCTGGCTGAGCCAGAAGGGCTATGCGCTACCCATTGCTGATTCAGACTTATTTTCAAAAAAATGAGGGGCTATCTATTAATTTTATATTCTACCAAGTTTAATCAGTATCGGATGACTATATCATAAAGCTGGCATAGGAACGACCGGTTACTAAATAGGTCTAAGTCAGAAAGATTTTTCGTTTTTGTTTGCAGCGTTTTTCGGCATTATTGTGTTGATCAAAATCGAATGAATATATCGTAAAGCTTCCATAGAAACAATTGTCTTCTGGAAAATAACTCAACTTGCCTTATTCAAAGCGAAAATTAAATTAGTTGTTAGCCTTCAATTTCGCAAGACACTTGTTTTCTCTTTTTCATGCCAGTCCATATATATATTCTTGTCGAATTCCTTCAATTCCCTCAGCATTCAAAGCCCGCCTCGTTTAGAAGCCAAAGCCATGACAACTCATGGCTGTCGCTTTGCATCAGCTTACAAGATTTATGGTATCCTTTCAACTTTAAACTCTTTCGCCCGCTTTGTTGTCTGTTGCTGCCTCTGCTTCTGCTGTTTCTTTATCCAAACGCCCATGCCAAGTTGGACTCATGCAAAGTGTTGTTGCTGCTGTTGCTGCTGCTGCCGTTGGCATGCCACAGACACATGTGCGCCTGGACTGCCTTAACCTAAGCCAGCTCAGGGGGGCAATCTCAATGCGTTGCAGGAGGTTAACACTAAAGCGTGTGCATTGAACTGTTCGTCATAAATCGACTGCGGCCAAACGATTTCTATGTATTCACACATTTTGTTCCCCCCCATTTTGTGCAGTGAACAAACTTTTGTAGCTGGATGGAAAACTTTAATAAGGTGAGAAGCAAATCAAGTTGTGTTTATGCTGTAGCCATTTTGGAAAGTTTTTGTTTCTTTTTTCTTGAATGCACAGCACGTGCCGCGTATTACGATGCTTCAGGTTTTTCCATTGTGTAAGTGTGTGTATGTGTGCGTGTGTCTGTCAGGCAAATATTTACACTCAATGAAACATAATAAAGACATTAAAGAAATATTATGTTATATGGGGCATATACCCCCCGTACATATTGTATTTGTGTATGTATAGATAGGCCTCCTGTCTTTCTCTCTTGCGGCGTGTGGGACACTTTTTTCTTATTGCTCTGTGAGTTGACAAATTCCAGGTTGCACAGATGAAAGCATCAGGCACAAAGGGGTATATACATTTTTTTAAGTTCTTGTTGCATTTGGACGAGTGATTATACCACCCCCTGGCACTAAGGCTTTAGGTAGTGTTTTATGATATGTTATTCTATGTCATATTCTATATTCAACCTGTTAATAGAATTAGAATTGAATCTATGCAAAAACAATTCTTATTATTTGCTCTTGGTTTGAATTAGAGCTTGAGTTTCAATTAATGAACGTTCCCTCCTTTATTTACCTTAGAGTTATGCTTGGTTTATGCTTTACACAAAGATTAATAAATGGTGAATTCTACGCATTTGCGTTAATTAGCCAAATAAATCTTAGTGCTCCTTTGAAACCGACTCGTAACTTTATACCCTTGTTTCTAAAACGTTGAGTTACTAAATATGCCTTGTCATGAACCGTTTTATGTCCTCTGTGCCTGTGCTGATATCAATAAACTCTGCCGAGTAATAAGCTCAGAAGAATCTCTTTGGGCTGTCTGAGGTGGCTGTGCCTCTTCTTTGATTGGGCGGGAGGTGGGCTGCGGAACTAATGAGCCACACATCAACAAAATCAAAGAATTGGTGCTTCCAAATCGTTGATTGACAGTCCGAGACCTTTGTGAACTTGTTGGAATATCGAAAGGATCAGTGAAAACAATTTTTAGTGACCATTTGGGCTACCATTTCCATCACAAAAATGCTCTTGCAGTTCGTGATTATTTCTCCAAAAACTCGACGCATATCGTCCCGCAATCACAGAGTGACTTCTGTCTGTTCGCTGAACTGTTTGAACTGTTTTGAATCGATGGAACAGATGAAAAAAAACTTTTTCTTAAGAATAAACAGGACTTTTAGAGAAATTGAGGTGTCATTCAAAGCGTATTATAAACTAAATATAAAAATCTACAGATCAGAGCTCCTAAACCCAAAAATATAAATAAAATTTATTTTTATAAGTTTGACAAAGTATTTAATTTTATTTTTAACATAAGATGTTGTGGAAACTAATTCAAGAATTCATAGTAAAAGAAGAAAAACATATGAGCAACAAAGAAAACAAATTCTTTTTTTTCTAATAATCGTTTAACGAAGATTTTAGTAAGAGCGTTAAGTTACGCGCTCCAATGGCACCGAGCTTCCTGGGGAAATAACATATGCCTATGCCAAGTCGGAAAGCGCTGGCAGTTTGTCTTTCTCTTCCATCCAGAACCTAAAAATATCGCTGAAATTATCCCAAAAATATATTCGATATACGACATATCTCGATAGTAAAATATCCGATATTGATATATCGTTTTTTCTACAAGAATATCGATATTCGATATATTTCCGGCATCCCTACTTTACAGTATGTTTTGAAAATTTCACAAAATTTCAATGAACTAAATTTACAAGAATAACAGAGATTTTTTGATTTATAAATATATTCTCGGTTTTTCTTGCCCACAATATTATGTGATAAATCATTTAGGTATTACAAAAATATAATAAAATAATTTAAGTATCCTATATATTGATTACCAGTTCTAAATGGGTAGCGCTATCATAACCCAAACCAGATTATTCAAAAGAAAAACGACTCTTGTAATATACGATAAATTCGGTCAAAAGGATTGATATACTTCCAATTAAATCTGCCAAATTTGATCAAAATCGGATGACCATATCATATGGTTGACATAACTTCGTTTATGCACAAATAAAAAAATCATGCTTTTTGCCCTTCAATGTATACTATGTTTATAAATATAAATAATTAAGGAAATATTAAAATACTTATTATTTTTTTATACCTTTGACTGGTCCAACAATCTGAGTGAATGCACAATGTGGATTATGGAAGATGCTGCCATAACTGACTTTTAATTATCTCGTTCAAAAAATAATAATTGAAGAAAATAAAAGTTTGCATACTTTGAGGGTCAAAAAAGCATGATTTCTTATAAGCTTAAACGTAGTAATAGATTGATCAGTGGGTCATAGTAGGAAATACCTATTTTATTTCTTATGTTAACTTGCTTATAAATATAATTAACATTCGGTTTCTTAATGATTTGAAGGTCTGACATCTACATCCGATATATGCTTATTTCCTGAGTTACACACGTAAGCATATTATTGCTCATTGCTGGCTATCTAAGTAAAATATTCTCCTCATAAACATAGAGGTACATAGCTTTTGGAGAGTACTTTCAAACAAAGTACAACAGTTTGATTAGTTCGCTTTAGTGACGAAATAGTGGCTGTTTAAAGTGCCTTTCCTACATTACTCAAATGGGAAGACGTATTTAAAATCAACATACATTTTCTTTTTTTTTTTAGAAATTTACTCCTGGTAGACCTTATTTCGGAAATGCCCATATATTCTATCGGAAACATTAGTTGAAACAAGCGACCAAAAATAGGGCATATGCTAGCAGCCCAATTGTTTTTGTAAAGCACTGAGTCATTTTTCTTCATCGCTTTCTGGTGGTTGTTATTGTTTGACAAATTTTTTTCTTCTTCTTCTGTTTTTCTGTGACCTTCCTGATTTAGACTGAATTTACATGATGAAGCAAACTTCATGAAGTTTTCTTAGTAGGCGAGAGATTTATATGTATTTATTTAGGATTCGTTTAAAAGATCTGAAAGATTTCCTTTTAATTCCACGCCTACTAAGAAAACTTCATGAAGTTTGCTTCATGGTGTAAATCCCGACTAAGACACCAGTTGAGAACTTATAAAATGCATGGCATACTTTTGGGCGAAGACGACATTATATCCTGATTTTTATTAGATTTATTTCTTGTTTGTGCCACACAATAAATTACTGCACGTACATTATCACCTTCTTTAAAGCACAACTGAGCTGAGCTTTACTTGACTTTCTCTCTATCTCTTTCTGCAAGTAGGTCTCGTTGAATAACTTTGATTGATAGGCAAACACCTACTCAAAAAAGTTGTAGTTGTAGGCCATTACACGTGATTAGATTTTGCCTATCTGAAACTAAGGTATATTGTGGTAGTTATGTAAGAATTTGCCTTTAATTAACGCCCCCGCAAAGCATCCATTTCAATTATAAAACCTTTTACTGCATGTCCTTGGCTTGGCATTTGCATTAATGTTTTGTCACGCTGGTGTGTGTGTGTGTGTGTGAGAGTGAGAGAGAGTGTGGGGGAGCGGGGCTTAAAAACGAAAGTGGCAAAATTATTTTTAGGCTTTAACCTGGGATTTTAATTCAAACTAGAAGTTGAGTTTTTAACCTAATTGCAAAATTTGGCCAACAGTTAAAAGCAATTAGAGCTGAGAGTGCAACTATTGGAATTCTAAAATCGTCCAGAGGGGCCAACTTATTAGAGCGTGGGCCAAGCTGTCATGGTCATATCTAGGTATTATCCCTTACCACCGACCATTAAAACTTATCATTCATGCAAACAGTGAAATGCTTTCACAGCCTCCTGCCACCGCACACGTGTTAAAGGTAGCATTATTCAAGTTGACAGGCAAAGCGAAGGCAGCTCCTGGTGGTGGGCGGTGGGTGGGTGGTTGAGCAAAATTGATTAGATTAGGCAATGGCAACGAAGCATGGAGTATTTATACGGTATATAAGGACTCAACCGTTTAGAAGACACACACTTTATCTTTTCTTTTGTTTTTTTGGGTGTGTACTCCTTAAGCTCACATCTAATCACATTTAAATTACATTGAAATTGGTCCAGTTGTTGTTTTTTGGTTCTTTTTTTTATGAATGATTGAGAGTTTAAGCGCTTTTAAGACAAGCGATTGAAATGTAATTAGGGCCATGCTAATGCCCAAAGAGTGCGAGTGTTGTCATCGTCTCTCCTGAGTGGAGACTTTTCTAGCTATTTTATTCAATTTGCCATTCCTAATTACTTGAGCCTAATTGATTCAGCTGAATTTTTTGGCATAATTGGTTTATATATATATATAAAGTCATTCAATTAGAACTCCCCTTGCAATCTATGATACACTTAGAAAAAATTTAAATAAAAATTCAGAACATTCTGCCGCCTCACTTTAGAACTTTGACTCCCTTTTTTTTAAGTGTACCCCAAGTAAAGGCAATTTGAATGAGATTTATGAAAATTACCTACGCAGCGTTTCACAACAACAACAACAACGACACCATCCCAAGAACTTCACGTGGTCTTGGTCTGAGGGGTGTCGAAACCCCTGCAACGGATGCGCACAGAAACGCAGTTAAGTGCAACCAAGACGGACTCGAGAGCCAACACATTGCCACGCATGCTGAAGTTGTTGTCGCCGCCGCCGCCGCCGCATGTTGCACATATGTGT
The DNA here is from genome assembly GCA_018904225.1 of Lordiphosa mommai. Taxonomy (NCBI): domain Eukaryota; kingdom Metazoa; phylum Arthropoda; class Insecta; order Diptera; family Drosophilidae; genus Lordiphosa; species Lordiphosa mommai. Next base: position 84,820 of record JAEIFT010000100.1, on the reverse strand, counting down.
GCCTTCTTATTCTTATTCCACTGAACCGCCGACATGGACATGCGCAAAACGCTCCCGGCGTTTATTGAATTAACTCTGCAGACTGCGTCGACGAGTGTTTCGGGACTGGCAGTTGTCGCCAGGCGTTAAAAGTCACAAGGACACACAAAACTGTAAATTGCAGTTTGCCTCTTTTGTTGCTGTTGGTGGTAGAGCATTATTTGCATTTCGAGTGCCATATGTGGCAATTCTGAGTGCAGTTTGCAACATTGTGGCGCCCCCGTTTATACAGTCATAAAGGGCAACTTCTTGCACTTAAGATCGGCTCTGCGTGATTTTTACGCATAAAATCTGTAAATGCTGAGTTCTCTGTAGTTGGAGAGGGGGCAGAAACAAGAAGCTTATCCCTTATGTTTGATGATGTAGTGTTTGAGTTAGTCAAGCCTAAAATGACACGATACGGCACGAAAGGGGGCATGAAGTTTATGTGTTTAGCGAATTAATTTTCATTTAACATAGAAAGATTGGATATTATTGTAAGGTTCCATTAGATATCCAGTCTGAAACCGTTTTCCTATAAGTTAAGATTGGTTTGACTTTATAACAAAAAAAAAACTAAATAGTTCTGATAAATCTATAGTACAATATAGAAAAGAGCGCGTGTCGCATATTTTCAACACGACACGACTCTAACACGAATAGCATATTTTAAATACAACACACTCGGTCAAAATTTCCTAAACACGACACGACCCGACACGCACGAGTTTATTATATGATAAAAAAAATAATTTAACATAATTACTTCTCAATATACATAAATCCTTATCCTTGGACACCAAATCCAAACTTTTATTAGCATTTCAGAAGAAAACTTTCTTCTATACGATCGTTTGTCCCTGAACCTCGTCCCAAACAGCTAAACCGATTTGGATGAAATTTCATGTGAATATTAATGTGGGTCCGTCGATAGTTTAGGTTCACAATTTAACTCAGTAGGTGGCGCTGCAATCGGCTTAAAACCGGTTCAAATGCTTATAGTTTTTGCGAAGGTCTGGTTTACGCATACGAACCAGTGGTTACACTCAGAAAAAAATCCGTTTTAAATGTACCGAAAACCTTGTTTTTCGTTCTTAATAATAGGGTAAGTCCGTTTTTCTAATACTGAGAACGGCGGGCTTGAGGTAAGAACGCATTTATTGAGACCGGTCGTTCCGCGTTTAAGGTCTTATTAATGGAACGGAAAAATATTTTTGCTGGTCATTTTTCAAGAACAATTTTTAGAACAAATTTTCTTAGTTTGTTTGAGCCTCATATCTTATATTGAAATTGTTAATTGAATTCTTATTTTATCCCATTGTACACACATTGTGACTATTATTTGTACTCTTTCCACAAACCTATCATGTATCTAAACATTACTGCTGATCTCTCTCTTCAAGAGGGCAGCGCAACATTGTTCTTTACACCTAAATCTAACTCTTTATAAAATCATTAAACCGACTTGAAATCAGACCAGCAATCAGTACGCACGCGTTTTGGTTTCACTCTGCAATTGGGCAGAGAACGTACATAGTCCGTTCGTCGGTTTAGAACGGATGGTATTCTTTTGAGCTTATATTTAATTTTTATTTTAATATCAAGAACAGGAAAAATAAGATCGGATTGTGTATAAAAGAATGAAATTTGTACTGCATTTTAGAACTCCATTTTTCTGAGTGTAAGGCTCGGAAAATTGAGGTTCAATGTTTTTGTGCTAAGGTTTTGGTTCGATGAAAATTTGTCTAAATGATCGTTAAAAGAGAATTTAACCATAGCTTTAGTTTTAAGACCCTTAAAATGGGCAAATTATTTGCTTAAGACGATATTGCTAAACCGAACCGACAGTTTTGATTCGGAACAAGTTCAGGTTCAACTTTGTTTTTCACAAGATGTTCGGTTTAAGGTTCGGTTCACAGTAAATCAAAAGTTTGAATTCCGGTTGGTATGGTTCAAAGTGTAATTTAGAGTCATATCTCAGATACTATTTATAAGATATGCAATTAAAACTTGGTGTTTAGGTGAGTAATATGGAGTTAAACATTTTATTTTTTTTTTTTTGGCTTCGAGAGTTAAACATTTTACTGTTTCAAAACTGTTTCCGAAACAGATTAAACTGGTTCAAAAGAGACTTAAACCAATAATAAAACCAATCAAAACGGGCTCCAAACCAGATTAAACCAGTTCAAAAAAGTGGTTCAGAGCTATTTATAGGAAATTATTCAACCTTGGAATATCAAATATTCCCTGTTCAAAACTAGTTCCGGATTAATTGACTTTAGGAAAAATCAATTTTGTTTTAGATTTGAATACTTTTGTCACCCTTCCTCACGAATTGCAAAAACTATCAGAGCCACCATTTTAAAGTAAGAGTCCTGGGGACGTAGGCCTAATATCTATCTTAAAAATATTTGTATCATATTTTGTATTTTCCCACTTGCACTAGATGGCTTATGTTGCAGTTATCTAATTGAATATAAAATGCTTCTTCTTGCAGTGCCTTTCTTATTAATTCTGTTGATTAGTTTGGTTTCTTGCCAACTCTCTTTCCTCATAATAAATAGATTGTAATTCCCTAGAAAAATTCAAGTTCCTTATGCAGTTAGTTTAATTATTATGTTTACGATTCATTGAATTAATCAAATCTATCAAATTGTCTCAATTTCTTCCCATAAGTTTACAAGTTTGTGAATATTTCCTCTTCACTGACCAGATATTTGTGACATTTCCGTTTATTCATTGAATTCATTTTATTAAATTTCAATAAACAATCAGCAAGTTGAGCAGAAACAATGAATCAAATGTTTAAATGAAGAAGAACTTCCATGTCCTTGTGGAAATTTCTTTTATTTTATTTTATTTCGTATGCTGCTGCCAAACGCAGGTCAACAAAGTTTTTATTAAGCCACATCAGGAAGCAGGCAAATAAACAGGGATACCCCGCCCTTGTACCCCCAAAAAAAAAAAAACAAGGACAATGTGTTGTCGCACGAGAAGCAAATAAATAAAATACACAAAGAAGTTTCGAGGGGGGAGGGGGCGAACCACATACAGATACAAACGAAACCAAAGCGACGCATTAGCAACATTTTTGTGGGTGAATAACAGAAGGAGGGACTCCTCCACACACACACTTACACACACGCATACGCACACAAAACGAAAACGGATAATTAACATTTATAAGCAGGCAATAGACCGAGCCAAGCAGCAGCAGCAACAAAAGCTCGACCGAAAGGAATCCGGGCAAAATAACTGTTGCTGCCGGGGCAACAGCAAACGGCTGATGCTTGTGTGTGTGTGTGAGTGTGTGGGTGTGCGTGTCTGACTGTTGAGCACAAACAAAAACCATATGTTTCTTGTTTGGCAACGCACTCAACTGATTGTGAGACTTTTGCTTTCGTTTCGAGTGAGAATTCTCAGCGCCTGCGCCTTAGTCACACGGAGAGAGTGGAAAAAATATAGAGTGAAAGAGGGCCAGAGCTGTTCGGGTGGGTGTCACAGTGTGTGTGTGATATTTTGTTACACAAAACACAGAATCTGTTGCACCAACACACTCGCACATACCGTTAGAACTCGGGTGTGTGTGTGTGTGTGTGTGTACTCAATCCTCACTGCATTCGTTGTGAGCCACACGCGTCCGAGATACAGATACCCGTAGCCGCACCATCGTTGCCTGCCTTCGTTCACCGTTCGCGTACTACGTCAACGCCAGCGTATCCGTCAGTACGTTCGTACGCGTCCGCAGCACCGCTTCTTCAGCTCAGATCCGCCGTGCGGCCGTGTTTTTCCTGCCATTTCGGTTTCGGTTCTTCTCTGTGTTGTTGCGCGAAAGGTGCAGCAGCAGCAAATTATGCTACAACGCGCAATAATTTATTTTTACTCCAATATATAAACAATTCAACGTCTATTTCCAAAAATAAATGAAAAACAAAAGCCAACAGAGCGACGACGGCGACGATAATAGCAGCCGCAGCAGCAGCAGCAGCCGACCGACGGGCCACTTTTAGGTTTTTTTTTATTTTTAACTTTTATTTCATTTGCGAGTCGTGCGTCCGCTGTTTATTTATTTACAAATATCAATTTGAAATTTGTTTTACAAGCAACACAAAAAAACAAAACCAAAATAAATAAAGCACATATCACCCGACTGCATTTGCCTAATAATAACAACAATAACAATAACGTGGCGCGTGAACTGTTTGACAAACAATAACAAAAGTAAAACTCATTTTGTATAGAACAAAAATAAAAAAAAAAAAACAAATAAATATTTTGCATTTTTAATGCAACTTTTTGGTGTGGAAAATTTTGTGCTACCGTTTTTACGTGACTTTTTGAGCAACATTTTGTGGCAGAACAATTTTCGGTCAAGAGGGGAAATTTTTGCGCGCTAAAAAGAAAATCATGTAAGTTTTGCGTGAGCCAGGCTAGCCGGCTTTATTTATAAGTGTTACGGGTTGGAGTTGGTATTTTGGAGCCTAAACTTTACCAGGACTAAATACTGATGCACAATCCATCAATCAACTTTCACTTAAATACATCATTTTTTTTCTCAACACGACACGAAACATACACGAATTACATAGTGAGAACAGTGGTTCCAAACGCAACAAGAACAAATTTTTACAGAATACAAAATATCAGTTTATAATATCAAAAATATTAATTGAAAATAATTTTCTGGTATTTGAACTTAATATATGACATTACCACACATAATATATACCACATTTTGGCACATTTGGTCAATCTTAATAATATGTTAAATCGCTCAATTAGTTTAGTTTTCCGTGAAATTTGTATATTTTTAAGTTCTTCTATAAATACTGCCCCCAACAGACCTTTGGAGGGGACTGGAGACCCACGGAATCATTAAACAACATCAATTACAACCTAAGAACTGAATAAAGTACTAAATAAAGTACTTAACTAACTAAGAAGTAGGTAACTTCACAATAAATTACCTATTAGAGAAAATATTAGCTTGAGCAGCGAATGGCCCGGCCCGTTATTTCTCTCAACATTCAATTAAATGCATTTACCTTTGCGCGTCTCAGCTCAAGAAAGTAACAAAATCAATTTCAATTGTTGTGTCAACGAGGTGTCGGCTTGCATATCGGCTTGCATATCGGCGACCAGTGCAAAAGTCATCAAAAAATACAAATTAGTTAAGGTGAAATAGAATTAATCAAATAAAGTAAAGCTTGTCTTAATATAATCTACACTTAAGCATATACCCAATAAAAACAATCAATAAGATTGATTCAATAAGCAGTATATCAAATTGATACTGAAACCAGTATAATATTGGTCGTGTTCGGCAGAAAAACTTGCTCCCTGCTCAATGATATATTTCTTGGTAATTTACATAGCCTACTTTTCCCTCTAGTGTTTAATATAATATTTACATGAAGCTTTTCCAAATGTCAATTCAAAAAGACCCCCTAGAAGTATGCTAGATAATAAGACCCGTTTTATTAAGCTGATCAGTGATCTAGTGTCTCTGCTGAACGCGCCCATTTTGTTATCAAGATAATACTTGAAAGTATCAAGTGGATATTTTGAAGTTCATTTCATTATTAATTTGATGATGAATAGTATCAGTTAGATATTTTTAATAGAGATGGGCCTGGGAGGAATTTTAAAATCCTGAATTTATAATTGCGAATATATAAATAATATCCGGCATAATTTTGGAAAACTTTAGAAATTCCCGTGGAAAAGATTTTCTCGTAAATTTTATACAAAAGAGTATCAATATGAAACCAAAAAAAAAATGTATATATATAAAAAATATGTTTAAAATTGATGACTAAATTGTTTGATCTGAATTAGTACTTTTTTTGAGTGTAGAAATGGCAGCGAGATTGGTTGTTCAGTTCTTAGTTTACAACTTTGTTTTTTTTTAAGCCAAATAATTGTTGTTGTTGCAGCGCCCTTGCGTTCAATTTTATTGCCCAACGCTGAGCTAGATAATGCCCAATCTATCTATAAAGTCTTTGCAATCAAAACAAACTGATTTGGTAACCAGGAATTCTTATTTTTGTGCACTATTTCATTTTTCCTGAGGCACTTTGAGGCCTTTTTCCGATTTTCAATAACTTTTCACACTTAAAAAAATCAGATTGTGGATTTAAATCTGGAATATTTAGTTTATATATTTTAATGGCCAATTTAAAAAAATGTATTATATGGGAATATTCTGACGTATACGTAATATTACATTCTTACGCACATTTTGGCTCATTGTGGATTCCCAAGGCTTAACTTTTACTAAGTATTTACTTAGTGGTCTTTCACATCATAAAAAATTGTTTCGACCCCAAAAAACGACCCAAATCGTATGGGAATATGGTCGTTTTTGGGATCAAAATAGATTTGTAGAACACATGGGATTGACTAAAGCGTTTTATCTAGCAATCTAGAAAAATTGACCAAAAACTAGTTCTAGTATAGAATAATTTTTTAAATTCTTTACACTCAGAAAAAACCGTAACTTACTTACTGTATTTTTTTGGGTAACCGTTTAAATACTTGATTTAGTTAAATTTTTAAAATCCCGAAATACTTGATTTTAGAACGTTTCGGGATATATTAAGTACATTTTGGGCTATTCCAAGGTTTTTTAAACCGTATTCTTCTTAGAACGAAATGGTCTTTAACCAATCCCGACTCGTTTTTATTAGATTGATTCGTACTTAGTTTAAGTACACCCGAGAACGAGTCATTCTTAATATTTTAAGTACAACGGTATAAATTCTATTCTAATCTAGAAATGAGTACAAAAAATTCTTGATTTAATTATTTTTGGGTAAATTTGAAACTTTAGACTGACTCGTACCTAGTTTAAGTACAACCAAGTACGAATAATGCCGTTTCTATGCCGTTTGTATTAGAACGTTTGAGTACAAAAATTCTTGATTTAAGTATGTCGTACTTCATTTAAGAATTTTGTTCTCATTTTAGGAACATTTTGGGTAAATTTGAAACTTAAGACTAATTCGTACTTAGGTTGAAAACAACTAAGTACGAATAATACTTGAAATTTTAAGTACAAAACGGTAATAAATTCTATTCCGTTCGTTCTAGAACGCTGGTAGCCGTTTTTTTCTGAGTGTAGTGCCTTTTAACTTGTTAATCGTGAATATTAGCTGCTTTTACACAATTTTGTTGAGTTGGATCGAAATCTGTTAAATATATCCTACAGCTCCCATACAAAAATTGTCTTCTAGCATTGCTCTAATCGCAAATTTACTTAAGTTAACTTTCCTCTATTCTCCATTATTATAATCAATAGCAACTTCTTTGCTCATCCAAAAAATGTATAAATCGTACGAACCGGCATTTTTGTAATCGGCAACTGAACTTAACAAGTACCCTAAAAATTCTGACGTCATTCTCTCATGCGAATGAATTTGTGTTATCAGGTTCTCTGCACCAAATGAATTCCTATCGATATTCTCTAGTGGACACCAGCAACATGAACATGGGAACAACAACAACAATCATTTGCAATTTTGTATCGTGTGATGTTTTCCAAAAATCTGTACAAACAGATGTTTGGCTTCCAGGGTGTCTACTTTTAATACATACATATTTATATGTATGTATGTATGTATGGTACGAATATGACAAAACTGATAACAAATATGTGTATGCGTGTGTCTCTGCTTCCAGCGAAGTTCAAATCCATTTCCACTGTGTCTCACATTATCAACAATTTCTGCCATAAATATAAGTAGTTCTGCTATTATAGAATGAACTCACTCACACAGCCTCTGGGCCAGATATGCGCGTGCAATGCCCTTCCACACCTAAACTCCATTTAACTGACCTTTGATATTTGGACTTTTTTTCTTCCCCGAATTTGTTAATTTTCTAATGCTAATCTAAGGCTGGATTATGGCTAAGGAAGGAGGGGGGAGTCCTAACAAAAGAAACGAAATCGAAAAGCAAAATAATCTTATCAATAAATAATTTGCCAAAGTTTGAAGTATAGTTCGCGGTTTTTGTTTTGTTTTGATAACAAAGAATTTGCAATCGAATTTCTTTCTTCTTTTCTTTTTTTTTTCTCTCTGTTCAACAATATTTTGATAAGCATTTGTTGTTGCTGCTGGCTGCACTATCTCAAATGAGAGCGAGAGTTTTGTTTTCTTCTTTCTTTTGCCTGGCTTATCATAAAAAGGTACACGAACACATATTTTATGGGTATGGCACAAGTATATAGTTATAAATTATGCATATATTTTGTATTTTTGCTCTTGAGTTTATGTCTGCATTATAATAATTATTATTATGATTATGATTATGTTGTTGTTGTTGTTGCTCACTCGCTCATTGGTTATCATTTACCCACTCCCTTCTGATAAGATAGAGAGAGAGAGAGAGAGAATTCCACAACTGAGTTCCAACTCAATTTTATTTCGACTACCTTAACATGAAACGCGTGTCAACCCAGAAGAACCTTGATAATTTGTCTTCGCACGTGTGTGTTTTATTTGTTTGTCGAGAGGAAAGTGAAAATTAAATTTCTTCATTACGAAATTTGAACTGTTTTTTTTTTTTGAGTTATAAAGAAAGCCGTAAATGCATGGGGCATTATTTTAATTTACATTAATTGCCGCTTCCAAGTGCAGTCGTAGGCAAATTACAATGATGATAGAATTGCTAGGATCCTAAAACCAGGGCTGCAAACCCAAATCATTTTTCGGAGGTCCGGTTCGAACCAAAATTTACCAATGGTTAAGGTTCAGAAACTAAAGGTTCAAGGTTTTTGTGATAAGATTTTTGTTCGAACCTTGGTTCGTCCGAAGTTTTTTTCAAATTTGTAAAGAAAAAAAATTAAATTGTTAAAAATATACAAAAAATTACAAATTTTCTGAATTTTTGTTTACTCGAACCTTTAATTAAATTTTATAAGTATTATTTCTTCGAGCAATTTTTGGTCTCTACTACTTCTCTTATCAATAAAATGCCCGCTTAACTAAGACTTGTAACTTTTTTTGAACCGAACAGAACCGGTTCAGTTATTTTTTTTTTTTAAAGAGGTTCGGTTCAAGGTTCTAGAGTTGGAGAATCTAGTTCATTTCAATAACCTAGTTCATTACTTTATTTTTTGAAGAACTATTCAATTTCGAGTTAAAGTTCATTTTTTAAATATAGTTCATTTTTGGAAAACTTTAGTTCATTTTTGTGAACTATTAACTTTTGAACTAAAGTTCGATTTTTAAACTATAAGGATTTTTTTTAATAACCAATTCTGCAGCAAACTTTCCTTTTCAATTTTCATTTGATTTTTCAACGTTTCTAAAACGAATGGTTTTCCATGAAAATGTAAACTATAGTTCAAAAAATGAACTATCGTTCATAAAATGAATAGTTCATGAACTATAGTTCATAAAACGAACTATAGTTCAAAAAATGACACTGAGAACTAGTTCATAAGTTCATTTAAATGAATAGTTCATTCGAACTAGTTCATGAAAATTTGCACAACTCACAAGGTTCGGTTCACATAAAAGAAGAGTCGAAATTCCGGGCTCGAACCGGTTCGGTCTAAAACCGGTTTGCAGCCCTGCTTAAAGCGGCTTTATAGCGATTTTTTTGATCGAAAAATTGTCTTTTGGCTCAATGGGTTCGGTTCACAAGGTTCGGTTCACATTAAAAGAAAAGTTGGAATTCCGGGCTCGAACCGGTTCGGTCCAAAACCGGTTTGGAGGCCTGCTTAAAACGGCTGTATAGCGATTTTTTTGATTGAAACATTGTCTTTTGGCTCAATGGGTATGTCAACAAAGAGAATAACCGAATTTGGTCTGAAAAGCAGGTAGAGGCAGCTTAAGAGCAGCCAATGCACCCTGAAAAATGCACTATTTGGTGTGGTTTGTGGGCCGGCGGCATCATTGGATCGTTTTTTTTTTTAAATAATGCAGTAAGGTACCATAGACACATAGACCATCGGCTCCTTGGTAAGGCCAGGAGTTTTTCTGATGGAATTACTTTTGACTTAGAAATCCATCGGGAATATTTGGGGACTATGGATCATGGAACTTAGCGTCATCGTTTCAAAATCTTGACTTTTAAAAGGCCGGAACTAGTATTTACATGGTTTTATTGATGGAGTATGTACTCCAAGTCCATTAGCTGCACTTTTCTACAGATAAAAAAAATAATGTTCGGTGGGCCGAAGTTTACCCCTTTATTCCGGTCAATTAGGCTGTAGTTAAGGACTAGCAATTGTATATTTAAGGCAACATCGACTTTTCTTGTCATGCCAATGATTGGGTCGAAAATTCTTCCGTAAAAAACTTGAGAATAAAATTGATTTTTATTTTTATAGGCCTCTTAAAAACTTATTTCGTCACTATGCTTCATTTAAATAAGACAGCTTTTCAAAAGCGTTCAACTCTAAGAGCTTTCAATAGTGTTTCTATTCATATGAAGCATTGTGCCGAAATAAGTTTTTATGTCATCTGAAAGGAGGCCTTTTTAAAGGATGGAAAATGTTTCTAAAATTTACAAAACAAGTTTTCTCGTCGATGGCGTTTTAAAAAGATGGTGAAGAATATATGGTAATAATAACACAAATTTCTGTTTCCATAAAGTTCAATTACTACTTATCACATACAAAAATTTAAGGGAAAGTAAACCCAAATCTGCTTGTTTACTCTCCTACATACATTAGGGGAATTTCAACAATTTCGATACATAAAAGAAGAAGCCGGAACTAACTTCAAAACGTTGCGCCTCAATGGCCAGAGCAAATGGTGCGTTTACAGCGCGTTTTAAAACGCGCGCGCGTGGCGTTAATTAAGTAAAGATTTATAACAATCCGTACAGGCGTTGAGTGCGGCCCATTAACAATAACAACAAGAACAACAGTTGACAAATCTCCCTTCGACATAAACTCTCTCACACACACACACACAAAGTAAAAGTAAAATGCGGCAGTTGAGATTTTGTGCATACACCTATTAGCGAAAAAAAAAACAAGCCCCATAAAGGTTGAAAATTTATATTAACAAATTCAGTTAAATCATAAATTTCAAGTTTTACATTTATTTGGACTTGCCATAAAAATTAAATTTATGAAAGGTGTGAGAGATTGCCGCCGACTGCGACTGCATGCCACAACTGGTTTCAAATCATTTCGAAAAAAAATCCAAAAGTTCATTCATCCAAAATACGGAAAAGTTTAAATTCGGCATAAATTACTTAACAACAACAATCACAACTGCTAATTGAAATAAAAGTGAATCATTTAAGGCAAATATTTTGTTGATTTTAATTTCTTTGTTAAAAGGTGCTAAACAGCAGCTTCCCACCCCTCAAAAAAAAAAGTTTTGATCAAAAGCCCAATTCTTGTTGCCTAATGACTTGGCCAATTAAATGGAAGAAATGTTTCCTCTAATTGCCTCAGCCACAAGACAAATGAATGTCTTGACACACATACAAAGACATACAGTTGCATTCGAGAAATTTCCGTTCTTCCTTCCTTCCTTCCTTCCTTGCTCACCTCAAGTGCTGACCCAGTCGTTGTCGTACGTACCACCACAAGTGTCACCGAGTCTCAATTCCACCGCAAAGGGTTAATTGTTACAAACAACAGAAATGAAAACCGTGTTAAGTTTTGACCCTAGGCCACATATCTTTGAAGAGGCGGCAGAGGTGCAATAGCAGCAGCAGCAGCAGCAGCATACCGTGTGCACCTGCACAACTTCCTTTTAATGACTTGCCATTTGATTTATTAGCAACTCGAAATTCCTCTTGCGCGCACACTTGAAACTCTATCTAATCGTTTCAAATGTACAAATGCCAAAGTGTCGTGCACGAAATGCAGATTTTAGATAAGTTTTTTATAGATAAGAGAAATTTATAAAAAAAAATTAGAAAAACCCACAACTTAATTAACTAAAAATAGAAAATCAACTGTAAAATAAAAATACTCAAAGTTGGAAAACCTTTTACTGTTCTCAAGATCACTTGATCACTTTTCTTTTGAGGAAAATATGCTCCATCTTTCTACGCTTTGCTGATTTGCATGCGTGCGGCTGGTGTCTGTGTGAATTGCCAAATGTGTTCACAAACTGTGCTTTAAATCCATGACAGTGCACGATTTTGTGTCCCTAATTCCCCCTCGTAAATCAGCTAACTTTTTTAGCTTGTCATTTTTGCAAAAATTTTGATTCGTAAGTAAATTATTGTCACACAGTATCCTCCTTTTCCTTGTCAAACTTGTGTTAATTTTCCAGAAACAAAACGCAAATTTAAGTTTGGCCAATCGCTTCCAAATTTGTTGTAATTTTGAAGCCTTGTGACAGCGTGAAATGATTGATGGTTAAATGAATATAAATATGAACAGAACATGTCAAATATTGATACACAAATAAATGTAACACAAATGTGATATCAAAGTAGGGATATGTGCCTTGTTGTAAGCTTGTAAAGGGTATTATAATTTGTTTGTGACACATCTAAGGAAGCATCTTTAAGTCCATAAAGTGTGTGCACATATTTTGTTCAGTATGACAAACTGAGTTGATAAAGCCCTGTCAGTTTGTCATGAGCTTCTTTCCTATATAGACTCCACTTATGACTGCCCCAACCACTGAACTGATTAAGCAGATATTTTTTTTAACCATTTATAGGGAAGACCAGACTGTGTCATAGTTAGGTTGAAAATGCAAAACTACGCAAAAAATAGAGGATATTTGCTGCTGATATTTGGGAACTCCTAATGAGAAAAACAGCCAAAAAAAAGTGGAGGTGTAGAAAAAGGTTATCACCGCGAAAAAATTATTTGAGAAATTCCATCAAGGTTTTTGGGCCTAAGTTTTGGTAATAAAAATCTGCAAAAATTATTTTTAGAATTGTATTTTGAACACTTACATTATATATTTAACCCAACAAAATCGGTCAAGCGGTTCTTGAGAAAAAACAGTTTTTTGGTATAACTTTTCGGCCTTATAACTCCTCTCCAATAGCGATTAGAATACCAAAATTTTGGGAGAGTGATTTTCTTATAGATGTTAATCAAACATTTAAATTTGGTGCCGATAAACGAGGGGGCAATTTTCCTATGCTTACTCTACTATGTCCTTTTAGTGCAAAATCATATCCAAACTCTCTTATGAGTTTCTTATATGAGATTTTTGATAGCCAGCTCACAACTTCCTAAGGAATTTTTTAGCCAACTCAGATGAGATCTCAGACAAGTGAACAAAATTTTGAAAGTTTCTGATCTAGCTCAAAATACGCCTAGATATTGATCTGGTTTCATCCCAGCCTCCTTAAAGTCTCGCAGTTAATCTGACTTTTCGCACACATTTTGGACTGAAGAGTAGGAGGAATGTACAGTATGCGATATCACATGGGTTCAAAATTATTATGGCTCAAGTGTGCTTAGCGAAACCCCAGCAACCACTCTAATCTAGCCTAACCCAACCTAGATTAAGGTAATAGGCATTTTATATAACTGAAGATTTTATTTTTCTACTAACTTTTTGATTACAATAAACAAACTTTAGTGTTAAAAATGCTGGGAACAGAATGTTAAAAAGTATTTGAGTCTCCCTTTTTTAAGACTTTTTCAAAATTTAAAAACATTTGTCGATGTTGTCTTGGACAATTTTCAAAGAAATATTACAGATCATTGACAGATTTTATTTTTGATATTTGTTTTATTGCTTTCTCTTGATCTCATAAATTTTTATTTTTCTTATTTTAAATACTCATATTAGGAATTTGTTTCGCTACAAAAATAACTTAATATTGTGAACCGAACCTTTTTTTGAATAAACTGTCCGATTAAAAAAAAACCTTCTTAAAACTCTGTTCAAAGGAAGAAGACCCCCTTAAGGTAATAGGCATTATATCTAACTGAAGATTTTATATTTCTACTAGCCTCTAAGATTACAAGAAACAAACTTTAGTGTTAAAAATGCTGGAAACAGAAAATATTGAAAGTATTTGAGTTTCCGCTTTTAAGACCTTTCCAAATTTTAAAAAACATTTGTCGATGTTGTCTTGGAAATATTATAGATCATTAACAGATTTTATTTTTAATATTTGTTTATTGCTTTCTGTTGCCCTCTTCAATTTTAAATTTCCTTATTTTAAATACTCTCATAAAGATTTTTTTTTGTTAAAAAAATAACTTAATATTGTTTTTTTAATAAACGGCGCGGTTCGGTTTCATGTTCCAGGGGTCAAAAATTAATAAGGTTTGGCTTATGGTACGGTTCGGAATATCCATAAAACCCGAACCAAACCGGTTCTCAGGGGTTCGGTTTCGGACTGTTTTGCAACCTTGATTATAATATACATTCCAAATGTTCTGTTTCGGCATTCAAAAGAAACTCATTTTATTACTAAAAGGATATTAAATTATTGGGAAATTACAAATTGCGCTTATCTGAGGTCTAAGCTAAGGCTACTAAGGCCTTAAGCTTGAAGAAAGACCTTTACTTTGTTGTTTTTAAGTAAATTGAAAATACAAGAACATCAGCAAATAAACTTTGGTGGACCGCGATTTTTACCACCTACTAACCAAAAAACATCAAAGAGCAATTTCTTATTTAATTCACCAAACACTCAAAACTCAAGTGGAACGACAAAAGTAAATGTCAAATGTACACAAATGCGTCAATTGTCAGCCCACATAAGTAGGCTACAAAAATTGTAATTCCAATACTTGAACGAAATAAAGCTGATTGTGTGTTTGTATTTGTTGCGTTTTCTCAATTTGCCATATTATATGCAAGTGATATGCCTGTCAAAAATCGACGTCACATACACATTTCCCCCTCCTCCGTTCGTTTGTTTATATTATTCATCATAATTTTTTTTCTCTTTTTTTCTTTGCCAGTCAAAGCTGACGCATTTTGTTCTGTAGAAACTCAAAGGCGATTCTTTTTATCATTGACTTCTGGTTTAGTGGTTTAATAAGCTAGCTGACTAAGAGTATAGAGAATTGAAACTCTCATCCACTTATGTCAATATTAATTAAGTATCGTTCACGTCCTTGGGTCCTAAAGCTGATTATGTGTAGCTTAATTAAAAGTTTTTATATTTTTATATGGATTGACGTGGCTGATTGATTTACCTTGGCATTGATTGTGCAAGTTAAATAGTTTAAACAAACAATGAGCCATAACAAAAGTAACAAATTCCTTTATGGAAAACCAGCACATGATGTCCCTGAGCAGCGTCATCAATACCTTATCGATTCGTTTTGTGCTTATGTTCTTATTAAATGCAAGACCCTCTCTCTCTCTCTCTCTCTGCCTCGTTTTATATGTTTGATTTCAATAATGACTGTTGAGGTTACAAATACAAAACTCACGCACAGCGCGCCGCCTCGAATTTGGTGAGTGGTCCCTTTTTTTTTGGGTTTTGGTTCATATTCGTCAAGGCTGACCTCCGGCAACCACTTTCCGTCTCCACTTTCACAGTTGAAAGCTAAAACATATTGCGTAGGTCGTCATCGTCGTTGTTGTTGTTGTTGGAACTGCGTGAAGCAAACCCATTTTTATAATGTTGCCAAGGCAGTCCTGGCCTAAGGGGGGCGCACACACACAAACACACACACAACAGCGACAGCACGAGACGTTGGCAAATGAAATTTATCCGCCTCGATTTCCGGCCCCTTGCGTTTTATAGCCACGTGCCTTACTCCGCCATTTCCGCTTTAAACTTTAGCTGAAAAAGTTTCATCTTTCCCCACATCAAACAATATCACACATACGCATCAGTGCCGAATCTAATCATGCGTTAGATTGTGGCCAGCGAGCAATGATGAACATAAATTAACCAAGTCCCTGAAATGGGTCAGCCAGCATCTGCCGGTGCATTGAACTTTCAACGTCAAATGGAGCGTCAACAAGTTGACCAAAGGGGGAAACCTTTTGAAGTCACTAACCAAACTGGGTTAATTACTTTAGTTGTGTTGTCCTTTAATCATATTTCTTTTCTCTCTCTCTCTCTCTCTATTTGCAGCTACCTGAGAACGATTTACAACAAAACATACATATAAAATATACAACACACATCTAACCAACAATATTTGCCGTTTTGAGAAGCCGTCCACTTATACAAATCCAAAACAACAACAACAACACAATATTAAATATGCTCGACGTCTGTCCAAAAAAGTGAATCCTTGTTAGACGCCACTCACCCTCCCACTCACTCACACACACACACACACACCCAAATTGACAGTGAGACAAGGATAGACATCATTGTTGTAATCAGGATCTAAGCTTAACTGTTGCCATGGGTCGCAAAAAAATTCAAATATCACGCATCACCGACGAACGGAATCGACAGGTAAGAGAAATTCAATAAATACGGAAAAACAATTCACTGAATTGTCATTTGGATGCTGATTTATTAATTAGACACCTCAGTTAGCTAGCTAGCTGCTTAGCACTTGGATTTCTAATTGGCTTCCACTTAACTTGGTAATAGAAAACTTTATTAATTAAGCCAAAGACACAGAGGCATCGATTTAGGGCAATTAAATTGAAATTGAACACAAGCCAAGAAAATGAAGATGAAGATGGCCCTAAGGCAGAGAGTGCAGTGCAGATTGTGAGGTCTAGCATTAAATGCAGTTTGAAATTGTTTGAGAAGTGAGTGGAAAAAGTAAGTTACTTGAATTAAAAGTAAACATTTGATAAGTTAGGAGATATGCTCACTTATTTTGAGATGTTTCTTTACTGACAACAATTTTAAAGACTTGTGGAGTTTTCATCTTAAACTTTACCTATCTTATAATAATCCAGTGTCATCTCTTCTCTTGCAAAGGGATTTAAACTCTCTTGAAGAGTGGTGCATGATCAATAGACTCCTTACATTTCATCAAAATACGCCTTATCTTTTTGACTTATGTGATTGATGAGAACTTTCGTTGACGACTTGGGATTTCTTTTTGTGCCTAAGCAATGCTTCAATAGTCATATATCTGCCATTGCAAACAAAGTGAAGAGAGTTCTTGTCTTTAGAAAGAGATGGTCTAAGAAATTGAATGACAACTGTATGTCTCTCTGGTCGGGCCTATTCTTGAGTCTGTGCCATGTGTCTGGTTCCCACACTTGCTAGAATATCAGGACCAACTCGAATGTGTTTAAAAACAGTTTCTTTTTTCGCCCTTCATGGCTTAAACTGATGGGCTATAGATTCAGTAATTGAGACGCAGCTTCAGTTCATATTTGAAGAAACTCTCTAAACAATATGGAAATATTTTGAAAGATTCAAATATTGACAAACAAAACAATGTATTGTAGTAATGTCTTGATTCATAAAAATATTTGTGTTGCTTACGAGGCGTACCTTTAAACATTGTTTTTTGAGTGTTTTTTAACAAAATTCTGGAGAGAAACCCATAAGATCTTTTTCAATTTGGTTATTATTTTGTGTTATTTATTAATTTAATTTAAAAAATATATATATTTTGGAATTCGAGGGCAGATCAACAAGTTATCGGCCTGCCAATTATGGTCTTAAAAAGGTGAAGAGGTGGTAGCCATGATACCAAAAAGGGGACTTCAGGTTATCCAGTAGGAAATGAAAACGGTAAATGAGGTTATGATCAGAATTGATGTAATTCTAGCCACTTGTCATTATACAATATTTTTTTTTTATACATTTTTTTTGTAGTTTAGTCGTAAAAAAATAGTAAAAAAAAATGTTTTTCCCCTTGACTTAGGTACTATATCTGCTAAACTATTTTGAATTTTTAAAAATGGTTTAAAGGAGATGAAAGGGGAATGAAAGCTCTAAGAATCTAAGTTCTAATAAAAAATGCAAAAAAAAAATTCGATAAATTAAAAATTTTCTAAGGTAGAAGACCCCCTTAAACTTTTCTTTGTTAGTTGTAAGGAATTTCAAGTATTAATTATTCACTGTAAAGTTTGACTGAGCCTTGTGAACTATAAATAATTGTATTACGGTTCTGGTTCTATTCAGTAGGTTCTGTTACGGTACTAGATTATTTCCGTATTCGGTTCCGTATTGGTATCTTGGTTTTTGACAAATACGCTTTATGCTGTTCTAGGAATTTTACCGTCCACCATTTTAAATAAATCTTTTAATTTTTTTAAACGTTTTACACTGAAAAAATACCTTAATTGAAGCAATAAAACTATAAAAAAATTAAAGCTGAAACTGTACCGGTACGAAGATTTTTTTCTTTTTGGTCATTTCAGTTCAAAAATATTGAAATATTGGTTCAATTCAATTCCGACTCTGAGTTTTTATCGTTTCCGTTTGGTATACGGTTCCGTTTATCGGTTCAATTCGCAGGTTTTAAGGCTGTCTGGCGTCTAGTAGACAAAAATAAAATTGATATAATCTGAGGCTCAATATTATATATTCCCATATCAATAAAAAGACTTTATATTATAATTAGGGAATCGAACCGAATCCTATTTCGATTCCGGCTTCGGTTTTGGAACGTACCGGAAATTTTGTTTTGGTAAAAGGTTCTGTTTAGGTTCTAGTTTATTTCGGTATTTGGTTCCGTATTGGTAGCTTGGTTTTTATTTCGGTACTTATCAGTTTTTCCCTATATATTTTAATAATCCTTTAAAATCGAAGATTTGACAGGGTTGGTAGCAAGTTGGTATGTTTCAATAACAAATTTATAGTATAATAATAAAATAATATTAAGTTGATATTTAATCTATTTTTTCTATGCGGGGAACTGCAAGGGTATTATTATAGTCGGTCTTGACCGATTTTCTTACTGGTTTGAACAAGAGCACAAAACAAGGTGGTTGTTGTTGTTTTTTTTTTCTATATATCCTGGGCAGGCCATAAACGCGTCATAACAACAACTTGTTTATTGCCTTGCTCTTTGCCCTTGACTTGGCCATAATCGATTCATTAACCAACTGTGGGTCTGACCCGCCGCCCCCAATCTGAGGGGGGCGGCATGGGACCACTTGAGCGCGCGCGCGTCTCTAATTACATTTGATACTTACGCGTAGAGTGGACGAGTCCACGACCCGTAGTACACACATAAATATTTGAACATGCAATTGAGCATTGAACAATTTCCGCTTCCTCCTTTCTTCTTCTCTAGGTGACCTTCAACAAGCGCAAGTTTGGCGTCATGAAGAAGGCCTACGAGCTGTCGGTGCTGTGTGACTGTGAGATAGCGTTAATTATCTTCTCGTCCAGCAATAAGCTTTATCAATATGCCAGCACGGATATGGATCGTGTCCTGCTCAAATACACGGAATACAATGAGCCGCACGAATCGCTGACCAACAAGAATATCATTGAGGTAAGTCTGGGTTATGTAAAGCGGAAAACAAAAGAACGGCGGCAGACAAAAGACGTTCTTACTTTGCATTTCTAATGCGACATAGTGGCTGCCGCCGCCTTCTCCGCGTAAATTGTTTTGTAATGTTAATGCTGGCGCGTAGACAAGATTTACATAATTTAGCACATGAACAGCTAAGCGACAACGTGTCAAGTGCCCGCATCCCCCCCCTTCCGCACACCATTTCTACATTTTGCGCTTCCTTCCTTTACAGAAGGAGAACAAAAACGGCGTCATGTCACCGGACTCACCCGAAGCTGAAGCCGACTATACCTTAACGCCACGCACCGAAGCCAAATACAATAAGATCGATGAGGAATTTCAGAATATGATGCAGCGCAACCAAATGGCCATTGGCGGTGTCACGGGCGCAGGTGGAGGTGGTCCGGGTGGTCCGCGACAATTGCCCAATACCAGCTACACGCTGCCGGTATCGGTGCCGGTGCCTGGCTCCTATGGTGAGAATATGCTGCAGGCCAGCCCACAAATGTCCCACACAAACATCAGCCCACGTCCATCGAGTTCGGAGACGGATTCAGGTGGGATGTCCTTAATAAGTTAGTACACACAGTGTCAAGGGTGCACAATTTTCTTATTATTTACGTTTTTTCTTGCACGACTCCTCCTCCTACTCCCTTCTCTTCCATAACATTAGCTAACCCATTACAAAAGTTTTTCTTCTTTGAGTTTGAACTCTAACCCCGACTTTTCTGCTCTTTAACATTGCTTGTAGTGTGCCCAGGTGTTTTTCTCTTGTCGTTGCATTTACTTATCTTCTATATTTCATTCTGTTCATTATCAGTTTATCCATCGGGTTCCATGTTGGAGATGTCAAACGGTTATCCACATTCACATTCGCCGCTTGTGGGATCACCCAGTCCAGGTCCCAGTCCTGGCATAGGTGGGCATAAGACAACATTTTAGTTCCTAGTTAACCCACCATATACACCCATCCTCCTCCTAACTTAACTATTAAATGATTGTTAAAATTTTATATGAATATCGTATCCCTGTTCTCTGACTCCCCTTGCAGCTCATCATTTGAACATTAAACAACAGTCGCCGGGTAGTCAAAATGGTAGAGCTTCCAATTTACGTGTGGTTATACCGCCCTCGTTAGCTCCCAATATGTCCACGGCTGAGGATGTGGCCTATGCAGATGTAAGTGGTGAAGCTAATGGTAAATGGGAACCATTATACTTACTGCCATTTCAGCAACGACAAAGCCAGACCTCCCTTAACACACCCGTGGTAACGCTACAGACACCCATACCCGCCCTCACCAGCTACACATTTGGGGCGCAGGATTTCTCCTCATCGGGTGCCATGAGCAGTGCGGATATCCTGAGCCTACCGCAGTGGCATCAGGGTCTGGTGCAGCATACTAGGTAAGAGTTGATTTACTT
Source organism: Lordiphosa mommai (assembly GCA_018904225.1). Taxonomy (NCBI): domain Eukaryota; kingdom Metazoa; phylum Arthropoda; class Insecta; order Diptera; family Drosophilidae; genus Lordiphosa; species Lordiphosa mommai. The sequence continues at coordinate 64,066 of JAEIFT010000100.1, read as the reverse complement.
AAATTTATTAAAGCAATTTTTAACCTCTCCCTCTCTCTCTCTCAGTCTCTCGCACTTGGCTGTCTCGAATAGCACGCCGCCGCCCGCCACCTCACCCGTCTCCATAAAGGTCAAGGCCGAGCCGCAATCACCGCCGCGTGATCTCTCCTCCAGTGGACATCAGCAGAATAGTAATGGCTCCACGGGCAGTGGGGGTTCCAGCAGCAGTACCAGCAGTAATGCCTCAAATGGTAATCCCAGTGCCTCAGCAGCCAATGTTATATCGCACTTAAATCAGACTCCAGGCGGCGGCGGAGGCGGCACCAATGGCAGCGCCGAACAGGCCACCAATTTAAGCGTCCTAAGTCATTCGCAACAGCATCTGGTCATGCCCAATTCAAGGCCCTCATCCACGGGCCATTTAACACCCACACCAGGTACGTTTCATGCGTTTCCAAAAAAAAAATCCAAATATTTGTTGGAATTTTTGTTCTAGTTGCGCGGCATGTTCCTAATGCTATCAATAATTTTGTATGTGGCCACTCGGCGTATGCTTAATTTTCTTACGCATACGCCGCATTGGCCGCATCTTTTGTTCTGCTGCTGCGAATCTGATTTGATTTTTGATTTTGTTTTGTATTAACAACCCAACGATAACTGTGTGATAATTTTTAGGGCATGATAAGTATGAAGGATATCCGTACCGCGCGCTAATGGGACATAATCATAATCCTAGATGGAATTTTGCCGGTAAATTGGCCACAAAAAAAAAAAAACCAAAAAACACACACACACACACAAATATACCAAACATACAGCATATGTACATACATTTTACATACACGCAAACATACACAGCACATAAATATATATACATATACAACATATGTACGGGGCTCGATCAATAAGTGTACTCGTTTGAAAAAAATTTTTTTTCGATTTTTTGTTTTGCATTATTAGGATAGCTTGAAAATTCCTCTTTCATCCCCTTCAAACCATTTGCAAAAATTCGAAATAGTTTAGGAGATATTGCCATTTTAGTGCAGCAAAGTTCTTGCTTGAGGAAGCACTCAATAAATCCTTAAGATGTCCTTTGAAAAAAATATATTTTTTTCGATTTTTTTGTTTTGCATTATTATTATAGCTTGGACATTCTCCTTTCTTCCACTTCAAACTATTTTCAAAAATTTAAAATAGTTCAGAAGATATTGCCATTTTAGTGCAGCAAAATTATTGCTTAAGGGAGCACTCAATACAATCTTAATAAGGGGTCATCTACCTTTAAAATTTTTTTCAATTTTGTGGTTTTGCATTATTATTATAGCTTGGACATTCCCCTTTCATCCACTTCAAACCATTTTCAAAAATTCAAAATAGTTTAGGAGATATTGCCATTTTAGTACCGAAAAGTTCTCGCTAGAGGAAGCACTCAATACAACCTTAAAAGAAGGTCATTTGCCTTTGAAAAAAAATTTTTTTTCGATTTTTGTTATATGTGTTTCAATTTTTTTTGTTATAGCTTGGGCATTCCCTTTTCACCCCCTTTAAACCATTTTCAAAAATTCGATATAGTTTAGGAGATATTGCCATTTTAGAGCAGCAAAGTTCTTGCTTGAGGAAGCACTCAATACAACCTTAAAAAAGGGTTATCTTCCTTTGAAAAAAAAATATTTTCTCGATTTTTTTGTTTTGCATTATTATTATAGCTTGGACATTCCCTTTTCATCCACTTCAAACCATTTTCAAAAATTCGAAATAGTTTAGGAGATATTGCCATTTTAGTGCAGAAAAGTTCTCGCTTGAGGAAGCACTCAATACAACCTTAAAAGAAGGTCATTTGCCTTTGAAAAAAATTTTTTTTTTTCGATTTTTTGGTTTTGCATTATTGTTATAGCTTGGGCATTCCCTTTTCACCCCCTTTAAACCATTTTCAAAAATTCGAAATAGTTTAGAAGATATTGCCATTTTAGAGCAGCAAAGTTCTTGCTTGAGGAAGCACTCAATACAACCTTAAAAAAGGGTTATCTTCCTTTGAAAAAAAAATATTTTCTCGATTTTTTTGTTTTGCATTATTATTATAGCTTGGACATTCCCTTTTCATCCCCTTCAAACCATTTGCAAAAATTCGAAATAGTTTAGAAGATATTGCCATTTTAGTGCAGCAAAGACTCCCTCTGAAAAAAATATTTTTTCCGATTTTTTTGTTTTTGGTTTTTTTATACACATTGTCAAGTTCGAGTTCTACTAATTGATCGACCCTTTGCATAAACATTTCTACCGAAATTTATAAATTTTTGCAGTCCAAAAGTTCTTTGTGTTTATCTTCCTGAATCTTTGACGAAGGGGGGAGTATTTTCAGTTGCCTGATACTAGTTCTATTATTATTTTTGAGTTACTTTTACTAACAACCAAAACTCAAGCGATTTCTTTGCCTAACCTATTCACACACACACTTTCTCACACACACACACATTGACACACACGCGTCCTTGCCTGCCTGCCCTTACCCGTTTGCGCCACACACTATCGACCTGTGCACATATCCAAACTAATATGTTAACAGATTTTATTATCTTAAACCCAGGTGCGCCCACAAGTGAACAGGATGTGCGTTTGCAGCAGCAACAGCATCAACAGCAGCAACAGCAGCAGCAACATCAGCAGCAACAACAACAACAGCAGCAACAACAACAACAATTAAGCGACTATGATGCGCCCCATCAAAAAAGGCCCAGAATATCGGGCGGCTGGGGTACATAGCCGGCACGTGGAGTTTCCAGCAGCAACAACAACTACAAGCAACATCATCTTCAACAGCAGCTGCAGCTGCAGCAGCAGCAGCTGTTGTCACATCACAACAACAACAACAGCAGCAACAAGAAGTCGGTCAGCGATGATCTGGCCATGATGCCGCCGCCACCACGTAAGGAGCTAATGCGCAGCCTCACACCCGGTGCATCATCATCATCATACAGTCTGGCTGGCTATGATTGCTATGGCCAGCATCATTTGGCTGTGGCCTATGGCCCGCATCAGCCGCATCAGTAGACCCAGCAGCAACCAGTGCAATAAACAATGTGTGTAGTTGGAGCCGAGGTGTTTCTTTTTTCTGTGACAGTGTCATATCTACATATAATTTTATGCTAACTTAATATGGTAATAGTTAATAATTTTTAATTATAATTGTAATATTGTGCGCATACTTTGACAGACTCCCCCCTCCCCTCTCTAAACCAACCCAGCAGGGGTTGGCCACAGAGAGCCTTAGTTGTTAGTTTAATTGTAAGAAGGTAAAGAACACACACACACACAAATTCTGCATAATATGCTTGTACATATTTGGAGCGTCATAAGTTTTAACAAAAAAAAAAAAAAAGAAAAGATAATTCCCCATCCAATTAAACATAACAATTATACAAGATACGTAAACTATGCAAGTCATATTACACTTACGTAAGTCTAAGCTAAGGAAACAAATGGAAATTGAATTGGATAATGAAGAAAACTACACACACACAAATGTACTCAAGCGCGTTATCTATAAACACACACACACACAGAAACATTAATTTTTAGTTCTATTTCGTTCGTGCAATTTATCATATTTGTTCTTATTCTTATTATTATTATTATTATTATGGTTCAACGAACTCAGTTTAATTTTTAGTTTTAATTTGTTTAAATAAAATGAAAAAATAATTATTTGGATTTAATTTAAGCCCCCCGCAACCCCCCCTCTTCTCTTTTCTCTTAAGCAAAACGAAGTCATAATTTGTAATTTTTTCTGTTCACTTGGCAAAACTTTTTGTATTTTTTACATATATAAAAACCATTTTGGGAATGCAGTTTGTTAAACAACAGCAACAACAACTCAACTAAATATAATTTAAATAAAAAATTATAATTGATTTTTATTTGTTTCATTTTGTGTGACTGAATTATATGTCAATTCCCATATATTCTTATTAAATATTGATTTAAGTAAGTCAAAATGCGCCATGTAAATATTTGCGCTACCAAAATATGACCTGTTGCACTTTATACAGCTAAATGAAACATATTTATGTACATTCGTATTTTATACGATGCGCCAACAGCTGTGCATACATATATACAAATATGCCACCCAGAAAGTAGAAAAAAAAAAAACAAAAACCAAACGAAACATCAACAATAATATTAAACACTTACACACACTTTACAGGTTTCCCCATATGAACAAGCTTTACGTAAACAAAACAAAACAAAAAAAAAGAGTAGCCCAATGCTACATAGATATGTATTTTCTAGCAATATACTCAATAATTATATATATATATGTATATACACGCAGATTTACACGAAACTAGCTAAAAAAAAAAAAAAAAACGGAGGAAACACAGCCGATTCCCAGCCGTTCATGTAGTTTAGCTAAATTGTTGTTAAGGGTTTTTTGAAGCACACTTCCCCCTTCCACACAAACAAAAAGGTGTCTAAAGATTTTATGTATATAAATTAAATTAAGCTAGTTAGGTAAATATTAGGTAATAACAATATACTAAGCATTAGAAGGGTTGGTGATGTATACGAAAAGTGAAACTGATTTAAATGGAGGTAAAATTTAAAACGATTCGGTTTATTTCTGTTTTTCTAGGGAACTATATGAACAAGTAAGAAAGTCGGTCAAGCCCGACTGTAATATACTCTGTACCTGTTTGTACGAAACTAATAACTTTAAAGTGTGAGGTTTTTTCAAAATCTGGGGGTGGCAACTCTTTCGACTATCGTTCATCTGGTTGAAAAACGATGTAAGGGGGCTCGATAAGTAATGATGAGTAGAATTACCCTAGTACATAACTCATAAACGAATCTATATTAGTCACGCGGGAATCACGCGTGATTTTTGACTGCAGGCCATCTCAATTACATCGTTCCTCTTATAGCAAGGTCCAATTGGAAAATTACCAGTTAGCTATTGCCTTCTCGCTCTCTCTTTCTCGTAAGTTCTACCAATCGCTACGGTGTTGTTGTTGTCGTTGGTTTTTATTTTTTTTTACGTATAGCTCTAATATCGTTCATCTGATCGAAAAACGATGTATGGCGGGTCGATTCAAAATAAGTAGTAGAATATATGTCTAGAATGTTCGAACTATCTATCTTGAAAATTGTGGGAGTTATTTCGTTTTTTTTTAATTTGCGGGGGAGGCAGGGGGCGTGGCAAAAATTAAAACTAAACTTGATCTGCCTGCAAGTATAAAAAGTATATGTTCCATACACCTCAAACCTCTATCTCTTACCATCTCTGAGATCTCTTCGTTCATACGGACAGACAGACGGACATGGCTATATCGACTCGGCTGTTGATGCTGATCAATAATATATATACTTTATAGGGTCGGAGATGCCTCCTTCTGGCTGTTACATACATTTGCACAAACCCAATATACTCTGTGTACCTTCGGTACAGAGTATAAAAACGATACATTCTTGGACAAAGCGAATGTCTAAAGTTTTAAAAAAATTCTTTTTATTAGTTTTTTATATATAAAATATTTTAAACTGATTTGTTAATATTAAAAAATTTGCTCGGACTATGATATTTCCCAAAGGTGGTTTTTCTCTTTGATCTCATTTAAGGTTTAGAGATCAATATCTTGCGACAGTTTTACTTTTCGTATACATACACACACACACCTTATGTACATATTTGTGAGTGTATTTGTTGCACCCATTTAAATGTTGCATGTTGAGAGTTTTAACCCTAAATAATTTTGTCATATGATTTGCATAACTTTTCGAATTTCCCGCATTTCAATATTATTTCAATTTTTCAGTTTTCTGTATATGTATATATAAATCCTGTTATTACAACTTCACTGTGTAGTGTCGCCTTAAAAACAGTGCCTCTTTATAGACAAAAAAAAAACAAAACATAAATGTTGAACAATATTATATATATATATATATATAAATATATATCAATGTTTTGCAAATGACAAACTCGATGGTGAAACATTTCAATACAGGTGTTAATTGTGCTATTTAAATGAAACCGTAGATAAATCAACTGATACAAGTGAAACATTGTAATTTAACTTAGCTTTAAATCTAAAATTTAAAATGGAAAAATGGATGATGAATTTGAAGAAAGCAGCACATTATGTACAAAGTAAAGCATTGAGCGAGCTAAATTTGAATTGGCAAACCAGAGGCTTACCTACCCTAGATTAGGAAATCAAATAGGTTTACACTGGTACCTAAATCATAATTGATGTTAACCCAACTTTAATGGATATAAAAAATTTTGAAAATTTAAGATCTTATTCTAAGACAGAATAACTTTGAATTTGGGATCTAATTAGAGGGGTTTTAAATTTTTATTAAATTGCAACCATCAAACGCTTTTGATGGTGATGATTAAACAAACTTACCTTTCCTCTAGAAGTTTGTAGCAGTGTAATTAACAGCACCAGGACACAGCCAAATAGAAAATTTCACAATTTTTCATTCAGAAAGACCTTTTTTCGAAAGTTTTTAAAAATAAAAATAATTTTTGCCATTAGTTTATAAATTCAGCAATCCTTAATGCCATATACGAGAAATATTAACAAAAGACAGCCCTCAAGTCCCGCTACACCTTTTTTTTAACAGACCATTAACTATTTTAACAGGCCTCGAATTCAAAAACATAATCAAAAACTCACTTGATATTTTTGCTAGGGTCTCAAAAATTGTCCTTTAATCACAAATTACGACATAACTCGGCCATTTTAAGGATCGTATGGAAGTGCTTTGGCCAGCAGTTAGACCTTGTCAATAAACATTCGATCCTGAATTCAAACGTAACAAAAGGACTTTACTCCAAAACTAAATTAGGCCATATCTGCGATATCCTGGCCAGGCTTAGGACCAAATTGGGGTAATAATTATTCTTCTGCGAAAATAAAGAACATGCAATTTTCTCATCTGCATGTTTTTCAAATCTAGCTGGTTATTTAAAAAAATGTATGTTGCCTGATTTTAGACCGCTTTAAAAATATCTTTGCAATGTTTTCAACGATTTTAAGCCCGTCTTAAAAGAAGGCAACATACATTTTACCTTTAACCACTAGAAATGGACATGAGACGGAATTCTCGCTGGAATCTCGAATATTCCGAATTCCGAACCTTAGAATTATTTACAGTGAGAAATCACATGTGTGTTTTTAGTTAGAGTAATTTTAAATTCATTTTGTGAAGGCCACATTTTAATTCAGGTCCCGCGGGAATGCCGTCACCCACCCATCAAATGAACAATGAGAAGATGAGAAAACGGCCCTTAGTTTTTTTAACATTTTTTCGATGCAGCCCTTTTCTAGCCCACCTTTAGATGTCAATCGATTTAAATTGTCTCCACGGTACGGGCAAAATCACCTGCGGCAGGAAACAAGCAAATTATGTCGAATTTAATATTTTTCGCCAGTACATGTCAAACTGTAATATTATCCGCTGCAGTTTTAGAAGCACAGTTATACTTAGAAAGCGAATTTTACATATTTTTAAATAGAATTTAAGTGCAGTAGGACAGGTTAAATACTCGGCATTGTTTTAGCAATTGAAACCGATTGCTCAACGCCAAATGATTTCATTTCGACAAAACAGGACGACAGGATCTAGTAGCCACAGATTTACTTGTCACATACATATAAATGTATAAAAATAAAATTCAAAATAAAAGCGTTTACACGAAAATACATTCTGAATTCGGAGTTTGGTCTGTAAAATTTAACTTTTACAGTTTTGAAAGCACTGTTGAATTAACTGTACAAAAATTTTATCAGTGCTTGAATAACACAGTGTTACAAATCAAAAAATTTTGAATATACTTTTGACGGGACCCAGTATAGATTGTGGGGCTGGTCGAGTATAGCATTTCATCATACTTGGTTTGTTCAATACATTTTACAGTAGTGCACAATTTTCCAAATAAAAATCCACCTCAGGAAAGTACACCATGCAGGTTGGAACATAATTTTGTTTGCGAGTTCCAAACAACTGTGCTAACAGGCAAACAGAAGTCCGCAGACGTTGAAATGGCAGCAGCAAAAAAGCAGCTAAAAAATATCATAAAATTTATGTCACAGCCTAAAAGTATGCCACACTTTTTTAATTCACTCATTTTCTTAAAAACAATTCACTGCTGCAAAATTCTGTTCACCTATTAGTTCAGCTGGTTGAATTTGGCTGTTTCCTAGACAAATGGCTAAGCTCGCCACAAAATTTTTTGCATTTAAACAGCCAAAAGCAGGAATCAACTGAACAGGCTTACAGAGTTCGGCAGCAGCTGATTTGCATTTGTAAATATCGTTTACTTTGCTTTATTTATTTTTCTGCGCCTAAAAGCAGGCCATGAAAATTGCAATTATCTCCCGCTGCCTGTTAGTCAGTTGGTTGGTGGTTGAAAAATTTACTGAACTCGCAACCCAAATTTGGATAAAATTTTTGGATTTCAAATTTATTGATTGAGGTGAGGTGAAAAAGCTAGGCATAGGCATGATTCTAGGAATGCTTTCGGTAGGCTGGCATGGCCATACATAACATTTAAAGGCTATTCCCTGTTAGCTTACAGAAATAAAATAAGTTTTCCTTGCAATAGAACTCTTCATTTTAGAGCTTACAAACCGCAGATCCAGAGTGTCACTTGTGGTAAATGCTTTCCACACCATAATGAAGCCTTTGCCAAGCATTACTTACTCAAATCTTTCCCATTTAGAATTTCTTTTAATTCGAAAAATATAACCCAATAATTTTGAAATATATTTGAATTTGGTTGAATAAAACTGTGAATTTGGTACCAGTGTGAGCCCTAAATTGTATATGAGATATTTTATGGTCAAAAGGGACCACAGTGCGCATTGGTAATCATTGTCTAAATTGTTAAGCAAAAACTATTTCGGATTGGTTCCAGCATGTAAATGTCTTTGTTGTACTCTAGTTTATAGTGAAACAAATGATGTTAAATGTGGCACCTGATATTTAAAAAAAAGAAAAGAAAAAGAAAGAAACACTTATTGCAAATCAAGACTTGTGCATGAAATATATATATTACACACACACCCACACACACACTTACAATAATATTAAGAAGTACAAGCAGGAAATAGTGGGTAAAAAAACGTCTGCCGGCACCACAACTAGACAAGTTAGACAAATTGTGACTTTTGATTGGGTACTTAACTAAATGGGGAGAATATCCATCGATGTTTGTCTGTTCACACTTTACGTACAATTTAAGAATTCTAAGTATGGCAAATAATAATTATATATACATATATATATACATGTAAACAAGATTTATCCGTGCACTGAATATGAAAGGTTTTGAAAATTGATTGTGGTTTAAATATTTACCTTTTAAGTTGGTGTTTTAAACAAACAAACAAAAAAAAAAACAAACCGGATAACAAAAGTTAGTAGACAATTTTAAATAAAAACCTTTTTGGCAACTGAATTTTGGACTCGAATAATTTTAATTTGGTTTTTTTCTGGCAACTTTACAAACTAATCAAATGCAATTTTGGTACTTGATAATTTTTATTTTTTTCGTTTTGCTGCTGCTCACATGCCATTGTAGGCGGGACCGCCGCCTCCCTCGGGCACCACCCAATTGATATTCTGTTTGGGATCCTTGATATCACAGGTTTTGCAATGGATGCAATTTTGGGCATTAATCTGCAGCTTCAAGTTGTCACCCTCCTCATTGGGCACAAATTCATAGACGCCGGCAGGGCAGAAGCGTTGCTCGGGTCCCTCGTACAGGGCCAGATTGTGATCCACAGGTATGCGATCATCTTTCAGGGTCAAATGGGCAGGCTGATCGCCCTCATGATTGGTGCCAGTGAGAGCCACTGAGGACAGCAAATCGAAGGAGATTTTGCCATCGGGTTTGGGATAAACTATGCGTTGACTAGCATTGGCTGGCTGTAGCGTTTCATGATCCTGTGGGCCATGCTTGAGGGTCCAGGGTTCGCGACCACCCATAAAAATGGAGAAGCCACTTAATACCAGGCCACCGTACAGACCCAAGGGATTGTGGAAAGAGGGATGTACATTACGCACCTGGTACAGGTCCTTCCACACAAAGGACTCCTTGATTCTGCAGGAAAAAACACTCATTATCAAAATTTTTTGTAATTTGGCTTTACTCACTTGTCCGCATAGCTAATAGGCTCTACTCCCGCTGTAGCTTGTGTATCCGCCGCCAAAGCCTCCAGGACACTCTCTGCCGCCAACATGCCACTCTTCATGGCATAATGTGAGCCTTTGATGCGTGGTACATTCAAAAATCCCGCACTGCAACCCACCAGGCAGCCACCGGGGAAGGACAACTTTTTGGGTATACTCTGGTAGCCGCCCTCATTGATAGCTCTTGCTCCATAGGCTATGCGTGTGGCGCCCTCAAACACATCACGCACTTTGGGATGAGTCTTGAATCTTTGGAACTCCTGGAAGGGACTTATCCAGGGATTTCTGTAGTTCAAACCCACCACAAAGCCCACAGCCACGGTGGGAGTGGGTTCATTTAAATGATATAAAAAGGAACCACCATAGGTAAAGCGATCCAAGGGCCAGCCAATTGTGTGCTCCACCAAACCAGGTCTGCAACAAAAAAAAACACATTTAATTGTGAAAACACTTGCTCAACTGCCACACTTACTGATGCTTCTCGGGGGCAATCTCCCACACCTCTTTGAGGCCTATGCCATAGGTTTGCGGTTCACTGCCCTCATTGAGTCCAAATTTCTGGGCAATCTGCTTGGTCAAATGACCACGGCAACCCTCGGCAAATATGGTGGTCTTAGCATGCAGTTCCATGCCTCGTGCAAATGTATCCTTGGGCGCACCACTCTTGGCTATGCCCACATCATTTGTGGCTATGCCCTTAACGCTGCCATCCTCATGGAAGAGCACCTCAGAGGCAGCACAACCCGGATAAATTTCGACACCCAAAGCTTCGGCCTGATCGCCCAGCCATTTAACCAAATGACCCAAGCGTACCACATAATTGCCATGATTGTCCATGGGCCAGCCCTTGAAAACGGGTATGGAAATGCGTCCCGAGTTGGTGAGAAAGGAGAAGGTATCCTTGGTCACGGGAGTATTGAGTGGAGCACCCAGTTCCTGCCAATCGGGCATCAGTTCGTTCAAAGCAATGGGATCAATGACAGCGCCCGAAAGTATGTGTCCGCCCACCTCGGCGGATTTTTCCACCACACAAACGCGCAGCTCCTGAAAAAGGCAAATTAATGAATTTATATTTAATTAGATATAAATATTATATCTAGCTCAGCTAACCCGGCACGAAAAAGCACAAAGTATGTGTCAACACATATCAGTCCAGTTTAAAATAATAAGCCTAAATTTGTGTGTAAATAAATATTTGGTTTTCTGTTTTCGAAAATCAAACTTCCACCTAGTTTAATTAAAGCTGCTTCCCTGGGTTCCTTAAAGCCCAAACTTAAAGTTTTCAAGCCAACTTTACATATTTATCTGGCCTAATCAGGGTAAAGGCCGCAGATTTCTGTTATGTAGCGCAGGAAATCACAAAATATCAAGAAGGTTTCTATCATATTGACATTGACATGCCAAATACATTGATGTTATTTATCATGGCGTGAACAAAATTTTTCTGGATTTTACGAACTCTGGTTTCTATATTTCGAAAATTTATCGCGTATCCATCATAATTTGTTCTGAAATTTAAACATTATAGCAGGTTGCGTATATTCACTAGGGTCCCAAGCTTTTTTTCAATATATAAAGTGCATTTCATATTTATTCGACACTCAATAAATTTGACTTTAAATGCTCTTTAAAACTAAGTATCCTACGAATGGAATTATGAAGGAGCACTTTAAGACAACTTGCAACCAGGGATGTAAACCGCTCGAGAATTGAGTCTGCTTCGGTTCAATGGTTCATGGAGGATTTAAACCACCAGTTCAGTTCATAGCATGGTTTTTGGAGCAAGCTAAATCACTGTTTCAGTTCTATTAAGTGGTTATCTCTCACTTTTTGAACATTATACTTTCTTATAAGAAAATGTTGATTTTTCTCTACTATTTTCCAAATTAAAGTCGTAAAAACGTTTAAAGAACTTTAAATTATAATTATTTATGTGCAACACTTTATAAAGTTGAATATGCAGACGCCATTCATAAGATTCAATATTATCGCTGAGAATAATGTGCTACACTGGATACTTAGACTATTCGATCTGAATCTTCCAAGGAACGAGTGCAAAATTATGATATTTAAAATATATATTAAGAAAGAGTCTAAAAGAGTTGTGGAAACACTGAAACCCGACAGATTGCTGTTCTTAAAGAAGAAGTTAGTAAAACTCCACATTGCTCCACTAAAATGGCAATATCTCCTAAACTATTTCGATTTTTGAAAATGGTTTGAAGTGAATGAAAGGGGAATGGCCAAGCTATAATAATAATGCAAAACCAAAAAATCGAAAAAAAAAAAATTTTTTGCAGAAATAGATGACCCACTTTTAAGGTTGTATTAATTGCTCCCTCAAGCAAGAACTTTGCTCCACTAAAATGGCAATATCTCCTAAACTACTTCGAATTTTTGAAAATGGTTTGAAGTGGATGAAAGGGGAATGCCCAAGCTATAATAATAATGCAAAACAAAAAAATCGAAAAAAATTTTTTTTTTCAAAGGTAGAAGACCCCCTTAAAGAAACGAGGAAGTAGCATGCGTTCCTCCCTTTGACATTAAAAAGTCTGGTACTCAATAAACCTTGATACGAAGCTAAACATTTGGTACAAAGTTTGTAGAAACCGGTCCGCGAACCATTCCTAAAGCTAAGTTCACACAGGCAAATAATTTGCCCAAATTTTGTTGAAAATTTGTCAAAATAACTATTACCTATGACTTTGCCGGACTAAAAACTAAAGCTATGGATCCACCCGCAAATAAGCTGCTCAAAAAGTTCTGTTAAGTTCCCTATAAAGTCCTATTTTGACAAATTTTTATCCAATTTTGGGCAAATTATTTGCCTGTGTGAACTTAGCTTAAGACTTTTTGACAGTTTGGAACGCAAGTCTTAATTTTGAGAATTCTGATATTTTTTAATTCAGGTATCTTTGCGTTTGTAAAAGTTTTTGAAAATGAGATAGAATTTCTTTGTTTCAACTCACCTGATCCTTTTCAGCGGCCAATTGCTTAGCGCGTATGGCGGCCGACATGCCAGCCGGACCACCTCCAACTATAACAATATCCACTTCCTCAATGCAACGCTCCATATCGATTTCCTTCCAACGTTCATCCTTCTCGCGTGGATTTAAAGTGTAGTGAGTGGTAATACGAGGATATTTTGCTGCCTCCGAAACGCTACGCACAAAGGCGGGCGTAAAGAGGCGCTGAACTGTGTGTGGGTTTTGGGGTTATCAACAATTATTGAATTTGTGGTCTGATAAGGCCATTTGAAGCAAGAGGAAGAGGTTCAAATTTTCACATCTGTTCGTCTATCTTCTATGCTCATCATCATCAGGCATTATGTAATTCTTTCCCGCACTCCCCCGCAGACTTTTCCAACTTACCTCTGTGCAATTTCAGTAGAGCCGACATTGTCTACGCTGGCTAAGGAAGTCTTAAACGACACAAAAATAAACACTATAAATAACATCTCTGTATGTAAATAAGTGATTGTTTGTTGGCACTTATATATATATTATTTATTGACACAACAACAAACACTATAAAGCAGCAAGATCGATGCAACAAGTTGGACTTTAGACTGCTCAACAAACTGACGCAGAATTCGCCTGGGTATAAAGTTCGCCACAGACTTACCGCTATATTAAAAAATTCCACCACCCACTTCTGTTTGAAGGGACAGCTTGGGTTAATCTAAACAAACAAAATTCCTATTGATATAAAAGTGCAGAAGCAATTAAAAACTAAAATGTTTTCACGTTTGCCGTACAGCTGGCACTGAACGAAAAGCTTTTGGCTGGAAAGCTTACACAGCAGCTGCTCACTGCAGCGTTGCCACCTAAACCACTTACACTTTTTTGCCGCCCAATTCAAATTCAAACAGCTGGTGTAACTAACGTGTAGTTTTTATTTGAATTTTTGGAAAGTTCCTTCACAACATTTCTAGGCCAAGATAATTTTTGTTTTTTTTAGATATTTGTATGTATTTTTATATAGGTTTTATAAGTATGTACTTTGGTATGTGTGTGTGTGTGTGTGTGTGTGTAGTGCACGCAAATGTCTGGTTTTCATTTTGAAATTTTGTTCAGAATTTTTAATCCAGCCCCAATTAAAAATTCAAAGTTTAAGTTCCAGTTGAGAGCGAGCAGCTATACGTATATCGATTTCTTTGTCAATTTGTATTTACATGGTGGATACTGTTATGTGTTAACACTCTATGGGCCATAGAACTGTTCCACGCTGCCATCGTCAGAATTGTCTCCACTTCCAGCTCCAGTTTGTTCGGCGCTTTTAGTGGGTTGATCCTTATTGTTGAACAACATGGTCATGGCCTTGTCCACGGGACTATTTTGCTTAACCTTGGCCTGTGTCTTGGTCTGATTGGATTCGGTAGCCGCAGAACGTCCAAAACGCATAAAATTATCTGGCCTGCCAAATCGCATGAAATCCTGTTTGGGATTTCTACCAAAACGCATAAAGTCCTCCCTGGGATTTCGACCAAAACGCATGAAATCTTCCCTAGGATTTCGACCAAAACGCATGAAATCTTCTCGGGGATTTCGACCAAAACGCATAAAATCATCCTTGGGATTTCGTCCAAAACGCATGAAATCATCCTTGGCTGTTCGACCAAAACGCATGAAATCATCTTTGGCACTGCGACCAAAACGCATAAAATCGTCCTTGGGACTACGACCAAAACGCATGAAATCCTGTTTGGGATCTCGACCATAGCGATCCATGCCCATGCGTTTAACCACTTCCTCCGTGTCGTAATACCCATAACCTGGTCCTGGTTCCAAAGGCAGTTGCTCTGCCTGACGCTTGCCAAAGTGCATGAAATTGTCCTGCAAGGATCTGCGCTTGGCCTCTAGCTCGGGATCATATTTATAGCGCTGCTTGCGTGCATTTTTTTGAAAACGCAACACCACCGAATTCTTGGCATAGTCAATCCCTATGGCCGAAATGGGATAGCGAAATTCCAATTCAGTTTGCTCGGGTTTCTCATTAATCAAATTATCCATTAGCTCTCCATCCCCAGCAGCAACTGTTGCCGATTCCTCAGTGGGTTCCATTATCAGGGCATTGGCATTGAAGGGCGTCTCAATGATCTCGCTGTGTATGGCCGATTGCATTTGGTAGAGGGCCAAAAGGAACATCAGGGCAATACCCATGGTGGCTGCAAGAAGAACACAAGAAACATGTCGTCTTAATTATGAGTTACCAAGATTATCTATGTGCGAATTTTAATCACATTAACGTCCTGGCACCACGTTCATTTTACTTAGCGGCAACAGGAGCTGCTCCCTGCACGCAGCAGACAAAGTGTCCAGCTAATTAACCATAACAATATTTATGCGATAATCTGCTTGGCCCTGCTAAGGCGAAGGCGAAGACAAAAAGTTATGAATGTGCGCGTAAAAAGTTAACCCACCGCATTATGGCCACACACATCCCATTTGCCTAGCCCACACCCCCACACGCATCTCCATTGGGCAGGTTTACACAGGCATTAACACTTGTTGCCGCTGCTCAAGGCGGACTGAAACCGTTGAAGTAGGAGTTGATGTATGACGCCCGGACGCAAACAGAGCAGGGCCATTAGAGATGCAAATGATTATGGCTTTTGGATATGGTGACGGTGATGCTGTTGCTGATGCTAATGGGAACGGAGGCTGAGACTGCGTCTAGATGAGACATGAAGTGCACTCGAGTTGAACAAGATGCAGGTGCAGCTTTAAATTTTTTGGAAATCAAATTATAAGTTGCACTCAGCAAAAAAACAACTTCAGTTTAAAGATTGTTTCAAGAATATTACATAAATACTCGTAAACTGAAATTGCATGACATCAAGGCTGCCAGATTTTTGTTTTGTTGAGTTAAGGGTCCGGCTTGGGTGAATTCTTTAAGTACAAGAATAGTGGGTACTAAAAATATTTTAATACATGAGTAAGGGCACATTTCCGGCTCTTCTTGAGGTTTTCAATTTTAAGATATTTAGGGAAAAAAAATTTTATTGTGGAAAGTTTTTTTTACGACAATCAACATATGATTTTAACCGCGGCCTCAAAATAGGCTACCTATATTTTTTCAATAAGCACCTGGATTTACAAAAAGGTATCATTAGAAAATGGCCCATAATCATGTTATTGTAAGCTGCACTTTACATTATTAATACTTTAATGAAAGATAAAACTAGGCAGCATGGTCCAGTTTATTCAGAGGGACGAGGTGTGCTTAACGCGTTCCTGTTTGACAAAATGTTTTACACTTCTGGATTTTATGTAATTTGAGCCCAAAGATTGCTAAAAGTGCACATTATAATCGTAAGGTACTATTCCGTAGCATTAAAATAAATCATAGCTCAGAATTCTGCGATTTTTCTTAACGAAGATGTACCATTGGGCGCGTTTAGCAAAAAACACTTGATCACTGATCAGCTTATCAAAACTGCTCATTTTTGGCATACTTTTTAAGGGTCTTGTTAAAGTGACATTTGAAAAAGCTCCTTGTAAATATGATATTAATATCAAGAAGAAAATTAGGCTAGGTTAATTACCAAGAAATATATCATTGATCAGAGAGGAAGTTTTTCTGCTGAACACGGCCGTTGTGAATTTTTGTGTTCCATTCGACGAAATGTTCTATTACCCACAATTATGCAATTATACTCGCCTATTTAACTGTTTTTAGCATTACATACTTTTAGAGAGCAAAAATAAGTCGGAAATAATGTCTGGTCTAACAATTGTATTCAAAATGATTTTGAAAACTTAATTTAAAATCAGAGTTTAATCTCGAAACGAATATCGACACGTTCCAAAATGAGTTTTTGGTTAAAAGATTCCAACAAATATGTATTTGTAAAGTAAATCAGTCTGTTACAGTCCCAAAGTGCCAAGCCCAGCTTCTGGCAATCTTACAGCTAAAACCGAATCCGAACGGCAATATTTGGCATATTGGTATCTTACCAGTTAAAATATATATTTGTGAATATTTAAAAAAATCGAAACTGTACCGTTTCGGTATGGTTCTGGGTTTTTCGAATTTGGTATATATACTATCCAAAATAACATCTGCAATCCCTGATACAAAATATTGTAAAACCTTCTGACACTTTTTCCAGGCTTACTAGGCTATGCCCTTTGAAACGGTTCATTTCGGCTAACGGATTCGCCTTTATCTCTCTGTATAAAATTGACTTAGAATCAAACCCAATCGTAATTCCCGTTCTGGTACGTAACAAATCTTAAGTTTCGGTAAAAAAGTTCTTTAAAGTTTTGGGAACTTTATCGACCAGCCAATTGTATTAAAATTCACAATTTTGAAAGCGTTTTACTTCGGGGCAAACCCAGATTGAAGCAATTAAACTGAAATAAAAAAAAAAAATCAGTGCCGAAACTGTACCGGTTCTTTTCGGTTTTAAAAATTTTGGTTCTCGATTAAAGGTTCTTAAGAAATGCCAAATTCCGGTTCCGGATGCGGTTCTATTTCTGAATTTTAATCTCTTTTGGTTATACGGTTCGGACGGGTTCCGGTTTGAATCCCTGCTAACTTAATAGCTTTAATTATGAAATTCGTTTTTTTCATTTGTTATTTATTTTTATTTTACATTCTCCCTGCTTTTTTATACACATTAACACCACCTATAGAAAATCTGCCGCCCCAGTCCCCAAGCAAACAAAAACTTGACCACGACAATAAAAAAGTTGACCCTCAGACTTGGCTGATGAGCCAACTTCATAAACTGAACATTAACATACAAATTCATTTAATTCGTTTTTCAACCTCAGACGCAATCAAATTTCAAACTAAGAGACTGAATGGTTTTTCACACTTGCAATTAATGGAAGACGAAAAAAAATCGACTGCAATTGTCATTGCAACATTTGGGGGTACTCAAGGGTCCATTTGCTAAACTGAAGAAGCAACGCATCGTTTAATTTATGAACACAACTTGGCCAATGATGTAACCCAATAGAGATGCGACAGACAGACAGCTTCTCAAAACAAGGAAACGGCAAGTTGAAGCGGGTACCAAGTCAAAATGCCAAAAGGCGGATTGATTTGTGATGTTGCAATGGGCATTTAAAATTCAGCATATTTGCGACAGGTTGCCTCCTGCCTTTGTCTCTCTGTCTTTGCCCAGCCATATCAATAACACATTCGTTAATTTGCTTAACTCTCTGAATATGAAAGTCGACACTTATTTTCGGCTCGCACTCATAATCAGATTTGCAAAGGCGTATGCGATACGTTTGAAGTAGCAGGATGAAAATAATGGAAGGGGGAGAGAGGAGCCTAAATAATGTTTGCTTTGTGATTGAGGAGTTTCTGCATTGTCGGAAACATTTAAATATCATTTGTCAGCCAACTCGGGCCACCAAAGACAAATGATTGTCATCACCTGTCCACGACTTTAGCTCCCGAGCTGTAGAACCGTCAGTGATAAATCAAAAATTGTGCACGCTTCACAGCAGCGTAGTTCTTGAGCTCTGTCCGGCGGCAGGCAAAATAACCAACTCGCACTCACATGGAAAATAATATACACGAAACTACGAATGCAAATGAAAATCTAGCGACGCTTTGTTGCGGCTCTTTTGGCCACCAAAGTGCAGTCGTAAATATTTCAATTTGCTTTCATTAACGGAAAATGGGTGGGCGGGGACAAACTATTTTACGCCCATTGTGTGTAACAGGCCAACAGGCAATCTGTATCATTTATTTGATATTTATTATTTTGGGTTTTAACAATCTTTGGGCTGTCTTTTAATTTAGAATTGTCTCAATTCCTGGGGGTAATTGTTTAAGCAAATGATTTAGGTATATGTATCTTTTACAAGTTATGAACTAGCTTTTGGTATTGTTAAGTTGTACCCCAAATTTTAAGTTAATCAGACAAAATTTTGCCACCAAATTCAGAAACCCGGTATTCCTTTTTAGAGATGGTAAAAATCACTTTGAATATTAGTTCAAATTATTTTGAAGGGCCGTTCTCTCATCTTCATGTTTTTTAAATCTAGTTGGTTATTCAAGAAAATGTGTTGCCTACTTGTATGATCCTTTAGAATGCTGCGTATGATAAAACAGTTTTCCACTTGCTTTCTAAATTGTATTTAGGCTTTACGTGGATTAATAATTATGTGTCGGGAACTGGAAAGTTCTATAGTAAAAATCTAGTAATACCAAAATAAGGTATGACATTTTTTAGCGTATACGGTCTTACAACGTTTTAATGTACAAGCGCTATTTGTGTTCTTTGCAGTGAGTTAAAAAAAAAAAACAATATGGCTTTAAAATAGAAATTTCAAGAGAAGGTTTTCGTTGGAATATTTTTCAAAACTTTCGACGTGGATTATCTCAAAAAGAGTGTGTGAATAAACTCAATTCTTTGGATGACGATATTGTGATTTCAGTGAAGGTCGTAAAAAATATTTTGCATTATGTGTGTGAACTGATAAGGAACTGATTGTCATGTGACATACCGTGAGATTGAGGCTTCCCTAAATATGCGTTCCACCAGCACATGTATGATTTTGCATAAACACCTTGTCAAAAATAAAGGTTTGTTACCGTTGGATTCCGCGTAATTTGGCAATCGCTCAAAAAATGGCTCGTGTGGATTAGTGCAAAGAAATGCTGAAAAAATACGATTGCGATCGAAGGACGGTCAATTCTGAGTGGTACACGATTATTTGAAGATTCGTCTAACGGAAGAGAAGATTCTTCGTCATGACAATGTTACAAGTTTAACAAAACGTTAACGCTGTAAGCCCTGATTTAGCAGTCAATGATTTCTTTTTATTCACAAACATCTAAAATAAACTGCTTGGTGAACGATTTTCTACGGCGTACGAAGCTGTTGATGCGTTTAATCCGGGAAAGATTGAGAAGCTTTTTTAAGGCCACTTACTTCACAGCTGACGCCAATGGCTGATTAAGGTGGACAGGTTGTGGAAAAGTTTTTAATGAAAAATCTTTTTATTAGATGTTTCGATGCGGGATTGAACCCGGGCTCTACTTTTACATCTTGGCCACGCTATTTGGTAACATTTTGGCCGTCTTTTAAACGTATTGTTCGAGCATAAATTTAGTTAGCATACTTTATAAAGTCGAGTCGTATTTCAATATTAAAGTACAAATGAACGAATTTCATTATAAAGATTTTTTTAACGACTAAAAATTAAGGAGGACGAACAACAGTTGAACGATTATATCGAAATACGGGCTGTAACCTTTATACATATTTTTTCATAAGCATTGGACGAACTTTCTAGATTTATATTTGCTTCTCGGCCTTTATAATTTGGTATACCCTTTCATGTTCCACGACAAATGTCTTAGAAAAAAGACGTACCGTGAAAATGTACAATAAAATTCAGTTTTGAGATCTTCGGGATTCTCGAAACTTTCCGCGAACCACGGTGCAAATTATTAAAATTTTGGGGATGTATCATTTGGAAGAAAAAAAATTAATTTGGGACGATCGTTATCGGGATCGAATATCTTATCCCGCGCCGTACCGTGAAAATGTACAATAAAATTCAGTTTCAAAATCTTCGGAATTCTCGAAATTTTCCGCTAACCACAAAGAAAATTATTAAATTTAGGGTTTGTCGGTTTTATAAGAAAAAAATTAATTTGGGATGGTCGTAATCGGGATTGAATATCTTATACCGCGCGCAGCTCTAAAAAGTATTTATATTTTTAATAAAAAACTCCTAAATTAGATTCCACTTCAAGCAGTTCGAGAAGAGATTGAAGTTTTAAGAGAGTGACTAAAATACATTGAAATTAGTGGCCTAGACCTTCCAAATGCGCGAACTAGGTGTTAGGGTCAGCTGTTGAATTAAATTAATAGTCAATCCCCACATACACAAATTAGTTTTACTTATTATAATTTGACCTTTAGCCGCGGGTAAATTTAGATATTTAAATTTCTAGTTAAAAACGTCGCAGTTTGCAGTTGATTTCGTTCTCACGCGTTTTCACTTAAATTTCACTTAAATTCACAAATCGGGCGAAAAAAACTTACCTTGTTTGGTGGTGCAAACAACAGTGGCACAGAAAATGTAAGTAATCTCGTGGAGTAGCGGACACAGGTAAGTAACAGAAACTGATATTATTTTAATCTTCTTTATGTTTTTTTTGGTTGGCACACTTGTTGCCCCTGCAAATGTGAATCACTTCTGTGCGAATGTTTGGCGAAACATCCTGTTTTATATGATGTCCTTTGTATGGGACCATAGGCGAGTGACGCTGCCGCTGGCAGCAGTAGCAGCAGCATGCCGTCGTTGTTGTCAGTGTGTGTGGGCGCAAGCAACAAGTGTTGCAGCAACATGTTGCCGTTGTTCAAGCTGTGTTTTTTTGGTTTTATTTGTGCTTGTTTTTATGGCAGTGCAGTTTTTCAATAGTCAGCCAAATGGAGATTAACAGCTTTAAGCCCAGTTGGTCGTCGTCCACCTTGACAATGTCAGCCTGCCTGTCTGTCCGTCCGCTGATATGTTTGTTATGAAAATATGTTGGCGGAACAATGGACAAATGTGCATTGTAAGTAAGTACTAGATGTTGCTTCATTATTATTAGTCCACTTTCATTTTTTGAAGCAACAACAATGACTACGATGACTTGGCAACATTTCGACGCCACTTTGCTGGCCATTCGAGCACCAAATTGTATGCAAATCGCCCACAATTGTTATGGTACGCCCACTTTTAAGTTTAAGCAGCGGCAACAGGCCCGTCCAATTAGCCATCCTTGGCCAATGTGTCCCTATGCATTATAATTTGCACTTGGTTCGCAGCGTTTATGAAGTTTTATGGTCCTGTAACGGGATACATTGTGGCGCCTTTAACACGGCGTCTAGTCTCTCGTTTGGTGGTTTGAGGCGCAGGAATTGGAAGCGGAAGCCTGTAATTACGGCCTCACTTTGAAAGGCCAAGTTTTTCCCAAGACCAAGCAGCATGTCTCATCAATGGCTTTGCCTTTGCTGGCTAAGCATGACTGGATATATATCCCATTGTGTTTTTTGGTCTGCTTTTTAATGTGTCAACCTGATGCTCTTTACGATCAATCCACATCAATAGGTACAAACATGTTTACCTTTTCATAAATATATGCAAACTGTTGGCTACATTTGCATTAATACTGAAACAAAGCCAAAGTCGCGTTCGGAAATATATAAAAAAAAAACGAAAACGAAGAAAAGCAACTCAAGTTCAAAGCGGTTTGTTGACCATAAGCACAGTTTAAAGAAGCTGCTTAGATAGTGAAAAATGCGTGTCATGTTGAAGTCAATGAATATGCTAAAGATCTTCAGTCACAACACGTGGCGGCTGGGCTCGCCCTTTTCAGGTTTTTTAGCATCATAAGGCAATTTGTTAGAGAAGATCAGCTAAAGATATCAGTCAAGGGATTAGTCTTCTGTTCTGTGCAAAGTTTTAGCTTAATACAAGAGTCGGAAGTTTTTTTCAATTAAATAGGGTAACAAAATTTAGCCTTTCATAATATGAAGCTATAATAATATCGAAACCTTTTAAAATATTTTGACGAATTCGATCAAAACTGCTCCGTTTCCCAAATCTGAAGAAAAAAAAAAAAAAAAAAGAAAAAAAAAAAAAAAAGAAAATTCGGAAGGGAAAAAAAATTTTAGGTGCAAAACCAAAGCCGATTAAAAAAACCGCTACTAATTTACCTGTCGAAAACCAAATCAACAGATTTTAAAATGTAGATAGAATAAAATTGCTTTAAGTAAAAGAAGGTAAGGCGACAAATGAGTCAATCTATCAAGGCACATTTAAGTCGCACTATCTCAAAAAAAACTTTACATCAACTGTCTCAAACGAAATGAAAAATTCCCCTCATCATAAGTAACTAACAAAAGTATCAAAAAAGTGTAATCATAAAAAAAAGTAGGCAACATAAGTTTGAAAACCAAGAAGAAGAAAACCAAACGGCCCTTAAGGGGGTCTTCTACCTTTAAAAAATTTGTTTTTTCCATTTTTTTTTTTGGAAATATATATGTTAGCCTGGCTTTTCGCCGGTCTCATCCCCTTCAAACCATTTTAAAAATTTGAAATATTTTAGGAGATATTGCCATTTTAGTAGAGTAAAGTTCTTTCTTAAGGAAGTACTCAATACAACCCCAAAAGAAGGTCATCTACCTTTGAAAAAAATGTTTTTTTTTCGATTTTTTTGTTTTGCATTATTATTATAGCTTGGACATTCCCCTTTCATCCTCTTCAAACCATTTTCAAAAATTCGAAATAGTTTAGGAGATATTGCCTTTTAAGTGGAGCAAAGTTTTTGCTTAAGGAAGTGCGTAATACAACTTAAAGAGGGTTATCTCAAAAAAATGTTTTTCCATTTTTTGTGTGGCTTATTAATCGAAACCATCTTTTTTATTATTATTTAATTAATAAAAACCAAAACAAAAAAAACAAATTGAAAAAGCTCTTATGATTTTCCAGAATTTTTTTAAAAACACTCATAAAACCATCTGCAAAGGTAGAAGACCTCCTTAATCCGACTTTTGATTGACGCAATTGATGACTAAAATTCGTTAACGGAATTCTGAAAGAATCTCTACACCCGTAATGATGTACAAATCTTGGGCCGATAAAAAAGCAATATCTTGAAATAAAGTCTGGAGAAATGTTTGGCCTAAATGCATCAAAATAACAGCAGAGACTGATAACTTGAATCAAATTCTAGAAAACATTATATGTGTTTGCCAATCGCTAACGATCTTAACAGCAACATATGTCGTTGTGCGTATGCTTATCTACGCACAATCAAGGGTAGCTTGTACACTCTACTGCAGCGCTTTGACTTGTTTTTCCGTTACTACGTTTAGGCACAAATAAAAAATCATGATTTTTGCCCGTCAAAGTATGCTTGTTTAATTTAAATAATTAAGAATAAAATAAAAAAATTTTTTTTTAGTAGCCTTAAAACTTATTATTTTTGTATACCTTTGACTGATCCGAGTGAATGCACAATGTGGATTATGTAAGATGCTGTCATAACTGACTTTAAACTACCTCGTTCAAAAAAATATAATTGAAGAAAATAAAGTTTGCAAACAAAAGTATTGAAGCATAAACGTTTGCATACGTTGAGGGGCAAAATCATGATTTTTTCTGTATATAAACGTACTATGTGTGATTTGTGTCTTATTGTAGTGGAAAATATTATTTTGACCAAATGGAGGGTTTTGATTTCGTCCAAGACCTGACGGTAAGTCTCGCCAGTGCTTTTCTTTTCTAAAAAGTCCATCAAGATTATTAAATTTGCGTACCAAAAAAAACGTGCCCTTTACCTTACCAGCTGATGGAACAGTCCTTTTCCCTTTGTAGCAGATTATTCCATTAATTTTTGGTCTATGAAATGTGTTAATGAATCTACTTGAAGCTAAAATTAAACAGGTTTAAACCCTGCTTCGAGAGTGATAGCTGTATTCGCTTGTTGTCTATCGTTAGTAATTTTTTAATGCAATGTTTCACATTTTTAGTTTAAGCCCCTGATTAAAATAAGTGAGAAGGTCAGTTAAGCATTAAGTCTAGTTATTACTCTTTTCTCGGACGTACTTAAGTCGCAGATACTTAAATGTAAGTCATTGGATTAATAGTCCCCAGAAAACATCACAAAAAAGAAAACAATTTATTTAAGTAGCTTCCAAAAGCTGATGACTTTTAAGTCCTCAAATTTGAGTGATTAGTTGTAGTACTTGATGTCATTTAAATAAAATTTTAATATAATTTTTCTCAGTGTAAATTCCCCATTTTTTATGTAAATTAAAGTAATAATTTACTAATATTTAGAATGAAATTCAATCAAATTTGCATATTCCTCTGACAACTCTCATCTCTACGCTTGGCAACTACTCCGAAATGTTTCACACACACACACACACACCTGGGTCATTGTTAATGGACATCAAAATCATGGCTAACATAGGCAAACAACGAAACTACCGCTTAGCTGGTCTGGTTTTAGTCTGTTAGCCAAAGCATTAACATTTTGATGTCAATGCCATTGTCAAATTTTTCGTCTGCTGCGTTTTGACACAACAAATGAGCAACTGTAACCAACTAACTTTGACTAATTAATGGGCCACGGCATATGAGTACGGAGATTTATGGCGGGGCAATAAAATTTAATTGCAATTTCCATTGCAGCGCTTATAAAGACATTTTCGTGGCACCCACGGCGTATGCGTAATATTGCATAAGGTTCTAAGCCACATAACGGTGGCTGTGGTTCAAGATGCAAAACCCGCAAGCGTCGAACGTTTACGTTTACTTTAAACAAACAACAGGCCAAGCCAATTATCTGGCAAAAGTGAGAAAGCATCGCACAGTAGCTGAAACCTCTGACCGAAGAGTGGGAGCTCAACTAACTGGGCCTAACTCTCAGTCTAAGTCGCTCTTTGCATATATGTTTGTGTGTCACTGCTGGTGACTCTCCGAGTGTGTGTGTGTGTGCTTGTGCCAGCTAGTTTTCAAGATCTCTGTGTATCTCTGTGTGTGTGTGTGTATTTATAAACTAGCCGATACATAGTTTGGCTTTTGATTTTTTTTCCATTAAGTTTGTTTTGAGTGCGAGGCTCTTTTTCCTAATTTCACAGCCAACTTTGTTCAGTTTGTGTTTAGCATTCGATGTGAACGGAATAGCAATATCTTGTGATATCTCTGAGCTAAGAAAAAAGGGTTTCAAAAAGGAAGTGAACATTGTCCATACGGAGAAGGTGCGCTTAAGTATATGGATTAATCAACTAATTAAATAGAAAAAACATTTGCAATGCAATAACAAAAACAAAACAACAAAAACAGTGCAATGTCTAATAATTCAATTAATCCAACTTATTATAAATTGTGTGTATGGGTAGAGATGAAAAAAATTCAAAGCTATACAAAGTTCACTTTTCAAATATTTTTTATTGGGCAAATTTATCAATAAGAAATAAAAAATACTAAAAGGCCCAGCTAATTTTGCTTGTGCCGAAGTTGTTACACCCTTCTTTCAAGAGGATATTGTACAGGATTCTGCAGTTGCCGAAATAAACAATTAAGGGAAAAGTATAAGAATCTTTCAATTGGAAGGAGGGCAAAGATCACTGAAGTGATGCTTGATAGGAAAAAAAAAAAAAAAAATGTTTGGATAATTTGAAAGATTTGAAATTGAAAAAAAGTAAACAAAAAAAACAGAATCGAATGGTAAAGAAAAAGTAAGAAAAAGAAAAAAAAGAAAAAAGTTAAAATAGTATTAGAATTTTTACATGAAGTAAGAACCAGAATCTACAGTTAAAAAAACATTTTATAAGTTTAAGCGGAATCGATCTGCACATTTGGCTGAATTATATCAAATTAGTAAAGTTTGAAAATTGGATTTACGAATTGTTATAAGAAAAACACGTAACTTTAGAAAAAAAAAATAAAAAAAAAAAAAAAAGTTATTAATTTCCAGAAGTTTAACATAAAAAAAGAAACGTAAAAAGAGTCTAAAGGAAGGAGGGATCGATGACCTATGTCATAGCCATAGGAAGATCGGTCAAAGAAAAAGTAATAGTTAGAAAAATTAGTTGTTTTCGATTGGAGCGGAACGGTTATGAAAAAAAAAAAAAGAAAAAAGGACGGAGAAATAAAGGAAGAGAAAAAAGAGGAAAAAAGAGATAAAAATGATTTAAGAATTCAAAATGTACAAGATCGGAAATCAGATAGGCAAGAAACGGTGGACAAAAGTGAGAAAAGTAGCACAAAAAAAAAAAAAAAGAAAAAAAGGAAAAAAAAGGTATAACAATGATTTAAAAATTTAAAGAAAAATATATTTTAGGAAAAGGGAAGAAAAGAACACAGGGTGAAATTTAAAATTGTGAAAACATTCGAGAAATATAGAAAAGTTAAAAGAACAGATGTAAAACGATTGCGGGATGGGGAAAAGGCAAAGAGGCATTTTCAATCAACGCGCCCATCTCAAGAATAGGACTCGAAACAGATGGATTAGAAAAATATTAAAAATAAATAGTAAAGTGAGAATAAATCAAATTTAAAATTTTAAAAATAATTGTGCCAAATTTTCCTTTTTATTTTTTATTTTAGTAAAAGAAAGAAGTATTTAGTTTAAAAAAGGAAACAAAAAATTGTTTTTTCTTGAAATACGGAAAATTAATCGCCCTATTTTAAAAAAAAATTAAATTGCTAAAGATTTTTGAAAACTAAAAAAATGTTTTACACTCTGAAAAAAGTGAAATTTTTACCTAAATCAAGTAAAAACGGTGTCAATAGTACGCCAAGTACAAAAATACTTGATACAAGTACCAAATACTTGGTTCAAGTACGATTTTATCAATCCACATTCAATCTCGTTCGTTCTAGAACGTTTGAGTACAATAGACTCTTGATTTAAGTATTTCGTACTTGATTTAAGAATTTTGTTCTCATTTTAGGACCATTTTGGATAAATTTTAAACTTAAGACTGATTCGTACTTAATTTAAGTACAACCAAGTAGGAGTTACGAACTAGCAGCGACTGTGAACGACAATCGGTGGTGATATTGATATATCGGGCTAAAGAAGAAGAAGAAGTACGAATTATACTTGAAGCTTTAAGTACAAGATGGTATAAATTCTATCCCGTTTGAAGTAGAGCGCTGGCAGTCGTCTGAGTGTAGTTTTAGCATTATTCTATTGGGTTGGCAGGAGAGTCATGATTAAATTCAAAGTTGATTTTATTATATTAGCCTCTTTGTTTGACCACCTTTCACCATCTTTTGGGCAGCTGCAGGATTCCACTTTCGTAGAACTATTCCTCCTTATTGGCAAAAACCTGGCCCAATTGCTTTTTTGACTGTTTAACCATTGTAAGAATTCCAAAGAGGCCGAAACAAATGATAATCTTAAGGTGCACGGTCGGGGTTATATGGAGGATGTAACATAACTTTCCAATTCGGCTTTGATAATATATGACGTTAAATGAAAGATGTATGCAGTCAGGATAAAAATGGACACCCATGCGATTGGCTTATCCGGGAAGCGTCTGTTGGATTTTTTTGTACAATTCGCTTTAAATCCGAAGCAGCAGATCAAAGTGAACGGAACACTTACAATTCCTCCAAACAGTGAGCATTATCATTCTCTGGTGAATATCGGCTTTTAAAGTGGTTTAAGCCGGCTCATCTCTCTTGATCCATTATTGGTTTCGCTCGACATTATTGTCAACATCCCATTTTTCATCCGCTTGATACACTAAGGGCCGATTTCTCATCTTCTAAATAGATGCTTTGTGTTATATATACACACATTTTGCTGTTATTCATTAGTTTATGTGAAAGATAGGAGATCAGAAATCAGCCCTTAGATAGGTGGAATTCCTTTTATGCGTACCCATATATAGAGCTTTTTTTCAAGTATCCAAGTTGTTTAAGGTGGGATTCCACTGATGTGGCAATCTCTTATGATGAATAACGGCGGGCTTGATATGATTGTCATCAGCCTCCAAAGGGCAGTCAGAGTGTAGTGCGTTCGACATCTCAAAAGTTTCCAGTGATCAATTGAATAAATCCCACATGACTTTTCTGCCAACTCAATATAATCTAAAAAGTCCATTTAAGATATTGTCAACTGATTCGGCCTGTATAGGATTTGGTATTATATTTATTTTTTAATTTTTTAATTGTTATAGGAAGTTGCTGGCGATACAAACATCTGGACAAAATTATACCACCTTTTGGGAGGGTATTTTATTAAAAGCCAACCACTCAAAGTTAGTTGTTTAAGGCATTTGGCAAATCTTTTTTCTGTATATCCACTCCTTGCATTTGGGTATCTCTCTCTCATTCTGTCTCTATTTTCTATCTCTATCTCTCTCACTCTGTTGACATCTTTGAACCGTTAAAACTGGTTGTCCGAAAAAATGCAATTGAACAACAATTTGTTTGGCCATTTAAGCTGTCGCCAATGGAAATGGTACAACTCTGACTCCAACTCTAACTCCAAGTGGCATACATTCTTCCACCGTCTTTCTTCTTCTTCTGTGCAGCTGTCGCCAAGTGCTTTTGTTTTTATCTGCCAATCAAAACAAATGGCAAACGGCAATTTCCCTCGTGTTGCAAATTTATTGTGCATCCCCCGTCGATCTCCATGACTGGCGAAAAAAAAAAGTTTTCCATTTGTGCAAATATCAAAAAATGGCGGCGTTTTATAGCCCTGTGAAAATTTCGATGGCACTTATAAAACCATATAAAAAGCCATTTAATTGCAACAGATTTGTGCATGTGCAACAACAGCAGCAGCACCACCACATAACCGGGTCAACAGGCCAAGCACATGGTGAGCCATGAGGCAATCTGTTTATATTTTGGGGGTAAAGTGGAAACCGAATCAAGTCATCAGTTAAACGAATTTCACTTTCAAAAAACTTACACTATAAATGCAACGGCTATTTGGGCTGTTTAATTGGTTTGATCTTGGCCCGTGAGTTTGCCAATGCTAAAACCATTAGCAGCTCTTTTTTTTTTGGGGACAAGCTTCAGTTTGTTCAGTTACGAAATTACATATAAAAAAAATTAGCGGCCATAATAAAACTAGACCCACCATTTAAGTATGGTTTGGTTTTTGGTTTGTCTTTTTTATGGCCAAGTGCGAGTATGTAGCAAGTCGGACAGTGTCAAGTTTCTGTGGCCAAATTATTTAGTGACTTCTGTTTGGTCAAGTGAAAGGAAGCGCTAAGAAACTATATTTGTTTATTAACACGCAGTTTGATATTTTGAAAACAAAACGCAAATTCCAAGGTTTTTATGCTCCAGCGACTAAGCTAGTCATCTAAGATGTACAATATAAAAGATGCATTCTAAAACGAGTTACCTTAGCTCATTTACAAAAAAAAACCAACAGAAAATAGTGGTGGCCAAATAAGGGTACAATATATATGTTAGTTTAGCATCCGGAAAGTTGTTTAACTAAGCCACGAGTTCAAGTACTTAGTATATTTTTATAGTTAAGTCATTTCGAACCCTTGGCGGGGGGGGCGGCAAAAATTCAACAAACGTCATTAAACTCGTCAATGAAATGTTACGAACTAAACCGAGCCGTTTTCTTTAGCGGTTATCGGGTTGGTTCAGCATTTCGAAAAAACACCGGTTTGGTTCGCGGATCGGCTTAGGAGCACAAATAAGCGGTTCGGTTTAGAGCCGAATTGCTTCCTTCTTAAAAAGGACTTGAAGCATCCTGTCCTTGATTTTGATACAAGCTGTATGTATGCAAATTTTAAAACGTTATTAAACATTTTAATCTGAGTCAAAAATAATTTTTTTTTAAAGCTGGAAATCTACGAAATCCTGCAAAAGAAGGTTCAAGGTTCAAACCAATCGTACAAACCATTTTCGAAACACTGAACCGAAGGTTTTGACTTAAACATTTATAGCCGATTTCTAATCTCCAATAACAAATAACAAAGTAAAATGTTTGCTTATCTGACACATAGCAGCTATGTAGAAGATGAAAAATCGGCCCTTAAACTGTCAAATTTATCCAGCAAATCGATGAATCGGATATTTGTATGGAAATTGTGTGTTTTTTGTCTCGAAGGCGACTTTACCAATTTTGATCAGCCATGTTGCTGTCGACGCAGAATGTTTGTACCGTACCTCGAACAAGAAAAAAGCAATTTTTACACTGAAATACAATAAAAACTCGAAAAACCTAAATTTTTTTAAGTTGCGCGCCAATTTTTTAAAAATATTTAAAAATCATGATTGAGGTACGGGCCAGAATTACATCAATTCTAATCATAACCTCATTTACCGTTTTTCATTTCCGATAACCTGGAGTCCCGGAATCATGGCCACCACCTCTACACCTTTTTTGAGACCTTAATTGGCAGGCCGACAACTTTTTGAACAGCCCTCGAATTCCCAAACTTTTTTTTTGTTTTCTTATATAATTAATTAATTACACAAAACAAAAAACCAAATTGAAAAAGCTCTTAATGGTATTTCTCTCCAGAATTTTTCGTAATAGCATACTAAAAATTAACCCTTTGAAAATTAAAAATGGTTTAAGATCCTCTGATTTTGAATTGGAGTTCCAAAACAATTTTCAGAATTTTTTTCAAATAGTCGGGTTTGAACCGGTTCGTTGAAAATACCAGTTTACAAAGTCCTTGTTCAAAGCCATTTTCTCAACAAGTAAAAAATGTTGTGTTCGCAACGGACCCAAAAGTGGGACCCAAAAAAACCGAACAAAAAGACTTGTTAAATAAAATTTTAAGAAAACTTCAAAAAAAGGTACTTAATGTAAGTCCCGACATTTTTATTGAGTACGTGTATTAAAAACTGGAAAACCATTCTTGTATATCCTTAAACTTCGGGCATTTTTAAACTTCTTTGAGAGCTTCCAGATTCTGTGGACTTTACATAAAAAATTCCCAAAAAAATCGATGTCTTTCCTTTAATAAATTAACATGGCTTTTCGACGTGTATTTTGTGTCTATTTATTTCACATTTATGTAAACCTAACTAACAGTTCGTCATTTGCAAAACTTATAGTATCTTTCCTTTGGGTGATTCACTTTGTATTTATATATAAAAGTGCATCTGTAAGATTGCAATCATGAGAATTAGTGTAATGTTACACTTTGGATATATGATTATGACTGACCCTGCCCACTCAACTTCTAGTTAACCAATTAATTATTTAACGATATAGATACTTGTTCTATCAAAATGCCTAATAACCATTATAACCACCGAATGGGGGTCAGCATGTCAGAACCGTTAGACATTCTAAGGCACTATCAAGTCTCAAGTCTTGAAGGACAGCTAACGCCCAGTTTTGGGGATCTGCTTGAGTGCACTGACAAGCTCACTATCATGGCACAGAGACACACACATGGCATGACAGCACTGAAACCAGCCTAGTGTGAATGTGGCAATCGCATTAATTGGCCCACAAATGCCGTAATATCTAAAGTGGTGTCCGAGTCGCTGATCATGAAGCAGCATTGCGGCGACACTTAACATTGGGGACAGTGTCCAAGCCGAACCAGTTGGCGCTTGCAACACATAACACACACATAACTGGCTGGGGCAACTTTATGACCAAGATCAAACGAAATTAAATGTGCACTTGACGTGACTAATGTGAGGGGGTTTGTCTTTTCAATTTGTCTAGATGACCGCCAAGCCGAAATTTGAGTTCGAGAAGGATGACCTGGTGACCATAGGGCAGGTGGATGACAATGAAGTGGATCGCATAGCGGGCTGTTTCAAGGGACGCAGCCTGTTTATAACCGGCGGCACTGGATTCTTGGGCAAGGTGCTGGTGGAGAAACTATTACGGTGAGTGGGTGGTGGGCGGCAGCAGCAGCTGGCCTTGGCACGTGGCCGCAATTGGTCTCAATTAGGCGCTTATGCAAGATTATTAATTTTCCAGCTCGTGTGGTGAACTGAATCGCATTTATTTGCTTATACGTCCCAAGAAGGGCAAGGATCCGCAGGAGCGTATTAAGGATATTTTTCAGAATGTGGTAGGTGGAAAATAATTGAATGAAAAATCATGATGTGGATTAAATTAACCCACTGACTGTGTGTGTGTTATTAGCTCTTTGACCAGGTGAAGCAACAGCGCGGTGAGGAACGCATTTTGGAACAGGTGGTGGCCATAGCGGGGGATGTATTATTGCCTGGTCTGGGCATTTCCGAGCAGGACTTAACCACGCTGCGTGAGGAGGTGTCCATTGTCTACCATTGTGCAGCCACTGTCAGGTAAGTAAGTTAGATAAAAACTTGATTCCTTTAGCTTATTTTACTTTAATTCCTCAGATTCGATGAGCCCTTGCGCAATGCCGTTTTCATGAACACCCGCGGTACCAAGTACATGTTGGATCTGGCTCTAACCCTTAAGCATTTGGACTTCTTTGCCTACTGCTCCACGGCCTATTGTCATTTGCATGTCAAGACTCTGTACGAGAAGCCCTATGATCCGCCCGCAGATCCGCACAAAGTAATGCAGGCCTGCGAGTGGCTTACCGATGAGGAAGTGGCCACCATTGAGCGTAAGATTTTGGGTGATATACCCAATACCTATGCCTACACCAAGTCACTGGCTGAGGCTTTGGTGGTGGAGAAATTCAAAGATCTGCCAGCCGTTATACTGAGACCCTCGATTGTCATACCCATTTGGAAGGAGCCCATACCCGGCTGGACGGATAACATTAATGGACCCACTGGTTTGCTCATTGGCGCTGGCAAGGGTGTCATACGCACCATGTACTGTAATTCGTCCGGTTTTGGTGACTTTCTGCCCGTGGATGTAGCCGTTAATGGTATCCTTGTGGCCAGTTGGAGGAATATAACCGCCGGCACGGATACCACAAATCGTGTGGCTCACATGACCAGCTCCAATGACATTAAAGTATCCTGGGCCGAGATTATCGAGCTGGGTCGTTGGGTCATTGAGAACAAAGTGCCGTTGAATGGTGTAGCCTGGTATCCGGGTGGTTCCATGAAATCCAACTATTGGATACACTTTCTCTGCATGGTTTTCTTTCAATGGCTGCCGGCCCTGTTTGTGGATGCCCTACTCATACTATTCCGCTATCCCCCCGTCTTGTGTCGCGTGCAGAATCGTATTTACAAGGGTTTCGAGGTCTTTGAGTATTATGCCAACAATGTGTGGAATTTCGATAATACGGAAGCGGTCAAAATGCGCAAGCTAATGAACAACAAGGAGCGTCGTACCTATGTGATTGAGAAAATCGATTTGGATTTGATTGATTACTTTACCAACAGTGTGATGTGCGCTCGACGTTTGATACTTAAAGAATCGGATGAGTCCATACCGGCGGCACGCAGGCATATGAAAGTGTAAGTACTAGAGGTCCTGTAAAGAACTCTGACAAAAACTTGGCAGCGCTAAAAGATCCTTAAGCAAAGTATTTACGGGAAAGTCGAGGACCCCTTCAAAGCTGCTCAGCTTATAAAGGTTTTCTCAAAACCCTGACACCTTCTGAATCTTAGATTTTCTCTACCGGGAATGTCAGTATTTTTTTTTTGCGACAATTATAGTAACTTAAAACTTACATATTCACTGCTAACTTTATTCCTTTCTCTTTCTCTCTCTCTGTTGCAGCATGTGGGTGGTGGACAAGTTGTTCAAAGGCATGTGGATATTTGGCATATTGTATATGCTATATAGATGTTTCTTCGCCAGCTAAACTGCTTCCAGGCCCTGGGAGATTTAGCTTATTTAAGTGCTTGAGACCAAATTGATGTGCCCTGCCCTGCAAAGCCAAGCCGTAGTAGTTGATATGTTTTGTTTTTAGTTGTTAAGTTTTCTTAGTTTATAGTTGGTGCTGTTGAGTAGAAATGTTAAATGGATTTTGTTTTGAAATGCAGCAAATAAAGTTTTGGTATTGAAAGTTGGAAAGTGTTTAAATTGATATAACTGTATAACCTTATTTTTGAAAAAGGTTCGGCTAAATAAATTCACATAATTAGTTTTTCCAACAATTTCACTGTCAAAATAATCGTAATTATTCAGAAGTTACAAGAAGAAAGAAATTTCGTAAATAACGGAAATCTGAGCAATTTAAATTTCTGCTATCGATAGCAAATCAGCCCAAGACAGCAATCGATAATCGGCATCGCTGATAGAAACTCGTTATCGAAATCTTTGCTCAAGTTCAAGTTTGTTGCTAAAAAACGAAGAATCGTGAATTTATTTATTCGCATGTTGAATTCAACTTTTAGTGTGGCTGTTCAAAAATTAGGTGTTGTTAATTTGGGATAATTTTATAACATTCAATTAATGAATTTATTGGTGTTTTTGTAACACACTCGATTTAGACAAATTAGGGCGACCACACTCCATTTAGACAAATTAGGGCGACCGCACTACATTTATAGCCAAATTAGGGCGACCGTTTTTTTAACAAATTAAGGCGACCGCAAAAAAAATATATCAATATCAAATCGGGGCTCTATAACTCAAAATGGACGAGATTCGCAGCAGTATGGACAACATGATGGCTTTATTCAATGACAGCATGACACATTCGGCGCCCAAGAAGCTGATTTTCAACCGGCTTTCCACTTCGTTCAGTGATGACTCCCCCGCCATTTGTAAGATGCAGACTTTATATCCAAGCTAAACAAAATCACTAATTTCACCCGCTTTGCTCCATCCAGCACCCAAAAAGCGCCGCCTGGCCGAACATGGCTTAAATTTGAATGTCAGCGGTGGCTCCCTGAACAGCTCCGTAAGTGACCCGCTCGGCCCTTGGCAAACCGGCAAATTGCGAGCAGAACTCATAGAGACCAAGGCCATTGTTTCCCAGCTGCAGGGCCTAATGGAACGTGACGCCAAGGAGCATCGCACTGCTCTGGCTTTGGCCGAGAGCAAGGCTTTGGCCTTGAAGGAGCAATGCGATTACACTAGCGCCAAAATGTTGGATCTGGAGAAGGATCTTTCAGTGTTGCGCAAGCGTGAGCATGCAGCCAAAGAAGAGGCCAACCTGGCTCAAGCTGAATTGGCCAAACGTAAGCTCGAGTACGAGGCAGCCATCAGTCAACTGAAGAAGGAAAAACTGCAACAGGAAGAAGATGCACGCGATGTCCAACTGTGCATGAACAATGAGCTAAGCGAATATCGCCGCCTCAGCCAGCGTACTGATCTAGAGCTGCAGTCCACAAGGAATGAACTGGAGCGTATACGTCGACGCCATGATGAGTACAAAACGCGGGCGGGCAACTATGAGGAGCTGAAATCCAACCACGAAAAACAACAGCAACAGTTGAAGACTGCCCATGAACGCATCAAAGAGTTGGAATATGAAATTCAATCTTATAGCGATTGGAAGGAGGTGACCAAGGCCTCACAAGAGCGCCTGGCCAGTGTACCCGAAATGCAGGCTGAGCTGGAACGCTTGCGTAGCCACAACAAACACTTGAATACGTTAATAGGTGATAAGTTGCTGCTGGAGGAGCAGGTGCATGATTACAAGACACGCCTGGACAGGGAAGAGGGGGCACGTGCCGAGGCAGCCACTTTGCAGGTGAAACTTTCGCATGTGGAGCAAGAGCTCAAGGAATGGGTAAAGGTGGCCCAGGATCATTGTTTGGCCAATACACTGGTAAGTCCTTTGGCTTTACGTTCACGTTTGGAGCAGCTGCTACAGGAGGATATAGTGCATGTGGCCGAGAAGACTTCCTCCGAGTCAGATAGCAAGCACTTTCAGGTGAGCTAAGGAGTTGAAATTTTCTGATTAAGCTTTAACAATGTGTTTTATATAAACAGACCACCGTGCGAGATTTGGAACAGAAGTGCGCCGTCTACCTTAAGAATATAGAAGATTTGAATATAGGCCTCAAGCGTCACAAAAACTTCAAGGAGCGTTTGCAACGCAAACTTATTACGGTCTCCAAGGAGCGTGACTTTTACAAACAGCTATTGGAAAACTTTGACAAGGATTTGACCATGTCGAATACCACTACCGCCGACATGACCCAGGATATGCAAGTACGTTATCGCATTGAGGTGCTGGAGCGTACCGTCAATGGCTATAAGGATATGTGCGCCACCTTGGAACGCGAAATACAGGCCATGCGTCAACAGGAACAGCTCAGCGAACCGGCCAGCGAGGGTTATGATAGTGTCAAAAAGGAACTGGATACTTTGCGTTTGGAAAACGAACGTTTGCGTCGTCGCAAAGAGGAATTGGAACTGGAAATGATGCATCGCAATTTACGTGGCGATTTCAATTTGGCCAACTACAAGGTGGTGCATCTCAGTCAAAATCCTGCCAGTGAGGCCTATGACAATGCCAAGAATATAATGGAAAAATTGCAGGCTGAAATTGAGCGATTGAAGCGACGCAATAAAAAGCTGGAAGAGGACCAGGAACAGACACAAACGGAAAGTGGCTCCAGCGGCATGACCCTGAACTTCAAGGAGTTTAATCAATTGCGCGCCGATTTGGAGTCGGCCAATGGTAAACTGCGCAAAATGAAGGAATGTTTTAAGGCGGCCAGCAAAGAGTTTCGCGATGTGTGCTACATGTTGCTGGGCTATCGCATTGATCGCATTGGAGCCAATAGCAATTATCGGTGGGTTATTCCCCAACCTCTAAATGTGTGAATTTTTATAAATATTTCTTCTAAATTGCAGCATTTCCAGCATGTATGCCGAAAGTCCTGAAGATTATTTGGATATAACTCTGAATGAATCCAATTGTTTGGCTCTGCTGGAATCGCCCTATTCGCAAACACTTAAACCGGCCATTGATCAACAATTGGCAGCCAATAATTCATTTCCTGCTTTCTTTGCGGCTCTGACACTTGAATTATTCCAACGCGCCACTGTGTCCATCACTTAGGAGAGCAAATAGTAGAAGACTTGTCCCCAACTAAATTTATTTAAATTTTTTTAAATTTAATTTTTGCTTTTAGTTTGAATTAAAGTAGTTTAACCGGAACTTTAATGAATTTGGTAAAGAGATTTTTAAAGAAAGAAAGACATCACTCCCAGCACAATTTCCAAGTGGAATAAATATTTTATAAAGAAGGTTCAGTTGTATGTCTAGAAGGTTCGTATGATCTATCTCCAAAATTGTGGGAGTTTTTAAGAATTTTTTTTAAATTATGGGGGTGGCAACTCTGCTATCGTTCATCTGATCGGAAAACTATGTATGGGGGCTCGATAGGTAATGATGAGTAGAATGTATGTCTAGAAGGTTCGAACAACCTAACTCCAAAAATGCGGGGTATTGGAGGTGTTTTTAAAATTGCAGGGGTGGCAACTCTGATAATGGTAATCTGATCGGAATACAATGTATAGGAGTTTGAAAGGTATTGATAAGTAGAATATATGTCTAGAAGGTCCGAACGATCTATCTCTAAAATTGCGGAAGTTTTGAGGATTTTTTCAAATTGTGGGGGTGGCAACTCTACTATCGTTCATCTGATCGGAAAACGATGTATGGGGGCTCGACAAGTAATGATAAGTAGAATATATGTCTAAAAGTTTCGAACAACCTAACTCCAAAATTATGGGATATTTGAGATGTTTTTCAAATTGTGGAGGTGGCAACTCTACTATCGTTCATCTGATCGGAAAACGATCTATGGGGGTTCGATAAGTAATGATGAGTAGAATATATGTCTAGAAGGTTCGAACAACCTAACTCCAAAATTGTGGAAGTTTTGAGAGAGTTTTTCAAATTGTGGGGGTGGCAACTCTACTATCGTTCATCTGATCGGAAAACGATCTATGGGGGTTCGATAGGTAATAATGAGTAGAATATATGTCTAGAAGGTTCGAACGATCCATCTCCAAAATAATTGGTTTTTCAATTGGGGGTGGCCTCTCGTTCCGCGGAAAACGGGGGGTCGTAAGTGTGGGTGGTTGAACAACCTAACTCAAAAATTACGGGATATTTGAGATGTTTTTCAAATTGTGGAGGTGGCAACTCTACTATCGTTCATCTGATTGGAAAACGATGTATGGGGGCTCGATAAGTGTTGATGAGTAGAGTATATGTGTAGAAGGTACGAACAACCTTACTCCAAAATTGTGGAAGATATGAGGTTTTTTTCAATTTGCGAGGGCGGTAGGGGGCGTGGCAAAAATTAAAACTAAACTTGATTTGCCTGCAAGTATAAGAATTATATGTTCCATACACTTCAAACCTATAGCTCTTACCAGCTCTGAGATCTCTGCATTCATACGGACAGACGGACATGGCTCAAGAATATATACTCTTTGTACCTTCGGTACAGATTATAATAAATATTTTATTAACATATATATGTACATACTAACCAGCTTCCTTTCTTACATATTAAGCAATATATGTGCCACCTGTTCGGGCGTCTTATGCAGCAATAACTCTGGCTGTTCAAATCCATTGGCCGGATCATGTACACGCTCATAAATCTGCTTATAAATGGCCACAATTACATTGAAGGCACGTCTCTGCACCGTGGCTCTATGTGAGCTGGACATTATCAGCTGCACCTGTGGCAATAACAGCACATCAGGTAATTCCAAAAATGCATCCATTTTGGACATGAAAATCTTTAGCAAATTAGTTTCAATTTTTGACTGATTGCTTTGCAGTATGGTATAAATGGGTCCCAAATTCAGATTAGCCACCAGTGAGCTGGCCTGCTCGGAGGTTAAAGTATCCAGTTGTGCATCTGATTGAGCCTGCAAACGTTCCACACGCTCATCCATATACTCGTAGACAGCCAAAGTGGATTGCATGTGATAGAGACAGTTGAGCAAATAGACACCCATATCCACAGTGGGTAAATGTGCAGCACTTTCTTGAACAGATTGCAGTAGAGGATCTATGACACAGCTGACAATTTTGGTTATGTCCGCCTGACGTCCATCGACCATGGTGGCTACCGATAGAATTTCCTTTAACATATTTAACAAACGTGCCACACTGGCAGGCGGTACCAGATCCCGTTGTGGTGGCTCCAAAGCCAAACTGGTGCCCGCTGGTCTTTGTAAAACCGAGCGTACCTGAGCGGCCAAAGCATTTAGATAAATATGTTCGCTATTCTTTTGCAAGTCTATGAGACACTGCTCCAGGCTGCCGCCTTGTACCACCTGTTTCATGATTTGCTGATAGAAACGCAATAGATTGGAAATGGTAAACAGAATGATGGTATCCTTTTCGGAATTTAAAATGGTCTCGACGCGCACCTTGAGAGGATGACACACGCCATCGGCTATGTAGCACAAGGCTTTTTGCATCTGCTCGGAAATGTCTGTAATAATAAGAATAAGCTAAGGTGTTTACTTATCAGAGTTCCACTCACCATGCTTGTCACACTTTTTAAACAGCAAAGTCAGATTCTCCTTCTCATTGGGTATGCTTTGATGTAGCCAGGCAAACATGTCACCTATATAACGCTTAGGATCATGTGCATGTAGCTCAATGGGCTTGGGATTTCCGCCGTGCCCGCCCTCAGTCAGAGCCTCTATGAATAAGCGCACCAATACCGCTCGCCGTGCAATGGCATACTCATCGATGACATATCTAAGAAAATTTAAATTAATAAAATACTCAAACTTATTTCCTCAATTCTCGACTTACTTAAACAACACCGGCCTATCCTGCAAACGACTCATGGCCTCCACTATGAGCGGCCCAATTTCATTGTTCTCCAAATTGCGACAATGATTCTGTGTCCAGCGATAGAGTCGCTCCAGTGCACCCTCCTGATGCAAAGTCATTTCCTCCATAATATCCAAAGCAGCAGTTTGATAGCCACATTGCATAAGCAAACGGCAATCAGCATGTATGGATTGCACACGATCCAGCACGCCAAAGAATTCGGAAACAATCGGAGCATCCTTGGCCGTGCCATAGAGCAGCTGATGCTCCGGCACGCTCAACTGAAAACGAGCCAGAAAGGCCTGCGCAATTTGTTGATGCACCTCCAAGCGTTCACGTTCCTTTTGCATGGTATTGGTATGCTCAATTAGATCTTTGGTGAGAGCCTTGGAAGTCTCCAGATCTGTTTTCATGGTCTGCACAGAAGTGGCCATGGTGTCCAGATCGGCACAAACGGCATCTAAAGTCAGTTTGACTTCACGGAAAGCCTTCAGGAAATTCTCATTGATGGCCACGGAGCGATGTTCAATTTGACTGCGAAGATTGCGACGATTTTGCAAAGTATTCTCGCTGAAGAAACTCGAGAGTCCATTCAAAGCATCCAAAGTGTCCTTGTCACTTTCCAAACGGGTCTCCAAAATCTTATTAACACGCTTCTGTATGCGATCCTGGTCAGTATCACCGGCTTTATCCTGGGCCGTGGTCATTTTGATTAAATTAAACAGACGACGTCAACAATTAGAGATGACACAGTGACAGCACTGCTCAGAGTGATGAGACAGTGACAGCACTGCTCAGAGTGATGAGACAGTGACAAAAATCACGTCGACTGTTCAGAGTGATGAGACAGTGAACAAAATCACGGCGACTGTTTAGAGCAGGGTGCCCAAAGCCTATGCTCTAACTACTCAATTGTTGTTGCATTACGCGCAGCTAAAGACACACAGACGAGCACACACACACACAGCACCCGACAATAACCGGTTTCTCTCTATATCTTTCATGTGGTTGTTGTCCTTTTACAAATGTTTTTCCTTATATGTATTGGTGTCTGCTCTGTCAGTCATAAGCGGCCTATGGGCAACCCTGGTTCAAAGTGATGAGACAGTGACAAAAATCACGGCGACTGTTCAGAGTGATGAGACAGTGAAAAAAATCACGGCGACTGAGCTCTGTCCAATAAAAAGTTATCTGTCACATAAACAAATAACAGAAAAATTTTGTAAGTTTATCTGACACATAGCAGCCAGCTAGATACCAGAAGATGAGAAATCGGCTCTTTGTAAATTAATTTCCTTCCTTTTTTTGGGCACACTAGAAATATTGTATGAAGCATGGTAGAATAATTAAAGGTAGAGTCACATGCGAGCGATTGACAGTCGCTTTTTTCGCACTGGCTGGCCATTGGAGGCTGATGACCATCAAAATCAAGGCATCAAGAAGCTTAGTATAGCTGAACAAGATTAGGGGTCAACGATTTTTTGGAACATAAACTTTATTTGAACTTTAACTAGGCCGCTGGCTTTTTGGGTAAAGAACCAAACGCTGAGATGACTGTACCCTTGGTGCCCGTCACGGTGGTGGTCAAAGCTGGTAACGTAGGCTTAATGCTGGATGAGGTGGCAGGCTGATCCCACTTGGATTTGCTGTAAAAACAATCATTTAAGCATATTTTCATGTAACACTTATCCATTTCCAACTCACCGCTTCTTGGCCTCCTCTTCCACCTTACGCGCCAGTGCCGTGGCCTGCTCCACCTTGTCCAGATCTTTGCGATCCTTTTGTCGCTTAACCATTTCCGTTTTCTGCACCGCTGACAATGACTCATAATACGACTCCTCGCCCCACTGCAGCGGATCGTAAATCTCTGGCGGATAATTGGTACCAAACTCATTAATGTCGCAGAAACTGATCAACTTGTCATAGATGCTGGGATTGCGAAACTCCTTGCGATCCTGTATAACACGATTCATGTCCATGTTGCTCTGTCGCATTTTTGTGTACATTTTCGTGATTTTGGCCACCAACTCTGGTGGGGGCTTGCCCCTGGGCTCGGGCGGCAATTGGAATTTGTACTTGGCATATTTTGGATCTTTCTCGTAACTCTCCGCCGACCGCTCATCGGCATTGTAGGTATTAGAGTCATCGTCCACTTCCATGGGTGTGTCGGTTCTAGCTAAACCTTCCGACTTGCTGCTGCGGTCCTTGGCCGCATTCTCGTTATCCTCGCTATCCGTCTCCGAGTTGGCACTGTAACTGGAGGAGCTTTCATCGCTGGATTCCTCCTGAGCGCGGTCTTCATCTTCATCGGAGATTAAGGTATCATCTTGATAACTGACCAGACGTCGCACTTTCTTGGGACGTTTCTTCTTTCTGGATTTCTTTACGGTGGCCGACTCCTGCTTAACGGGAGTGGGTGGCAGAGGCGAGGGACGTTTGGGTATGATTACCTGGGAAGGTGATATGTTTGTTAAAAGAATTTGGGATAAATAAATTAAATTAAAAGGTTGAACCTGTGATGCGGTGGAGTTTTGCGAATCTGGACTGGCGTCGCCTTCATTCTCGGAGTCGGTGTACTGTTCGGTTAAGCTGGCCAAAGCGGCCATTGTGGAGGGAGTGCTGGTACCAGAAGCTCTGCGAATTGTTTATTAAAAGACAAAAAAGTTGTGAAATTTACAACTTTGATGCTCTACAGCTGCTGCTTCTTCTTCTTTTGCAAACACTGCAAATTTTTATACAACGGTCACACCAGGGCTTGAATAACAAGGTGAGGCAAGGTGTGAGAGGCTCTGCTAACAATTGTTGCGAAAAGTGGTGATGCCAGTTCAGTAAAGCATGCTGCATTTTTTGAAGCACCAATGGAGTGCTGAAAACCAGTCAGTCTGAATGGTGGTAAGCAGCGGCTGTCAATGTGTAATTAGCACCCATTATTGACAACTTTTCAGCCCTGCCTCACCGTTTAATGGCAACATGGTCACACTACCTTTGGCATTTGCCTTACCGTTGCCAACTCAGCTTTTTTCCCGTCAGATCTGGCTTTTTTCAAAGTTCAAAGAAGAAAAAAAAACAGGGTGGCGGGAAATCTAGCTTTTTGATGAATTTTTTTTTTTTCAGCTTTTTACATTTTCCTTTTTAGTGAAAATATGAAATGGTTTTGACTATAAATTACCATCAGATAACTTATTTGATGGACAATAAATGAAATCATAAATATTATAAAATATAAGGAAAAGATAAAAAAACATCAGCTCAGCTTTTTTTTTTGTTCCCGTTGAATAGCTTTTTATGCTCAAAAGTTGGCAACACTGATTTGCCTTAAACATCAACACTTTGTTATTTATGCATTTGCCTAGAACGGTCACACAACTCTAAAAAATTTTGATTGTCATCCAATTTTGTGCTTTTCAATTGTTTAAATAAAAAATAAGCATACAACATGGCTTTGGCGGAAATTTGTAAGATTTCGAATGCTCCCTACATGAAGCCCTCTGCCTGGTCTTCCAATGAAGTGGAGGATGAGCTGAAGGCGTACACCAGCAATCTGGCCAATCCCTACACATTGCTGGCACCGCCATTCGAGAATGTAAGTGAATCCCTGTATATAAAAACATTTCAAGCTCATTTTCCTACCTTTCCAGCCTATGCACAATTTGAATCAAATTCAAGCCAATGCCGGTAAGACCGGCATTAAAATCAACTTTGATCACGGCACCACGACTCTGGGTTTCAAGTACCAAGGCGGCGTCATTTTGGCCGTGGACTCTCGTGCCACTGGCGGACAGTATATTGGCTCGCAGACCATGAAAAAGATTGTGGAGATTAATCAATTTCTGCTGGGCACCTTGGCCGGCGGTGCTGCCGATTGTGTTTACTGGGATCGTGTGCTAGCCAAGGAATGTCGCCTGCATGAGTTGCGGAATAAGGAGCGCATTTCGGTGGCAGCGGCCAGCAAGATTATGGCTAATATAGCACATGAATACAAGGGCATGGGTTTGAGCATGGGCATGATGCTGGCGGGCTATGATAAGCGCGGTCCTGGCCTGTATTATGTGGATTCTGAGGGCTCTCGCACACCGGGCAAGCTGTTCTCCGTGGGCAGTGGTTCCCTGTATGCCTATGGTGTGTTGGATTCGGGTTACCACTGGGATTTGACTGATGAAGAGGCTCAGGAGTTGGGACGTCGTTCCATTTATCATGCCACCTTCAGGGATGCCTATTCTGGTGGCATTGTGCGTGTCTATCACATGACACCAAATGGTTGGATTAACATATCCAATACGGACTGCATGGAGCTGCATTACAAATACCAGGAGCAGAAGGAGAAGAAGTAATTTTCATACAATTTTAAAATGGATTTAATAAATAATGAAGGTGGAACTTATTTCTCTATTTGCTTTTTGTTGGCTAATCATTTGTAGCGT
Organism: Lordiphosa mommai; assembly: GCA_018904225.1. Lineage (NCBI taxonomy): Eukaryota > Metazoa > Arthropoda > Insecta > Diptera > Drosophilidae > Lordiphosa > Lordiphosa mommai. The sequence goes on along the minus strand of JAEIFT010000100.1, from coordinate 19,348 downwards.
CTCCTTGTGACGCTCCTCGGCTCGCTTTTGTTTGTAGGTGCGTTTGCTGCTCTTGGGATTGACACGATTTCGCTGCAGCACACCACGCTCCATGGCCTGGCGTAGCTCGCTTTCCACCTCCATATGCCTGGGTATATGTATCTGGCGTATCATGCGATTGCGTACCACAAAATTATCAAACAAATGCTGGTCACCATTGCGATCAATGAAAACCACTTGGGTCAGTTCGCAGTTCATGTGGCCATCCGATATATCCAAGATGCCCGCTACGGAGGTTTCATTACGCAAATCCATAAGCACCGCTTCTCCTTGAAGCATCACGGGCCAACAGTTGAGTGTATTGGAAATTAAATATTTCTCACGCGCAGTAAATTGTTGCATTTTCGTTTTAATATAAGCAGACGGTGCTGCCAACTCGTTAAACTTAAAACCTAAGACTTAAAACTAAATGGCAGTTCCTCGCTCCAAATTCTGTTTAATCTCTGCCGTGTGCTCGCCATAGAAACGATCCAGTTTCTTGTTGAATTTGGAGTTACGCTCGTTGATAAAGTCCACATCGGCATCATCGTTGTATATGCGTCTGCGCGAATACTTCTTTCTGCGATCAATTTGCTGTTCCAGATCCTTGACCATGGTATTGATGGCCCCCGGTGTGTCCTTGGTCTGGGCATGCAGTGTGGTGTGTGGTCCGCCGTAGAAGGCCTCACCCAGTTGTGCTTTTTGCTGTTCATACTTGGTCATATCCCGTGCAGGCATATTCTTTACCAGGCGATTGTATTGACGTGCCGTCTGTGCCTCGTAGGTGGAGAAGCCCAAATCGGGATTGTCTTTGCGTTTCTTTTTCTTTTCAATCTTTTCGGCATCAATGGCCGACACTTCCAGAAGTTTGAGACGATCGTAATCCTTGCCCGCGGCTTGGGCCTCTTCGCGAGCCTTGTCATCCGCCAGCAACCACTCTGCCTGACGCTTGCGTGCCTCCCAATTGTTGGGCAACTTTTTGCGTGCATCTTCGGCTACCACCTCCTGATGGTTATCGGTGCGAGCCTCCTGCCGTTTCTTGTGTAGCTGCAGAAGGCGCGCCTTACGCTCGGCTAGCTTATCGGCGGCAGAATCGTTTTTTCGGGCTTCCATTGTGGGGGAAAATGAAAATAATTATGTAGATTTTCTTTGTTTTGTTTGGGGTTTAATTTATAAGCAAGTTGGCAGGTCTGCTGAACCACAGCTGTATTAGAGATGCGCATGTGAACGATATTTCGAGTCACGCCTAGAACAAGCTAAAATGATTTTATTTTGCGCGCAAGTGAGTAGCCAGGTATGGGCAGGGGGAATTGCCAAACCCCCCATACCCCTTCCCAACATATAAAAAATTAAAGCTTTTTAGCATTCTGTTCTTTTCCCCCCTTTAAAAAAATTTGTCCCAACTGGTTAAAACTTTGATTAATATTTGGCAAAATAGTCATATATAGGGAATTTATCAGAAATTTTAGAGCAGATTAGGGTGGATTCATAGCTTTAGCTTTAAGTCCTGAAAAGTCTTAGGTGAAAGCTATTTATAAAAATTTTCAACAAAATTTGGGCAAATTATTTGCCTGTGTGAACTTAGCTTAAGCTCTTGTGTGCGCATCTCGCAACATTTTAATAACATGTTAATTTTTACTACAGATCAAGCTGTCGTTTGCTCAACTCAGCGAATTTAGCTTATTTTTTTATTCATCAAATATCTCTAAAAGTGTGTGTTGAGTCACGCGCGCATTTCTATCTGTTGTGAAATGTAAGCGATATGGCAACTCTATGGCTGGCTCAACACGTGCGCCAGTTTTTTGTTTATAAAATTGCAATTCAAATTGGCTCCTATTAAATTCTATTAAATATCAACTTATCATGAAGTTTTCATATAAGGTAAGCTATATTCCTTAACCTAAATAAACATTTATTAACTTTACGCTTTAGTTTTCCAACTTGTTGGGCACCATTTACCGCAATGGCAATTTGGTCTTCTCGCCCGATGGAAATTCGGTCATCAGTCCTGTGGGAAATCGCATTACCGTCTATGATCTGAAAAAGTAAGTACTCCTCAGCCACTTATGAATCTTTTAATTATTTATTAATCCAACCACCAGCAACAAATCCCGCACCTTGAGCCTGGAGTCGCGTTACAACTACACAAACATTGCTTTATCCCCGGATGGCAGCCTGCTTATAGCCATCAATGAGCAGGGGAGGCTCAACTGATTAGCATGGTATCCTGTACGGTCATACATCGTCACAAGTTCCAAACGGGTGTCCAATGCTTATGCTTTAGTCCCGATGGCGCTTATTTTGCGGTGGCCCGTGAGAATTTGGTGCTGATCTTCTGCTCTCCCGGCGAGATTACGGGCGAATACAATCCTTTTGTGCTGAAACGTAGCTTTATGGGTGGCTACGATGATGTCACCTGGCTGGATTGGTCTTCAGATTCGCGTTTGCTGGCCATTGGCTGTCGCGATAGCTCCACCAAAATATGTGCCCTCAATTATTTGAAAAATTTTCGTACCTACAATCTGAGTGGACACACAGATGCCATAGTATCCTGCTTCTTTGAGGCCAACAGTTTGCATTTAAACACCATAAGTCGCAATGGACAATTGTGCCTGTGGGAGTGTTCACTAAATCCTTCTGATCTGGAGGAAGTGGAAAGATCTGAGGTAATGCCTACGCAGAGTAAAAAAAATAAGAAGTCAAATGATGAGGACAATGAATCTGAAGATGATGTAGAGAATACGGTGGAGAAGCAGTCATTAAAGGAGGATGTGGCAGCTGTGCCCGAAGATTTGAATGAACTAAAGGACGAGGGTGAAAAGAAGGCTCACGTTTTCTTCTATAAGAAGTTGGGTCGTCATTATTTGGCCAATGAGCCACGTAAAGAGCAAAGGGATGCTCTACTCACAGCTGCCAATTATAACAGACGCACCAAGGTCTTGGTGGTGGCATTTAGCACGGGAGCCTTTTATCTCTATGAGCTGCCCGATGTGAATATGATTCATTCGCTTAGCATCTCTGATTATCCCATATCGGCGGCGCTGTTCAATTGCACGGGAGATTGGGTGGCTTTGGCCTCCCGCGAGATTGGACAATTGCTGGTATGGGAATGGCAAAGTGAACAGTATATAATGAAACAGCAGGGACATAGCAGTGAAATGACTTGTATAGCCTACTCCTCGGATGGTCAGTATATAGCCACAGGTGGTGAGGACTCCAAGGTGAAATTGTGGAATACGCACAACAGTTTTTGCTTTGTGACCTTCAGTGAGCACACAAGTGGCGTGACGGGCGTGCAGTTTAGTCGAAATAAAAAGTTTTTGGTAAGCAGCTCCCTGGATGGCACTGTGCGCGCCTTTGATGTGATCAGGTGAGTGGGAAAGATGATAATGAATTAAGATGATAATCATGATCTTTACAGATATCGCAACTTTCGCACCTTTACCTCACCCAATCCCGTGCAATTTGCCTGTGTGGCTGTGGACTTTTCCGGTGAACTGGTGGTGGCTGGCGGTCAGGATGTATTTGAAATCTATCTGTGGTCCATTAAGACGGGAAAACTCTTGGAGATTATTAGCGGTCATGAGGGTCCCGTGGTTTCTTTGGCCTTTTCACCTGTGGCCACTTCTTCTACTTTGGTTTCCGGCTCTTGGGATAAAACTGTGAAGATTTGGAATTGTTTGGAAAGCAGTAGCGATCATGAAACCATTGAAGCTTTGTCAGATGTCACCTATGTTACATTCAGTCCCAGCGGAGAGGAGGCAAGTGTCAAGTAGAGGCTTTAATTTCTTATCTAATCATTAATCTTCCCTAATCAGGTGGCGGTGGCCACTTTAAGTGGTAGTATCACCATCTTTGATGTCAAATCTTCGTCGCAGCTTAATACCATTGAAGGACGAAATGATTTAAGCAGCGGGCGACTACAAACGGATATTGTTACGGCCAAAAAGAATGCAGAGTCCAAGTGAGTTGCTTTTAAAATAACTTAAATCAGGCAGTTTGATTGAATTTTTATAAACTTTCAGTTACTTCTCCACCATTGAGTACTCGGCTGATGGGGAATGCCTTCTGGCTGCTGGCAAGTCGGCCAATATTTGTATTTACCATGTAAAGGAAGCTATACTTCTCAAGAAATTTCAAATCACACAAAATTATAGCCTGGATGGCTTAAATGTAAGTTGTAAATGTTAGTAGAATTCAGTATTTATCAGAGACCGAAAATAACGGTTATGGGGTAAATAATAAACTAAAAAAAATCATTGGGATGCAGATGTCCTACACATATATCAAATATATAAATATATTTCTTAGTTTGTGGACTTTTGAAATATGTGAACCGTTTTTTTTTATTTTAAAAATCATTGTTAAAAATTATTTATGATTTTTATTTTAAAAATTATTTTTATATTAATCAATTATAAAACTCGTAATGAGGTAACGGTTCGGGTTTTTTGGGTTCCCCAAACCGGACCATTAACCGAACCTCTTACATTTTAGACACCTCGAACCCGAACCGGACCACTTTATTCAAAAATAAGGTTCGGTTCACAATAATAAGTAATTTTACAATCGAAAGAAATTGTTAATGAAAATCTATGTCTGATTGTAAAGAAGAAAATAATGTCTATAATGTTATAGATTCCTTCGAATCATTGAAATTTTTTTTTAATTTTTGGAAAAGATCTAAAAACAATCTAAAAAATAGTGTGCTAACTTAGTTCGCGTATAGATGAACTTCTCCTGGAAGATCTAGTGCCTACACAGAAGAAAAAAAAACGTGATATTTGGACTTAAATCAATCCCAATCGATTTTAAGTACGAGAGGATTAATTTGTGTGCGGATTTTTTTAATTCTGAAATTCTGGTCTCGATTCCGTTTTCGATTTTAACTCTTTAGAGGCTTTTTTCAACACACGGAAATGATTTTTGTTTGATATTAAATGTAAAGAGAGAAAAATGATTTCGAAGTTTCAGTTACTTTTCGTTTTTTCGCTTTGATATTGCAATTCTGAACTTGTTTTAATCTCTATGAAAGACTATTTGATTTTCAGATAGGATCCCTCATTGAAATGAGACTTTTCGGATTGATAAAATAATTTGAGGATAGTTTTAATCCTTCGTAGTTGTTTTAAGTGCAATCAAGTTCGACTCGTACTTAAAAATTTATTCTGAAGGTCGGGACCACATCAGTTTTTATCTAACTAATTGACTAATGATATGTTTATATCAATTTAATATTCTTTTATCCAATTGAAAAGTATAAATAAATCGAAAAAAACAAACTTAATTTTTTTGTTAAAGTTAACCGAGGTACGAACCAGAAACCAGTGGTTTTGAGGATCAAGGCAACCGGTCCGCGAACCGAACCCAAAGATTACTGACGGGTTCGAACCTCCGAACCGAACCTCCTTCAAAATTTCGGTGTTTGCAGGCTTGGTTTTAACAATTTTTTCAATATTTTTTTTTTATTTTTGAAAAATTTAATTATTTAACGCAGGTTGATTTTCTAATACAGAAAATAAAAATCACATTTTTTTTTTTTAACAATTTTTAACAATTTTTTCAATATTTTTTTTTTATTTAAATATTTAATGATTTCTAATACAGAAAATAAAAATCACAGTATATTTTTTTTTTTTTTTAATAAAAATCACTCATGAGTTTTATAATTGATTTTTTTATAATAAAAATCAAGAATGAATATTTAAAAATAATTTTTAAAATAAAAATCAAAAATAATTTTTTCGATTGATTTTTAAAAATATAAATCATAAATGATTAATTACAATTGATTGTTATAGTTATAACTTATAAGCGTTACGGTCCCTGGTATTAATATATTTCTTTACAGGATTTTATTAGTCGCAAACATTTGGGTGAATTTGGTAATATGGCTTTAGTGGAACAACGTGAGGAGCTGGAGGGAGGCAAGGTGGCCATACGTTTACCTGGTGTACGCAAAGGCGATATGTCCTCACGTCACTTTCAGCCCGAGGTAAGAGTATTTCTCTGTAAGATTCTCACCCACTGGACAGGCATTTGCGGCTGCCGGCACCGAAGGACTGTGCATATACAGCCTGGATAAGGGTACGTTTTTTAATACTTAATTATTTCTTTATTTATTGTTTTTTAAATCCTTTCTAGGAGTGGTCTTTGATCCCTTTGACCTGTCCTTGGAGGTCACACCAAAGGCTGCCCATGAGGCTCTCAAGAATCTGGAGTATACCAAGGCTTTGGTAATGTCCTTGAAACTAAATGAGCCCAATTTGATTGCTTTGGTATTGGAGCGTGTGCCTTATAGAGATAGTAAGTCCTTGCACATTTTGGCCCAACCTTCAGGGGCCTAAAAATAGCCAGTAGTAAGCCCCTGACTCCATTTGTCGATCGAATGTGCAAATTTGTTAATAAACAGTTTCAAGGTTTTTTTGCCTTGCCTTGCCCTGCATTGCCTTGGTTAATAACCCCTACCCAGTTCCACTGCCTGTATGCAAATGTTTGGACACGTGCCTGCATTGCATGCATATGCATATGTCTGACTCTGACTATGTTTTGTATTGAAGCCAATGTCCTTGCTCTCTCTCTTGCAGTTGAATTGCTGTGTGCGGATCTGTCGCCGGAGTTTGCCCAGCGCTTACTACAACATTTGGCTCGCCTGTTACAGTCCACACCTCATTTGGAGTTTTATTTACAATGGAGTTGTTGCTTATTAACCAGTCATGGCAATCAAGATGGTGTGTTTCAGCACACGGGTTTGTTGGCTCTGCATGAAAGCATTTCCCGGAAATATGAAATGCTTAACAAAATGTAAGTATGTCCAAATTGGAAATGTATAAAATTCTATAAAAATTATCTTTCAGCTGCGATTATAACAAATATACACTGAAAGTTTTACTGGACAGAGCCGATCAGCTGGAGCTTACCAATGAGGCTGAAAATGTGGAAAGTGATGATGAAATGTTATTAATACCAAGTCAACAGAATGAACCATTGCAAATGCAATTTAGCGACGAAGAAAGTGAGGAAACTGACTCGGAAGTGGAAGACAATTAGCTTTAAGTAAATATAGTTTCTAACTGAAAGAAATTATCAAATGTTTACCATTATTTGGGGAAGTAATTAATCCTTCGTGTGTGTGTGTCGATAAATAAGTAGAGGCAACATTTTATTAGTTTAAATTTAAAGCTTTTTCAATAACCATAACTTAAAAGATTGAAAATTAAAAATTTCTTAACATTTCAGTTACATATTTGGGTATGTTTTGTATATATATATATATAGTCAGGAAAGTGTTTTGTTATTAGAATATTTACAATTGTGTTTTGTTTTCGTTTTTTTTTTTATATAAAATATAAACTCCTTTGTTCTGCCTGATGTGCGCTATTTGAACTACAGGTAAATATCTCAAAAGCCACAGCTCTAAATTTTTTTTTTTGCTTAGATTTTATAATTAAAAAATACAGTTTTGCTTTAAAAAATACGCTATATGGTTTAATAATATTTATATATATATATATTTGTATATATATATATATTTGGTTTTTATGTAAAAATTTCTAAAAAGCATTTTTTTCTTTCTATTATGTATTTACAGTTTAAATATTTTGTTCCTTTAGAGTTCCTTGGGATTCTCTCTTTTTTTATTATCTTCTTCTTAAAGCACCAATTTATTGTTCTGGCTGATTTTTGCTTAAGCTTAAGGCAAACAAATAAAGTATTAAACCAATTAACAGATCTCTTAGAATACCTTCTACAGAGTAGGGACCACCCTTAAATTAATTAGGGTTATTGTCACTAGCACAGTGTGTGATATTCCCCCATCCAAGCTTACAAGTACTAAATTGAGAAAGTGTTTGGATAAAACTCTAGCTTTTATACGGCTTAGCTCGGGTGAAAGCGAGGTGATGAGAGAGAGAGAGAGATATATGAACAAGTACTCTGTGTGTGTGTTTTTGGGGGGCAAGCTCTGTTATAACCTTATATATGTACATAGATTTGTATTGAGTCTATGGAAAAGCTAAAGCTTTTTTTACTAAAATGTGTATGAAAATATATATATAAGTATTTATTGATTCAGTTATTGAAAAACAGAAAGAATATATATACGCGTGGGTATTATTATAGTTCTTGTTTTAAATGAAATACAACTAATTACGATTTTTATCTAAGAACTATATAATGCCTCCACTCTGTTAACAACTAATTGGAAATGCCTTCTTTCTCCTCTTTTGTTATTATTTTTTTGAAAGTTAAATGTTGTAATTTTGATATCGAATTTAATTTAATTTATTTTATCTAATATAAATCGAATTGTTAAGTGTTCTCGCTTTTAAAAGCTTTTACTATACATATTTCAATTATCTTTATTCGATTATTTTGAGGGCAAATAGTTTAAACTGAATTCTCTTGTCAATTCCGATCAATCGAATTCGGAAACGAAAACAGGCCTGTATATACATAGAAACACTTTCAAACAGCTTTGAAAGCAAAAATCTTTTGAAAAACTTTCTAATTTATTTTAAGTGTTGACTCGAACTACATTTTTATCCCATTTGAGCACAGGAATTTAAAAAAAAAAAAAAAAAAAAAAAAAAAAATAATACCATAGAAATAACAAGTACTAAAGTCCGATTATCAAGGGCAAGGCCTTGGGTAAAAAAGAATATATTTTGATCCGTATTAATTTTCAACTATCGTCAAGCTGTTAATATTTTGTCAAGGCTACTCCGACCGCATCTTAGAATATTTCAACCGAGAATATGTACATAAGTCTATTTTTTTACGTGAATTCTGAGCGGACTAAAAATTCTCCGTTTTCCTAAACTTGTTGAAAGATAATAACCCAACGATTAAGGCAAATAATCAGTCAGTGTTCTTGAACCGCGGTCCTAATACCATTTATATAAACATACCGCTATGATCGCTAATCATTTAAGTAAATCCATTGAATTGGCTTATGGAAAACTGCGAGTTAAGCAGGTAATCGAGCATACGTATTATTTCAGTTATTAAATTGACTAAAATTTGTTTTTTTTAACCCTGGAACCGTCCAGGTATTAATCGTAAATAGTCTGTCTTTAAAGGCCCATATTGACACTTTCGGCAATTATTATATTCCATTAATATGTGCTCTGTCGCATAGACACCAAAAGTTCCGAAATAAACGCCTAGTAGGGCTACCAAAAAGTGAAAAGAGCAATAAATAATTTTTTTCCCGACATATTTTGGAACCAAGAACCGATGAAGCTGAGCCGAAGCCAATTTTGGAATCAGTGCAGATACTTTGAAAATTTGATTATATACCAGGAATGCTGGAACTCACAATGTTAGTCATTTTCTCAGCCTGTTTTATATGTGAACCTAAACGTTGATTGGCGGCGGCTAAATTCTATATTTTAGACCTATGGTTTCTTGGAAAGACGTTCTTAGAATTGTTCATAGATTGTGAATTTGCCATTTTTTTGTCCCATTCAAATCGACCCGCCATAGTATGCTAATACGTAATTGATTTTGCCGCCATTACTTGCAGGACCTTTTTTTTCCTCAATTATTGAAGACGTTAAAATAAAATTTGAGTGCGTTCTATTTTCGCGAAAAAGTCGTTTTATAGCTGTTGCATTTTGATTGGTAGCAAAAGGGTCGATTCTTAATTATTCAGTAGTCGCTGGCAAAGACCAACAGACTGATACTGCTTGTACTGGGGTACAATTGTACCCCTAATATTTATATCAAACGTTTCAGTATTTTGATCGCTTTTAGCTATATTTGGCCGGATGTGGTGCAGTGGGTAGTCTGTGAGCCTTCAGTCCGGGAAGCCTGTGTTTGACTCTGCCCGTAATCTTTTACACATTCGGTCACCTTCACCAGCTGTTGGCGGCAGCTGAACAGTATGTAGCCATGAATAATCTTTTCAATTTCAAAAGATCGAAATAAGCTCGGCTTGGCTCTCTGGGTAACATCAGATATTTAAGATATATAAATATTTTTAGTATAATTTTGTAAGAGTACGTTTTATATATACAAAGAATTTACAAAGCTAAAAAACCTATTGAAAATAATGTTTGAATATTCTTAAATCTTGAGTTGAAAGTCACTTAGGGTACAAATGTACCCCAGTGAGGGTTGTAGAGTTAACCTAAAAGAGTCACATTCTTCTTACAAGAGCTCCCCAATGCTCGAGATTTGGTATTGCGTGCAATGTTTTAAAGACGGAAGCAGCAGAATTACCATACTTAGATATATCATTCTTCAATTAAATTATTTCATGTGTGATAAGAGTGGTTCTAATCTAATAATTTTTGGAATTTTAAGCAAATTGGGGAAAAAACTTGTTTAAATGGCATTCAAACTTGACGTTTGTATAGCCGAACCAAGTAAGACTACGTTTTTGAAATAACAAATCAAAATGGGTAAACCTCAAAGAAGTAAGGGTCGTTATATCTACCTAATTTCCAATTAGTTGTCAACAGTTGCACATATATTCTCAACTCTGGTTGCGATTTTGTAGAATATGTATATAAAGAATCAAATAAAAGTATGATGATATAAAAATAAATGAATTTCCTAGTGAGCAAGTTATGTGTTTATATATATATATATATATACTTATGCACAGTAGTCAGAGACCAATTACATACATACCAACTATGCGTATATGTAGGTAACTGTAGACTTTACTTAACTTGGTTGTACTTTGATGACATTAAGATTAGTAACATATCGATTCATTTCATATTGCACTTGTGAACTCTGTTCGTTCCATTTCGTTCATTTTTCGTTTCATTTTTAACGGAGTCCAGACATATGCGATCTGGAACTCCCCAAATCCTAGGATGACTTCATAAGCAATATGGGCCAGTAGAGCAGGACAAACACAAAGAACAGGATGGGAAAGACGGCACGTGAAACTTTATCAATTTCACGCCACATAATCTTCTCCACGCCCGTATCCGTATCTGTCCAGGCCACCGACAGCAGACTTTGCCTTCGGGCCGGTTTTGGCGGTCCACCATTGCCCTGCAGGGATGTCTGTGGAATTGGCAGTGGAATGAATGACAGCTGTGCGAATTTCCCAGGCTTTTGTGGACAACGACAACTCACCTGTCCCGGTGTTGTGGGCGTTTGTGTGGCTTTGCGTGAACGTACGGCACCACCTTCCCAGCTGGCCACTGTGGCGCATTGTCCCTTCTCCATGTTACTTATGCGCTATGCGAATTTGGAACGGCAATAAAAATAAAACGTGGGGGGGCATTATTTATTAAAGCGTTCGTATTCAAACGCCTGCCTTACCATGGGCAGTACCTTGGGTATTCGGTTCACCTGGTACTGATACTGCACATCCAGAACTTTGACCACCACAAACTCGGCCAGGGCAGCGAACACGGAGAGCATACAGCCGGCCATCCACAGATCCAGCGCCTTTTGAGGCCACAAAACCAATTTAAACTTCTCTAATCGGCAATCTCAGTTGCTCACCTTAACATACGCCACCGGCGGAATATCCGCTCCCGTGAACATGGTGACCAGCGTGAGCATGCAGGTCACAAGCAGTGTAACGCGTCCCGGTATGGCATCCAATCCCAGCCAGAAACTGAACCAGGACAACATGACCACCAGCGAGGAGGGCGCAAATGTCTGTATCAAGTGGTGACCAATTTGTCGCTCGAAGCGAAAGTAAACGGTGAGCCGAGAGAAATTGCCCACCTTCTCCGGCATATAGCCATCACTTTCCTCCAGCTCCAACGGTTGGCCCAGATTGTACTGCAAGAGTTTCAATTCCGGATTGAGCGTTACTCCGGAATCTGACCAGCGTAGTTTCACTTTTTGGTTATTGGATGAAACTGGGGGAAGGCACAACTTGAATATAGGATTTACATCTAAATTCCTCCGACTTACAGCTCTCTATATAGATGGGGCACACTTGTATGTCCATGGGGTACAGCTGTAAATCAGGATAAATGCTTAGAGTAATTCATTTACCATACACGTACTCTTTTTCTACCTGAAACTCCATCTGGCAGGCAATGATCGCATGCATCCGGGCCGCATAGCGCACCGTCTTATTCTTGTACAGCGTCACCGAGGTAAACTTGTGGGTCAGTGTGGCTATTTCTACAACGAAAAGACATCGAGAAGACGTTGCAGAGATGCGGAACAAAGTGATTTCGATTAGAACTATAGAATTGGCATCGGTAGAGACTGATTTTTTTTGTTGGTTTGGAAGTGTTGAAGGTGCTGTGGTGGGTGGGCTTAAGGCTAAAAGTAAGCGCGAGTTTGTGGAGGAACTACAATTTATGGGTAAGCTAAGCCAAAATAAAATATTTAACTTTTTGCAGAGTTAACAGACGAGTTAACACTATTTTTTCGAAGTGCTGAAACCGCTTTTCGATTTAAGAAAAAAATTTTTTTTCTTTTTCACCCCAAGCCGATCGATACATTAAGCTAAATGCTAATTTAGCCTAGAGCTTAAATTCTAGCCTGACCTTTATTTAGGAATGCAGGGGCGCAATAAGAGTGGATTTTTATAAGCTAGATGAAATTCTACATATATTTTATTATTTGGTATTATTAAAAAACTTCAATATCATCTCATTGAGTCGTTTTTCATTTCCATTGGATGCAAATCTTAGATCAATTTAATATTATTTTATAACAAATGGATGAAAAAATGATATTATAATATCAAATCAAAAAAGATATTGAAAACATCCAGTTGATCAATAAAAAAATAATTTAAGGAACGGTTTTTATCTTTATGTTTGGATATCTTGATGGTTAATAAGAAATTGTACGTTGTTTAAAATCTTAATAGTAATGTTCTAGATTAACAAACCCCAGTTAATGCTAGAAAATATCTGATAGCCCAAAAAAGAAGCTTTAAGGCTATTTTTGAAAGGCGAAGAGAATTTTGTTTTAAATGCTGGATAGCGAATGAGAAAATAGGTCCCCATAGTAAAAGCTTGAATAAGTGAGAGAAAGTCGTCCATAATACAAGGCTACAAAATAATTTTTGTGGTGCTTAACCCAAAATGTTTCAACACGTCTGGATTTTTGTAATTTGAGCCTTAAGTGGGCTAAATTGCTTATTTTGACCATTTTAGGGCATGTTTTATTGGTAACCAATACGTTTGTTTTCACTCTCCTTGATACTAGCGTAAAGTACTTTTCCTTAGCTTTTAAATAAATTGTCCCAGATAATTTTGCGATTTTTTTAAACGAAGATATACCATTTTGAATACATTTGTTAGAATTTCTAGGCAATGTAAATTCACATAATAACATAAAAAATTGCAAAATTATCTGGGACAATTTATGTAAAACTTGATTTTGATGTCTAAAAGTATGCTAAGCAAAAAACAGTACATCGCCTAGTACTTTTTTTTTTAAAATTATAATGAAAGTTCTCAATGACATCTATTGCATATTTGTGGGCAAGGGAACATTTAGTCAGCTCGAGTACTTGCATTCAAAATGGTATATCTTCATTGGAAAAAACCGAAGAATAGTTTGGGATAATTTATTTTAATTCTAAAGAATATATCTTTGCGATAATAGAAAGGGCGGTTTTCATTCATAAACTCCTATCTGGTAAAATTGACTCTAGTGCTCTGCTCAGCCAAATAAATCCCGCTATTTCTTTCCGTCTTACCAGGAATTTCTTTCAGATCTATCTACAGCCATACCTTACAAATTATGCTTATTATGAACCTTTCCGGAACTGATGTCTAAACTCTAATATGTCCTACCATCTTTTCTCGGCGCACTCTTCTATGTTATTGTCTTTGTCAAACTATAATAATAATAATAATGATCTTGGAAAAACAATCGTATGGGTTGCCCACAAAATATGCCTTAAAGTGCTCAAAAAAAGCACTTTTGCCGACTTGAGGCTAAAATTGCCAAAAACCCGGACACGATGGATAATTTTTTACCGCCACCACTTCTATAAACTGAACCATGTTGCCTAGCGTAATTTACAGAATATTAAGCCTATCACGCAATAGATCACTCCCTTCATTCCATCTATAACATTCAAAGAGGAAGGCAGTCATATTATCAGGACTAATGAGATGGTCAGTAGATGAACAGAACTAGATGCTGTTGAAACTCTGGAACAGCTGATCTGTAAACGTCGGTTGACTATATTTATTCAAATTAAACAATTTTTTAAGTATCTTTCTTTGAGGTAGGTGATTTTGTGCCCTGGAATTAGCTTATAATGGGACTTCTTCGAACTGAACCTTTAGAAGGGGAACTAAAGTAAATGTTTTATCATCTTCATTGCAATGTGAATAGACCTTAGTCTAATTTTTACTTAAAAAAAATATGCCCTCAAAAATATTTTTTTTAATTTATTATACCTAACACTATATTAATTTTCAAAATGGATGACTACGTTTATGCATATAGCTGCCAAAAAAAACGATCGGTCAAAAACTACTTCTAGTGAGAAAAACTTTTTTGTTTTCTATCGGAGCGTCTCCAATCTTGGTATATGTTAGTTTTATATGCTTTCACCCAATTCGTGAAAAATTTATCAAAATCGGATGACTATAGCATATAGTTGCCATAGGACCGATCGGTCGGAAAATGTGTTTTACTAAGAAAAGTTTTTTTTATGGTATCAAATTTTTATTATTAATGATTTAAAAATTTTTAATATCTGATATCTATATCCTATATATATTTTACCGGTTAAATCAGTTGGAGAAAAGTTTTTCAAGTGTATTAAAACTTCGGCACAGTCGAAGTTAGCTTTGCCCTCTCGTTTTTATATACTTTTGACTGACTCGACAATCTGAGTAAATGCACAATGTGGATTATGTAAGATGCAGCCATAACTGACTTTTAATTATCTCGGACAAAAAATAATAAGTGAAGAGATTAATGTTTGCATACTTTGCGGGGCAAAAAGCATGATTGTTATAGGCATTAACGTAGAAGCTGTTAGAAGGAGGACTTTTTATTAACTTAAACTATTTAAGGACCGTTTTCTCATCTGGAGGTTTTTAAAACTGGTTGCTTTTTGGGTAAATTAATGTTGCCTACTTTTAGGCCGCTTTTAAATATATATACTTGTGTCTACAACGACCCGCAAATTTTTTAAACGTGACTCAGATTTCAAAAAAATGAAGATGAGAAACGGTCCCAAGTGTTTAATAAATACTGGAATAAAAATTCGGGTACAGTATTTATAGGAATCGAAAACCTTTAACCGAATCACTCATTTGTATCGAAACCGAAATTCGATTCGGGATTAGTACCTGATAAGAAATGCATTTTACAGTCCTTTCCCCTCACTTTTTTCCTCTGTTGCTTCTAAACCAGCGAAGGGCATTATAAACTCGAAAACTTTAAACATAAAAACATAAATAACATAAAAACCTTAAACCACCCTCGACTAATCGATTTTTTTGTGGGTGTTGACAATGGAAACAAAAAAAAAACAAAAATAACCACATCCATAAAACTAAAGTCAGATCTTATCGCGACTGCAACTGCGAATTTTCAACAATAGCCTTTGTTGTTGTTGTTTTTTTGTGTTTTTTGAGTGCGGGTGTTAAACTAAAACTGGAAAAGAGGGTGAAGTGTTGGCCATGGCATTGAAAGTGGAAAGGTTTTCGTGCGGCTAATGGTCAAGAGACCCTTGTATGAGTATCTGCATGGTACTAAAGTTGCGGGGAGGGAGTGCAGGTGGGAGTTTATGTCCAAATTGGCTACTTTTTAGTTTTTTTGCTTTTTTTAACTAAACTACAATATAAATACTTATAATTTGGAAACGTAAATGTTTACAAAATGAATCATAATGAAATGCCTTCTTCTACCAAATGGTGCTGGTTGTTGTTGTATATACATAGAGAGAGATCCATGTATATGGATGGATTTGTCATTCATTATTTAACAAATATATATATATATTTTTTGATTGAACGATAACGTTGAAGAAATGCTGAATATAGTACAGGATACGATACATATGAGCAGGTATGCTTTGATTTTGGGAGATGGCTTTGATTTGCAAACACAAAAAACATTTTCTAGTTTTTTTTTTCAGGTATACTTAAAGTTTTGTCTAGATGAAAGTTTTTCGTTTCTCTTTCACCCTTATTGCGTAGCATTGAAGTGGTCGCAATATATGGACTTCCATATCCTAGTAGAAGTTTGCATTGTTTTGGTTAGTTGGGGGTATTTCGTTCGTTTTGTTAGTTTCAAAAAAAAACAAAGAAATGAAGAAATCAAATGGTAAAAATACAAAATAATTTGTTACTATATACAAATCAAATGAATAGAAGTTTACACAGATATAATGGTGAATGAGCTCAAAACACACAGGTGCACAAATGGCAATCCCTCTAAAGGTATAAACATAGGACTTAAACATACAATTTGGCATACATCTAAATTAAATACACGTACCGGCAATTTTCGAATTCAAGAAGTAGGGATCGGGTTGCCAAAAATTCTCAAACACTTCTGGAAGCAAGGTGACATAATCATCGCCCTCCTCGAATATGTCGTCGGGTATCTCCAGACGTGACTCCAGCCAGCGCTGATGTATAAACATGTCTACTCTGAAAATGTATACAGAATCGCTGATCATATTATGATTCACCTTTAATCAGTTCACTTACCTAAAGTCCATATCCTCTACATTAATTGAGTTAATATCTACAACAAATATGCTAAAGTCTACTATCACTGGGGAGCCCTTCTTCGAGGGCGGGCGTATTTCTGAAAATAGGGGAAAATAGTGTGAACATTTAAATAAAATCTCAAGGAAAAGCGCACGCGAAAAGTTTGAAAATAACAACAACAACAAAAAACCATACACACAAAAAAAGGAAACACCTCAACACCCACACACACACTCTCTTGAAGTTCAGGGGCAGGATGTGGCTGCAATGCGTATTACACAACACAACACAACACAAAAGAAAATCGATAAAAATAAAGGTGTTGATTAACTTAAATTGCCTGGAATTGGTATGGTCACAAGGTGGAATTACTAGTTCCATATGATGTGGCCTACAAATGTGGTAATTTTTGGTAAATTATTTAGTTATTCTTGCCATCGATTTGAAAATGAAACACAATTGCATATGACCTCAAGGTGTAAATTTCATAGAGTGGGGCCACAGTTGGTTTAATTTGTAAATTTCATTTTAGCAGTATTTTGGCTTTTCAACTCTGATGACTCGATTTTATATTTATACTATTCCCTGGACAAAGATTTTAGAGCAGAAATTCTTTCGGTAGAGTTTTTAATTAGCAAAAAGGAGAAGTTTACTAGAGTACGATGGCTTTTAGTCAAAACGCAAAAGAGCAAACAAAAATAAAAATTGTTAATCTGAGATTTAGATTTATCTTGAAGGGTCTACGTACTTCGTTGAGCAACAGAAGGTATAGACTACTTGGGGATGAACTAATATTCAAGCAACGCTTAAAAAACCCAAGAATTCTTCTCAAATTTAAGTTGATGATGGAGAATTAACCCTTTAGGGGATAATTGATCTATAGATCATTTACTTCATTGGCGTATTTTTAACTTCGAACAGTTAAGGGTTTGGAGATTGAATTGACACCTTCCAATTCAACTTGCGAATGATAGCGAGAACCCAATTCTTTATATGTTTTATAAAGATTCCCATTATCGGCGTACATAAGAACACAAAAGTGAGTCGGGACTAAAGGTAGATCATTGATAAGGAGAGTAATATGTAATTGACGCAAGTGACTACCCTGGGTTCAATCAAAGACCTTCTAACCTAAGTATTTCTAAAGTCTTTGGTTCAATCAAGGCTGCAAACCTCTAAAATATTTTATGAGGTTCGACTTTACGACTGGACATTTCCTTTATTTTCCCTTGTAAAGTCGTAATATCCCGAGTTTGTTTATATAACGCATCTTCTTTAGAAAATGTACCGAAACAGTTTATGAAAATATTTTTTCGGCTAAAATATTAAGAAATTTATATAAAATCTTTAAAAATTGCCCTAGAGTAATCTTTGAACCGGAAGTAATCTTTGAAAACTGAGCGAGTATGGTTCCGGTTCAGGTTTGGGAGGTAAATTTCGAAGGTTTGATTCAAGATCTGGTTCGAGGAAAATAAACACGAATCGAGTGGTCTGGTTATGGATCGGCTTGCTGTTTTGCTTAAAATATGAATTTCGATGTAAGCCCTTGTGTTTTTTTCACCTA
This sequence comes from Lordiphosa mommai, assembly GCA_018904225.1. Taxonomy (NCBI): domain Eukaryota; kingdom Metazoa; phylum Arthropoda; class Insecta; order Diptera; family Drosophilidae; genus Lordiphosa; species Lordiphosa mommai. The sequence goes on along the minus strand of JAEIFT010000100.1, from coordinate 1,135 downwards.
GTTACTGAAAAACTCCAACTAAGAAGATTAGTGATTTACAGCATCAAAATCCCTACCTAAATCATAACAAATAACGTTAGTGTGCATTTTTCATAAGAAAGCTTTATCATTAAAGGCCTGATCCCAGATGACTACATTTTATTTTCGGCACAATACTTTATATAAATAAGACATCTGTTTAAAAGCATTTTGATTTCAAAGCACTACAAAAGTGTTTCTATTCATGTGATCTGAGAAAAGGCCTTAAGAATGTTTCTATACCCGTTACTCTTAGAGTAAAAATGGTATACTAAGCTCGTGCAAATTTCATTCTGTCCGTCCTTCAGTCCGTCTGTCTGTATGAACACCTAGATCTCGGAGACTATAAGAGCTGGAGCTAACATTTTTTTAGTGTGGATTTGTATCTCCCACAATTTTTGGAGTTAGCTTGTTCGGACCTTTCTAGAGAATTATACCAATCATAATTTTCAATCGATCCATCATACATTATTTCTCAATCAGCTGAACGATAGTAGAGTTGCCGCCTCCGAAATTTGGAAAAAACCTCAGAGCCTCCCACACTCATATAGACAGATTGCTCAAACCTTTAGAAATATATATTTTTACCATCATTATTTATCGATACACCATACACCGTTTCACGATCAGATGAGCTATAGTCTAGTTCTAAGCAAATCAAATAATAACGCTGGGCATTATGTGATTTTATAATAGTCACCTTGAGTAACTATTTCTACTATATATCGAAGTCTAGCATAGCAAACTTCAACTTACGCTCTCGTTATGGTGAGGAATAATAAATGATTCCTTCCAAAAAACTTAGGGAAGAATCATGACTCAACAGATAAAGGGCTTACACAGTGATTAAGCATAGTACCTAAGGTGAAATCCGATCCTTAGTAGGCTATTATCCTATGATGGCTGTATATCAAATCGAAAACGTAAGACCAGGGTTTATTTTTATTTTTAACCCTGGAAGATCTTCGTTTGTCGATTCGATTAGCGATACAAATATATCGGTTAGATGTAAATGTAAAATTGGCTGTTACAGCCCCCTGAATGGGGACAAGCCGTATTTCTCTCAATCTCTTGGCGGTTAGATAAAGCACCCTTTAATTATCCGCTGGGTTATGGT